>JAACJM010000023.1:0-714371 GCA_013368315.1 Tetrapyrgos nigripes
CTCCTCCCAAACTCCCCAATCAATCATTCTATTTGGTCCGTCGTGGGGTGAAAAGGTAGCTCGGAATGGTGGTAACCCAGGACCTTCATCTCGTTTTAGTCGCCGTCCTTGGCGTGTCAAGTCCATGCGCGTGTCCGACCAATCGAAAGAAGCGTAATGCTCATCTACTTCGTTCAAAAGGTCCAAAATCCCCACCGAACGCTTGAGTAGTTCATGTGGGTTCGCGTGTGGGTGGAAGGAGGTGTGAAGGACAGTAATGTTTCTGCGACGGTTCGTGGTTGGTGGCGTCGTCGACCCCGATGAAAAAGGCCATGAAGTAGAGGGTGACAAGGACGACGATGGAGGTGGAGCGGACGTTGTATCTTTGCCTATCGTATACGAATCCTTCTTCATTTCGAGTTCGGCGCGAATTTGAGATATGGAGGAAGGTGAGAGTCCCCAGAACGGCTCGAGATCCTCATATATAGCGTCGTATGCGTCGGGGAGGAGGACGTGGTGCTTTTTGACGTAGGCCCACCTATACAGGAAAGGAAAGAGGACATTAGAACGATAGAGAAAAGGAAAAAGAGCAAAGGAGCATGAAAGACCCTCGAAAAAGGAGAAAGAACCTACCATCTCTCAAACCCCCTCGGCGGCTTTCTCTTGTACCTCCTACGATACTCTTCCACCGCTTCCTGCAATGTTCTACTAGCCCTAGCCAACTTATCATCCCATTCCCTCTGTGCCCTTTCCACCAACTCAAAAATTGGATGCGCCCCGTCTTGGTTTACCTCGAGTAGGCCATCGTCTCGGTATGTATGATTGCCTAGAGCAGATAAGGATGCGCGTGGAGAGTTGGACTCCTTGGATCGCGCTGACTCTGGTCGTTGGTTCACGTCCCGTCTCCCTACGCCGAAATCGAGGCCATTAATAAGCCATTTGGATGCCGTGGGCTTGAGTCGGGCATGTATACTAGCATAGTACTCGAATGAACTGAACCAAAGGAGGAGGATTAAAGACGAATAGAAAGTGATGCGTATGTATCGCCGTTGGGTTCTGGTGAGACGTCGAGGCCATGGCCAGGGGATGTATCTTGTGCTAGACCTTGTTCGAGAATGGGTTCTGGAGTGGTAGGTGGGTATCATTTGGAGGATGGACGTGCATGAGAAGGAGAAGGAGATATGACAAGGGGTATGATTGTTGGGTTTTTACGGACTCAGTCTGGAATGAATGGTCAATGATGGGCCATCAGAACTCACGGGACTAGTGCTCACAAGGTTATGGATGGTTTTATATGACTTGGTTGGCACTCGGCATTCATGCTGACGTCTGGAGAATGATGTACTTGGCAGTAAGGTTGACAGGAAGGATAATTGGCCAAGGCCGAATCGGGATCGGGCTGGAGTGTCGAGTAGGCTGCAGCTCGGAGCAGTGTGCTGTCGGCGTTGACGCGGAAGTTTGAGGAAGAGCGTGAGAAACCAAATGGGGAAATCCCTGTACAGCTGTCTATACCACTCCTCGACACTCTTCTCTTCGCCTTCTAGCTCAACATACTCCAATTTGGCACAACCACAGATCCTTTTCACTTCGCGGATAAAATCAACCTTCGTCTTATCTCTCCATCCCGACACATCCACAACTGCCAAAGTGTCGACATTCTGAAACATAAACTGAGACATTGTCAGCAAACGACGAAAAGGATCTAGAATTCGTTTAGAGGTGGGATGGCCCACAGTGATCCTGAGGGATGAAGGGTAAATCGGGGACTACATGTTGTTCCGGCACGGCATAAACAAAATCTTCAATCGAAAACAAACGAAACGGTTGAGCGATGTGAGAGATGGTTTCTATATGAAATCTGGAGTCGACTAATGTAACGTATATCTCTGCGAAATCTCCGGTTGATTTACGAAATTATTCTAAAGCCTTTTTCACTAGTCTTTCAACCTCAAACCTCCAAACCCCAAAAATACGCTCTTGTTGATCATTTCTGAGAACTTGATGGTTGGGGTCCTTGGCTTAGCCAGTGAGATGATACCATCTTAACAGAAGGTGATGGTGAGCTACAGGGAGGAATAAGACTTGATCAGCAATGATGACCCCAACAGTATCATGAATAACTTACGCCGACATCGGCAGCCGAGCATTGGAAGACAGTACCATCTGTGGGATCGGTGCCAACGAAGGCTCCAGGGCACGAAGCCTGGGTCGGGCCAGTGCAAGGTCCGGGGTTGTTAGGTTTGAGAGAGCAACCGTTGGCTACGACGTCCATCTTATATTTGCTAAAATACATACATATATTAACACAACGCCGTTCAGGTGAAATGGAGAAACGAGACATACAAAGTGTGGGTCTGACCAGCGTTCTGCTGGAGGGAGTAGTTGACGGCGTTTTGGGTATTGCTTGGGTCGGTGTCAGGGTTGATCAGGGTGAATTCAACGTCGCCACAGTTGAGGGCATCGGCATCACCACAACCGAAAGCACCTTTGATCCAAGCAACACCACCTTTGACAGGACCACTAATGGTGTTGCTAGCACCAGTGAACTGCTTGCCTCCGGCAACCTCGAAGACAGCTGTACCCTGACCACAGTTGTTGACCAGCTAGTATAAGACGATGTCAGCATAAATCAGGGGAAGTAGTGTTGAAAAAAATACTGACCTTGACAACATGGCTCTCTGCTGCAACGGTGGCAACGAAGATGGCAAAGACAGAGACAATAGACTTCATCATCATGGTGGTGATTGGTGTAGGAATAGCTTTAGAAGAAACAAGATCTGAGGAGAACTGGTTGAGTTTTTGTGGTAGCAATAGTCCAGCTTTTATACCTGTTCAAAGTCGGGGTATGTAAGTAGTATCAGTAAGAATATAGAATACTTACATTACAGGTCTGGGTCGTGCAGCCAAATACGAATACTAGTCTCCAATTCTGTCCAGACCATAAACATCGACTGAATGACGGACTCAATCGAAGACAGCGGAACTAATGTATTATCCGAAAAACGGTACTACAATGGGGAACGGTGGCGAGCTCCACGGACCACGACCAGGAGCCCGCAAGCCACCAGCCGTGATGATAAAAATCACTTGTACCAATTTATCTTCCATTGGTGCGAGTAACGATGAAAACACAGCGGAACGCTCAAAGAATCATGCTGCTTGGGAGCCGTAAGGGCTCATAAGCGCTTGTAACTCGAAGAAAGAGTAGGAGATGTAGTTCTGCTCTTCTTTGGTTCAAATTTGGAAAGCCAAACACCGAAAGAGGCGTTTACTAAATCCCGTTCCGTTACAAAATTTTAGAACACTCGCTCGTGATATCCTGAAGTGTGGGGTATGATTCTGAAAATAGCGAAGGATCAGTATCACCGTAATTAAACTATTCACCCTCTCGATGCGAAGAGGTCGCATTCCGTTGGAAGAATTTGGCACACTGGTTAGTGACATTCCAAAGTTTTGGGGTATAAAACTGTATGATTCCGCAATTGATGAAGGGGTCAGTATCATCTAAATTGATTTACTCATCCTCTCGATGCGGAGATGTTCCCTCTGATCTCCGTGGATTACGCTGCTGGTTTGACAATTCGAGATGATGAAGCTGCATCGCATACTTAATCACATCCTTATTCTCGTACCAGTCGCTTTCCCGCCACGGATAAATCCGGCAGAGTTCGAAATCGCACTGCAGAGCGAGCACCATAACGTCTGGGGCATTTTCGTTGTGCGCAGGTAGTGGATTTGCAGCAATCATACGGAGATCAGGAAGTGTTCATTGAAGACCGCAGAAATCAATATGACTTGGACAGCCATTCCAAACGCCCCACATCGGTTTTTAGCTTCAGTTTCACTATTGCAGTCTAACTCTTTAAGCCAAATTCACTGCGGGTCCAACTAATGCGTGACTGATTCCAGTGACAGTGGCTAATTCGAAAGCAAGTCATCTTGTACGAACTTGTGGAGCCCTGTCCTGAGTACAGGCTTCCTCGGAACGGGATTTGTGCCACAACGAAGATACCAACAAACTTTTCTCCCTGTTAGTTGCGGATGTCTATTAATAACTCCTCGTTCTTCCGCTTTCACTTTGGTGCAGACATGAGATAGAGTACTATTCCAAAGATACATCCACTGACCAAACAATCACTGAGGCAAAATTAGAGACCAGACCGTGTCAGTAAAGGCTATTTCCTCGGAGTGGGATTTGTGCCACAACGAGGGACAAATCATTCGAAGAAATGGTACCGGTCATGTATGTACTACTCGAGGATCCCGCTCCTTATCATCTACAGATGATCATAGATGATCACGAATTCTGCATCGTTCTGCTTACGATCGAACATAGTAATTACATAGTAATACTTTCCTTCTCGTTGAGTGTTGAAGTGACTCCAACCAGTAGTTCCCATCATCTTCTCATCGTGACATGATATTTGAATCCATGGATAAGAATAATAGTTTGCACAGTGCCAGCGCAAGTACTCAGACAAAATTAGAACAAATATTACATGTTTTGTGCCAAATTAATCACTGACACACACTCCACCTGCTAGACCAGTAATCTGTCGAAAGAACGATGTGGGGTTTTCACTGCTCAAGGCCGTGGCCCACATAGCTTTGCCGCGATTATGTACTTAGATTTTTCAAACAGCAACGACTCCACAATTAATCACCAGCAATGATTGAACAGACAGACACTCCACTTCTCGAGGCCGGGGCACTCATAGCTTTGTGTATGAAGGCTTTGTGGGCCACCGCTTCGCGTGGAAATAACGAGACCCTTAGGCCCTGCTCGGGAACCCGGGTCAGAAAAATTTGGGTTGGGTCAGGTTGGGTTGCGAATGGCCGGCAACTCCCGCCTCCAGCTCCGGATTCGTCACAGATATGTCACACACCTGTACCTGATTTGATAGATAGTGATAATTGTACTTTCCTCAACGACGGTGACGTTTCTCAGTATCCCCCATGGTTTCTATGCGTGTAACGCCTACCAGCAGGCCCAGTAGACCAGCTACTGCTCGAGAGAGGGTCTGAAAGGCACTTCCGGCAATTGCTAGCATTGTTTCAGCTTATGCAATGATGTCTTTGCAGCATGTCTTCCGTGGACCCCCAGAGCCCATGTACAACTTGCAGATGACTGGACAAAAATGGATTGATGAGCTACAAAAAGGTACCTTTGCTTGTGTTGTACTACTTTCAGATTATGTTCCTCATATAATTGCAGGACATCCACTTCATTTTTGTAGATCAATGGGTATGGCTTGACATGTCTTTCAAAACCTTGTCCAAGACCTATCAAAGTGTGGACTTTCTGGTTCTAGATATGTGACTGCAGAGGAGAGAGTGGCTATATTTTTGCGGATCATCATATATGGAATGGGACAAAGGGAAACTCAGGAAAGATTTCAATGGAGTGCTGATATGGTCTCAAAGGCATTTCATTGAGTCCTCAACGCCATTTCTAGCCCTCCATTTTGTACTCATTTTGTCAAGCTCCCTGAGGATGAAGTTCCTCTCATTATCAAATCTGATCCAAAGTATGCTGCATTTCGTGATGCTCGTGCTTGTGTGGATGGTTCCTTGGAAGATGCCTTTGTCTCTGAGGAGGATATGAGCTGTTATAGAAGCAGGAAGGGGAGGATTTCACAGAACATACTAGCTGGATGCACCTTTAATATGCAGCTATGCTATATGATGACAGGCTGGGAAGGGAGTGCAGCTGATGGGAGACTATGGGAGGAGGCTAGGAAGTGTGACCTTGTTATCTCTCCAGGACGCTATTGGCTGGCAGATGCTGGTTTGCCTCTTTCAGAATACTGTATGGTCCCTTTCTGTGGCAAACAATATCATTTGAAGGAATGGGCAAATCCAAGTAGCTAGTATGAAGGGAAGCATCTGTAATAGCAAGATATGTATCAGCAATTGAAACATCTCGACTGATCAACTGAAAGGCCTTCGTCATGTAATGAGGTGAGAGTTGCCTGTCTTCTTCAACTCTACGAATAGCCCTGGACTTATGGGACGGTGTCCTTGTGGTGGGGTCAGGCATATCACCCTTGGCACCAGCTGCAACATCTTTAAGAGTGTGCAATATCGAGACCTACATCACTATGAGTGGGTTTACAACCATGAGAACACTTTGAAGGTGGTTCCACTGAGTCAGGAGCTGCTGGGCGACGACGCTTGGAAGAGAGGGGAGCTGGAGTCATTGGGATGGTAGTTTGACTCTGTGGGTTCAGAGTCTGAATAGCAGACTGCGAGGGCTCAGATTCCCCTGAAGTGGTGACCGAGGTCTGAGATCCTGGGTTGGCAACCTGCATGTTTTGTGAGCTATGCATAACAAGAAGTCATTAAACAATAGATAAAACATACCTGTACAGGCCCTTCATTGTCAGTCTCTTCCTCACTGTCTTCCACACCAGCATCACCCTTGGATGAAGCTGTAGATGATGATTGGGAAGGGTTTGCAGCAATTGGAGCTCTGGGATTGAAAGAAGTTGTACCATTTGCAACATGACCATCAACAAGCTCAGCCATCTCATCATAGAGGTGGAAAGGCTTCTTTTGCCATTTGGTCAGCTTTGGATTTGCCTAGCAATGCTCATCAGGGTCAATATACAAAGAAATAAGAGATGAAAATGATACATACATCTAGGAGCGGTTTCCAGACATGCTCATATGCAATAACAATATGCTTAACAGCATCCCATCCAAAACCACTGAGACCATGCAGGTACTTGACGGTTGCATAGTCCTTCTTCAGCTACATATGATGATGCCAACACACTGGCCAAAAAAAGACATATAAGATACTCACTGTGTTATAGCAAGTTTTGACACTATCTCCTGTCTTTGGAGCACCTAGCCTCAGTTCTGGAGGAAGGTTTGAAGTCTCTTGCTTAATAAGAGCAGCAGCAGTCTTAAATGCGTCAGCATGGAAGCCTCTGTTGTCAGTTTGGGACCCAGCATGCTTGCTCTCTCTGAGACTTGTGAGAAGTGTCTGGTCATTATCAAGTGACCAGTTGGCTTTCTGAGCTCCAGAGGGTGCCATTACGATGTTGTAGGGATAAAGAATAAAAAGGACGAAAAACTGGAAGCAAAAGAATGTAGAGGAGGGGAGAAATGGAAGGAAAGATGGGGGAAATTGATGGCGCGTCGCATCCAAATCATCCGTCTGACCTTGGTCTGACTGTGTGACACTGCTCCTTGTGGTTACCGAATGAATGGTCAAGGTTGAGTTGGGTCGGGGTAGTCCGAACATCAAATTCTATTGATTTCGCATTTTTCTGACCTGGATTCCCAAGCAGGGCCTTATTTGATCAGTTGGAATAGTAGGGAACAGTATGCTGAGCAAGCCTGAGCTTTATTGACGCGAGATGATGGTAGAGGTTGTCAAGAGGCAAGGCACATGGCGTGGTGGTAAAAGCCAGTGACTGGTTATGGTGATCAAATGGCACCGGAGACTGGAGGAACTATTGAGCACAGCAACACACAGAAGCGTCAGGGTTATAAGAATCCAGTAACGCCATGTGTGGGCGCAGCATCCCTGACTCCGACTATTCATGATGAGTAATGGGATTTATTGTTATAGGAGACATTCTCGTTGTACTGTACATGAAAGTAGAGAAAGATTTTTGTTATGTACTGTATGTGATTGTTCTGTGGTACATGTACCGTGGTAGATTTCGTCACAAGCAGCAAGCTGTTTTTGGGGGGAAAAGGGGTACATTGTGTTTACTTGTTGGAGTGAGAGCTGTGTGGTTTTGGGGTGGAAGCTGATTTGGTTTTTTTGGAGGGAGATTCTGACTCGGCGACGGTGGAGTAGGGGCACCTGCCAGGGTTCATGCTTTGGTTGTAGTTGTTTGGCATAACCTTTAGGTAGATCATGGCCTGTCGTATGAGTAGACACAGATAAACAACCATCATCGTATCATCTATTCTATCGTTCATTGGATTGGAACCCACTCCATCTTGGTGACGAGAGCGAGATTCGACACCATGCACAGATAGATATTGCATACAAAGCCACAGAAAACCGCAGAGTAACACTGAAGAGAACAAGATTGTGAAAAACAGACCTCGCGACAGTAGAGGACGTTTTATAGCAACGTCTACTGTACCCACAGCATCAGCCACTGCACTCACAGTCTCGGAGACACTCACAACCGAATCGTCACTTACCGAGTCGTCTATCAGTGACTCATCCCAATCTAGAGAAACTCCCAAACCAGGAAGTTTCATGCCACCAACTTCGCCACCCCAGTTACCCGCACCAGGGTGCTTTTCAGAACAAACAGGAATTTGGGTCGAACGAATTGCTCGAGCACGTGGCATACTAGTAAACCCATCAGTGCCACCATTGCATATCCCTTCCCATGAAAACTCACCTCCACCATCACCAATACCTAAACCAAAACCCTATTTTCCTGTCATGTCTGCTCCAGAATTCGCAGGAGGATCAAAAGAGAAGATAAATCCCCTAGACTTCCTGAGGAAGGCTGAGATGTACATGAGGCAAATCAACATAACGGCAGCCAAAATGGGGAGTAGTGTCACTCTACTCTTCAAAGCAGGAAGCCACATTGATAAATGGTATGAAAGACTGGAAAAGGAAACAAAGGATGATTGGAAGAAGTTCCAAACCAAGTTCCTGAAGGAGTTTCCACCACCAGACATCGCTGAACCAACAACCTCAGACCACATGGACGAACTTCTAGCCATGAGGATTACACTGAAGGAACTGGGAACCAGAGATGAAGACCAACAATGGGCACACCAGTGATTCGCACGACGATTGATGGAGGTCGCAAAGGCTGCAGAGATTGCAAATGGGTCATCAGACATAAGGGCAGTGCATGAGAACCTGCCAAAGGTTCTGAGGAGAAAGATCCCCAAGGAAGCCAAAGACTGGAAGGAATTCACAAACGCCATTAAGAACGTAGATGCGCAGGAGTTGAAAGATGAGAGAGAGGAGGAAGAGAGACTGCAGAAGTTGGAGGAAGGACAAAGGACTATGTGCCTTCCCCCAATCCCAGAAACACCCAGCAAACCACTAGCCCGTGCCTTTGCAAACACCCAGATCAGCACACCACCATCCCCTAGCTGTGGAGCCACAACCAGACGACCACCCCATGCAAGCAACTTCGATGACACACAAAAAGCTACCTTGTGAGCCAGCATTGACAACTACACCCAACGCCCCAACACCGATGCAGGCATAGCTGAATGGAAAAACGACATGAGACGATTCCATGACAAATACAGCAACAATCCCGTCTTCAACGAAAACACATCCTATCCTTACCAGCCAGGAATGTTAAAGCCAGGGTCCAGTGAATGCTTCACGTGCGGCAAGAAATGGCATGGTCGGGGAGCAGACGGGGTTATAATGCCATGCACATCAGAGTCGAGGATCAGGAAAATGGAAGGGAACTTTAGAGCATTTGTGCAAAGGGAGTTGGGTTGGGTTAACACAATCAGAGTGAATTTAGTAGAGGAAGAAGACTTGTTTGTTGGGTACCAGCCGGGAAAAGGGGAGGGGTCAGCAGAGTAGATGGCAACTGCATGACCCAGGTTGCGAACATCTTCTCGGATGATAACCACGAGTATATATCTGCAAATGATATCATCAACGTGCATACCGTTAAGAGTGTTCTAAGCCGTACCTGTGAACCATTCAACACGTCAGTTGAATTGGTCGACAAGAATAATAAGATAGTGCAAGTACCAGCACTAGTTGATGATGGAGCTATGACAGCTTGCATGGATATCGAAGTATACAACAACCTCAAAGCATGCATAGGGGGTTGGGGCGAGTTGACAAAGATTATGAGAATGGCAGATGGCCGCCTAATACAGTCAAAAGCAAGTTGGACAGGGATTGTTCAGATGAAAGCACTCAGTGTAGAAGGGTCATTTGAAGTTTTTGAGAGTCAGGGAAGCTGGAGTCTGTTATTCGGGAAGCTGCTCCTCAAACACTTCAAGACAGTACATGAATATGAAAGTGACATGATATGGGTCAAGGTCGGCAAAGAGTCAAGAAAAATCTTCAACGAAGGATTAGGAAAGAAGATCATGCGGAAAGAGAAAGTAATGACAGCAACAGTGGAGGAAGTCAAGGATGAAGACGTTGGAAAGGAATGGGAGCACATTACACTGCAAGGCGACCCTCAGACAATGCCTATTCTAGAGGAGGAGGTGAATATGCAGAAAGAAGGGAATGAAGTTGATGAGCCCATGCCAATGAGCAACGCATGTAATGATGACAGGGTATCCACCAACATAGATATCCCGGGAATAGGGAAGTTGATCAGGAATCTATTGATAAAAGCGAGTCAATACCCACTCACGAAACCCCACAGCCAGAACAAAAACGAGATACAAACATATTCATACGTATTTGAAACACCGGGGGAGCAAAAAGCACGGCAGAGAAGGGAGTTATTAGAAAGATTGAGGAGAGTAAACAGGAGAGGAAGGAACAATGTCAAAAAGAGCATTGGGGCTGTAGTAGAAGTCTGGGTAGAACCAGATATAGATGGGAAAGAACGGGGGAAAAATAGAGGACATGAGGAAGGAAGGAAGTTGCCTAAAGCAGATGCGAAAGCGTTCAAACTCACTGGGGGGAAGTAATGCACCCCCCTTCAGGGGAGTTCCTACTGCTGCCATTACATATCCCATGAATGTCACTGATAAAGATACACCTGCAGACAAATTGGTTTGTCTAGTGGAACCAACAGAACCAGTAGACCACACCAGGCACCGACATCATACCAGATGCCTGGACATCGATCCAGACCCAACAGATGGGAATGTGTTCACTAGAAATGATGGTAGAGAAGGAGCATTCAACCCAGATAGAGTGCAAGAAATACTGAAGCTGGTAAGATCAGGGACAATTTGTCAGCAGAGGAACACTGCAAAGTGGAGAAACTATTAACAGAGTATGCAGATTGTTTCGCATTATCAGTTAGCGAAGTACGGGCGGTAAATGGTGCAGTTCACACCCTGAAAATACCTGAAGGCATAAAGATGGGGACCAAAGTACGACAGAAACACCTGACCCCACCACAGAAAGAGTTTTTGCACGGGAAATTAGATGAGTTACTGGCAGCTGGGATCATAGAGCACATCCAACCAGACCAGGTCAAGTGCGTCTCACTGACTATGCTCGCAAAAAAGGCACATGAAAGAGGGGGACTCTCATTAGAGGAACTACAACATCATGTAAATGACCAGTGCCTTGCCGCAGGACTGCCATCCCAATTCCATGAACTACCACCACACAACATACCACCTGATGC
The DNA here is from genome assembly GCA_013368315.1 of Tetrapyrgos nigripes. NCBI lineage: Eukaryota > Fungi > Basidiomycota > Agaricomycetes > Agaricales > Campanellaceae > Tetrapyrgos > Tetrapyrgos nigripes. The sequence continues at coordinate 11,274 of JAACJM010000023.1, forward strand.
CCCACTACCATCACAGGACACCACGAAACCCCAAAAGTGGAGAATCTGTCAAAACTTCGCAGAGGTCAAACAAATACACAGAAATAGCACCAATGCCCCAAGGAGATCTGTGTACCAAACAGCAGGCCCTTAGCGGACACAAATATCTCTCCTTCTTTGACTTCGCTTCAGGTTTTTACGCCGTTGAAGTAGAGCCAGAATCAAGGCCATACACAGCCTTCTATGTTGAAGGGCGCAAATACTTTTGGTACCGGAGAATGCCCTTCAGCCTCACTGGCACACCATCCACATTTGCAGCACTCACAGCAGACAACCTACACGACCTACTACGAGATGGCACCATTGAACTTTTCATTGATGATGGCAGATCTGCAGCAGATAACTTTGACGAAATGATGGGGAAGTTGAGAAGAATACTCAACCAAGTCCGAGAGAAGGATCTATCCTTGTCGGCAGCCAAGTCAGAAATTTTCGTATCCGAAGGTATATTTGCAGGCACCAAGGTCAGCGCTGCAGGTGTCACTGCAGATCCAGCCAATTTAACAGCCATTGTTGACTGGCCGGTTCCAGATGATGCTCTACATCTGGCATCATTCTTGGGACTAACAGGACACTTCCGAGATCTAGTCAAGGGTTATGCAATAAAAGAAGGGCCATTGAGGGAACTAGTGAAGAAGGTTGATGTACCCAAAGGAGCTGGCAAGAGTGCATGGAGAAACGCCATGGCAGCATATAAACTAAAGGATAAGTGGGGAGAAAGCAAAGCAAAGGTGTTTGTGGAATTAAAGACGGCACTCACCTCGGAGCCAGTACTGAAGGCTCCACAATGGGACAGATCCAACTTCATCGTAACATCAGATGGATGCAAGGAAGGCTTTGCAGCAGTGTTATTGCAGAGGATGGAGACAACAAAGGCTGACGGTACTAAGGTGGAAAAACACTTTCCCATCGCCTTCGCATCCAAGCGAACATCAACCTCTGAGCAACGATACAAACCGTTCCTACTTGAATTTGCCGCCCTCAAGTTCAGCCTCGACAAGTTCTCTGATGTCATCTGGGGTTTCACAGTTGAGATCAAAACCAACTGCCAAGCGTTACGTGATGTCTTGAGCAACAAGGATCTGAATGCAGCCCATGCGAGATGGCGAGACGGCATCATGTCATATTGCATAGTAGACGTATGACATTCCAGGACGGCTAAACATGGTTGCAGATGGGCTGAGTTGGAAATGGGAAGGGAAACCAAGAGAAGAAGGAGATGGTAGCGAGTGGACGGTATCAGAGGATTGGGAAATTAGTAGAGGACTGGTTAACGACATTTGCCAAGTGCAGGAGGAGATGGGGAAGTACGCGAGTCTAAAAGAGCGATTCAGGGAGGAAAAAATGTTTTTGGAAGTAATTGAGGCCTTGGAAGGATTACAATCCTCAGGATCATATGATCACCAAAGAAGAGCAAAGCACCGTGCTCAAGGATACATGATTGATGAGGAGGAGGGGAAGCTTTGGCATGTGGGAGATTCCAAAAGTATCAGGGCACGGGGCAAGCTGGAGTGCGTTATGTGGAAAGAAGCAGTTGTGTTAGCAAAGGAAGTCCACGAAAGGGGAGGACACTTTGGTAGGGATTTAGTGAAGGTTGTGTTGATGGATAGAGTATGGTGCCCAGGGTTAGACCAAGCAGTCATGGAAGGCATCCAAGGCTGTGGACGATGTGCTAATTTTGGTGCAACACATCTAAACTCACTACTAGAGCCAATCACAAGGCGACACCCTTTCGAGCTATTAGCCAGAGACTACTTATCCATGTCGAAAGGGAAAGGGGGCTACAACCAGCTGGGAGTATACATCGACACATATTCTCAGCACGTATGGGTCTTTAAATTCAAAAGAAGGGGTCAGTGAAAACCACACTTGAGAGTTTGCAGGAACTCTGTCACCTATACATGTGCCCTGAAACATTCATGATAGACAATGGCTCACACTTCAAGAACCACGAAGTTGCTGAATTTTGTCAAAAACAAGGCATAACACAACGATTCACACCAGCATACTCAGCTTGGGTCAACAGTCTCGTAGAGGGCACCAACAAACTATTACTTCACATCTTGAAACAACTGGTAGCACCAGATATCAGTATCGACTCCAAACACTTCAAAAGCATGTCATGGACATCCCTACCAGACCATTGGCTGGAGTTCCTGGAAGAAGCAGTCAATATCTTAAATAACAGAACACTACCGGCACTCCAATACTCACCCAAAGAGCTGCTATTCGGGATAGCAGTAAATACGCCAAAGACACCAGTCAAGATCACTACCACACAGGTGACCCAAAATGACATTGCCATGCACACAGCGTATGTCAAACAACAGAGGACATATGGATACGAAACCACAGTCAGACATGCTCTAAAGAGGAAAACGGCATTTGACAGGGCAGTACTGAAGCAAACAAAGAAAGAGATTGTATTCAAAATTGGAGACGTAGTACAAGTGAAAAGAGGCGACCTATTCAACACCTTCAAAACAGAACGCAAACTAGCCCCTATGTGGTCAGTGCCACACAAAGTAATAGGTCGCAACATCAACTCGTATTGGCTAGAGACATTGGTGGGAGTCCAATTGGAGGGCAAGATACATGCCAGGAGGTTATGTCTGTTTGCAGAGATAGTGGAGGATAAGGACTCAGAGTGGGTTGACATTGATGAGGAGTGAGAGGAAGGTGAAATGACCGAGTGTTTTCTGAATGAGTGATGAGGACATCGCTGTTTTGTTTTTAGTGGGGGCACATGGAGTAGGGGCACCCGCCGGGGTTCATGCTTTGTTTGTAGTTGTTTGGCATAACCTTTAGGTAGATCATGGCCTGTCGTACGAGTAGACACAGATAAACAACCATCATCATATCTTCTATTCTATTGTTCATTGGATTGGAACCCACTCCAATGGTTTTGGTGTGAGGTTGGGAAGTGGATGGCTGTGGTGGACAAGTACTGGCTGCGAGACAAAGGCACTTGGCAACAGTCATGATAGTTGAGGTTGAAATGGAACAACATCAAAGTTTCCATTAACTTGGATCCGACCGCAAACTTTCTAAACTCCACTCAGCGACGGTGGCATGATGTCACTCAGTTCCCCCCTCCCTCCTCCTTCCCTTCAGTCGAAGTTGGGGATGAGTCCCTAAAGGGCCTTGGAACTCAGATTTTTCAAATAGCAATGACACTAACAACTTGTAGATTGCAAATAGCAGTGGCTCCAACATGTAAGGGTCATGTCCCTTACTCCATATATAGAGCCTGTGACAGTATTCACACTGTACTGAATATTGTGGCCTTTTGGTCCAGTTGGAGGTTGGGTCTCATCACAGGCTGACCAATCCTTTACACAACAATTTATTCCATATGTTTGGTGAACAGAAAGATGATGAAATGCTGACCCACATAGCTTGACCGCAATTATGTAGATTAAAGCAGTGACTACCACAATTTATTCCACACATTTGATAGAGCTCCTAGCAGATTGGATGAGGATCGGATATGGATCCATCTGCTCAGATGAATGGCAAAAGTTTCCCAATCTGCATCAGCAGATGGTTGGTACATACACTGAAAACCTCTTCCTGCACACTTTTTCAGGTTTTTTCTTTGTATTTACTACTTACAAGTAATATACTTAAATTGTACAGTCTTGTATGAGTTCCCAGCATACATTTCAGCAACCAGTGTTAATAAGTGGTTGTGCTGCTGCAAAGTATTTACTTTCTCATGCTGAGCCCAGACAGAGTGGTGCCAAGAAAGAAATCTACTATGATCTAGCACAAGTCTACCATGTCAAAAGGTGTTGAATGATACTTCTGTCGATATTGATAACTGTACAGTACCTTGGGAACACCTGAGAACTGCCCATAAAGGGAAGTATGGTCACTTCCCACACCCTTTATGCATCCGATGATGATCTTCAGATGGGCAGATGGGATCTGTTGGATGAGGTGAGCACCTCAAGCCCATCTGCCATCTGCATCCAAGGCCCCATTGCTGGATAACCATCAGATCATCTGATCCACTAGGAGCCCTCACATTTGATAACCACATAAAAGATGGAGCATTGACTCTCATTCTTCAGTTTCACCCCAGCCTCTCAACCAATAACCAAGTAAAACTTCTTTTCAGACATGCAATTTCTTGCTCTTGCCACTGCCTTCCTCTCTGCTGTGACTTCTATGGCATCCAAGACCATCAGTATTTGGTTGTTTTGTGGTCTTGTTCTGAATGTAGCTCACAAGAATCATGAAGTGGATGTGGGCCAGCGCTAATGCGTGGTGAGTACAAGGCCATCACAATAGCAATTCCAGTTATTACATTATTTTATTAGACTTCTTTCCAAAGAAATATCAAGTCTACAGATGCAGTGAACAGTGTTTTAAACTGAAAAACTAGATGATACATGTGCAGAGAAAGGGAATGAGTGAGCATACCAGCACACAAAGGGATATGATGAGAAGAAAGCTTTTGAGCAACTGACTGAACAAGTTTGACCTGACATCTGATATACAACGAGAAAATCAAAGAGATGTGATTACTGAAGGATGTTAAGCACTGATCATTGTATAGTGTTGAGTTGGAATCAAAAGGTGAAATTGTGTTGTAGTTATAAAGTGACATTAAGTCGTGATTATAGAAAGACATTGAGTTGTGATCATAAAGCAATGTTGAGCTGAGAGCTAAGCAAGGGAAATCAGTGCAGTCAAACTGTCTGCACAGCCAACACTCAATCTCACTGGAATGGCAAGGCTGCAGTGGAGGTAATCATGGCCTAATACACACCAAAGAGAGAAAGATGCAGGAAAAGGAAAAATGTGTGGGAGAATGCTTCATGGTGGTTTGAGAGAGGTTGAGATTGACAGCTTAGACACATTGGAACCTGTAAAAAGGAGCTAATTAAACCCTGTCAGCTGTCAGAAACAAAATGGTAATTTGCCGGATGAAGTGGCAAAGGGATTGTTTTTACACTGCCACCTGCAGAAATGCAGTGTAAAGAACTCAGCCTCATTCTTCAGCCTCATAACTTTATCTAGCCATTGAGCAAGCGCAATACTACAGTCACCTTTTGCGACAGTAACACACAAGGTCTCTGTGGTGGCAATTGCAAAACAGTGACCAGTGGGCCAGCCTGCATCCCAGCCCCTGATACTGCTTGCTTGAAGGCCAGCGCCAATGTTGCTGCATGGACTGTAATGCCTTTAATAGCTGTGGGACAAAGCTTCAAGATGGATTCTGTTCAACTCCCACCACGAAATTGATTCTCATCTCAGCTTGAATTGAGTTGAGTTATGGTACTTACTCAGAGTACAGCTCTGACTGAAGTGAGTTTCTGGTTTGACTAATCTTTATGATATGCTCATTTTTATTCTCATAAAATGTTTTTCATGTTCTGTCTAGATATAATGAGAAATTCCTAAGGAATATATATTGTTTAGCATGTACAAACATGATATTATTGTTTTGCCTTGTCTTCATGTCCAGAGGATTGAACATTGAACATTGACTGTGGCTCTACTAATTTTACAGTACAAGACATCCCAGAATATGGCAATGCTGTCTGACTAATTCTGCATCACATCATATGCTACTTGACTTGCAAGTTGCCAGGGGTTTTCTTTTGATTTGGACACAGCTATAATGCCTGAATATGTTGTTCCTCTGCAAATCACAAAATGATCATGAATGTATACATATTCAAGTGATAAATACCTTTGTAATTGAGTACTTTTTGTAATCTAATTTACATTGTTGCAAGTTTAAATTTGGTTTGGGGTTGTTCATGACAGCAAGATATCTTTTCAATGATCACTGTTACTCTCTGTCTAGGAGAGACATGATATCTAACTACCACTCATCTGAAAATTAGTCTCATCCAAATGGCACTGAATAGAATGGATAATTGACAAACATGACAAACAACAGTAAGAATGGCATAATGGATCTGACTAGAAACAGAACACAGTTGGATTGAGGGTTGAAGGAAGTATGTAGAGATGGAGTGATGCGATGTCAGAAGGAAGTGGATCAGTGAAGAATAATATGAATGGCATAAAGAAAGGAATCCTCAAGACAAACACGAACATTCATAATTCCACTCGACTCCTTCCAAAACCATTTAGGACCACTGGCTTCATACCCATGATGTAAACAGAGGCACTGCTTCTGCTTTAAGATATCACAAGCTTCACTCAGTCAAGTTAGGGATTTGTAGGGACATTGCTTAGTAATGATTATGTAAATATTGCTTCTTCCCAGGCCCGTCCTATCTTAATTATGAGTTCTTTACACTGCGTTTCCGCATGTGGCTATGAATTCGCTTCCAGACCCTGTCCTCCATTCCTTCTACTTCCTTTGTTCTAGATCTCATCTCCTGGTACCTATGGCTTCTATCTTCTTTGGTATATCATTTATCTGACTGACAGATCATATCTGCTTCTACTGCACATATTGACATCACTTAGACATATGACTATCATCCTATGATTGCCTCCATCAGATACCTGTTGATTGTCATGACGTCTATATTTGGTACTATTTATTTCTTCTTATCTCCGTATCCTCAGACCTTTACACCATTTGACTCTTGTTCCACATGCTACACATCGGACCTTTCATTTCTCCAATACAGCTTCGATACAGCTTCTTTACAGCTTCCTTTACAGCTTTCTTTACAGCTTTCTTTACAGCTTTACTTTTACATATATAAACCCTGCCCTGACACCTGGTTCCCCATCTTGACCTCTTCATTGTTGGGACCAGGTGTGTATTCCCCTTTTCATTACTTCTTACACCTTTACTGATGGGCACTGTAGTTCCAGTACTTACTGCTGTCTGTTAGGTATTTAATACATTCTTCGTCGTTGGGACCAGTTCCAGTACTTACTGCTGTCTGTTAGGTATTTAATACATTCTTCGTCGTTGGGACCAGTTCCAGTACTTACTGCTGTCTGTTAGTCAAGTCGAGCCTGTAGCTCCTCATTATCGCTATCTAAGCGCTCGCCTCTTTGTGACATTAAGTCAAGATCCCTTACTGCACCAGTGGCCTCCGTATAGGTCGCCCTTGCAGGTACTACTGCCACCACGTCTGGATGATACGCTGCACCATCCTCAGTCTCTGATTCATCTGTCTCTGCATCTCCCCCACCGCCTCCGACACCATTGCTCTGTGTAGATTGGCTACACGGTCTTGACTTAACAGATCAGAAGCACGTCAGCTTTGATATCGACAGCTACCTTGAAAATGGAAAAGAACTCTACAACAACTGCCAGCAACAGCCTTGTCCCCACGCTCATCAATCCATCCCCCAGGTCCACTACTACTTCTGGGAAGGAGAAAACAGTATAATCCTACCCAGCAATCCAGCCCTACTCCGCTCCCACTTCCTATGCCTTGCCTTCAGCCACCTGCCATTCTCCGGTCCTGAATCTAGTACTTCCACTGTTCCATCACCAGACATCACTCACACCCCACTACCGCTATCCGCTCCACCTTCTGCCATACCAACAGCCCGTCTCAGTCCTACACTCATACTCAATCCATCCCCTCTTCCCGTGTCACCAGCCCCACTCAGTCCCATTGCTTTCCCAATCACTGACATCGACATGTCCTCCACCGCCCTTGAAAACCTCCTCCAGGCTCTGGTCAACAACCAGAACCAGCTGCAGCAGGCAATCACTAATTTGGTCAATAGACCTACCCACGAATCCTCAGACAAAACTGCCAAACCAGCCCCATTCAAAGGCGAACCAGCCAAACTCGACTCGTTCCTATCTCTCTTCATTCTCTGGGCTGGAGAACAAAAGCAGCTCAAACTTGACAGTGGGAAACTCAATCCACAGAAGTGCATCGCAGAAGCACTCCTTATGATGGAAGGACCTGCTGCAGAATGGGCCACAGAGTATGCTCATCATATCAGCAGAGTCCGAGCAGATGAAGCCGGAGCAGTCTTCCCCTGGGAAGGGAACTGGGACAACTTCACCCACGCACTAAAAGTGAACTGCTACCCTCTTCCCCTCATTGCTGACATAGTCAGCTGCCTTCAAGGTGCCAAATACTTCACCAAGTTTGACGTACGTTGGGGTTACAACAATGTCTGGATCAAACAGGGGGATGAGTGGAAGGCAGTGTTTGCAACCAACTGAGGACTCTTCGAACCTACTGTCATGTTCTTCAGATTGACAAACTCGCCAGCTACTTTCCAGGGCCTCATGAACTCCATCTTCTCAGACTTGATTGCAGCAGGCAAGGTAGCAGTTTATCTGGATGACATCCTGATCTTCAGTGGGACTCTGGAAGACCACCGAGGAGTGGTTCGGGAAGTGCTAGCCAGGTTGAAAAGGAATGATCTGTATCTGAGGCCAGAGAAATGCGAGTTTGAACGAGAGGAGATAGAATATCTGGGGCTGATTATCTGGGAAGGGCAAGTTCGCATGGACCCAGTGAAGGTGGCAGCAGTACAGCACTGGCCAGTTCCCCGCAATGTCCGCGACGTTCGGGCGTTTCTGGGCTTTGCAAATTTCTACCGATGATTCATAGAACTTTGCTAAAACTGCTTGGCCTCTGAATGACCTCACTCGTAAAGACATCTCGTTTAATTGGGGAACTCACCAACAGGAAGCCTTTGACTCCCTTCAAACACCCTTCACGTCTGCACCCATTCTTACACTCTGGTCACCAGATCATCCTATCCAAGTCAAAGTAGACGCTTCTGTCATGACATCTATATTTGGTACTATTTATTTCTTCTTATCTCCGTATCCTCGGACCTTTACACCATTTGACTCTTGTTCCACATGCTACGCACCGGACCTTTCATTTCTCCAATACAGCTTCGATACAGCTTCTTGACAGCTTCCTTTACAGCTTTCTTTACAGCTTTACAGCTTTACTTTTACATATATAAACCCCGCCCTGACACCTGGTTCCCCATCTTGACCTCTTCATTGTTGGGACCAGGTGTGTATTCCCCTTTTCATTACTTCTTTCACCTTTACTGATGGACACTGTAGTTCCAGTACTTACTGTTGTCTGTTAGTCGAGTCGAGCCCGTAGCTCCTCATTATCGCTATCTAAGCACTCGCCTCTTTGTGACAGCTTCGGGCTTCGCAACAGGAGGAGCTCTAATGCAGATGTTGGAAGACAGTCTTTGGCACCCAGTAGCATTCTGTTCCGCATCCATGCAGTCAGCTGAACGCAATGACGAAATCTATGACTGAGAGATGCTGGCTATTATCGAGGCACTGAAAGATTGGTGGAGTTATCTGGAAGGACTACCACAGCCCTTTGAAATTATCACAGATCACTCCAATCTAGAGTTCTGGCGAACAGCACAGGATCTTAGTTGACGACAAGCAAGATGGGCCCTGTGACTATCACGCTTTGACTTTCGACTAATCCATCGCCCAGGCAAAGCAAATACCCAAGTAGATGCCCTCTCTCGCCTCTCCTCCCACCAAGTAACGGACCGGGAAGACAATCTGGAAACCACAGTACTCAAACCAGAACACTTTGTAAGGCTCGCTGCCACTACGCTGGCCAACCCTCTAGAGGAACAAATTCGTCAGGCACCGGGAAGAGAAGTGGAGGTGTTAAAAGGACTAGAGCAGTTGAAGAAGGAAGGATTGCAACAACTGGCCAATGGTTTACCCAAATGGGAGGAGGATAATGGATTGGTATACCACAAGGGGTGAGTCTACGTCCCCCCAAATGAAGACCTGCAGAGGGCAATAGTAGAACAATGCCATGACGAGCCATCAGCAGGACATCCAGGACTACATGGAACACTCAATTTGGTAACCTCGCACTTCTGGTGGCCCACCATTCGCTCTTTTGTAGAGAAGTACGTGGAGGGATGTGATAAATGCGCCAGGAAGAAGCTGCAACATCATCTGCGAGCAGTAATCTGGCCTTTGGACGTACCCTTAGGACTCTGGGAAGAAGTTGGAGTTGACCTCATTACACAGCTACCATCCTCGCAAGGCTATGACGCAATCCTGGTCTGCACTGACCTCTACGGAAAACAAGTCCACACCCTTCCCTGCACCTCTAATATCACTGCTACTGAAGTCGCCGACCTATACTACCGAGAAATCTTCCGCCTTCATGGCCTCCCACTCTGCTTTGTATCAGATCGTGGTCCACAGTTTGCAGTGCAAACCATGTGTTCTTTGTTGGACCAACTCGGGATCAAGTCAAGCCTTTCCTCAGGCTACCGACCCCAGACAAATGGACAGACAGAACAAGCCAACCAGGAGGTGGAGAAATATCTGCGCCTCTACACCAACTACAGACAGGACGATTGGGTGGAGCACATTCCTATGGCTGAGTTTGTTCTGAACTCCCGCACACACTCCACACACAGCATGGCACCTTTTGAGGTGACTTATGGCTACCTTCCTCTATTCAACATACCGGTAGGCCGGTGCACAGGCATCCCAAACGTAGAAAACCGTCTCAAAATCCTAAGACAGGTTCAAAGAGATGCAGGATCAGCACTGCACCTGGCTAAGCACCGGATGAAGGAAGGATATGAAAGAGGGAAACGGAAAGGACATCAGTTCAAGGTCGGGGATCATGTCTGGCTGAGTGCAGAAGACATCAACTTGAAACTTTCAAGTGACAAGTTGGGGGATCGGCAACTGGGACCATACGAGATTGTAGAGAAAATTGGAGATTTGGACTATCAGTTAGACCTCCCTGAAACTCTTAATCACCTGCACCCAGTATTCCATGTCGACAAACTCTACCCCTACAAGGGTAATCCAGTGAACAGACTTTTGCCTGAGGAACCAGAGCCAGTATACCTCGAGGGGGAGGATGAGCCTGAGTACAAAGTGGACACCCTTCTGGATAGCAGGATACGATGGAGGTGACTGGAATACCTTGTCAAGTGGAAAGGATACGATGACGGTCACAACTCATGGGAGCCAGTTGCGAATCTCAAAAAATGCGAAGCATAAGATCACAGCATTCCACAAGAAACACCCAGAGGCAACAAAGACTTAAGATTCATTGAGGACGATGAAGTGTAGGAGGGGGGTAATGTCATGACATCTATATTTGGTACTATTTATTTCTTCTTATCTCCGTATCCTCAGACCTTTACACCATTTGACTCTTGTTCCACATGCTACACACCGGACCTTTCATTTCTCCGATACAGCTTCGATACAGCTTCCTTTACAGCTTTCTTTACAGCTTTCTTTACAGCTTTACTTTTACATATATAAACCCTGCCCTGACACCTGGTTCCCCATCTTGACCTCTTCATCGTTGGGACCAGGTGTGTATTCCCCATTTCATTACTTCTTACACCTTTACTGATGGGCACTGTAGTTCCAGTACTTACTGCTGTCTGTTAGTTGAGTCGAGCCCATAGCTCCTCATTATCGCTATCTAAGCGCTCGCCTCTTTGTGACATTGATCTAGCTTTGCACTTTTGTATATCTACTACATGGCTTTGTAGATAGGTCTTTAGTCTGTCCACTTCTGTCCCACTGATCCATACTGCTCAGCATTGTCCTCAGTACTATGTAGACTCTGGCCCAGTCTGGCTTACTCACTTATACCATCTATTTGCCTTGTTACTTCGTCTTTGGTTCCTGTGTGGTAGCCTGAGAGGCATCCAGTCCCTATCTGAACCTGTTCTTGACACATTCTCTATCCCTATCTCGTCTTTTTGTCTATTGTCTAATTTCTCATTCTTGTTGATTGCCTTTCTAACCACAATCACCATGTTCTCAAGGCAGACCCCCATGGTGATACATCCCATGATTTGTTTTCTTCAATCTACTGACCAGATTATTACTTTTTCAGCTCTACAAAACCAGCTTCAATAATGACTGAATAGTGATGAAGACTGAAGATTGTACCTTCAGTCTTCTCCTCGCAATCCACAGACCTCCTCAAACCTTTCAATTTACTCCTGAGGATTGGAAAGGCATATTATTGCTTCCATTGTATACAGAAGGGATTCCAGCTGGCTCTGTCTGTTTGGTTGACTATATAGCTGGGTACTACACTGGCAGTGGAGAGACCACACTTGTGTGGATTCTAAAACTTGTAATCCTCTTATCTGTCCTGGTGAAGAGGGAGCAGACAATGTAATTTATTAGTTAGGGGTCTACATTTACTAGTATTTGTTTCAGCAGTGGATAGAAAAGAAGTTCAATAAAAAGTTGATTGCCAAACCTTTAGGTTTGGCTCCTTACTGTACATCGGTTTCAAACCATTCTCATGGGGTACCAAATATATCCATGTCCTTCCTTATTCGTTCATCCCCTGTCTTCTCCAGGCTCTTATGAAGCTATTTGCACCAGTGCCTTTTGTCAAACATTGCCCTCATTTTCATCCACCTCAACAGTTTTTGCCTCGACCCCAACTATCTCTCTGTTAAATTTACTTGTCATGCGTCCTATGTCACCTCAACACAGAACGTTGAACTCAGCCAGATTGGCTGGAAATCTTGCCTCTGAGTGAAAAATTGGACATTGTTCGAGAATCTTATAATGCCAGCAATAACGCCGCCATGAAATGTGTCCTTCCTGTGCAACTCTGGAGACCGTCAATGAGGATGACATCACTTCTATTGTTTGCTCAGACCTTGATATTTCTCTCCTCGAGTCTGCAGCTCAAGAATTGCCAGTGAGGTGTTGACAACCTGGTATTCAAACTTTCCAACCAGAAACAATTCAACACAACTGCTATAGACCATGCACTTACTGGGAATGTGAACTTCAAGTCAAAACAACTGAAGATCTTTCACAGTAGCACAGAACCAAACAGTGTACTTTTACAAAAATCCCTTTGCAGAGTTATGCAAATGACGTGTGGATTGGCAATTTACCCAACAGTCTCAACGGTCTTATCTTTCTTGAGGAGCAATGTATTGCTCGAGCTCGGGCCACAAAGTGTATGTTCAAACTAGAACTTGAGCCCTCTGGACAATATGCCTCCTGTAATCTATGCATTCTCCCGCAGGATCTGAGCCCACTCATGATGTGTCTGCTACCACCATCAACTCTGCTTCATGCCGAAATTACAGTTGATACACTGGTGAAGACTCCGCTCCTAGTTCGCAGATCAAGAATCAATCACCAGCTCCCCTACCAAGTCCAAAAAGTCCAAGACTTCTGCATCTTCTTCTGCCTCAACATTTACTATCTCAAAATAAGTACATCTTTTCTATGCACCTTACTGTTACTTTACGAATGTTTAATTGTAACTTCATACAAATACAACTTCTTTATCTGTTTGCATATAATAGAGAACTTGCGCAAAAGCCAACCGTTGGCTTTACTGAATTGAATGCCGTAATATTCATGTGACAATTGAATTGATGATTGAATTGAAAAGCCAACGGTTGGCTTTTGCGCAAGCTCTCCAATCCTCATCTTCTCATCCCAAAGAAAGGTTCAGCTCTTGCCGCTTGCGGCCATACCCCCCAGTCATAAAAAGTAATGTGTATTTTAATGTTTTGGAGAGATCCGGTCTCGTACTCGCCACGCCTCGGCGCTGGCCCACACCCCTTTCATATATAGGACTATCACCCACGTTCTTGTAGAATTCAATAAGCTCATCAAGCATCAAACGTAAGTACTTCAACATCGTGATGAAAGCTGTCATTGGCTGAATAGGTTATAGTCTATTCTGATTCAAGGAGCAACGCTGAAGGACTGAATGAGTGAGAGCGATATTTCTCAATTTCCGTGTTATCTCCTAGTGCTGAACAGCCTCCTCACGTATATATATGACTTGCAAGGTGATTATGCCTGACGTTGACCTTCTGCCACGGAACCAACTCCTGCTTCAGCAATGTCCACCCATTCGCGCTTGGTGGGACTTGGTGATGACTACAACGCTATTTTCCCATTCTCAACTCTCTCTGACAAAGAACTGAGTCCTTTCTGGCCAGATCGTGGTTATTCGTCTCATAGATCCATTTATCAATCCAGCCAAACATCTTTCAAAAACCCAACCTCTCCAGCCCTCATGGCGCGAACAGATGTCTGTCCGCTTCGATTCATCGACGTCTCTACCCTTCGGCTTGTCGAATTCAACAAGGAAGAGATTATTCCTCCTTATGCCATCCTTTCCCACCGATGGACAGAAGAGGAGGTAGTCTACAAAGAATTCTTGAACCCAGAGGAATCTAGGACTAAAATGGGCTACCAGAAGATACTAGGCGCATGTAGACAGGCGCTTCAGGACGATATTCATCTCATCTGGGTTGACACGTGTTGTATTAATCAAGGGGACCCCGCTGATATCGCCGCAAACATTACCTCGATGTATGCGTATTATCAAAACGCGGAGGTGTGTTATGTCTACCTGAATGACGTTATCAAAAGACGGGACATTTGTTATGGGAGGAACGAGTTCGGGCAGATGGGAAGCGATTGGTTAAAGCGCGGGTGGACAATGCAGGAACTGATTGCGCCACGGACTGTGATCTTTTTCAATCAGCATTGGATGTACCTTGGGGACAAGCATCAGCTACGAGAAGGAATTTCTGCGATCACCTACATTCCGCTTTCTATTCTTTCAGGGGAACAATCTCTTCAGGACATCGATGACCTGACTCGAATGTCCTGGGCCACGAATAGGGTAACGACGAAGCCGCAAGACAAAGCGTATTGTCTTCAGGGGCTTTTCGGTGTTACTCTTGTACCGGACTACGAGGAAGATATGGCGAGGTCATTTAATCGGCTGGGGGAGGTGTTGTGCGATGCTCATCCCGAGCTCATAGAGAGGTTAGGAATACCCCAGAATTTCTTCGATAACCCAGGAGAATACGAAAAAGTCTTTCTATGATTTCGCTTGGGACAAGTCCGCAGAAATATGGTATGAAATGTATGCAGAATCAAGAAATCGTGGGCACATCAAAGGGTTTGATAACTACGATGAAGGTTCCCTCCTCAGTAGTAGATATTAATCATCAAGTGGTGTAGTGGGCTAGCCAATATTATACCTTGCGTTCGAGTTGAGCTCATATTCAAGTTGTTGAATGACAGAGCAAGGGAACGAGATGCGAAAGAATTTTCCGCACAGTTTATTGTAATTTATCATACGTCTCGAATCTTGTGTAAAGCATCCACTGGCAAAATGAATGCAACTTCATAACGCATCTCAAGCTTTTTTCAATTTAACACGATGTACATGGAATTCCCGATACTTTTGGAAAGCTTTAGTCCTTGGGACACTGGCCTCCTAACTTTTACATCTTCTCTTTCTCGTTCTATCGGTCTATCAGATACAGACATCCGGGACAGAATAACGTTGAACAAATTATTGCTCTTTCATGGACTGATATTAGTCGGTTTGACTGTTGAGCAAGCTGTCAGCTCGTTCATGCGCCATGTTATACAAGGTGCTTGCTTTTACGCAGAACACCATCCCGATGTTGGATGTACTACTGTTTGAGATAGATATTGAACCATCATCAGGTTTCATCTTCAGTTTATTGTGCTCAACAGTATGAGAATCCTAACAACCACTGAACAATTTACTACAGTTTGCCAATCTCTTCGATCCCCTATTCAATCTGGGACACACGAGGCTGTGGAAATAGACAATCTGAAAGCGCACGTCAACGATAGGATTACGAGGCCGAATGAAATGAGGATGAGTTGTTTACACTCCCTTTCTGCTTGTGGCTATGTTCTTACATTCCCGACTTCTTCCCTCCGATTTTTCCCGAGGTTGATCATCTGTTCGCCCCTTGGGTTGGCAATCCGATCTGCGTTTTCCGAGCGATAAAGCTGGGTTCGACGTGTCCTCCTGGACATTTCTTCCTTGTTCCGCTCATGATGTTGACTGGAACTTCTCTGTTTCATTGGTCTGGTGCAATTATTCTCACCTATCAACTCCGGATATTGATTACAGGTCAATTCTGCCTATTGACTACAGCTCAATGTTGTTTATCTATTGCAGCTTCTCGTCTCTCCACTACGGCCCAACGTCGTTTATTTTTTGCTGCCCAACGTCTCATAACTACGCCGTCTCAACGTCGTCCACATTACGGACTTGAGGCCTCGTACTCACCACGCGTTAGCGTTGGTCCACAACCACTTCATAGACCTACTGGTCAAATCTTACTCGAATGGTCTTGAATCAACCTGATGAATGATATTGATCCTATCTCCATTCCAATGGTAAGCCTTGTTGCTGGTCTGGATATTGAACCTGCTAATATTTCAACGCATTACAATTTGGAAGAGTCTACATTACATTTGTTCGTCGTGATCTCGTCGTACCGTACATAACTCAATTCTACAAACTATCAATGAGCGCCCATTATGACATTAAGCATTCTACCACTTCACCGGCTTCGTATCGTGAATGGCGTCCCCGAAGGTGGCGCGCTAACTAAATGTTGTTAGAGTGGTTAACGATGTTTTGGCGATATTGCTGGAAAAGGGGCAAAGACTCTGGTCCATAAATCACGTGTTAGGTCCACGTCATTCTTGTTGCTTGGGCTTCATGGTTGACGACCCCCACACCTACTTCCACCCACTCTTGGTTGGCCACGAAAGCGCCAAGAAGACGACTATGGTCCTCTGTACCCCAAGCTCCGTATAGACCCTTTCTGGGGCCTACATAGGCCCCTCAAGAATCGAAATTCCCAAGAAAATCCCGCAAAGTTATACATCCTTGTCAGCGGTGGTAAAAGTCGGTCAAAATCTGGAACATGCTACGCGTCTTAGAAATGTATCTAGAAGTAAACATGAGGAATTTAGAATTGCTTGATTGGGACTGGTGCAAACAGGACCAGAGTTAACCCGGGTTGTTACAGTGATACTTTGTGAGTGATACAGCGACTCAAGCCAAGATGGAGCGTGCTCCAATCCTGTTGAATAATTTCACGCGCTTTTATTTACTTTATTGTCGCATTCCTCCTCAGTAAGTGTCATAGGAGGAGGAGGAGGAGTGTATTACCCGGGCTAGGGCCAAGAGTTGATATAGACTGGTCGGTGAATTTTTTCATGCACGACCGTGTATACTCCATGCATATCACTTGTGCGGAACGGGTTTCGCATACCTCCTCTTTCTTTGGAACTGCCTCAGAAGTCCATGAAACTCCGGCCTGCAACCCTCGTCAACGTACGGTCGAGTTCGCGACTCTGGTCTACCGAGACTTCACCCTCATCCAGTTCAAGTGAGATCCGCCCTGAAAGCGCCGTTGATTTTAGTCGTTTTATCTTACCCTCAAGGGCTCTTACTCAATGTTCCTAATCATCCTTTTGTAAGTTATCGCGTCCAAGGTGACCGCATTCCTATACTGACATGCTTACTCACTCCAGAACAAATGGGCTCTGATTTTGGCACATGTCAGATGAACTGATGTAGCAGGTAACCCAAGTTGTACTCCCGCTTTCAACGTGATATGAACGGTATGTCGTCGCCGTATTGTGAAAGTCTGCTAGCCAATTCAAACGTGCCCTTGTCCTGTCGCTTTCGGTTTGAAACCCTTCTTCACTGATGCCTTCAGCATGGATAGTTGTCTTGCAGGCCCTCGTACTTGCCCTCAAACGCCCCTCAGCGATAATAAACAGATACTGGACTCGACTAGAACTTACTGCTCATATTTCCGCGATTCCGAAGTACTGATCAATACGATCCCCGTTATACATAGAGCTATGTTCTGTGCTGCGGAAAATCCTTCTCGGCATAACACTGAATGTGCTGCGGAGCCGGCCCAGAGGCACATGAAGGCGAATAACTAAAACAACCTCACAGCAGACGGCGAAAAGTGGCCTTCGAAACGACGACTTCTTCAGTTGGATGTGCTTAAAAGATCGACGCCACAAGGACATCGTTAGGCATCCCCTCAGGTATCCTTTCTTTTTTCGTCCTTTACTCTCCTCCTCTCTACATTATGCCTTTGGTCATGAAAATCCACTACTGCTACCATCGCCTTCATCGGGTTGGCAGTCAACCTCGCCTCTGTCAATGCTGTCAGTACAAAAATTGTTTCTCCAGTTTTTAGTTGGGCTAATTGATTGGTCTGGAACTTCAGATCCCACTAGCTAATCCCATCGTATCCTCTGCCAGTAGTGCCATCACGAGCGTCGTTGGGTCCTCTGCTGGCAGCACCGTCACGAGCGTGGTTGTTGACTCCTCGGCTAGTAGTGCATTCACCAGTGTCGTTGGATCCTCTGCTAGTGTTCCGTCATGAGCATCGCCGTTGAATCATCCGCTAGTCGTCCATTTACTAGCATTATCGGAACCTCCGCCTCCCATGTTACGGCCAGCATTCCTTGCCACTCGGAACCCACCGGCGTCACCAGCGTCGTAGTATCCCCCATTGGCTATCCAGTCTCTTCGGGTGTCGTGAGCTCGATAGCTGTGGCAACGACTTCTGTCGTCAGCTCAGCACCTGTCGCATCGACCTCTGTCGTTATCGGAACCTCCGCCCCCCAGGGTACCACCAATGTTACTTGCTCGGAACCCACCGGTGTCACCAGCGTCATAATTTCCTCCATTGGCTATCCAGTGTCGTCGGGTGTCGTCAGCTCAACACCTGTCACAGTGACCTCTGTCGTCGTTGGAACCCCTTCTAGTCGTCCAATTACTAGCGTTATTGGAACTTCCGCCTCCCAGGATACCACGAGCGAAGTTCACTGCCAGTGCCACTCAGAACCCGCCATTACCATTGGCTATCCAGTATCTTCGGGTGTGTTCAGCTCAGTAGCTGTCCAACAACCTCTGTCGTCATCGGATCCTCTGCTAGCCGTCCATTTACTAGTGTTATTGGAACCTCTCCCTCCCAGGTTACTACCAGTGTTTCCTTGCCAGCCAGAATCCACCGGCGTCACCAGTATTGTAGTACCTTCCATTGGCTATCCAGTTTCTTCGGGTGTCGTGAGCTCGGTAACTGTCCCGACATCTGTCGTCAGCTCCAGACCCATTGCAACGACCTCCATCGTTAGCTCCAGACCTGTTGCAACAACCTCCATCGTTAGTTCCGCACCTGTCGCAACGACCTCCATCGTCAGCTCTGCACCTGTGGCAACAACCTCCATAGTTAGCTCCGCACCTGTTGCAACGACTTCTGTCGTCAGCTCGGTGCCCGTATCGATGAGCTATGTTCTTTAGACACTTACAGTGGTGTTTTGCTATTAAATAGGTTACCAGAAAGATACGGACTGCAGCTGACTGTTGGACTCTTTGAATATTAGTATAGTATATATCTACGAGTGGTACCATTTACTTGCTTAGTATGCGATTCGTGAACGAGACTTGTACCTGCTTCGTAGGCTCATGGATATGAATAATAAGTGCAATTACTTCAAATGAGTGACGAGTACACTGTTTTTACTAACTGGGTGACTCTGTCCCAGAAGATGCATTCACTTTACTCTAAAAAGATAGCTGTCGAAGTCCCTGTTCAGACGTCAGAGTAAGTAACACGGCACGTAGTGGATTTGCGCGCGACTACCACCAGCATCCTTGATCAATCACTCGTCAGAATGATTCCAGACAGTGATACGAGTCCTCATCGCTTCCCGTCTAGATGATGGGGAATCCGAATAGATATTGTTCACCAGTTCTTCACTGAGAAATACACTCGCGCGGGAGCTGGAACGTAAGCACCAAGTAAGCACCGCCAGGAATGGATGTCTCCCAAACAACTCCCGAACCACCATCATCCAGTCAAGGCTTTCTCTTCGCTTGCTTGGACTCCATTTGACACTAACTGCAGATGATGGAAGAAAGATAATGGTGGGAGTGCTATATGTTCAGGATCATTGACAGTGCTACCCAATGTCTACATGAACAAGGGCCGGATTGACCATAGCCATGGCTCTTGGTTTTCTCATTAGCTTATTGAAATATTTGTTGAAGACAATGGCGCACCTAGACTAGAAATGCTACAAAACTTCTGATTACGGTATGAAGAAGATACTGAACTTTCAAAGGAAGGATGTGTTTCAGGCACTAGGCAAAGGAGAAAGGGAATCCAACTGACAAATATGGGTCAGTGAATGAAGAGCGAAACAACTCAAACACTGACCTGAGATCAGAGGTAAGATGGTAGTTGATATACTACAACAGGTTCAAATACTGAGGATGGCTTACTAGAGAGAGTGAGCAAAGCCAGTGGGCACCAATGTGCTTGGTTTGTGGCTAGGTTGAGGACGTAGAAGGGAAATCAGTGGGTACACAGGGAGCTCACAATCTGATAATTTTATGGGAAAAGGCACAGGCACAGTATTGCTTCACACTTTTCTCACAGAGAAGGGTGTCAATGCTCACTGACAGTGATAGGATGGTCCAAAATAGCAGCAGTTTTCAAATTACTTCATGCACGAGTCATTGACAACATTGAACAGCAGTATACAGTTCATCACTGCTGGATCGTCTTGTGCCATTTCATCGACATTAGAACCTTTTCCACTCACAGTATTACTGGTGGGTGTGTACAATTTTGCCCAAAGGCTTCTCCTAGCCAGTGGTATAGAAGCAGATGTCACACTGTGACCACCCTCAAACCATGACAACCAACTGCCCATTGTGCACATGATGCCCTCAATGCTCAGAATATCACTTTCTGGCTATACTTTTTTGGAAGAGCTGTAGGATCAGGTTTTGGCAGAGAGGTCATGTACAAAGCAGGCAGCTCGTGGATTGACACAGCAGTGATGGTTATAACTTTGCTGGTGCATCCCTTGGGCTTTTACTCTCCAGTTCTTCCTCCTAGTACTTTTTATCTGCTCCATGAGTCCCATGTCTTTCCATCCAGCCTCAGTTTCATCAAGCACTTTGCTTGCTTGAACTCTATCTGACACTGACTCTAATCTTTCCTTTCACATATGCAGTACTGTTGGCCTTTCACAAGAACGAGCAGACACAGACGTAACATGGGTTGTGGATACTATCCACTCTACTACTTTCCAGGCTGTACAGTGAGTATTTGTGTTTTCCTCCAATGTTTCCCTCATTGCTGACTGTATACATCTCCTTCCTTTCCTTCTCCCATACCTTCCTATCTCTGGACCTCCTCATTTCATTCCCTCTCTCATTTCTCTCTTACAACTAGGGCTCCTAGCGGATCGGATGCTGTTCGGATGCGGATCCATCCGCTCGGATGAGTTGCTCGAACATGCCAATCTGCATCGGCGGATGGCATCCGTCGGATGACCCGATCATCCGCGGATGGGTGGCTGATATACTAATGAGTGTAGAAAAATGGTCAGAAGGTATTTTTTAAAATTGTAAACTACGTCTAAGTACATGTAGAGTGCAATACATGAAAATTTATCAAGTTACTCACTATTGACACATTCTTATTATGACAAGAATGGCTCTGGCCACTTGGCCAATATTTTTTCCCACATACTCGCAACTTTGAGCAAAGGGATCAAGATGTTCAACGTGTCGAAAAGACCTTTCTGTCGATTTTACGTGAGTTTTTGTAACTATACAGTACCTCGGAAAAGCCCGAGACTGAACTAAATTGGGCAAGTACGACACATTCTTACGTACTTCAGCCATCCGACGATCATCTACGGATGGGCGGATGGTATCCGCCGGATGGGAGCATCTCCAGAGGCCCATCCGCCATCCGAATCCGAGGCCTCATCGGCGGATAGGCGCCGGATCATCCGATCCGTTAGGAGCCCTACTTACAACAGTTCTGGACAGCACTCAGCCTATGCCTCAGTCAAGACTAGCAATCATTCTCCACACCTGCATCAAGCCTACACCTACAATTCCACATTGACAATCCACCAACAACCAGCAGTGCCTACACCTACACATCCACACCCCTACGCCATGCTCCCAGCTTGGGCTACACCTGCAACACCCACACATTACACGATGCCCTTGTAGGGCTACGCCTACACCCACATCCCGATCATCCAGCATGTATTCATATGGTAGACCTATGTCATACACACCCATGCTCACTTCAGCACTGTCTACATCTACCTTCCCTACCTCTACACCTACATCCAGATTCGAGCCCAAAGTGCATGTCTGTTCCTTTTCTTACAATCGTATGTATCTGACGTGCTCCACAGCCTTATGGTCGTTGGACTTTTTGGAGCAGACAAGTATCAAGCTCACGCATTCATTGCAAGAGGATCTGAAACTTTTTTTAACTCAGCTGGTGAGTGAGTCTTGGGTCTTTACTCTCCTTTTGCTTCCTTCAGTGTTGTACGCTACATGTTGTTTCTTTCCTTTCATAGTTTTTTACAGTATGCTACATCATTTTACACACCCTTAGTTCACCTTTCTTGCTTACACAGGGGTTAACGCTGACTCTGACCCTTCTACTGCAGTACAGTTGGATCTTCCCATGGTTGAGGAGACAAAGACAGATGATTGCATATGGGTTCTAGCCACTTTCCAGGGTACACTGTGAGTCTTTGTGCCTTCCATTGCTGTTTTCTCCATTACTGACTGACTGTATCTGTCCTTTTCCTTCCATTCCCTTGTGATCTTCTACACTATCAATTTTGTTCCCTCTCTCACTTCTTTCTGCTTCTTTCATGCTACTATGCTCAATGACAACCCACCGGCTACCATCATCTAGTCTGGCATCAATCTGGCAGTGCCCAGCTTATACACCAGTTGCATCTAGAGGTCATTCTCTCAATCATTGCAGCACTGTTACACCTTCGTACCGACACCTACACCTACACTCTACACACCAAATTCCAACAGCTACTCTCACACCTACACTATGCCTATCCACTCAAGCCTGCATGCCTCTCTATCTTAATCTACATAACGCCCTTATCAGCCTATGCCTAAACCTTGTGCCCACATCCCCATCATTCAGCGCATCACTATTTATATATATGCATCCGGTATGGTATACCTGCAGATTGTCCATTCACACTGGGCTACACCTTCAAGTACATATACATGTCCACATGACAAGATGCCCATGGCTTGGGCTGGGTCTCCATCTTCCTCTACAATCTACTTCTACACATATACCCACATCTGTGTCCTCAACTACAGCTGTCCCTGTGTTGTGTGTCTCACCTGTATCCATGAACCTGCACCAATGACAGCACCTACAGTATCCATTCATTTTGTCTCCTGTCTGCCTTTGTATCCTCATATGTATACCCAGCCTGAGATGCCTATCAAACCCCTACATTAAGACCCACTAAACTTCCTGCTACAGACAGAGAGCGGGGAGGAACTTTGGACAGATAAACATAGGGTTACTGAAGGGTACTGGCTGCATTCTCCTTATCCCTGCTTGCTATCATGACTCCACTGTGATGATGAGGAGAGTTGGGAGTTGGTTGGGAGGCTTAGAGCCTGGGGGTAATGGGAGGGGGAAGTACTGTTGCCTGAGGGAGAAGGGGAAGAAGGGTGAGAAAAAGGGTGATTTTGTTGGAGTGGACCAAGGGCTGGTTATCGCTATACCAGAGCTGCACTCTATGGATTGTGGTGAAGAGCTAACCACAATGTAGATGTAGACTACATGACCATGTGACCACCAAGGGCCTAGACCTGTCCCAAATCCATTGTGTAATTGATCTCTCCCTCTCGCACTTGACTGCCACATCATCAGGCAAGCAAATATTGATCTCAACCTGCCAATGTTTCTTGAGCTCTTCACAAGAGTGACTGTAGCTGGCTAGACAAACTTACTGGCCAATCTGAATAGTCACTGTCACCTCCATTTTGGTTGCATTTGAAGAGATATTGCATCATTTCTTTTCCAGTCCAGGGTAATATTTGTAGTTGCCAAGAATGAGGGTGGCATTCATGAAGGGCCCTTACCAGCTGTTCAAATGCAGATTCTATCCCTTCTCTGTATCGAGGCTCCATTGTAACCCCTAACAATCCCAAAAGACAGTAAGCCTGGTCTTCTTTTCTGGTTGTCTCCCTCCTGATTGCCCATGACATCTGCTCCACAATATCAACCTGGGAAATTTGTGTGTCTCCAAGTAGTACACTTTCTCGTATACCAGTTATCACCTTTATACTTGAACCAAGCATTCCTCTATCTCCATAGTAACCCCCAGTCACAGTGAAGAACTTCACCAATGGCAGTGCCACTAGCTCCTGTAATGTCCATCCTCAAGAGAACCAGGTACTCTTCTCAAAAGTTGTTATTGTGCCATCATAGTAGTCATAAAGATAAACATAACAGACCCCTGAATTTTTGTAATAATCAAACATTGAGTTGATATCCTGTGATTGTTGGCTGTGATCACCATTGTTGATGCAACAGGTATCAATCCAGACGTAGCCATACCCATCCAGAAGTCCTTGTTTGCAAGTGCCCCTAATTTTCTGGAATCAATGGTGAGTCCACATCTGAGCCTGGCCACGCAGAACCCGAGTTTTGATGGAGTGACTGATATTGGTGTCCTTATTAGATGCACAGAAGTCAAGCATTTCTCGATAAGATACCTCCTGACCCTTCACCCATCAGTGGGATAGGATGGGGTAAGGAGGGACTGAGTTGTCAGAAGGGAATTCTTCAAGTTTGACAGTGAGTGTGTTGACAAACTGACAAGGTCAGGAGCATTTGAATAATGGGCTTTCTGGATTGACTGTAGCCATGGCTCCTGGATTTCTGTTTAGTGATAGATGTTTTATTTTTGAACATGAAGCACACTACAGAACTTCAGCCACTGTATGAGGAAGCCGCTGAACTCGAAAGAGGCAGTCAAATATGGTATGGGATAGATCAAGTGTGGACTTGAGGCAAAGAAGCAACAGAGTCTTCAAAATATCAGTCCACGAAGGGAGAGTAAAACAGCTCAAAGACTGAATTGACAGTGAGCGTAAAATGTTTGTATTGATAGAGCACGCATGGGTACTACGAGTACGTTACAGTTGATGATTGCTTAGAGCGAGGAAGTGGGTATGACAAGGGTATAGAGATTGAGGTTCCTGATTCTGAGTAGCTCACAATCCCAGAGTTTTATGGCACAAGGCTCAAGCTGTGCCAAAGCTGTAATGACCTAACTGCCTTGTACTCAATCTGGACTGATTTTCTGGTCGCATGGACAAAGCATAACGTCACTGCGGTGATTGAATGACCCCCAACTCTGTTCAGGAGGGACTACTATTTTCTACCAGGAAGCTGGCTGTTTGCCGATTATCTCCTTTTCTATGATCATTGGTCTGGCTTTGGGATGTCTGGTAGATGGATTACCGACAGGTGCACACTAATGAAAGAGCTTGTTCAGCATCGGTAACTGTTGCGTGAGATACCTGTCAAAGGAGGGGCTGAAATTCCATAATGACACGTTTTCCTTAATTGGGCTTCCCACGCTCGACAACAACACTTCTGGTGAGCGCAACTCAACGACAACTGTACCATTCCGCAACTTTTTATACCCAGCATAGTTCTATATGCAAAAAGTATATATAACATGAGTTAGAATGATCTCAGCAAGTTCTTCCGTTGCTGGGCTAGAGCAAGTGGCCAGGTACCCAGTTTTGGCCAAAATTCGCACTTGCGTTGCGAAAATATTCGCTGTTCCACAACATGTGTTTCCACAGTTCCAACAGTCATATCAGGCAATGTGAAAGAAGCCACACTTTATAACGAGCACAAAATCGAAGAGTAAAAGTGAGTTCCGGCGCTGTAATTTCAGAAAAACTGGATGGTAGCCAGGTACCTGATTATAAATAGTAAGTTGTCCCTTGAACAAGGACCACCATCATCTCATGATGGTGATCCAGTGTCTGGCCTTTACATGGCTCAAGGGATAAGTACCTCTACAGAGGGAAACTAACAGATGTTCTCCTCACACACATGAGAAGAAAATGGCCTTTATCACAAGGCCTGACCTCGTCGTCCTCATCTGGGATGGTCACCCCCACTTTGGGGAGTAAGACGCGACTTGCAGTCTTGCCACACTCTCATTGTAGTGGACATCATGAATACCATGATACAGTGTACACATCGATATACACTTAATACATCTAAAGCTTGTTATGACCACCGACAATGCTGCTGTACCTCCCCCAATGGCTAAGTCAATGTCCGCTGAGGACACAAGGCACGAACAGTCCTGAACTCTCCTGACAATGATGTCATGCCACATGTAACTGCTCTACCATGTCCCTCTACATCAGTCTACATCCCTACCAAGCCTCTACTTCGTTCCACTGACCTAGTCTAGTCTAACAAACTCCGAATCTATTGTCAGCAATAAATGACTACACGACACCTACTCACGGCACCCTAACCGAGACCCAACAAGAGCCATCCCAGTACCTGCAGCATGTGCACCATACCCCGCCCTCCCTTCTCTTAGCTGAAAAACTAGCTGAAACTCCTGGCGGCCGAGAAAACCATGCACAGCGACAAAATGAAGAAAACCCAATGGCACTGACCTCTTCTACATAGGAACTTTCTCTCTACCCAGTATGTCGGAAGTTGTTCCCATCCAAAACCAGAATCTACCCAACTTGTCTGAGCCTAGCAACCCTCAGCACCCCAATTCTCTACCTCTTCAGGAACCCACCACACCAGGGCACGCAGCACCTAGCAAAAAGAAGAAGAAGAAGAACAATGGCTCAGTTGCTGAAGAACCCTCAAAGGAGTCGTCTTGTCAACACCAGGACTCGCTGGAGTCCAAGACAATTGACGAAAGGGAATCACGCCCTATGAAGGACTTACTGAGACGCCGTTCCCGAAGCACCTCCACTTCTGGTTCAGAGGTGTGTAATGAAAAGGAGTTCTGCATTTCATTGCTCTGACCAATTGTCCAGGAGGAAAACTCTCAACCTGGACCAGACCCAGCCCTTGGTAACTACCAAATTGGGGAGGAGGATCCATTCAATCCAACACCCCGACCTCATCAGGCAGAAAAGCGCTTTGAGATCCGAGGCAGACACAACAGCCCAATGGATCAAGATGATACTCAAACCCCTACCAGACCTTGAACTCATCGCCCACCCAGCCCCATCCATTTAGTCCACATCAACCACGAATCTGGAAACCTGATCCTGCCAAACACCTATGATAGCCATGGCCTCCCCTTCGAAGCTGAAAAGAACCGTCTCAAATGGTTCACTAGAAGAGGGTCAGATCCCAGATGCTCTTTCCTGAACCCCGAATACACTGACACCATCTTCCCTTTCCGAGGACTCCTCTTGTCCCAACTATTCAACAACGTTGTCCCACGCCAGGTAGCTGCCATTAAGAACGCCCCTGACCACCACCTAGCTGTGGTCCCCTTTGATGCTGGACCAGCCTTCATCAAGGACCACCCCACCTTCCCACACGACATTGAAGCCTTCATAAAGAGCTTCTGCTATGAAGGACTTGAGGACATCACCTGTGTCTGGGCTGAGGCTGAGTCCAAACCCCCTGGCTACAACAAGCTGTATGGCAAGCCCTGGGCCCTCATCGTGTATAGCCCTACAGGCTTTCCTGAGGATTTCCGTCAGAAAGTTCTGTATCAGGGGACCTACACATTCTCTGAGACGTTCACTTTCAGTGTGATGGAATTGACCCCGGCTACCTCTTCTCCCCCATCCTCTGCAATTTTACAGGCCCATCAGGTGCAGACAGCCTCATTCGCAATGATGCACAACAGATCAACACTGTGTTAGGAACAATCAAGGACGTGCTTAGAAACGCCAACGCCTTTTTCAACCTCATGCACTGCCTTGTCAGCCAGGGAGAGGAATCCACCCCTGTTGCAGTGTACCAGAACACAGTAAACTGGACGAATACCCTTACCCTCCAATACATCGAAATGAGGAACCCCCACGTCCCAGGAACAGCTGTCTATCAGCTAACTGGACTGCCCATTGCCCAGACACCTGAGGACCACGCCTTGATGTACAACATCATCTGAGCTGCCAGCTACCCAATGGCTGGTGGTCTTCTTGAGCTGAAACCCAAACATGGCTGTCTCACATGTGCTCACTGCAAGATTGACACACACCCAGCACATGCATGCCCCTTCCCTGATATACCTGGCTGGAGAGGACCACGCTATGAGGAACTCGATCAGAACACACCTGCCAACGAGGGGACTCGAGCCCCAACCTACAACAGAGGCCGCAGCTCTCGTGGATACTGCGGTGGGGCTCGCAGTGGGGCTGGTGGTCAAGGCAGCTGTGGCAGATACAGGGGACGTGTCAATGCTTGTCGTGGATGTCCCTATTACTAGACCATCATCTGATACCAAATCACTATTACTAGACCATCATCTGATACCAAATCACTATAACTAACTACCACTCGTTTGCGTTATCCATGTGCATCTACCATTAACTGCCACTCTTTTGCGTTATTTTATCTATCCACTATTTAATATAGTTGATTGCACATATCTATGTTTACCTATGCTAAGATGGAAG
The DNA here is from genome assembly GCA_013368315.1 of Tetrapyrgos nigripes. NCBI lineage: Eukaryota > Fungi > Basidiomycota > Agaricomycetes > Agaricales > Campanellaceae > Tetrapyrgos > Tetrapyrgos nigripes. Next base: position 39,617 of record JAACJM010000023.1, read on the forward strand.
AAGACGCAGTGTATCATTGCGCACCCCCAGAGCCCAAATATACTGGTAAGTTACTTAGGTGAGTTACTACAGGAAAGCTCTGGGGTCTCCAATGGCTACTATGGTATGAGCCATCTCCCAAAGGAGGAACCATGTGGAAGCTGGTATGTCTCCCTAGTGAGACTATCTACTAAAGCATGGACACCACTCTGGCTGAGAACCCTGGGGTTTGCAGCCCTGGGGGGAGCCCTCTCTCGCAACTACTAACCCAAACGACAGATACAATACTAACTTTTCTACAGGTGACACACAGTATATTGGAACAAAGCTGGCCACCTCAAGAGAGAACGTTCCCTCAGCTGCTGAGAATGTCCCCGATCACTGGGATGGCCAGGACGGTCCTAGCAGATGCAGAGACTCTACGGAGTTGATGCAAACCCCTCCCCTAATCAGTCCCACCAGTCTACCTCACTGTGTTAACCCATGCTCTTTGGAAGGCTCCCAATCTGGAAGCAATATAGTCAATCGCCCTATGCATCAAAACCCGCACTTGCAGGAAGGTTCGAATTCGTTGAACGATATGTCACTCTCTAACATAGATGTCAATCCATACTTGTTGGGCAATTCACAGTCATTGAATCCTACACAGACTCAATACACCTGTAACTCGTCAGGATCTGTTAATATGAATAATCCTACATACAGCACTCTGCATCAGCTGGAAAGCCAACAATTGCTCAACAACAGAGACAATATCCCCAGATCACAACCAGAAGACTCTCAGAACATGCAATTCATTATAGACAATGATTACTGGTGGTATCCAACACAAACCACAGACCCCACGCAAAGGAGTCAACGAACAAGTCAGTTTGTTCAAGATGAGGACAGGTTTCTCCACTACAACCCGCAAGCAGCACAATCTCAAGAAAGTACTGCCAAACCCTCAGAGAGCGAAGAACCAGACCACGATCCTCTACCGTTCCAGAATGACAGCACTCAAGAACACTCCCAAGCAGAAAGCTACTACCAACAAGAGTCCAGTCAAACACCCCAAATGCCACGGCGGGAGTGTCGCCGTCAGGAACGCATCCTAAAAAAGAACACATAAGTGGAGACATGTAAATCAAATTATGAGAGACAAAAGGATAGGACTACTAATGGTGCAAGAGGCCCACTTAACTACAGAAAGAGTTACGGAGAACGAACATCTACATAAGCAACTGAGAATCTTCCATTCCTCGGACCCAGAAAACCCAACTGGGAAAGCTGGAGTAGCAATTGTCCTTAATCGTCGTCTAACGAGCACTTCGGAAGTGAAAATAGTTGAAGTCATACCTGGGCATGCACTGCAAATCACCACAAATTGGCATAAACAGGATAAGTTCACGGCTCTGACAATATATGCACCCAATGTGACTGAGAATGATGGAGCAGAGAACAAGCAATTCTGGGAAAAGATTAAACAATTCTACGAGACACATCCACGCATACCCAAACCAGACATTGTAGCTGGTGATTTCAACATTGTTGAAGCTGGAGGAATGGATCGACTATCGGCTAGATCAGATCCAGAGAAAGCCTTAGATCCCCTAGACACCCTAAAAATAATGTTAAACCTCAAAGATGGATGGCGAGATACATACCCAATGACAAAAATGTACACTTACCCTAGTACCAGACGACAATCCAACACAAGTTTACAATCAAGGCTAGACCGCATTTATGTAAAACCTACAGTCCTGAAAACTGCACAAGAGTGGAAGATCAAGCCCAATGGTGTCCCAAACGCTGACCACTTGATGGTGTCTGTACAGATTACAACTGCAAGCGCCCCTAACATTGGTAAGGGATGATGGAGTATTGCTCCGCACCAGTTAAAAGACAAAAAACTAATCAACATGATCCTTGAGGAAAGCAAGGAAATCAAACAAAAACTAGATGTCCTACTGGATCAGCGTACTGCAGAGGACAACACCCAAGTCCTACTGCACAAATGGAAAACTAAAACGTTGGAAATAGCACGGAACCAAGCTAAGACGGCAATCCCTAAAACATTACTTAAGATCAGAAACCTCCAGAACGACCTAGAAAAAACGGCAAATGACCTATCAGTACCAGAGGAAGAACGTCTTGAAAAGCTCAACTCACTTGTCACCAAACTCACCCATGTCGAAAGAGAAAGGCACCAAAAAATACGCCTTGCTACGGCAACATGCGACTGGATTGAGGGAGAAACTGTCTCTAGGTACTGGATACAGATCAACAAGGAACAAAAACCGAAAGATATGATATATGCTCTATGAAAACCCAATCATGTAATACCTGAAGATGTGGAATACATACCTGGGAGTGTCTATGAAAAAGACTCCAAACACATGGCGGAAATTGCGAGAAACTACCACAATGATCTACAAGACAAGGTAGCCCACCAGGCACCTGAGGAAGAGCAAACAGCTATCATCGAAGAGGTTCTTAACTAACTAGATAAGAAAACAACGGATGAACAGAAAGAAGAGATGTCAGCTGAGGTCTGTCATGGGTAGCTCCCCAATCCTCCTAGCTCCTACGCTCCTTAGACCTTTTATCATATGTTAGACTACTACTACTCCTTTTAGTATTCTTATAAATACTTGTATATTTCATAGTAGTTCTTTAGCCTTATCAACTCTTTTCTCTATGCCTTTATTCATGGCCTAAGGCACCTCGCTATATGAGTCCATCTACGGTTCTCGAGACTCTTAGCCTGGTCCCTTACAGTTTGATAAGGCTACAAACTGCCTGGTGCACTATTTCCTTCTGTGCTCCCTTAGCCTTTGTCCTCTGGCTGTAAAACCCCTGAACACTCTCCTGCTCCCTGTGTGTTCTTCTATGCGCTCCTTCGTTCATCTCTAGCGCTTCCTTCTTCTTTCACTCCTCGGAACACTTCGCCGATTGATACGCACATTCGGACTTACCCCTTTCGGACCATTGGCACTTGTCGTTATTCCTTTCTTTCGTCACTATCACCATCTCGACGCTCTACCCTCTCGATGCTCATAACAGTTGCCGCCTGTCATTCATAAAGTCTCTTCGACTTTTATTCACCTCCCCAACACTTTCCTTGCCCTTCTCTAATTCTCTCATCACTCGGCATACTCTCCAGTCTCTGGCCATGTCAATTACCCCTATCCAACTCTTCTGCTTCGCTTTTTCATCATTTACCGCTCTCTCACTACCCTCTCTAACGATTCCGAGTTCTTCGCCGATTTGATTCGAATTTAGCGTTTTTGCGTTCTCGCGCTGTCAACACGCCGTTTCTTCACTCTAATAATTGATATTTGACTTTCCATCGCTTCGATCGCCGCCAGCAATCCAAAAATCTTCGAATCCTTCCTTCATCCATCTCCTTCCACGACAGATTTTCCAACTTCCTGGCCCTGTCATACACTTAACCCCTATCTCCGTTCAACTCTTCACCACCTTTTCCTTGTTCGGCCTCCTTTTTGATGTTCAACACGTAACCCTCTCGCCTTTGAGGTATGTGAAGCGTGTTGCATCATCGCCAACTCTTCTATCCTTCTTGGAACTTCAGCTCTCACCATTATCGGCTCTTACTCATCATCACCATCGACTCTTTCTCGTTGCCAACTTCAATTGTCATTCATTCCCACCCTCTCGCTGTCACTCGCACCCTCCCTCACTCATGATCTCAGCTCTTCATTCGCAAAACTCCAGTCTTGACACTTCATCAAATCCACTCTTAAACCGTCGTGAATTTGATTCGCGAAAAAGGGAAGATAATAAGACTATAGGACGAGTATGAGGAGTGAGCATTAGGGAACGACGAATACATGTCCTTCGAGATTAATATCTCTAACGAATATGACGAATGGCCCTTAGAGAATGAGAAATACGAGTCTTTGAGGTTTAATCTCGTGAGTACTATTATCCAGGATGAATGCATAGGTTCAAGGATACGAGAACCATGCGTGATATCCGCTTTTCTGTTCTTTTATTTTTCTTTCCATACCTTCACCTCCTACCCTCACCTTTACTCCTACATTCTAATTTTTGCAACTTACTCCTTCACTTTTACCTACATACCTGTTTAACATTTGCCGCATTTACGCTTCTGTCGCTGTGATTTACTTTCATCTCTTACATTCATCCTTCAACACTGCACCCTCGCATGCGCATTTGTTCATTCTCCTTATTTGCATGTTCGTATGCATCTTTGCTTGACAGATTTCCCATCTTTTGGCCTGTCTTCTACTCATTACTCTCCATGTTGATCCATATTTGTGGTCTGCGGATCATTTACTCTGCGTGCGCTTTTCTTTGCGTTTGCTTATTGTCAATGCATCCTAGGCTTCGGTCTACGCTTGCAACTTCCTGACATATCACTCCATGTCGGACTAGGCTTCGGTCTACTCTTGTCATTACCATTCTTGACTTACTTTAGGCTTCGGTCTATTTTTGTCATTGCGTCATCAACACTTTCCATTTCCTTTTCTTCATTCGCCTTCATCGCAGTTATTCTACCTCCCTGCTGTGTTGTACTCAATCTACCTTTACTACTTTCCTCTAATTATGCCTATGCCATTACCATTCTTGATTTAACTTCCTACTTACTTCTTACTTTGCGTCATCAATGCTTTCCACTTTCTTAACACTACTACTTCGTCCAAGTACGCCTTACTTATGCTCATATCTATGCCATCTATGCCACTTTTCCCTTTTATCACACTTCATAGCTACAAATTTTTTTCTTTAGCTTAGAAGGGGGATAATGTCATGGGTAGCTCCCCAATCCTCCTAGCTCCTACGCTCCTTAGACCTTTTATCATATGTTAGACTACTACTACTCCTTTTAGTATTCTTATAAATACTTGTATATTTCATAGTAGTTCTTTAGCCTTATCAACTCTTTTCTCTATGCCTTTATTCATGGCCTAAGGCACCTCGCTATATGAGTCCATCTACGGTTCTCGAGACTCTTAGCCTGGTCCCTTACAAGGTCTCCACAGGAGACGTTCAAATGGCCCTTAAGCTCACCAAAAACAACACATCGTGCGGTCTGGACGGCATTCCATATGAACTGTACAAATGCCTTAATCAAAGAGCCCAAGCTGCACAAGCAAATGAAGGATCAAACATCTTTAATGTGGTTGAATTGCTAACCGCAGCATATAATGATATCGCAACCTTTGGAATTGACCCGAAAACGAAATTTGCAGCGGGATGGATGTGCCCGTTATATAAAAAGAACGACCGCACCGAGATCGCAAACTACCGACCAATAACAATCTTGAACACCGACTATAAGATAATGACAAAAGTGCTAGCAATGCGCCTCGCCCATGCAGCACCACACCTACTACATGAAAGCCAAGCAGGCTTCATACCAGGCAGACTTATCACAGACCAAACAAAACTAATTTGTATGATCATGAACTACGCCGAGGTTACAGAAACTAATGGTCTTATCGTCGTGCTTGACCAAGAAAAGGCATACGATAAGATAGACCATGAATACATGTGGCAAACGTTACGGAAATTTGAGATCCCAGAACACTTCATCCAGACAGTCTCACACCTATACGATAATGCACACACGCAGGTTATGGTGAACGGCCACCTAAGCACAGACTTCAAAGTCAAGCGAGGAGTATACCAGGGAGATCCACTTTCGTGCTTACTGTTTGATCTTGCAATTGAACCCCTGGCCGCAACGCTTCGGAACTCTGAACTAAAAGGTTATGAAATACCTGGCGAAAAAGAAAAGCTAATTGCGAACCTTTTCGCTGATGACACAACTGTCTTCCTGAGTGCGGAAGACGATTTTGAAACACTACAAAAAATCCTGGATAAGTGGTGCATAGCATCTAAAGCGAAGGTCAACATAGCAAAAATGGAAATCATACCTATTGGAACAGCCACCTATCGTGCCAGAGTCATCAACACAAGAACAACAAAAGATGGCCAAACCCCCTTACCCGAATGGCTACACATTGCCATTGAAGGAGAGGCTACAAGAATCTTAGGTGCCTGATTTGGGAACGGCATAAGCAACACCAGTGTCTGGGAACCAACACTAGAGAAAATTGATACTCGCCTAGGGCATTGGAACAAGGGACACCCAACAATGGAAGGCCGATGCCACATAGTTCAGATGGTCATTGGGGAATGACCCAATACCTGACACAAGTGCAGGGAATGCCAAAACCTATTGAAAAGAAAGTGTCAAAGAGAATCCAAAACTTTGTATGGGCAGAGAAGCAAAAAAATCCAGTGAATAAATCAACAGTTCATGGACCAATAGAAAGGAGGAAGGAAAGTCCTTGACATCGAAGCCCGAAACGACGCAAATAGAAGTGATGTGGGTCAAATCTTACCTAACCTTTGGTGCCAGCCGTCCGCTTTGGGCTAAAGTAGCCGACGCGTTATTCGCCCATCATACACCACCATCCCAGACAGAAAGAAATGTCGCACCAGAGGTAAAGAAAAATATACTTCTACAATCATGGAAGACATCAATAAAACAAACGCCGGCAACAGCAGCGACAAATGATTTACAAAAGCTACTACGCACCTTTAAAGAGTATGGAATTAGACAAGAGGGTCGAGCTTTCGGAAGGGAAATCCTGCGAGAGATGCCTATCTGGTACCATAAACACACTGACCCGAAGATCAGGCAACTGAACCACTCGTCAGCAAGCGAATGCCTATGGAAAAATCACAACTTACTTACCATAGGACAAGCGGAACAATTAGCAGCCCGCCTTAATGAGCCCATGCATGCGGCCGACAACCTGTGTCTCTGCATACAATGTATGTGGATAAGTACGACGTTTAACTGTCTCCACCCTCATGCATCTATGAAAAGAGTGAAAGAATTACTGGATACCCTTCCTGGAAAATGGGACCCAAGGAAAGAACAACCGGAGGATTATGAGCCCCGGAATCCACCCGCATCTGACGACAAAGATATCATAATGTTCGACACCAGAGTTACAACAAATGGGTCCATCACCGACACTTTCTGGGTCTTCATAGAAGGAATAACCTGTAACGAAACCCCTGACACAAAACAACACGATGGCTTAGCTATTAACCCAGTAACTGTCGCTACAGATGGATCCTGCCTGGAGAACGGACGCCTAGATGCGAAGGCAGGGGCTGGAGTTTTTTTCGGAGAAAATGACCATCGAAACAGCTCGCTGAGACTCCCGAACCACCTATACAGAATAGAAGCGGACCGAATCATGCAAACTCCCCTGGAACAATCCAACCAAACCGGGGAAGTTGTTGCCATCAAATTCGCGACGGAAATATCGCCGCTAGACGAAGAATTAATGATCGAAACTGACTCAAAGTATGCGCAAACCCAACTCACCTCCAATGTTCAAGCAAATGAAGACAAAGGTTATATCGGCGTTAAAAACCGTGAGCTGCTAAAAGCAACGGTAGTCATTCTACGAAAACGTAAACAGGGGACCCTTTTCAAGTGGGTGAAAGGCCACAACGGCCACGACGGGAATGAAGCGGCCGATAAACTCGCTGGAGTTGGTGCCGAGAAGGAAAGTACCGACAACATATGTATTAGAAGAGTCCCCGCCCTAGAGATCACTGGAGCAAAACTCAGTACCATGACCCAAGCGCTGGCCTATCAGGCAATACGAGAATGAAAAATGAAAAAAGAGAAAAGGAAGAACGGGCCTAGAAGGAGAACAGTCCGGAATCTCGAGAAAGTCCGAGCCCAAGTAGAGGAAGCCTTCGAAATAGTTCCAAAAGCGGAAGCAATCTGGAGAGCGATCAGACATAAGGACTTCGCGAGAAAAACCAGAAACTTTCTCTGGATGACAACACACGACGCTTACATGACCGGATCACTGTGGCAGCGCACAAGCTTCTCAGAAGAACTACAGGAACGGGCAATATGTAAGCACGACAACCAACTGGAAGACATGGAACACATACTAACGTCCTGCGAGTCGCCGGGCCAGAATGTGGTATGGGAACTGGCACAAAGGTTGTGGGAAAAGAAGTCCCAAAAAGATTGGTATCGTCCTGGAATAGGAACGATTCTAGGCGCCGCTACTGGAGAAATAAAAGACGAAGAGACCGAGAAACTCAAAAGTGGGGAAACAAGGCTATGGAGGATACTAATAGCGGAGTCTGCGTACCTGATCTGGGTCCTCTGTTGCGAACGTGTAATTGCAAATGAAAATACACAGTTCTCAGAAGAAGAAATTACAAATAGGTGGTCAAAAATGATTAATGAAAGACTCAAACTAGACGCCAGAATGACGAACAAGAAGTATGAAGGAAAAGCTCTCTCGAAGAAGCTAGTAGAGAACACGTGGAGAGGTCTCCTCCACGACGAAGCAAACCTACCTAAAAACTGGACCAACGTAGCAGGGGTTTTAGTGGGCATTGAGCAGGATTTACTGAGGAGGACCGGGAATCGGGAGAGGTGAACAACTTACCTCGATGAACGATTCTTTCGCGAGGGTCGAGGAAACTCGTCCCAATGAACGAAACCCGGCCCTACTCGAACTTCGACCTAATTGGTAAATTGTCTACGAACCTGCTCTGAGTCCCACACTCAGTGCGCAAAAGCATTTCCCCTCGGAGGAACTCTCTATGTTTACAACTATGTTTTCAATATGTCTACCTATGCAACAGTATGTAGTAACGAGGTTGAGATCCCTCGTGCCCCCGACCGCGAGCCTGAGACAACGACCCCTTTGTCGTTGAGCAACATGGCCTCTGCGTAGAGCAGAAACGCACCTCCAAAAAATAAATAAATAAATAAATAAATACTAAGTTGTACATGTGCCGCACAGCTCCGGGTAGGCTTTTAGGAAAAATGTCTCACGAGGGGAAGTGACAGTCAAAACCAAGTCAAAACACACACACTACAATCCACAGATTTAGGTATACTGCATTATATCATAGTAATACAATCTTGAAAAGTAATGTCCATGCCCACTTTACACATTACTACGACTTGGGAGCTTCAACCTCCTCCACCAATGTTTTCCCCAATACCCACTACTCATACTTCCAATGTCTTCCTGGCTGTTCTTTGGATTTCCCGTTCTGGGTAATATGAATAAAAAAGGGATGAATTTGGTTATACAATACTCACCTTGGTCCTTCGAGCAGGCGTACCCGACGAGTCCGGTAGGAAACCCGATCTATCAAGTCTGGCCCAGTCTTGGGGATATATTCTCCTCGCAAACGATCAGATTCATGAAGGACTTTCGACAGCCGCTCAAATGCAGATTCTACCCCTTCTCCGTACCGAGGTTCCATTGTGACATCAAGCACTCCCAACAGACAGTAAGCTCGATCTTCATCTTTAGTAGTCTGCCTGTCGATAGCCCATGACATGCGCTCCGCGATGCCAACTCGGACCGTGTAGCAGCCATATCCGAATCTTAGTATATCCACTCCTATACCTGTGATATAGCTTAAAGACGAACAGAGTGTCTTTCTATCTCCGCAACGTTTCCACTTTGCATCGAAGAACTCCACCGACAAAGGCGCTATTAGCTCCTGCAATGTCCATCCTCGAGAGAACCAGCTACTTTCTCCAAGAGACCTTGCGCCATCATAGAAGTCGTAAAGATAGACATAACAGACCTCCGAATTTCTGTAATAATCAAACATCGAGTTGATATCCTGCGATTGTTGGCCGTGGTCTCCCTTGTTGATGCAACAAGTATCGATCCAGATGTATGTGTGATTGTCTTCACGTGCTTGCCTGCAAGCAGCTATAATCTTCTTGTAGCCACTCTTGGAACGAATGGATTGCCAAGTGGTAAGACCAGATTGACACTTGACCATCTTTTCATATGATATTTCCTGGCCTTCCTCCCAACGATGGGAGAGGATAGCATAAGGAGGGACAGAGTCATCGGAAGGGAATTCTTCGAGTTCGATAGTGCATGTGTTGATAAGCCGGCGAGGTCGAGTCCGCTTTTGTAAAGGATTGAGTGAAGGTGTGGTAATGTAAGAAGCGATGTACATGACACTGCCAAGTGTTGACAGTTGGTGACTTCCAGCCTGTGAAAGTCGTGAGGTTAGTCTTTCTCCTCGTATTTATGCCAAATTTGAGCCGTGTAAACGTCTATACACCTTGTGAATGGGAAACACTAGAACGTAGCTTGAGCAAGGGCTGAGCCGAAATACTGATGGTCCTGATGATATGCAAGGCGTGAGCTAGGTCTTCCTACTCGTATTCGAGCTCCGTGAATGACTACCCACCTAAGAAACTGAAATGTTGGGGCCTGGGGGTGGGACACACTGAAGCGAAGCCTGACGGAAGGCTGGGTAAAAGTATTTATGGGCCTCATATGCAAGGCGGTGCTACATGATTGATAGCAATTAAGTTTGCTTTCAAGTTGACGTCTTGGCACGAGTGACGGCGCAGCTTGTCCAGGCCTTGTTGGGTCGAATTGCAAGCAAGCCATCCGATTGGATTCCAAGTACTTGTTTCTTCCGTTCCCCAGTCCAACCTTGTGATACGCCAGTGAATGAGATTAAAGGATTCAAAACCAAATAATACGAGGACGAATTCCGAATCGACTCATCGAGGATTGACATGAAATAATCAATTGGGGGCCCGTCAATTGAAGTGACACGTCACGCCGTGACACTGCCGAATCTACAACAACCCGCTGCGCAAATGCACTCACGACGCGTCCTACACTCAAATCTCGTCTCTTTCTCTTGGCTTCTGGATTAGGAGGAGGGGTAGGGGTGTCAGGAGCAGGACGGGAAGAAAAGCCATGTACAGTCCACTTGCCAGATGGGAGGTATTAGAATTTGACCCAATTGAGTGCAAGGTGCGTTGATTTCTCTTCTTTTTCTTGTAGATAAAGCTGAGGATTTGTACAGTAAAGACTACGAATTTACCACCTCCGGAAGCCACCGTATCATTCTCAACGTCTGCCGTTCTGTGCAATCGGAAACTTGGCGACCTTTCTATTGGGTGCGTCTCTCTCCTTTCTTGATATCATACTACTCATGTAGTCCTGCAGCCCACAAACGCTTCACCCAACCCAAACCCAAAACGCATCACACATCCCGTAAAAAAAGTATCCTCCTCCTAACCCTCTATCTAACCCTCTATCTAACCCTCGGAACACTATACCACCGCTACGTACTCAAACTCCGTGGGTTCGATCCGGGTATCAGAAATCTGCAGACACCCCCTGCAGACACCCTGCAGACACCCTGATTCTTATCACTACTGACTCATACCTTGTCAAAATCATTGCTCTTGTTAGTTTCTTGTATAGTACACATATTTCTTCTACCTACTATGAATAATAAGAATGATGGCCATTCGTGCATGTACCTAAGTCTCAGACTTGTGACTCTGACACTTTCTGATTTACAACACTTTCTACATTTTGGTGGCCCGCTTTTGTAAAAATGGGCTTGTTTGTGAGTATCACTTTACAATATGCACAGTTCCAGTATGTAATGTAATTTCAAATAGCGAGGCTGGCGCAAACAGCTGGCCGTATTTCTGTACCCAGATTTGGAGATGGAGAGACTTCAAAGAGATGAGGAACCACCTCATAAAACATGCAAATCTGTTACTGCTGACTTCAACAGTGTGTATTTTGTTGATGTCACAATAATCATGCAGTTTGCACTAATGTCTATTTCTGAATACCAGACATAGAACACACAAACTCTTCAGTTCAAGTTCCAGAACATAGTGTAGCCAACAGCAGTGCGTAGAATTTTTCTATCATATCTGAACATTGCAGATCTAAGCCATGTTAAAAGGCCCGCCTTGCCAACTTGCTCTGCCAAAAGATGCCAGTACTAGAGTGAATGATAACAAACAAATGCACATAGATCTTAACGCTACCAATGCAGAAATGTTACAGGTCCAAATCTATGGTGAAGGTAAGGCATTTACTATTTCAGTCAGTTCTGAATGAATATGACATGAACTTTATCATTCTTTCTATAGGTTTTTTTTTTCCAAAGTCAAGGGAAAGACTGGTGACAGTCAATCACTTCAGAATCTGAACATCTCACATGGTATGTACTATGTGAACTCATCTTAATGTAAAATAGTGTCTGAATGGGTTTATAGCTGGGCATATCACTCAAAATAATGCACCTTTGACTGTTCAACCCCACTCTACTGCATCAGCACCACAGGAACCAATTCATAAAATGACTGTCATAGCCCCACCAGCTCCACCCCGCCCCACCAATCAAGCAGTATATCCTGTAGATCTTACAGATCCTGCTCGTCTGACTGCATTCGTGCCACTTGAACCCCAGCCAGCACCTGAGTGTCGTCACAACAATGACCTCAATGTTCTATTCACCCGTGTTGACCTGCTTGAAGGTGGATTTTGGAACGGTTTCCCAAATGGAAGATTTGCCATTGACCTGGACCACTCTACTTTTACTGCACATAAAAATCTTGCAGTTCAGTGGGCTACACGGGGCACCACTGGAGCCAATGGCAAGAATGGTCAAAGTTTTACAGTGAATGGTGAAACAATATCTCATGGGAGAGAGAGCTATAAGCAATGCCTTGGTATACTCCAGTGCAAAAATGAGCATTGCAAGATCATCACTCGACCTAAAATACAAGCTAAAATCCTGGAAAAGCAGATAAATACAGCTCAGTGCCAGTGTGGTGCCTCACTCACATATTTCCCTTGTGAATCCCGTTCCTACCTCATTGAATATGGTCAGGTTGGCGAAGATATCTCCACTTGTAAATATCGATACATTAATGGTGAACCCCACAACCACCCCAGGCTTCCCTATGTCAAACATCTGACAGCAAAAGAGGCTGAAGATACCCGAGAGCATGTTGGAAATAACCTTGATAAAACCCCCTTGGAGGCATATGAAGGTGGCAAAAACTTGGATGGTCCAACACCACCAGCACCACAACTTGCACAGGCCTTGAACAACATTGATACTTATTGATATCAGACCAATAAATATAAAAAAGAGGCAAAATCAGAAGTTGGATCATCATTTATCAATCAGTTTCACTCTTGGATCAAGGAACACCGAGATCAAGTCATAATGAGAGCAAACACTGTGGGAAGAGAGGTGAGTATGATGAACATTTATTGTTTGGACTTTCAGTGACTAAAATAAATAAACAAATAACTAGGATGAATGTGTCATATCATTTCACTCCAAGTGGATGCGTGATCAACTCTTGCCAAAGGCAGTACTGGTTGAAGGTCCTTTGCCACTAGAAGGAATGTTGACTGATGGTGCACACAAGTATTGGTCAGACCCCAATGCTGTGTTGATTACTACCACTACATTCTGTCCAGGAATTGATCGATGGGTCCCCTGCATGTTCAGCTTTGCCAATGGAGTCACAACCCAGCATTACTATTGGCATTTCACCTCTGTCATCAAGAGCATTGCTGAAGCTGCACGAGAACATGGCATAGAAATCACAGATGAACTTTTTGCATTGGTGAGCACTCTGTATCCAGATTAGATTAGAAATCACTCATTTGAATCAATCAGGTTGTTGATTTTAGTGATGCTCAGCGACTGGGATTTATATCTGCATTCACCAGTTATTTCATTGATCAGGAAGACAACACTCGGACACACACTGAGCTTGAGCAGGCTGCCCAGGCACTGATCAAGGGATGTAGATATCACTTTGAGAAATCTGCGACACGTGTTTCTCGACTTGGTAATCATGTGCCACCTGAAACGAGAAACAAGTTTGTTGAAGCATGCAGGCAGATGGTTAGTACAGAGAATCCTGGTGTATTTGATCGAGTAGTGAAGATGATTCAGAGGACATGGCCAGGGCTGGATGCATGGCTGAGGTGGTGGCTGGCTCCTGAACATGCTAGTATGATTTTTCAGAGCCAACAAACAATGGATAGCAAGCTCGCCTCCAAACTTCCTGATACGACAAATGCAGAGGAATCTGTGCACTCTGTCATATACAAAATTGCAGGCAAGAAATCATGATATATATTTCAGAGTATTACTTATTACTTACTCATTTTTCTGTTAGGCAAAAACCAGGATATTGTCATGAATCGTTCCCCGCCTATTCATTTCCTTTCTATTCCCTTTCTATTCTTTTTCCTTTACTACCTATTTCCCACTGTAACCCCATAAACGTCAACCATTTCTCATCATCGTCTATAGTTACCATCTCTCTAGATCTATGACTCACATACTTATCTCCTCCGTTTCCTATCTCCACAGACACTCTCACTGTCAATCATTCCTTATGATCCAGTACCTTCATCTATCCATACTTAGCTCATTATTCTCTCGCCCTTGACATTTCCACATGATACTGTCTATTATTACTGATTCTTTCCCATCTGTTCATATTTTACTTATATACCTGTGATCCTTGTAACCTACTCCTTAGTTTGTTCACTTCGTCTCCGCTCCGTACTTTCACTACGCAGTGTAGAGCCTAGTCAGCTTACTTCTTCTATATCTCTCCATCTCTCTATCTCTTCGATCAATCTACTCTCTTGTAATCGACTTTCTCGTAGTGTGTGACTTGGGTGGTTATTGAGTGTACCGACAACCTTGACAGATATTGTTCCTGGTTGTGATGGATTGCTCAAGGTTTCACGGCACTTTCAAAGAATGCATGACTCTTATAGCCATAAGTTTGGTCTATGTTCCAAAGAAATATCTTTCACTGATCTGCAATGCAGATGGACAACCAATCCGATATGGTCGATCTCAACGCCAGCGTAAGCTTGAGCAGCTTGAAGCTGCAACATTGATTCCAGAAAATCCTCTACGCAGAAGCAACAGTCAAAATCGAAGTCGGAGTCAGACACCATCCCCTAGAAAACGTGACCAATCTGCACTCAGGGAGGGTCGTGCCCCAGATACTCAGTCTGAACTCAAAAAGCCAAAGAAACGAAAGCATGTCAAGATTTTAGTTCCTGATAGCTCTGCTTCTGAAGATGAGTTGCCTTCTCCATCCAAAAAGCCAAAAAAACAACAGCACATCAAGATTACAATTCCTGATAGCTCTGCTTCTGAAGACAAGACTCCTTCTATACCAAAACCTTGTGGTACAGTGACATTTCTTTTGTTATTACAAGTTTCTTTCTAATCATTTTTCAGGAAAGTGAACGTTGCAAGGCTATACGGGAAAAGATTGAAGCAGAAAGAAAGGCAGAGCAAGTAGAGAAGGAGAAGAATGCACCTCCCAGACCCAGACCAAGGCGATTGACCAAAGAGCAAGGCTTAAACAGGTCAAAAAAGGCCTTACAGGAAGCTGGACTTCTAAAGGAGGAAATCACTACAAAGCCAGCAGAACCTCACCAGCCCCATCAATCAGCTGGATCTAAGCGCAGACATGGTGCAGAAAGGGGAAGCGAGACAAAAGATGGAAACCAATCTAAGAAACCACGGAGGCAGAGAAATAGTCTCTTTACAGATTTAATTGGCTATTATCTCCACTCCTGTCCAATTCTAGGCAGAAATCTGGCACAGTTTAAGTATGTAATGTAATTTCATAACTCCAGTTCCCAACTGTAATTTAGTGTCAGAATAGTCTTACATATCTTATTCTGCCCTCTTTCATATATTGTAGATACTTAGTACTTATTGTAGATATTTACTCCAGTTCCCAACTGTAATTTAGCATCAGCATCAGAAGAGTAGTCTGTTACACCTCTGTGACTCTTCCTCACTTTATTATTTCCCTCTTCCTTTGACATTCACAAGTCTTCCAAGTACCTATCTTATTCTGCACTCCTTCATATATTGTAGATACTTAGTGCTTATTGTAGATATTTACTTCAGTTCCAAAATGTAACTTAGCATCAGAATAGTAGTCTGTTACACCTCTGTGGCTTTTTGTTCTCCTAGCTGTTGTTTCAATTCACAAAGATATGAGTCTGAATGCCACTCTACAAGGGCACCAAGAAGCTGCAACAAAGGTGAACATATATATATGATTCAACTGACAAGACAACATACCTTGACATCATCTCTATGCAGTTTCCAAGGCCTCCCTTGAAGTTCCTTGACTCGGAGACGGTGTACATGTCCGTGGTAGTGATAATACTTGTACAGTTGTTATATTGATTGTTTGGGAACCCCTGAGTAATAAGCAACCTTGGAGAGAGGTAGATGATGTCCTAGGTGAATAAGAGTGTGTCGCAGAGCGTCTGAAAGTGGCCGGCTGCGAACCATGATGGTGGTAGAGGAACAAAGCAGAAGTTGATGACATGTGGAATAGCAGGCTGCAATTATCTGTGACTAGGGCATTGTTCTCACTTTAGCTGCTTCCTAGATCCCTGCATAAACTCCCTGGGCTTTGCTAGACAGCCTTAGCTTGCCTGTACTCCCCGCAGATATCACGCATCTGCTCAGATACAGTAGAGGGAGCCCGAAAAGTGAGTATGACAACAAGTGTATCACAGGTCTAGCTATGTACACCATACCCTAGAGACGCTGAAATAATGTTGTTTTGTGCTAAAAATGAAGGCAAAAGGTGGGGAAATGAGTGAGCTGCAGCTCTCACAAAACCGAGCCCAAAAGCTCGAAAATCAACCAAAGTGACACGCGAACTTTTTCGAAAACGGCAATAACTTGGTATTATTTCTACTACAGGGTCATTAACTGCCACAAGCAGGTGTCTGATGTGACTATCTACCTTTACTTAAGGTGTCTGCAAGGTGTCTGCAGACACCCTTCCCAAAAATTACAATGAGTACAAATTATCTTGAAGTTATTATAATGTATTATCTTGTAGAAACATGCTCAGACATGAGCCAAATACTACCAATTGTTTGATATAATAGGATATTCAAAGATGAGTAGTGAAATGCAGGTAGCAAGCATCTCAAAGCATTATGAGACATCTTGAGTGTCCTTGCTTGACAGATTCACACTGATATACACCCATGAGAATGTATAGATACTCTCCTGATATCTTGAATAGAGAAAATCTGTAAGAATGTTTCAGGAAAAAATCTGTGGCTGTGCTTATAGTCCTTTTTTTGAAGATTTTACACTCCGTGTACAGCTAATACACAACTTTAAAATCATCCTGTAGGTCACATATATATATGGCATGGTACATATAGTCCTATACAGTAATCTACAATGCTATGCGAAGGGTGTCTGCACGGGGTGTCTGCAGATTTACCTATACCGGGTTCGATCAGGTACCACAGTTCTCTATCCAGGCGGCGAGGTATCATATAAGGGATATGTGGGATGCAGATTGGCGAAAGGTATTTGAGGGCATTAGTGGAAGGTGGGGAAGGGTGTACGGATTGTGGTGGGGTGATTTACTTGGGCACAGGGCGGGACTAGGGGAAGAGGGTATGGAAGGGTACCGAGTGGGCCAGAGGAAGGACGGAGGGCTCAGGAGGCTAACGCCCAGACGGGGAACGGAACCTAGTGGGGATGCACCCAACAGTACAGTCATCAAAGACAGGTTGATCTAGGGGCTGGTGGGTTAGGTGGGATGGTTGCAGGCGCAAGAGGGGATGTGGCTGGGAGATCAAGAGGTGGACTTGGGGGAGTTGGAGAAAAGAACCCCGCTAGTCATTTTTCTCAGACGCAGACGCAGGCGTAGCAAAATTCAGCGCAAATCCAAAAATAAAACTCCCCCGCTCCCCCCAACCCACCTAGGACGATCTCGAATTCGGGAGATGGATTCTCGCACCCCTCAGTAAAAATAACAGATCTACCAACACTCGGGACGTGAAGAGTACACAAAAAGCAAGGACGGCGTTTCTTTTAGGACATGAGGACGTAGACGGAGACGAAGAAGATGGGGCGGAGGATATAACGTTGGGAGGTGAGTACACCTTCAACTTCAACTTCCAAACTTTTGTCTTTATCTTTCGTGTTTTCACCTCTCTACTTCTACTTCCACTTTGTCGTGGTCATTGTCTCCGAGTTATAGTCCTAGTCCTGACTGTTGATTGTTGACTCTTTGACTCTTCACTATTCCTACCCAGCGTTGGCGCTCCTTCCTTCATCCCTGGTCCTTCTTCTTTCACTTCTTTCCTTTATTTCCTCTTCGTTTCCCCTTTTTGTTATCCTTTTTCAGCTTTCTGTTCAAGTCCTCACCTTTTTCGTCTGCAAATTCTTGAGCTGTAGCTGTTAACTGACTATTTTCTTTTCTTATTCTCCTCCCCCCTCGTTTCTGTCTGTATAGATTACACGACCGAACCCTCCCATAGCCCTATCCCTATCCCCATTCCCATTCCCGGTCTTCGGCGTCAGCAGAAAGCCAAGTGAACGAAGTAGCGAGGATGCGAAGGCGCGATTTGACGGAGGAAGGTGAAGGTGGAGGTAGAGAGGGGGTTATTAGGCTGTAACAGCGACGTTTGCAAGAGATGGTATGGGTATGGGGGCGGGGGGCGTCAGGACTTTCCTATGACGCTGTTGAGGGGTGTTGCAAATGTTGGATAAACGACAAACGAAACCACTACTTTAGCAGCTACCTTATTACCTCAATGTATGCCGACTCAGCAATTCAACTATCAGCACGATAGTATTCTCGTACCGGAGGAGGAAGCTTCTATGACCACGACGTCGGTTGGTACGTGTGACGGCTGTCAGACCTTCGGGACATCGTTTTACGAGGCGGGTCATCTTCACACTTTTTTTTCGGTTAGGCTTGCATTTTGTCGTGTCTTTTTTCTTTTTCTTCTTCCCTGAGATATTCTCCTGACATCCGTTCCTTCTCGTGAGCCCCTCATTGCAGAACTCTTGATTTCGCATCTTCTTTCGGCTTTTGTCTTTTTCATAAACCGGTCTGACGTACCCATCCTCTTCCTAGCAGAGCATTTATTCACGTTATACAGGCTGTACTTGCTCCTCACGTCCAACTTATGGTATCAGTCTAGACTCTTCATCTCTCATTACCACTGACAGAGCTGCAGTGGATGTTGGGGTTGGTTTGTATAGTACGCACACTTTCTTACCTCTTTCACCTCGAGTATATTCCCAAAGATACGTTGATAGATACATATCTGATGATGAAATACATGCTGCATTGCCGTACGTGTGCTTCATTCATGTCTTTCTCCGAACTGTACACCCATTACTGCGTAGTATGCGCGATATCCATTTCCGGTGCATTCTGAAGAACTGGGGTATTGCCAAACCGTATTCGACGTGACGACGTCTGTTGGTATGTGCTCGGATGTTTATCTTGGTGAGGGAGGGGTGTTCTCTTCTTCGTTGTGCAGATTGAGCCTGTCGATGATATCATCAACGCTTCTCAGTTGGGTTGAATTGCAAGCACGGCAAAATTAGATTGGGAACCAGGTTGGAGTTGTTACGATTTTGTTTACAGCTTCCTTTCCTTTTTGTAGCATTTGGTGTGACAGCAAACAGCAAACGAGTGTAAAGAGCTGACGGAGACAATATGGACCTCCAAAGGAAACGACGCCATACGGACGGAAAAATCATGGACAAATCGACGAGGATACGAACATAGTCGTATAATCTTGAAAAGGTAATGTCCATGTCCACTTTACAGATGACTACGATGTTGGCTTTGGAACTTCCGCTTCAACCTCTTCCAAGGATGTTTTCCCCAATACCCACTACTCATACTCCCAGCGTCATCCTGATCATCGTTTGGATTCTCGTTCTGGGTAATATGATCCAATGAGGAATGGAATGGATTTGGCTATATAATACTCACCTTGTTTCCTGGAGGAGGTGCATAGTTGTAGAATTCCGGATACGACCACTGCGTCTTTGCAATCCGGTATGAAAGGTCTTTCATCATTTCTCTCCCATTCTTGGGGATTCCTTCTACTTGGCATTGCCGATGACTGTAACGTTCATGAAGGACCTTTGACAGCCGCTCAAATGCAGATTCTATCCCTTCTCCATAGCGAGGCTCCATTGTGACATCGAGCAATCCTAACAGACAGTAAGCTCGATCTTCCTCTTTAGTTGTCTGCCTGTGAATAGCCCATGACATGCGCTCCACGATGCCGACGTCCATGTCGCCGTATCCGTATCCAAGTCCTAGTACATCATCTCGTATCACTGGAGGCGAGCTCATGGGAAGCCAGCCTCTGGCTTCCTCACGGGAAGCCGACACAGAGCTGACCTTTCAACTCGTCCAGTGATCAAACCTGTAGGGCCCAGGTACAGAGGGCCCAAGTACATAGGGTTAATCTACTCCGTGTACATAGATAGATCTGAAATCTGAAATATAGCTGTTGCTAGGGAAGCTCAGTGGTCCATCTGAGGAATACAAGAATGACTATATTGTCTATAATGCTATAACTATATACATGTGTACAACTATAAGTACTAAATACAACAGCGAAAGCGAGATATTTATAGCAAGACAAAGAGCAAAGCGACAGCAAAATAGTAAAAAAGAATGTATCAAATCCACGCAAGTCTCCTCATCTCGACAATTCGCTTCGCCGTGTCGATGGCGTCGTGAACCTCCTTCAATCCAAAGGGCATCTTCATCAGAAACTCCTCCCGATGACGGGTGCGGCAGTCGGGACATGGCCTAATGATCTTAGTGGCGTAACACAGTAACTGGCGGTGCGCTTCTTTCTCTGAAAGGACGGTAAGTTCTTTCTGCAAGTAGAGAACTAAAGAACTCACTGATGGCATATGCTGCATGCCGACCATTTACCTTCATCAAATGCACCGGCCTAAATTTCTTAGACTGGTGACGGTTTCTCCATTCCCTCACTCTGATCTTTGGGTGGCGGCCAGTTGAGCCAATTTTGAACTCCAATCTCCCACTCCCCTCATTCAGCCCCAACACATACACCCAAGAAGGTTCTGATTCCGGTAGGATGTTTGGGAGTGAAATCCGGAAGACAGAATACTTTGAACACATCAAAATAGAGACAATTTACAAGGAGAAGTCAAATACCATGAGTTTACTTGGCAGTGAGCGGTCGCAAGTCGAGATTGTGAGGACTAGCCGTCAGCAGAAGGCAGGAGGCAGGAAAGTCACGTCGGTGGTCGCGTCAGCACCGGCACCGGCACCAGAACTTTTGACCCACGTCTACATCGTTCGGAAAGACAGCAAGCCCAACGAGCAGCAAGTCTCCTTATGCTAGTATGTATATATGTATATTCCGCCTTTCTCTTTCTCTTTTCCTCGTGTTTTGACGCTTTGTCTCGGCTCACTCTTCCTTCAACCGACTCTATAACAGGACGACGTGTTTCGGAGAGGACATCCTCGCCTGGTTTGCCCTACGTGACTGGGCTAAATCGTCAACTTGTGACATCCTATAGACCCGACTTGTGCGTTTAGATCTTCGTTGGCTCAAACCCTAAGTACTGCCTTTCCTTTTAATTTTCAACCCACATCTGTCTCCTCGACTGGAGGCGCTATGCTTCACTCCATCTACAACCTCACCACTCAGTGTCGCAAGACTACCGGCGATGTCTCCGCAAAGCTTGTCATATGTCCTTTTCCTTGACCCGGCTCATCTACCTCATCTTCTCCTTAGGGTGCCTCCACAACCGTGGTCGGGTGCAAGATGTATCTGTTTGTGCATGGTCTTTCAGTCTCTGTTGTCTTTCAACTCGCTTTGAACAGAGAGGTCGGCTCGTGACGGAGCGTCGAATGGTTTCAGACCTGTATGTATTCGACTTGGAGACGTTTTCTTGGGAGAGGATACAGGCATTTCCGGAGGATGATGTACCCAAATCGCGTTATTTTTACAGTGCCGATGCTTGTGAGACTCTTCAGCTTGTGTGTCTTTGAACCTACTCACTACAATATCAGGGAACAACCAGTTAATCATCTTTGGAGGAATGAGTAACCAGCCCAATTCGCCCAATCCCGACGAACTCCTGCCAAACTGGGAGGTTCTAATACAACGTCAACAGCTTACGCCGTCGCAGGCTCTTTGTGTTCGACTAACACTCCTTCAAATTCCAATGTCTGGAAACGACTCTGACCTCGAGTCTGCACATGAAGCAGTTGGCCAGGAATCCACTCAAAGATCCGGTATCGACGAAGAAGCCTGCTCCAAATTCTGGAATGTTTACATTGAGGAAGCGCAGAAGTATGACGAGGCTTTGTTGGAAGGATGGAGAGAGGACATGGCCGGGATGTTATATTTGTGCGTTGTCGTTGTTCTTTACCGAGTACATTCTCCACTAACACAGAGTGCTCCAGTCCTCCCTTTACTTGGCCAGTTTGACTGCATTTCTCTTTGAGAGCTACCAGACTCTGCATGAAGATCCAGCGGCGACCACAGTTGTCCTTCTCCAGTGAATCTCCGAGCAGCTAACGCCAGGGTCTAATGGAGCACCCGTGACATCTCTAATGACCTTCCATCCACCTGCTGCTGCACTGGCGTGCAACATCATGTGGCTCCTCAGCCTTGCACTAGCCTTGACTTGCTCATTACTCACAACCTTCATGCAACAATGGACCCGAGACTTTCTACATAAAACCACCATGCGACATGACGTCCGCTTCTTCGACATTAATACACGGCATTGGCTTTCTGCATCCCAATTTCCAGCGCCTGCTTCTGACGCCTTTATTCCCCGAGCGCGTTACGCCCATCTCTCCTCCATAACTTCAGATCAACTATTCATCATTGGCGGTCAAGATTTTTTCAACACATGGCTGGACGACATATGTCAAGATCCATCCAGTGGACATATTCCTCTACCATAAGCTCAGGGATGTCTCCGAGTAGCCTGGTATGGGGTATCAACTCTAGTCGGCTTGTATTGGACTGGGCTTGGACGATCAATTCGTCGTCGCGCAGACCAAAGTGAATCTGACATTTCATGTTAGCCAAATAAGATGTAATGGACTTGCTCGACTCACTCAATAACCGTTGATTTGACCACGACTGGAGAATGCGAGACCGGCCATGTTCCATACACCTCTCTTGGGTGTAGTTGTAAAGATAACCCCTCTCTCTTTCCTAGGGACATCTTTCCACACTTCTCGTTCCCAGTTGATAACATCAAGCGCTCGTTGAAGATGATCTATGGCGACTACGAAATCGAGTTCGATTCGCTCCCCCACTCCCCGCTCCCCCGATTACCGATGGTGCTTCATTCCATCCGTTATTACCAGAGCTTTGAAATGTTGCGCATGTACTGAAAAATGTATAAGAACTCAGGAACATCCACAAAAGAACACTCACCAGCCTGCTATACAATTCCAGTTCAACTCGTCGAGCAACAATACAATAGTTGAGTACACATGGGAATGGCTGTTTTGAAGGGCCAATGAAAAGACCAGCTATGACCCTCTATGACCATGCCTTAGGTTTTCATGTGAAAGACCGGTAAACAAGGTTAACCGACAGAATACAAAGAACACACTGTAGCAACGAGAAGGGATAATCTCCAGATCCTTTCTTACTGCAGCCCTGAGCTACGCTAGGGCCAACAAGCCAGTGGTCTGCCATTGTTCCAAATGTGGAAACCTAACGTACGAGAAAGACGGTGAACGTCACCCTGGCCAACAGGTCAGCAGGAAGAAGGGCCGAACATCAAAAGAACGAAAACTTGCAGGCTTTACGAGCCAAAGCCAAGGCGGATGGCTCGGATGCGGATGACTCAGATGACGATGAGGATTCTGCAGGGAGGGTCAGGACCGCAGAAGAGGAATGCAGTGTGTAGTTTTCACTCACCTTCGAAAATGAACATCTCTTCTCATACTCCTCATCTCTTTCCCAGAGAAGAGTATGTCAACAATAACGTATATGACGGCTCTCCTTGCAGTGTGGCTTAATCTGCGTGGTGGTGCCAGTCGTAGCACTACTGGTGTTGTTCTCCACAGCATTGCCCTCATTCTAACAACAGCATTCCACATCATTTCCATTACGGTGCTGCAACGTCTTGGTTATGACATCAATATCCAGGCGCCGCACACTCCTCGAGATGTTCGTTCTACTTACAGCTCTCTACAAATCAAACCAACCATCATCCGCACCGTCTGCTGTCCCAAGTGCTTCGCACTCTATCCCCTCACGCCAAACCTCCCCGATCATTGTCTTTGGAAGCGAGGAGTAAATGTAAAGAAAGCCTGTGAAACACCGTTGAAAACCAAAAGGAGAACTGGAAGAGGAGAAATTATCATTCCTAGGCAGTTGTATAATACCCAATGTTTCAGGTCATGGCTCGAGTTCTTTCTGAAACGTCCAGGGATTGAGGAGATGATCATCAAGTCCTATAATCCCCCGTCCTCTCCTGATGGCAACGTGCGGGATACCTGGCAAAGCAGAGCTTGGCACATGCGGCCAGATTTTCCTCTACGATCAGGCCATCTCACATTCTCTCTGTATGTCGATTGGTTCAACCCGTTTACTAATAAAATTGCTGGTAAAATTGTATCCTGCAGTGCTATCCTCCTCTGCTGCATGAACCTCCCCCCTGAACTCCGCTATCTTCCCGAAAACACCTTCATCGTTGCGATCACCCCCGGCCCTAAATCTCCAGATGTCACCACTATTTCTCATATCCTGCGTCCTCTCGTCGAGTCGCTCAACACTCATTGGCATGGCGTTACGATACAGACACATCTTCATCCTACAGGAACATTTATCCGTATTATGGTGATTCCACTCATTGCCGATCTGGAAGCTATGCGAAAGATAACAGGCTTTCTATCACATAGCGCTAAGCTTTACTGCTCATGGTGCTTGGGTCTCCATTCAGACATAGAATGCCTGGATCTGGATAAATACCCATTGCGGAATCGAGCAAGGATAAGGGAGCAGGTGGGCGAGTGGTTGGCAGAGCCGAGGTTGGGACATCAGAATACTATTGCATCAAAGAACGGTGTGCGCTGGACATCACTCCATGACCTTGAATACTTCGATCCTGTGAAGCACGTCGTGCTTGGGTTTATGCACAATACGCTCGAAGGCATTCTGCAAGATCATTTGCGGGAGCGATGGGGTATTGGGAAGAAGGAGAAGGAGAAGGGAAAGGGAAAAGGCAAGAAAAAGGGCGACAACAACGACAACAACAACCACAACCACAACCACAACCACAACCACAACCACAACGACGGCAATGATGATGAACTTGAGGAGGAGTATGAGGATGGGACTTATGATGCGGACACAGATTTGCGTGAGTTGACAGAGGAAAGCGAGGAAGAGGCCACAAAGACCGGAAATGATGAGGACAGAGTGACCATTATGCCTACTCGGCTCCGGTCTCGGGCTTCGAGGAGCAGCTCTCAAGCACCATCAAGCAGCTCTGAAGCACCATCATTAACATCATGGCAGGACTTCGCGTCAATGCCAGGCATTTATCCGCCTCGATACCCCGTACTCTCAGACGAAGAAGCTGCCACTGAGAGACCTTCCTCACCTACACCTCAACCTGATGACCTTGGCTCGGATGACAGAGACTATAGTCCTAATCCCAATCCAGCCCCTGATGATCTACCTTTCAACTTCAATGGCGAATGGCTGAAGAGTATCAGAACATGTATACAATCTGTCTCCTTGCCCACCCGCACTCACCGACCTCCCGGTAATCTAGGTGAAGCGAGTCATGGAAAGCTAAAGGCGAAGGAGTATCTAGACCTCTTCACCATCTTCTTTCCTCTTATCCTGCCTGAGATCTGGAGCAGGAATCCAACGAGCACACATGAAAAAGCATTGCTTCATAACTTCTATCATCTGGTAGCGTCCACGAATATTATTGCGGCGTACTCAACCTCTGACCAGGAGGCTGATGCATACACGTATCATTATACGGAATATCGCAGAACGAGAGCAGAAATCTTCGCTGGTGCGCCATCGAAACCAAACCATCATTACGCTATGCACAATGGAGAATTGCTCAAGTACTGGGGACCGCTCACTCTCGTCAGCGAGTTTCCTGGAGAGGCAATGAACGGGATGCTGCAGAAGACCAAAACCAACCGGCAAATGTGTCAGTTCATCAATTACTGTTACATATTGCAGAGTGGGCTCACCAAGGAATTTTTCATAGATGATATGGACTATACGATGCTGAGGCAAATGTGTAGACGGGGGCGTTACAATGCTCTGGTTTCAGATGATCAGTTGCAAAGCTCACAAGTGAAAGCCATGACGCACCTTTTATCTCCCACCACCTCAAAGCCTTTGAAAGACACCAACCTCCGACCAGTAACCACTGCTGAGATAGTGAAGATCAGCAAGAAGTCAGAAAGCATATCAAAGACAGATTACAACCTTTTATTTGCTTATCTCTCTGAGCATACAGAACATCCCTGGCGACATGCCAATCACCTTCCTCATCCTCCCAAATCACTGATTCTATCCAAGACCGTAGCAACTCTAGAACATTTCCAGCACCAAGGTCACACCTATAGCACAGCTGGCGCACATGTCGGAAACAGCGCCATCCAGTTTTATGATCGTCGGGATGTTCACACTGGGACCATACAGCGCATCTTTCAGATTCCAATAGAAGAGCGAGAAGCTCATCAACTACGCCTTTTCATTGTAGTTTCAGTGGATCAGCCATTGTCAATATTGGAACAACAAAGCTTACCATTTCATGATTATCCATGTTTTAACATCAGAGTGGTAAATGGAGAGCCTTCCCAGCACTTCGCAATCGTTGAACCACCAGACATCATATCCCATGTAGTTGTATACCCACGTCCTGCAGGAACCTATCTTATTGCTAGGAAAACGAAGGCCATATGTCTATCGTTAAATAGAGGGAGATATTAGTCAATAATTACTACACATAATAAACATACGTTGCACCCACCTCTGGAGTTTCCTTTGTCCATAAATAATTGCCGAAGAGATACCACCAAGCCTGTGACGGGATGGAAGACAGCGCCAGGAAGCAACTACATCTCACAAAGCCACAAATGCTCCAATGCTGATTTACAACGATTTGATACCATTCTTCATTGACAACTGCATAGACTGATGGTTACAGAGCAAAGACGTCCACTGAATGTATCCCGCTGACCCTCGCTACCATCTCATTGTGAATATCAGATGCCTTGCAGAAACTCAATCCATCACCAACAACATTCCATGTCCTCGGAACAAACTGTCCCAGTGCAGCAGTATCCGGGTCCACAGCATCATAAAAGTGACTTGCAGCTATCATAATTCTGGATAAGGGCCTCTGCTCTAACAGTTCCAACAGAGTGTCGTCCAAAGCCTGACATTCCGTGGCATTGGATGTTTCCATGGACAGACACAACTCACAGAGATGAGAGGTGCAAGCGATCTCAGATATCACTTTGAGTCTGATAGGCAGTGGAACAGAAGGTTGGATAGTTGTGCCGAGTATGGAGAGGCACTCGAGTTTGTGCATCACGCCAAAATTGATCTGAATAGCGTCTATACATTGTTTTCAGCACAAGCTTGGATGATGGTATATAAGACCTGACTTACCAATGATGGATGCGTGCCACGCTAGGAGCTTCAGGGAAGAGGCTTGTCTGTTCAGAAAGTTGACGATAGCGCCTTCCAACAGATATTGAGTGATGGAGAGGGAGCTTATCCCAGTGACCGAGAAGTGTTGGAAGACGTCAATCATTCCCCAGCAGTAGCTGAGGGAGAGCGTGAGATTGTCGAATTCAAGGTGACCTGGAGCAGCATCTGCAAAGTCACTCGGGCTAAAAGGTTCCCCAAGCACTATGCAACGGCTACAGGTCAAAGTTTTTAGCTTGCGAGGGTCGACACCCTGTAGAAAGCCTATCCAAGCTTCTAGCCAACCACACAGATTTTCGAAGCACGAGATGGCTCAAGTTCTCGAACCTGACAACCTCGGAGGCCTTCCTAGTGAGCAGAATGTGCTCAGAGAGCATCATAGAACCCGAGAGCTCCAGGTACGTGATTTGGGTGAAAGATGTGTCCTGGATTAGCTGGTAGTAGCGGCATAGAGGAAGATCGACGGAGAGATGTTGGAAATTTGCGACATTACACAACCGCTGGTTGAGGACACCCTGTTGTTCGGCGCGGCGGAGGATGTGCCACGATAGTCTGCATAGTCCCCTTTTATACAGTTCCTCAGACATTGGCTGCAGCCAGCTTCTGCATACCAAAGTACCCACTTTGAGAGAGTCGATAGTCTCACAATGAGACGCTATAAGTAGGAGCAGTTCAGCAGGTAGCTGAGGGGCTGAGTTGCGTATAAGTAGGAGCAGTTTAGGTAGCTGAGGGACTGAGTTGCGTACAGTCCGGACGAAGTGATTCCAGACGGGTTTAATCCGAAGGTCTTCAGGTTTACGCGATGGCAGCGCAAGCGTCAATCTGAGAGTGTTTCTTCAAAACTTGCTGAGATGAAGAAATGAAAGTACTACTCACATTTCATTTCCCTTGTAACACAGTTTAACTCTGTCTCCCTCGACCGAGACATAGCCTCGCGAGGCCATCTTGGTGATATTGATCCAGACCATTTCCTTCCGGTGAGTAGGAAGTTTCTTTGAGAGAAGACGGGCGTGATTTCGAACAGGAGGATAGAGGTCGGATTGTGAAAGCGCGTCTGAACAGAGGAGAGGAACTATGGCGAGCCATGTCACTGAATGGCAAGTGAGGTTAATCAAAGAGAAGAAGTCTGAAGAACTGCTAATACGTACATAGGGCATAGCCAAGCGATCCTGGCAATGTGAGCCGTTGATGATTTGGGTTCTTGGGCATTCTGAAGAGGAAGCCTGTGTATGTAGGGAAAGTTGAAGAAGCAATTGGTGCCAGTGGTAAGGAAAGGCGTCTTTTGAAGCCTCTGTGGTGGCCATATTGCTCAAAGGGAGCTCTGAGAGCTGCCTGAATAGCCGCTTGATCGATTGCATTTTTGAACACCGGAAGACAAAGAACAGCCGTTACTATTGGGTAGGCTGTCGAGGAAGGAGAGAAGGAGCAAGCGAACGGGTTCATCCTTGACTGAAAAGAGAGAAAAAAAGAATAAGTTTGGGAGCATCAGGAAACTGAGGGCACGTACCTGCTCAGATATCCAGCTCACTGATTCCAAACTTTCCCGGCGAACCAGAAGGGCAACGACGGAATTAGAAGTAGGTAAAGTAACCTGGCCATCTGGTGTAGTCGGTAACGCACCCATTGACTGTGAGACTCTATTTCCGGTTCTCAAAATGGGAGATGACAGGTTCAAGTCCTGTGATGGCCATGTGCTTTCAATTCTTTCAGCATTTTTTCCCCCCTTTTTCTTTCATCCTAGATTTTGAAGTGGATTCTTCACAAGTAATATATATAATATCGACTATATCCCAAGATCCCTCCTTATGGTAATGAGTTTCGGAGAACCTCAACATTGCACTGAGGAAGAAGACTCCAGCAGATGGGAGCCTTCTAAGCGTTCCGCTGGCGTCTACACACTGCGTAGTGTCTCGGAGATTGGAAGGTTATAGAGGCTGCAGAGAATTGCGGGATCAGCATTTTTCAGAGTATTGATAAGCAAGACTCATACCAAGGGTAGTTATCGAAAGGGATTGGTTGGTTACAGAGGCTGGCCCAGGTGAGACCGCTATACAGCCACATCAAAAGGTAGTGGTAGTTTGTCGTTTGCGGACCTGCGGCCACGGCATATAGTCTGCATCGATGTTACTGGGCACCTCGGCCTCGGCCCTGGAATGAGAAGAATTGCCAACATGTACGAGACAGGGCAAGACAACAGGCCGGCGCATCGCACCAGGAGAAACCTTTGAGGGGTAATCCGCCGCACTAAGTGCGTCACCTTTCCCATCCGAGAATCCGATTTAGCGATGCTTCAGTAATATCTAGATGCCATAGTTTAACGTCTTTTCAGACGCATCATGGGGTTTGGTTGGCTGCAGGGGCTCACCGGGACACAGCGTGTTCAGTCACTTCATCCTGTCGAGGAAGGAGAGAAGGAGCAAGCGAAAAAGTTCACACTTGATTAAAAATATGTTTGGGGACAGGTAAAGTCCAGCGACGACTATGGGCTTGAAACGGCTGGGACGGCTGGGACAGCCGCACAACCTGTGATGCAGACCAATGAGAAGGAATGTCAGTACCTAGATAACGGTCAACAAACGAGGGAAGGAAGGAAAACGCACCGTATACATAGCTTCAAGCGTATACCAGTAGTATTGCTGTGACCCAGCACAGCTACTCAAAAGTAACTGTGCAAGTACAACTGACCCAAAGGTACAGTTGCCAGTGACCGAAAGAATTCAGGTCACTGGTTGCAGGGTGCTATGAGGCAGGATCCTGGAGGCGAAGCTGGAGGGTATGCTGTCGAGGAAGCCGTTACTGTTCAGTAGGCTGTCGAGGGAGCGGCGAGAGTGAACGAGGAAGCCGTTAGGCTGTCGCTGAGCCAGAAGCCAGCCCAGAGGGACGAGGCTGGTTGCTGGACTTGGATGGAAAAGTTGGCGTGACGCGAGACATCACACACATGGCTTGGGAACTGCTGACAAAGCCTGTTCCAGACCTTTCCTTCCAAAGTTTATCTCTACCTCATCAGCGCTTCCTTGACCGCCCAACGGCTTCTTCGACAGCGCCTTCCCATCCCTGCTCCCTTGACAGCCTACCCGGCTTCCTCAACAGCACACCTCAAGTTTTCCTACCTCAGGACCTCCAACACTGATAGTGCCCTACAATTAGTGACTTGAATTCTTTCGGTCACTGGCAACTGTACCTGTGGGTCAGTTGTACTTGTGCAGCCACTTTTGAGTGTCTGCACTGTGTTACGGCCTTCTGTGTCTCTGTCTAGATTATCACTTATTTTACAGTGAGTTGTGTCCTCTTTCATTGGTTTTTCTTGTTACTGATATTCCTTCTCTTTTGCCTGCGATACAGTCCTACATAACTGTATCGCAGGCTATTCTAAACTATGCGATGGTACCACAAGTCAACTACCGAGGTTCGTGACAATTACCCTTTACCTGACGTTGATACTAACACTACTTGATAACCCAGGGGAGAGCTGCGGCCAGTTCATCTGCAAGACCCCTTCCTACAGCTGAAGAACTCGATAAGAACCACAACCTCCTCTTGCACCGGCAGAGCAAGGGTATGTTGCTTACTTTCTTTCTTTCTTTTTTTTCTTGTATTTAACACTTATGTCCTGTGCAGACACAGTTTCACCCGTTACTCCCCATGATGCCTCTCTGGCTGCTGTCCTTCCTGGGGGACGTTTTTTTTTCACCACACTGTACCGCAATCTGGCTATTTACACCGTCAGTCCCGTCGTGGAGATGAAGATGCGTCGAGATTTTCGTTTCGGAGAGGATGACTATCTTCAATGGCCACAGCAATGGTGCCTTCCCCTCTGCCACCTCGCTTGCATTCTTCGCAGGCTGCCGTCGGGCCACAAGTTCGATCTCATGTGGTGGATTCCCAAACCAGAGTTCTTTGTTGAGGAGCGTTGGGGTGTGGGGACCGGCTTGGGGAAACTGAAGGTGGAGAGGGCTTTGGAGCTGAGGGAATTGGTCACAGAATTACGTGCTAGATGTGATAACTTTCTTACTCGCCACAGTAATCAAACCGAAATAGAACTAGCCCGACATTACTCTCAATGCCTCCATGAGCGCACTGTTCGCCTCAGTTCCCTGCTCATGAGTCAGCAGCAGATGGGTTACACCATTGCTTCTGTGCAGTGTCTCTTCCTGGAACTGCATGCCCTGCTAGAGTATTGTGAGGTTTTTCGCCCGCGGATGGAAGGGCAGAAAGATGGAAGCTCTGCTACAGTGCCAGCACCAGTTATCGGTGCCTACACCTCCAACCTCCAGCATGCAGAACTTCTGTTTTCGTGCAGGGCTTCCGTTTTGGTTCCTCCGTCCAGTACAGGATGTTCCATCAGTCTCTGTAGGCGAGCTAGCCAGCTTGGTCTCTGCTCAGGTTGTTTGTTGCCAGGATTTGCCGTATCCTGAGCCGGTCATCTTTCGCGGTGTTCCAGACACTCAGCGGCAGTACAACGCAATCCAGGATCACATGAACGCCGTCTTCAACACTCAATCTCCTTTTGAGTCCTCTCAGGAGAGTCGTCTTGCTATAGCAGCGCCTTCAACGACAGTTCTTCGTGGACCTGACCGTACCCTGCCAGAACGGAATCGGTCAGCCCCATGTAAGGGTTTCTATCTATATTTTCACCTTATACATCTTGACTGATTACAAAATAGATTCAAAAAAGTCCAAGAAGCCAGTCAAACCCACTGGATGTGACAAGTGGTTACTCCCAAGTCATCCATTGTTTCCTCCATTCTCACCTTGTTGGGCTTCAGCCCTTTCCCGAGTCAACCAGGAATACCCTCCGGACCCGGTTCAGGGCGGGTTTGCTTTTCCTGATCCCATCCTCTTCGTCTCCGTCACCAAAACCGAGAAAACCCGCATTTACTGCTGGAACTACCTGCAGTTTCGTGATATCCTTCTTTTCCGAGTAACTCAACCTTCCCCCACCCTCATTCCCAATTCTATATGGCGACCACTGTTGAACGGCGACTTCATCGCTCAGGACTCTTCGACAGCTTCGTCTTCAAAGGCAGGCAAAACTGCTTCCCAGAAAGCGTCTGCCCGTGAGTTCCTCGCCAACTGTCTGCTTTCTACCGGTGTCGATGTGAACCTGGAACATCCCCCTGCGACAGTCTCATGGAGAGGCTCTTCTTTTTCTTGGCCTGCGGATATTCCAGATGCCGTTGTCCGGGAAATTATATACGAGTTGTCTCATCTTAACTTCCGTTGCGAGCTGGCTGCCCTGGATAAAGCCATCGTCTCAAAATCCTGACTCCTGTTGAATCTCAACGTCGTTCCCAACGTCTCTGTGATTGTTTCCAGGGCGCTGACATGACCAACATGCTTGTAGTGGGTTTCGACCGCTCAGATGAAGGGTTTGCCTCGGCAGTGCCTCTAATTCGGAAGGCAGTTTTATTTGCATTGCGAGACGTAATGAAGGACTGGCCGAAGTTCGAAGAGTGATTTCGGGATTTGAAGGGGGCTCGGGAGAACGCATTGTTGAATGATGCTCAATTACAAAGGTTTGAAAAAGAGATCGTTCACGCCTACTTGCAGTACTTTTTTGATATCTTTGGCCATGCCGCTGTTACTCCCCTTCGTCTTGAACTTTCAGCATGACATTCCTCGTATACGATATGATATGTGCTTGGACTTCAGTAATTTGCCATGCCTTTTTTGTGTATCAATCTTCCTTGCTATAATACAAAAATGTTTCTATCGTGAACTGTTCAACATGTATCACTTGCTGGGTCACCGTGAAGGTGAATTGTAATGTATTAGAACGATTTAATCTAGTCCAGGTGTGTAAAGTTTGACGTCTCTGTCAAAAAAAAAAGTAACTGAAATGCATATCTAGGTTTTCGTGTATCTACCAGAAAGGTACTTGAAGGCTTTCGTGTATACGGTACGTGAAGCGTCTATAGAAGTCAAAAAGTAACTGAAAATCATTTCTAGGCTTGCGTGTATTTGCCCCAATAAATTATTACTTGCCATTACCCCCAATAGTTGTCGTCTTGATATGGAGGATATGCTGTGAACTGTTGGAAATTCTCCGCTGCATCAGAGAAAGAGGCTTGTCCGTTCGTGGGATATAAAGGATGTTCGCCTGAGAAATGTTCGTTGGTGGGATATGAAGGATGTTGGGTTGAAGAATAGTAGGCTGGTCCGTTGGTGGGATATCCAGGATGTGCATGATAATTCGTACTAGGATCCCCTAGATTCCCGAAAGTATCATGGAACCACTGAGACCTGGGAGGGTTAAGGCCAGAAGGATTGGTATCATACCACTCAGAGACGAAAGGCTCAGAAGGATTTGCAGACCCGCCGTTGTAGGCCGAAAATCCTTGATGAAAATCCTCCATCCCATTCACATCATCCAAGTCACCTTCCGCATCCTCATCCAAGTCGCCTTCCGCATCCTCATCCAAGTCACCTTCAGCGTCCTCATCAAACTCATCTTCACCACCAAACAACGCTTTGAGGTGGGCTCGACGAGCTTGATACCCTGCAATGTCAGACGGGTCAACCTCTTCATCCTCGTCATCGCCATCGTCCTCACTGTTCTGGTCTTCACTCTGCATGTCAGCATCATTGTCCTTGTCCTCCAAGTGTTTGTCAGTCAAGTCATCCATTTCCTCGTCGATATCTTGGGCGTGTATGCCATGCCATTCCTCCCCTTCCTCCTCACTCTCGTCCTCATCTTCACTCTCGTCCTCATTTTCACTCTTGTCCTCATCCTCACTCTCGTCCTCAGTGTCAGTTTCATAGCTGTGGTCGGAGAGGAAGTCGTCAATGTCTTGATCATGAGGCATCTGAGGGCCATCGCCGTCGACGTATTCAGCAGTTTCGGGGTTGAAGCTGCCATTTATTCCGCCCCATTCCTCCTCCTCATCATCATCACCATCGTACTCTTGCTCTCCTCTACGTCCATCACCTCCATGCATTTCAGAATCTTTGTCCTCCTGCATGTGATTGCGTCCCTCCCTGTGACGACGCTGCTTGGACTCCCGAGATGAACCAGCTCTAAATTGTGAAGGTCTATATTCCTCGTCCTCGTCCTCGTCATCCTCCTGGTCTGCTTCAAACTCGTGTCGGAACTTGTCGGCGTACAAATCTTCGCCAAAGTCTTCGCCGCTCTCCTCACCATCGTTTCTAGCCGAACGAGTTCTCTTCTGCCCTCTCTTGTCCACCCTGGCCATGAACATCGCCTCCAAATCTTCTCTATATTGTTCACGCTCCTCTGCCTCCTCATCCTTTTCACCGCTAATCCACTCTGCGACTTCATCTGGAGTAGGGATATTGTATGCGAATTCCTTCAACCCGTAGAGAGCTTTGAACTGTTTGCTGTCTATCTCACAGGTACCCCACTTCTCGGGATTGGCCATTAGCCAGTCCACATCAACGTTGGGAGGAAAGGCTACTTCTGGCTTGTAACCATACTTAGCCCGATCCAGGACAGATAGATTGTTGAAGAAGTCTGGGTCGAAGAAGTCCAAGGGGACATCAGCGGAAGGAAGTGTGAATGCAGAGGTAAGGGATTCTCCGGGACGATACGCTGTCATCTGGACTCGGGTGTACCCACAATACGGCTGCCCTTCCTTCTAGCCCCAGGTGTAGGTTCTACCATACTGCCCGCTGTTCCTTGTCTTGCAATGTCCTCATCAACTTTTCGTACAAAGGCAGTCAGAAGTGGATGGCGCCCCGGAACGTCCTTGACGATATAGTAAGGATGATTGTTGATTAGCTTGCGCTTGCCAGTCACCTCGTCGATGATCGGTCCTTCGTCTTCGGACACACAATAAGTTCCACTGACCGCCTTGATAACCCTTTCGGAGTACCGGTGAGCAAGCAGATAGATTTCGCGCTCTTTTGCTTTCTAAACAATGAAATTTCTAGTGAGTCTATGTGCGTGTGCAACAAGAAAAGACAACGATACGCACTGCTCGCCTCCGCTTTCCGATACCATTAGTTTCCACCCGCCTCTCGAGTGCACCTGGATCTCTTGCTTTTTTCCTCGCCTTATCTCTCAGCGTTCCGAAGACGTAGTTGTCGTAGGTCTTGATGAGGAAGACTTGGTTGGTATATAGCTTGGAGTCGACACCAAAGCGGTTGTAACCTCCGACCATACACGCTTGCTGGAAGGAGTCGATAGCGAAGGTCCGGTGACAGTTGTTGTAGAACGAGGTGCAAGGCTCGGACCAGTCTGGGCACCACTGCTCGAACCCGTAGGAATCGTACATCACAAAGAAGGTTCGAACACCGATTTCCTCGACTAGGGCTATATCTTTTCCAATGCTGTTACCTGTCGATCCATTGCTATAGAATTGTTGTCGGGCTTCTTGGATGCGCTGCGTCTGGATACTGTCAGGATCGCGACGATCCAAGTTTTTCATCAGTGTCGAAAAGCTGGTAGGATTGTGGAACCGCTCTGCAAAATTCTTCTTAATGTGAGGAGGTGGCTGTTCAGGTGCAGTTTTCCCGTCGACAAGCCCCAACACCATGCATATGTGGGTCTGAAAGGCGCGCTGTAGGCATGGTATATGCATGTGAGCGTTTGCCTTTTTAATGCAGAAAATTGAAACTCACTATAGTACCTCTAGCTTCTGCCGGCACCTCATCTCGGAGAATACGAATTGGGTCCTTTCTCCTGGTCCTCTTTGGTTTGGGAGTCTCAAGCAAGCTGGATGAAGTTGACTTGGAGTTTGGTTTAGGTTGCGAGCGGGATGAACTCGACTTGGAGGTCGGCTTAGGTTGCGAGCTGGATGGGGTCGAATTGGAGGTCGGCTTAGGTTGCGAGCTGGATGATGTCGACTTGGAGGTCCGTTCCCAAGATTTCGCTGGGTGAGAAGTGGCTCCCGTAGACGAAGGTTTCTTCCTAGACGACATGGGGAAGGAGTAAAGAGGTTTAAGATGAAATTAAAGATGAAAGAGCAGAGGGATTAGAGATGATAGAGAAGAGATGTTGAACTTGACAATTTGGAGGCGAAGGCTTTTATCAGTCGGGGCAAACCAAGTGGCTTGCAAGTGGTGTAAAGAGATCCAGCTTGCAGCCTCTGCCTCCGTCCTTTCTTCCCAATCCTTTGACCTCATATTTTGTGAAAGGACAATCAAACCACTGTACCTTAGCCTTTATTCCCTTTGACAATCAAGAACTTATGGAGACCGCCAAGTCTATTTATCTGATGTCCCCATTCATCATTTTATTGTTTACGGATTTGGACGAACGAACGAATACTTGCAAAACTTTACCGACCTTCTCGATGCCCAACGCTCCTGTGCATTCGAGTTGAACCAATGTCTGACGGTGAGACTAAGGTGAGTAAGGCTTTTCTTCTTTTTCTTCTCGTCTTTTCATCACCTCATCCCCACACTAACTCTTCCCAATAGGGCATACGGGAAGTATTTTGGCGTTGGTGTATGCTGAGGACAGAAAGTGGTTACTCAGTTCATCTGGTGAGTAGTGCTTGTCATCGCTACAGGGGAGCTTTTTACTGAATCTTATGCAGGTGATTGTACTATCTGGGTTATAGGGCTAAAGCTGATATATACTCTCGCTTCAAGATCTAGTGCACCAAAACCTTACAGCCAGTCTACACAATTGATCCTTTCTACGAGAGCGGAGCTGGAGATCTCTTTTCTCTTGCCTGGTCACCAACCTTATCTACGTCGGATGTCAAAATACTTGTCTCCAATGGTTGGACCTGAGTAATCTACCCACTCAACCGCCAAGCGTATTGTCATCTCCTAAATGTCTACAGAGGGTAGCCTCCTCATCTAATCCCGACTCTGGAACAGTCATTCCGACAACTGCAGCATTGAGAAAGGCACACAAGTTTTTTGACAGTTACCCTTTACACGGCGATGACCAACCATTTGTTGATGTTGCATCTCAATTGTATATGCTGCATGAACCCTTTGAAGGAGAAGTCGCGGTCATGAACTTCTGGTTCCGGTGTAATGAGTTCCTCACTAGGCGTGGGATGAATTGAAGGTAACTGGGGTCGTGACAAAGGAGAGCTGATGATAGGATGACGATGGATCAGGGGAAGAAATGACGGCTTGGGTAACAAAGATTGAGAGTGCTGTTGAACGATGCCGAACGTCCACGCTCATTTATGCTATTCGGTTGCGCTGCGGCATTGAAAGTCGAATTGACACTCCCAGGTTTCATGGGGAAAGGAGGCAATCCGTCAAAATCGAAAAGGGACACCCTCTGCCTGCATTCTGCATAGTGGTCATCACCAGTAGCATCGTCATCCGACTCTTCATACTGGTACTGGTGTATGAAATCGGCAGTTAGACCAAACGAACCCGAGTCTGATTCCTCAGAGTCACTGATGCGGCCCTCGTAAGCCTCGTCATCTTTGTCATCGTCAAAAGCAGATTTTGGCTTAGGAGGAAAGACAAAGACAGGGGTAACAGGAGAGGTAGCAGGCCCTTCGATAGGGTCGGGGTCGTAATATGCTTGGGAGATGTGGATGGCGTCTCAGCCTGCGATGGAGAGACTCGTAGAGGAAGAGGCAGCGCTATAAGCTCGAGATTGTAGCGAAGAGGTAGATGCTGACGAAGAAGAGACGGGACGTTGGTCACGACCGGTCGTATGGATATGGGCAAGTAGAGGAGAAGGAAGGATTGTATCAAAATTGGTGGTGATAGTGGTAGCTTTTATGTTGGAAAAGGACCCTCTAGTACGTGGACGAGAATGATATACCAACGGCTTGGGTTTTGATATTGACGGCCTCAACAGCTCGAACTTGCGAAGCTGCCTCAGGTCTCCGAAAATATAAACCCCTAAGCATATACCATTCAAATCAGCAAGGTTATGCCTAGCCAGAGTCCAGGTAGAGAAGTTAGTCTTAGCCAGCGTGATTGACCCATTGACAGGTTGTACACAATTGGCAGCAACGCCCCAACGAGACAGCAAAACGTCCCAGCAATCAGTCCACACAGAACGTGATTATTCCCTATGTTGTTGAATTGTGCAGAGACAAAACGCGATAGACTCTCTTTGAGCCTTTTTTGGGTTTCGATGGCAAGTTGATCGAATATCGCGGGGTCGGGATGAGGAGAAATGTTGGAGGTGTGAAAGGGTGCTAGCATGTCTGAGGGAAGGTCGAGCTCGTAGGTGGATCTCGGGGTTAGGAAGGTTTGTTTTGCGCGAGCGTAGAACATGGCTAATTGAGAGGAGCTTTGAGGGATCCAGCTGGCGCCAAAATGGCGTGTTTTGAAGGGCGTCAATGTCCTTTCTCTTTCTCTTATTGGGTCCGCGCAGCTGCACTCCAATGACTAGATCCAACCCCCAACCCTTCTCCCCCGCCTTCACCCAAGAACTCATGCTCACGAAAATGGTTTCTCTGAATCGCAGCCAAACCAAACCAACCGAATGACTCGGAGCGTCTTCTGACGAGGGGAAAGGATGGCTTTCGGTGGGGATTGGGACCAGGGACAATAACGTTATGATATCTTCGTTGGGATTTGGATGTAGAGGTGATGGTGAAGAAGGGCGTGATGACGACCTCGCTTCAGAGTTAGGTAGGAGGCGGTGAAGGTCTGGCTGGCTAGGTATTTCCGTGACTTCCCAGCTACACGGTCTCCGAATATACGCCCCGAGGGCATGATGGCGAACAAAAGCGTGGCAGAGACGGAGATGAAAAACTGAACGATTCCGAGGATGAGGGCAAGCTGGCCATCAGAGCCGTTGACCACAGCGGTAGTGATGTAGAAAGTGGGTCCACATGTAAGGCCGAGAGTGATGAGAAGGAAGACGAGTCGACGAGTAAGATGAGATGTATCATTCCAGGTGGTAGGGATGTAGGAGAATTCCATGAGGGTTTTCTGGTGCTGGTGCCGGTACTGACGCGCCGCAATAAATGCTGACGCGACCACCGACGTGACTTTCCCGCCTCCCGCCTTCTGCTGACGGCTAGTCCTCACAATCTCGATTTGCGACCGCTCACTGCCAAGTAAACTCATGGTATTTGACTTCTCCTTGTAAATTGTCTCTATTTTGATGTGTTCAAAGTATTCTGTCTTCCGGATTTCACTCCCAAACATCCTACCGGAATCAGAACCTTCTTGGGTGTATGTGTTGGGGCTGAATGAGGGGAGTGGGAGATTGGAGTTCAAAATTGGCTCAACTGGCTGCCACCCAAAGATCAGAGTGAGGGAATGGAGAAGCCGTCACCAGTCTAAGAAATTTAGGCCGGTGCATTTGATGAAGGTAAATGGTCGGCATGCAGCATATGCCGTCAGTGAGTTCTTTAGTTCTCTACTTGCAGAAAGAACTTACCGTCCTTTCAGAGAAAGAAGCGCACCGCCAGTTACTGTGTTACGCCACTAAGATCATTAGGCCATGTCCCGACTGCCGCACCCGTCATCGGGAGGAGTTTCTGATGAAGATGCCCTTTGGATTGAAGGAGGTTCACGACGCCATTGACACGGCGAAGCGAATTGTCGAGACGAGGAGACTTGCGTGGATTTGATACATTCTTTTTTACTATTTTGCTGTCGCTTTGCTCTTTGTCTTGCTATAAATATCTCGCTTTCGCTGTTGTATTTAGTACTTATAGTTGTACACATGTATATAGTTATAGCATTATAGACTATATAGTCATTCTTGTATTCCTCAGATGGACCACTGAGCTTCCCTAGCAACAGCTATATTTCAGATTTCAGATCTATCTATGTACACGGAGTAGATTAACCCTATGTACTTGGGCCCTCTGTACCTGGGCCCTACAGGTTTGATCACTGGACGAGTTGAAAGGTCGGCTCTGTGTCGGCTTCCCGTGAGGAAGCCAGAGGCTGGCTTCCCATGAGCTCGCCTCCAGTGTATACCAGTGATATAGCTGATAGACAAACTGAGCGTGTTTCTATCTCCACAACGTTTCCACTCTGCATCGAAGAACTCCACCGACGAAGGCGCCACTAGCTCCTGCAAAGTCCATCCCCGAAAGAACCAACATGGAATTGGATACCGAGAAGGAAGAGGAGGAGGCGGAGATCCAAGTTTGTACATATTGCATAGATCGAATTGACATGAATCGTAGTCGTTGAGGTAAACATAACAAACTTTCGCATTTTTGTAGTAATCGAACATCGAGTTGATATCCTGGGATTGTTGGCCGTGGTCTCCCTTGTCGATGCAACAGGTATCAATCCAGATGTAGGTGTGATTGTCTTCACGTGCTTGCCTGCAAGCAGCTACAATCTTCTTGTAGCCACTCTGGGCACGAATGGATAGCCAAGCGGCAATACTAGATTGACACTTGACCATCTCCTGGTATGAGACTTCCTGGCCTTGCTTCCAGCAGTGGGAGAGGATATCATACGGAGAGACTGAGTCATCGGAAGGGAATTCTTCAACTTCGATAGTGCATGCGTTGACAAGCCGGCGAGGTCGGGCCCGCTTTTGTAAGGGATCGAGTAAAGGTGGTGTCGTAACCGCTGTTGAGTCTGCCGACATGCCCGGAGCGGACATTCTGGAAGGATACAATTCAATGATCAGAGCCGTAACCTCGAAGAGGAATGTAAGAAGCGATGTACATGACACTGTCGGGTGGTAAGAGTTGGTGACTCTCAGCCTATGAAAGTCGTGAGCTTAGTCTTTCTACTTGTGTTTGAACTCTGTAAAACTCTACCCACCTAAGTAATTGAGATATCGAGGGCGGAGAGAAACACTAAAGCGTAGCCTGAGTGGGGGCTGAGCCGAAACACTTATGGTCTTGATGATATCCACTGTGCAAGGTGTGAGTTTAGTCTTCCTACTCGTAGTTGAGCTCCATGAATGACATAAGCACCTAAGAAATTGAGATGTTGAGACGGGTCCGGGTGGAGGGGAAGCCTGAAGAAAGGCCGGTCAAAGTATTTACGGGTCTCATCGTAAGCGGTGCTACAGCTGTCCAGCACCCTTCATCAGCGTTACCCTGGTGACTGGGTCCTACGAAGAGCATCCGAGTCCGGGAGAGAAATGATGGAATACCTTTTAACGCGCAATCGGAATGCCGTTGGCAGCACCAGTCGGCTGATAAGTTTATTCGCCGAGCTACAATTGTAATGGAGAGCTAAAAATATTGACAGGTTTGGTTTGAGAGTATCGGAGTGTGACTTGAACATGGACGCCCAGCAAACTGTATTCGGGACGGAGGTACTCAGGCTCGTGAGTCGCCTTGTCTGTTTTATGACCGTAAAACTGAAGATAATAC
Organism: Tetrapyrgos nigripes; assembly: GCA_013368315.1. NCBI lineage: Eukaryota > Fungi > Basidiomycota > Agaricomycetes > Agaricales > Campanellaceae > Tetrapyrgos > Tetrapyrgos nigripes. Next base: position 81,204 of record JAACJM010000023.1, read on the forward strand.
TTTTCTACTTGTTCCTTTTCTTAAAGTTACGAGGCCCTTTAGGGTCTCGTTCTTATAATCTGACGTTTCTGCGTGTGGCTATGCAATTTGGATATATGCTTTTTTCGAGATTTTCTTACTAATTTCCGGCTCGGAGTTTAATCCCAGTGAAAAGTCAATGGGCCCAGAGCGAACCCCAGCGAATGTTCAAAAGACGCTCAGTCTGATTCGCCTGTGTTCGCTCTCGTTACAAAATTGTGCACCGCTCATTATCTGTATTGAGTCAAACTGAGTCCGAGCGAGCATTTTTTGGAAGATTTTGAGTATATTCGCTCTCATTCGCTCTCGTCCGTTTGGTTTGAATAGGGTGCACTAATTGATGCGCTCGCTCTGGTTCTCTCTGGCTCACTCTGGTTCTGATCCAATTAATGTACACGTTCGTTCTGATTCACTCTGATTCTACTTAATATTACATTGTATAATGGCTCTCATTCGTTCTCGTTCGTTCTCGTTCCCTGCTTTCTCTATACACTCCTTGTGGTTGTAAAATGAAAAATTGAACTTGCATACAAAATCTAGACTTAGAAACGGCACCAGTTAGTGAACGAAGTGAAGGACATTTGCAGGGAACTCACAATAACTTGGAAATGCCTGAAGAGGAAAGTAGGATTCAGTACAAGTCCACGAAGAGGTACCTAAAAATTCGACGTGGACAATTGCAAAGTGGAAAATAGCTGCACAAGAAGTCCATCAGTACTGCAACGATACGGTGGCGCATACAAGACGCACCGGGAGCCCAGATATCCATACAAATTCGCCTAATGCAAAAGGCGGGTTAGAGAAAGAAGATAACGCGACACGGAAGACTCACTGAACGATGAGAAAACGCCTTTGCAGATCACGACGATGTTGGCCAGGGAGTTAGCGGGCAGCGTACAGGAATGTGTCCGAGACATACCCAGAATACAAATACCCACTAGCACACACCTGATGGAAAAGGCGGGTTAGAGAAAGATGGTAGCGCGACCAACGGAGGACTCACCGGACAACAAAACCCACTTGTACAACCAATTCCATCCATCGTTCACATCAGAGACGCGTAAGGCTTTGAAGGTAACGGCGTTGGCCAGGCGGATTGCGCGTCGAACATGAAAGAGAAGAAGTCAACTGGCAATGGTGATGGTAGAAGGAAGAGAAAGGCGCGAAGTCCTTGAATGACGTCGAGTGTTTCTAAGATGCTCGGGACCTGCCGAAGTCGTTGACGAAACGAAGCTATGCCTTTGTACAGTGTAGATAACATTGTACTACACAGTACGTAGGATACATAATGATAAGTTGGACAAGTAGAGTGAAGTTACCTGGCTAACTTAGCCTAACTTCATAGGAACTAGTTGCTTTGACAACAAAGTAAGGAGAATTAGCCATACTTTAGCAGTTATCTAGTAGTTATCTAGTGCAATACCTAGCATATGTATAACCTAGTTTGCTCGGACTCTTTCTGACTCTTTTTTCCCCGATCATTTGCGGGTGCACATTCGCTCTGGTTCGCTCTAGGGAAACCGACTTTTCACTGGGGTTTAATAGGAGCCGGTACCGAATAGTTGTCAGTTGACGGCGCTCATTTAGCGCTCGCACTCACTCTTTTTGGGCCTCGTTATTGCCACACGCAGTGGTGGCCCACATCTCCTTCATCAAACGTCCTAGCAACACTCGTCATTCCGAAGGAAACCAAAGAAGACGTCCCTCATAATCTCATCAACCCCAGACTCCACCCTCCACCTCTGATTATCCATCAACATCTTTCACTATCACATTGCACCTTCCAGATCCAATTCAGGAACGAAGGCGATACATACTGGATCGGCTAGTGCCCGTCATGAAGAGGAGTTTATCCCAACCCCTTCAACTCGTTCCTTGCATTTGGACTCCCCCACTATCTATTCATATGCCTTTGTGGGTAAGGCTCGCTGGACAGCTGAGTTTGAGGACCAGTTTGCCAACCTGTACTTCCATGTAGGCTCATCGTCATCACATGCCGACCCACTGTCTGTCTCTATAGCAGGCATCTCACAGCAGGACAAGCTCTTCTTGCGTGTGGCTTTTGAGAATCCCAGAGATTCTCATAGCTTTATTGACCGGTGGAACCAGGCTAGAGTCTCGTTCCCAGAGGCTACAGACCGTTCAGTAAAGGCTTCTCCTAATCTGAGATAGGGATTCGCGACGAGGATGGAGGATGAGGTACAGTATTCTTCGAGTACAGATGTATCTGTCAGTAGCCCATGTACTGTAGATACCCTATCTGTAATATCATGGAATCTTGATGGTGCTTTATGTTTGTTCCTTTCTTGTCAGGATTTTTGGAAGACTCTGGATGAGCCAGATGTACTGTTCTTTCAAGAGACTCATTTGTTCCCAGATGAGGAAGACTATATAGATATCCCAGAGGGCTATATCTTTATCAATCATCCTCAAAAGGTCTCCAGTGCTTTCCACTCTCCACAAGGTGGTGTAGCAACACTTATTCGATCAGATCTGAATTATCGAGTCATTCACAATATGTGCTCTCCTGATATTCAGGTATTGATAATTAATAGCTATTACTTTGTGAATGCTTACATTCTTCCAGAGTACTCCAAGACTCTATGGGAGGAGTGGGCAGAGGTCCATCCATGGGATGCTCTTCAGGAACTTGTGACCAAGCTCACATGTACGGAAGTACAGTTTTATATACTAGGGGATATCAATGCTCGCATTGGGGAAAATAGGGCTGCAGCCCACCATCCACAACATGCTTCTCCTAATTCTGTCACATGTACAAGAGGGCGAGATCTCCTTGAACTGGGTCTTCACTGTGATGTAGTAATCACAAATGGAGCAGTCTCAGGTAACAATGCACGGTGGACATCATGTCAAGGAGCAGATGGTGTGTCCTGGAGAGCAGTGGTTGATTACTGCCTAACTCCGAGTAGGAGTATTTGCTTTATTAGGCAGTTTAATATCTCAGACAATCTCATGTGGTCAGACCATGCCTATCTGAAACTGCTTGTATCTGTACCAGTGCTTGTTAGGGAGAGACCAGTCTCCAACAGTCATCATAGGTGCGCAAAGGACTTATCCTTTCCCCCAGTCACTGCCTTGGATTTTCAACTTCTGCAACTACTGCAGCATGAGCCTTCCTTGACAGAATTAATGGGAAAAGCTTATGGACAGGCTATTTCTTCCAGTAAAGCTAGTATCCAGCAGGTATACACAGACGGCTCTTGTGCAAATGAGACAAGTAGGCATGCTGTGGCAGGAGCTGGCATCTACTATGGGGAAAATAACCCCCATAACCAATCACTGCATGTGTCTGGTGATCAGACGAATAACAGGGGTGAACTCTATGCAATATTGGCAGCAATTCAGGGAAGCTCTGATGCCAGGGAGACAATATTGCAAATTTTCACTGACTCTGAATATGCCATTCGTTCTATCTGTTGGTGGGGACCAGAGAATGCAGCCAGGGGCTGGAGGTGCAAAAAATGGAGACATTCTTCAATGTATTGCAACATGGCTCAAAGCTAGACGATTGCAGATTATTTTCTCACATGTACCAGCACATTCTGGTGTGGCAGGAAATGAGGCTGCTGATCTATTAGCAAAGACTGGGAGAGACTTGGACATTCTTGCAGACAGAAATTTGTTGGATAAACCAATCCCATTGATTTTCACTATCAGAATTGCCTGCTCTCTCCAGAATCACATATATGGATTCTGAAAGTCACTACAGACCTTCCACAGGAAAGTAGTACCCCTGCTCCTGTCACTCGACGGGCATCCTATGATGAGACTGCTTCCCATCATGGACGCTCATTTAAGAGACATGCTCAAAGAGAAAACCTGGACAAACTGCAAGAAGCTTCTGTGCATCCTGGTGCTTTTTGGCATTGTTATGACACACTCATGCAGTCACAGAAGAAGTCAGGCCAGGTACCACTAGAAGCCCTATATAATTGCTTCTCAACTCGTATCAATCCTCCAGAGGTTGATCCAGAGTCATTTAATGAGGTCAAACATTTATTAGATGACCTTTTGGCACAGCAGATACCTCCCACATCACAGCCCTCCTGCTTCCCACTTTTGAACTGTCTTCTGACAGTTGAGGATATTGAGGAAGGGAAGGGTCATATTGAGAATCATCTCAAATCTTCAGCTGGGGGGGCTGACAGGGTTACATATCAGAAGATTCTAGCCCTGAACAATGAAGTTCTTTGTGCATTCCTCAATGAATGTATCAGAACTAAGCAGATTCCCTACAGCTGGCTGATTACCGTCCTGGTAGCTATTGCAAAAAAGGGGAAATCTTTAGACTCAGCAGATGCATATCGTGCAGTAGGTCTAGAGAGCTGTCTCTTGAAATTCCTGACCTTGTTGATCCACCTGCGCATCTACAAAGTTCTGGAAGAAAACAATCTACTACCAGCCTCACAAAATGGCTTTTGATCAAAATTCTGCACGAATAACAATGCTTTTATTCTGAGGACTTTAATTGACAAAGCTATGGCAGAGGGGGACACTCTGTATGTTGTCTTTCTGGATATCTCCAATGCATTTCCATCAGCAGATCACTCCTTTCTCTGGCTGCGGATGCAAACTCTGGGACTTACTGGTATCTACTTTGACTGGATACGTATGCTGTATCTGAACATGACATATGTGGTTTCGCTCAATGGCATCATCTCAGACACATTCCAGGCAGGAATGGGTGTCTTAATTGGTGATCCTTTGTCTCCGACCCTTTGGAATATTCTCATGGCAGATTTCACTTTGCCTGAGGATCCAAATGATGCTGTGCTAATCCCTAATGTACGGTATCACATTTAGAACATGCTGATGATGGTGTTCTTGTGTGTAAAAATTCCATTGGATTACAAAAGCATCTGGACTCTGCTTGGGTCTGGGGAGGAGACACCCAGCTACTATTTCATGCACTAAAATCTGTAGCAATGGTATTTGGACCTATACCAAAATACCAGCCCTCTTTTAGCCTGGGTGGAACATCAATACCATTTAAAGCGTCTCATTGTTACATTGGGGTTGTAATCAAGTCAACAGCTCGCAACTACTTTGTAGATCACTACAAAAAGAAGGCGGAAACCGCTTGATTTACATCTAAACATGTATTCAGCATTGAATCCCTTATCAGAGCCAAGAGATTACCTCCAAAGATTGGATGTACTCTTTATACAGCTCTAGTGGACTGTCATCTGATACACGGATGTGAGATCATGCCTGATGTGGACAAGGAAGCTTTGTACAAGCTTCAAAAGGTTCAAAGGGCATTTTTACGACGGCTTCTCTGCATTGGCTCCAACTCACTACTAGCACCTTTGTTCACAGAGTTTGGTGTCTTGCCAATTGAGTACAGGCGTACTATTTTATGTCTGGAGTATCTAGTATATCTTTTGGAACTCCCTTCAGATAGATATGCACACATGGCTCTTAAAGCAAACATTGACATGGTCTACTCAAGTCAGCCTTGCTGGCTACAGGATCTACGCATAGAATTGAATAATCTTTCCCCGCATTTACAGCTCCCAAGTAATCTTCAGACCATGCAGGTAGAGGATATAGTTCAACTGTGTAAACAAGTGTCAAGGATTGCAGATGAACACCTATCCTCAGAAGTCCAGAGGATGTCTCAGACATACCTCCTTTGTGGTTGACTAGAACCACTGAAAGATGGGAAGTACATTCAGAGGACCCGGATGCTTTGTCACTATCTTATCCTAGTGGAGAACGCAGACTATTGTCGAGCTATCACTGCTCTCTTCTTCGGTAGACATGTGTTTGCTGTGGCTTGACTTGGTTGGATGAAATATAATCTTCCAAGAGAGCGTAGGCTATGTCACTTCTGCAAGGTATCTGTGGAGACTCCAGAACATGTGGCCCTACAGTGTCTGGCAGACTCACATACTGTAAATCTTCGCAATATTTTGCGGGAAACAGTTAAAGCTGCCAAGGGCTGGGTAATCCCTACAAGTCTTACAAGTCAATCTGCACTATATTGGTTCAAAAAGATGTTGTTTGACTGGGATATTATAGGGCTATGTGCTAAGTACGTGTATGAGATCTCCACTCACTGGGCAAACACTAGAATGTTTATTGCACCAGAGGAGACAATGGAGCACTAATGCCATGGTTATGCTTGTTCTGACAGAACAAATGCCCTACCGCCTTCTGTGTAAGTGCGTGATTCAGCTCGGGAAGTCTTTACAGGCGGCTACACATAGGGGGACTGCCTTGCCCTTGTAACACCTTATTATCAATTAGGTGACTATGCAACGCCACCCCGCCGGGTCCTGAAGGGGCCATTTGGCGTGTATCTATCTATCTATCTATCGTAGACCTTGCGTTCTGGTTTACTCTTTTAAATTCATTCTATGCTACCTAAGCATAAATCGACTCACTGTGTCTTTCACCAGCAAAATGTCCCCAGAATCACTACAAATGAATGTATATGCCATTGCCATCCCAATCAGATCTTCTTCGACTCGCATCTCGGAGAATATGGTGACACTTGATGCAAAAGGTGACCTTGTGATTGATCAAGGAACATCCTAACCTTGTCTATTGCACTATTCCTGCTCCCATGTTGACGCACTTCCCCCCATCGCCATAGTCAGATGTATATTTCTCGTCTTTCGTTTGTTACAGATATGACCCTGATATAATATTTGCCCTTGCATTAGATCACTGTCATAAAATCTACATATATTCAAAAGTTCTTTGTATTTCTACGAGACATCAAGATTGCTCCTCTCCTGTTCTACCACCCAGCGCCCCTCACAATTTGCCAATACTCACCACAGTTTACCTTCTCCTAATATAGGTGAATGCATCAACACCTATTGCATCCTGTTGGTGTCATAGCTCCGATTATGAGGCCGAATGAAATGAGGCTGAGTTCTTTACACTCCGTTTCCATGTGTGGCGGTGCATATTCATCCTGTCTCCTCCCGTGCTGTTGTTTCCAGTTTCCTCCAAGTCCTTGCCCATATCAGCAGCCCCTGCATTTCTTAAACATGACCAAACAATGACATTGTCTCAATATCTTTGCGACTGGTAACAGAAGTTTCCAATTTTGATCTTTCATTTCGTTGTCTTTTTTCTTCATCTTGTTCTTTTTTTATTGCTTTCCTTTCTCTTTTGCTCAGTGTCTCATTTTAAGGCCTTAAATTGGGTCCATCAACTTTAAGGGTTGATTCAAGGGTTTGATTTAAGGCTTAAATTCTGAAAAGGAGCAAAACTTTTTCTGAGGGATGACACGGATTTCTGTGTAAGATAAATGTAGCTAGCCTATGTATTCCTCATCAGAAGGTATCTCAATAGCTCCATCATCAGGAATTTTGTCTTCTTCAGCGCCTGCAAGGGCCTCCATAAGTATAGCCTCCTCATCAATCTGACCACGAGTAACGCGCGCCCGCTTTGGAAGACCACCAAATAGAGTTTGTAGTGTGAACAAATTCGGGTCCACAATATCCTTGTTTTGTTCATCATTCTCTGCTTGACGAGCCTCACCTATCCACTTTGCCATTTCTGTATGCCATCCGGAAGCTGTAGAACAAGTGCCCTCCCACGTTCAGTCTCATCTTTGTCATTAATATCTTCAAGGAGATCTCAATAGTGCGGAACACTCAAAAGCTTATCCACAGACTCTTGCTTATGGTTCCTCGTGATTTGATTAAACCTTTTGCTTGATTAACCATGCGTATCAGCTCCAACCTAAGGGAATGGATGAGTAAGATACAAGCAAGGACATAAATTAGAACACTCACTGTATGCAGCTTTTGTACCCTTTTCAGACCCAAATGATTCCGCCAGGAGGATTGGATGAACTTGGTGCTTGAGAGCAGACATTCACACCCCACCTGATTCACAACAATCTTGAATTACTTGACAGCAAACAGTGCTAATACACGAATCTCCACAGAGCCACTCAATGCTTTCCATGTGGCAATAGGATCTCAACCCTTCGTTTCATTAGAATTTAAATAGTTAGTCAAAAATAAAGAGCATACCATGGTTCCCCCGAAATCATCCTTTGATGACAGAAATTCTTTGAATGGACCCGTCGTTGGCCCCAGTGACTCCGAGCGCGAATAAAAATTATATTTCTCATGGAATTTACTTAGCCGAGCTTAAGCCTTAAATCCCGCCCTTAGGCCTTAAAATTCTCCTCTCAAAATCATAACCCTTCAATTTAAGGGTATTAAGCCCTTGAAGTGCTTAAGGCTTAAGACCTCAAGTAGAACACTGCTTTTGCTCTCTTTCATTTTTCGTTATCTTTCTCTCTCTCGATCTCTCGTCTTCTTCTTCATCACTTGCTTTCTTTTCTTTTTCCCTCTCTTCTCTCTCTTGATCTCTTGTCTTCTTCTTCGTTGCTTGCTTTCTTTTTCTTTTTTCCTCTCTTTTCCTCAATAGTTCACATATTTGCTTATCATCCAGTTTTGGGCCTCGTACTTGCCACGCACAGCGTTGGCCCACATCCCTTTCATACAACTTTCGGGACAGCACGAGAGGGGGTTGTAGCGGAGTATAGGATATTATCCACAGGAGATGATTCTACTGGTGGGGACATTTTGCTGGTGTTTATCATCCATAAACTTGTAATACAGTCATACTGTCTCAAACTGGAGTGAACTTCATATGATACGGTCACGGTGTTCCCGTGACCGTATTTCCTATGACCGTAGCTGTGCACACTACGGTGATCACCCCTACTCTTAAGCTCAGCGTGCTCCGCAGTTACAAGGCCCTTTTAACGCAGGATAGTACAGCGGCAACAATTGAGTCATTTATACTATTTATAGCCTAGAAGTGAACTACAGAATGTGGTTGGAGAAAATTTCTCACATTTTTGTATCAACAGAGTACCAGTATCTGCTCAACTTGGTTTTTGGTATTGAAAATTGGCAAGGTGAGCTTTAACAGATTGTCTGTACTGCCTGTGAGGAAATCAAGTTAAAGCTAGAAATTAGGCAGCCAACTGTCTGATGTCTGCCTACCAAGCCTTGTTTGCAATCAGGAGAGTTGCTGTGAGGTTGGTGAAGACAAGTGATGCTGACAGTATCACACAGATAGGTTGAAATGTGTCCTGCATTATCTAAGGCTGGGTTCTAGTAAGTCAACAAAATATATACATACAAAATTTGCATCACAGATAGCATTAATGTTAAGGAACACATCATATATACTGCATCCTACACCCAGAAAAGTGAGCTCAACAGAGGTAATTATAGAAATCAAGCATGGATCCTTACCTAATGATTGAGCAATACAGAAGAGTAGTCTCGTTAACCAGACTGACGATATATACATGTTCTACACTACGTGTGTTGTTGATCTGCTGTGTTCTCGAAGAGGACGAGGCAGATAGAGGTCTTTGGCTCACGTGATGCGGCACCTTCCTCTTTCGTCGGTACCCACTGCGGACGGCGATGGGTATTTGCCAGCCATTTTTGCGCAGGCGTAAATCTCAAATCTTTCAGAGTAGTTTTGCAGGCCGAAAATACCCCATATGGGACCGTTTTGAGGCCGGAATTCCATATGGGGTAGTTCCGGCACCAAGCAGAAGTTCGAGATTTAAAGGTTGCACAAAAATGGATGGTAAATACCCATTGCCGTCCGCTGTGACTGCCAGCACGCCCCTCGAGTCCTTGTTCCCCTTCACTACCTCCTCGTACTTCGCTTTTAACCCACCCACCTCACCCACTCACACTCGAGCATCAGTCCAGGTATTTTGCATTCCAGGTTTAGTACTCTTCTCAGGCTATCCACAATACATCGCCGTAGTAAGGACCCTGCATCTCAGGAACCATCACTACTTAGTCCTCGCAATTCCACTGATTCAAATTACGTCTACACCAACTTTATGTCAGATCCAGATCCATATTCAACATGAAGCCAATGATCTACGTTAGCAAATACTGGGGCAAAGGGCCATCGCTTCGTGTGGCAAATTACGAGGCCCTTTCACGTAGTCTAACTCAAGTCATGCAGAAGGGAGGGAGAATCAGTGGAAAGTGAGAGGGAAGAAGGGCGTTAAGCAGACCGATTTGACATGCTAGCATGACGTCGTGGTTATTGACGTTAACGGTCCTTGGATCTCGTCTAGACCGAGTCTGGACATTCCGGTTGTCGGGAAGGGCAAAGACCGGCTGTGGCAATGAAAAGGGGTGGGAGTTTGAGGTCGTGGTAAAATTTTCGAGGTCGACATAAGTTAACTCGGCCTTTAAGAGGCCTCGTAACAACAGCTGCAGCAAACAATGAATATATCTCATGCTGGAGTTCAGGAGATGCAGTTAGTTATGTCGTGTTTTTAAGGGTGCTTTACAAAGGACTAATAATCGTTGTAAGTACCGCTTATAATTTCGTTATCTCGAATCAACGCTCCGCGCGTAGGACTCGCCGTTCTCACCATTATGCCTTCGTGGCCATTGTTATGCCTCAGTGGCTTGTCGTGCATTTTCGTCTCTGCGGCTCAGACATGAGCTCCTTTCGTATTTCTCGTTTCTTGAAACAACCCTGTTTTACTATCTCCACTTTCTACAATTATTCTGAATTTTTTCTCCACATCTTATATTCAATTCGTGGTCTCATATCTACCTGTGGTTTTCATCTGTCTGAGACTTGATCTCGCCAGTAACGACTCACCATGTACTTATAGCCCAGAGAGACTCCCATCTCATTGTTCCTTTCTCCACTCATCACTTACTAGGGTACTCGCAGTGTCGTTTAGTTGTTTCTCGTGTTACCCTCCCTCCACTCCCATTTTTATTATATTTTTTGTGTATTATAGCCTTGCCAAGTCGCATGTACTCAAAAATACACTTCGCACGTCATAGGAGTTGCTGTTCCAGGGCTCCCCGTGACCATCCTACTCAATCCCGCATGAAATTCCCGACGAATGAACGCATCGACAGATAATTAGACGAGAATGACATCATATATTCAGGCTTTGGAGGGTCAATTCAACTCGGATTGGGCGAGGGTACTGACGGATGAGCCTCCTCCAATTTTTTGTACCAATTTATTCAATAACAAACACATGTACTTATGATGTGAGCCCCAATCCACAGTTGCTTATTCTGATTGCGAATTGACCGCTAGTTTCTTTGAATTTAGGAGAAGGTAGGGATGGATTACGTGCGTTGCGGTTGTACAGCTTGCTGTATCCATACATACTGGATTACCAATGAGCTCAAAAAGCCATTATCTACTTGACACCACGTCTTTTACTCTAATCGTCAACGTCTTCACTTATCTCGAGCAGAGTCAAATAAGAAATTTTCTAGCCAAACGCAGTGACCCCAAAGTGGAGCCGCCCGAATAAGAGTGTGAATTGGAACAACTGGGGAAAGATGCCACTGCTTCGCATGGCAATTTACGAGGCCTGTAGTAGCACATCGTAGGGTGAAGGTGAAAGGACTTATGAAAATCCGATGCGACTTGGGCTATGTCATTGTTTGTTCATGGTTTGACGACAGCTTGGGTCGGATCAAAAAGCCGACGGCATCCTCGTTCGGTTGTCGGCATCATAGAGACTGGCCAATAGAAATTGCAGGCGTGGAAAAATTGCGAAGACGACATAAGTTAACTCGGCTAAAAGCCTCATAATTATGACAAAGGGCTAAATGGCTAGAATAGATGGGAAGGGATGGGAGGGAAAAGAGAAAGAAAAGAGTAAATAAATAAATAAGGAACAAACCTGTCTGCAGCAGGGACACAACACAGCCTGATATACAGGGCATGTGCACAGGTTTAGATGGACAATGTAGGGTGCATATGGAAGTGCCAAATGGCTAGAATAGATGGGAAGGGATTGGAGGAAAAAGAGAAAGAAAAGAAAAAGAAAAAATAAACAAATAAATAAGGAACAAACCTGTCCGCAATAGAGCGGGGTCCGTCAACTGAGCAAAGCTCAGCAGGGACACAACACAGACCAATATACACGGCATGTGCACAGGTTTAGACAGTAGGTGTGGGTGTAGCATGAAAGAGAGTCATCAAAGAAGAATATAAAGAAGAAAACAAAGGTTAAATGACGGGCACATAGAGGGGGGAGGGGAGGGAGAGAGAGATGTGAGGGTGGGTAGAAGAAGCAGAAGTACAACAAGAGAAGAGACCAGACAAAGTAAAAAATTGGGGGGAGAAGACATGATGAGACACAGGAATAAATCACACAGCAGTGGAGCCATTTGAAAGTGGAATAGGAGTAAAGGTACTTAGAGCAGCAGTAGGGAACCTTGAGTAGACAATGTCAAACTTGCTATGAGATATAGTGTCAGCAATCGTATTGTCAGCTCCAGGAATATGAAGAACACATAATTGGATGTTGTGATCGAGAAGGATGTTCATGGCAGTGATAAGGAGAGGGTTGTAGTCAGGTTTGGCGTGTAAAGTGTTAAACATATTCACTGTATTCGAATTATCAGTAAAAATGATGATGTGATGAAATTGATTGAGAGATGAAGCAAATGATAGAGCAGATACCACTGCCCATGCCTTGAAGAAGAAAATACAAGATGGTTGGGGAGTGACAATAGGTGAATATAGTGCCCTCAAAAAACTTGGGCACCAGATACCCATTCCTGTAGCAGAGGCATCTGTATAAACCACTAAATCCACCTCCAATACAGACCACTCAAGAGAGTTGAGTAGCAAGACTCCATCAGAGGCTTCGAGATGCTCAGCCATCCAAAGTAGTTCTTGGCAGAGAGCCATGCTAATCCAAATCATCTGAAATGGTTCTGTCTTCCCAGCCATTTTGTCATACATCACAGATAGGCCAGGACAGAGGAGGGGTGTGATGTTGAATGACCACTGAGACCATCCAGCGAGGCGGTTGAATTCACGCAAAGGTCAACAAGTACCTTTCTGCGCAAACTTTCAGAGAGCTGTGATGAGGTCAAGGCATGAGGAAATGGGAAGTGTGATGGACATGGCGTTAGGATTGAACAAGAAACCAATGATGATGAGGGAGAGACCCCACTCCTGCTTTGGCTCTTCATGAGGTATGCCTAAGCAGTTGAAGAGCTGGAGGAATTGAGTTTGTTTTTCAGGATATGCCTTTCCATAAGGTTCATACCAAAGCATGTTTTGACTCCAGCTCCCAAGAAAAACAGTCATTGACATAATGAAAGAGGTCAGTGAGAAAATAAATGAACATCGCAATCCATATGACAAGCGCAAGAAAGTTACACCAGATACACCCAGCAGCTCAATTTCTGAAGTTATTGCAATGGTCAACGTGTGGTTGGCCATTGATGGTGATGATTTGGTGAAGTTGCCAAAGCACATGCATAGGCAGCCGGCAATAAGCCTGTGAGACATCTGATTTGAAGACAATGAAGCAAATGTCAAGGCCATAGATTTTTCGAGCCTCGATGATGGCCTTGCCTAAGTATCTCAAGGTATCAAGCTGTATGTGAGCATCAGATCTTGCTATCATGGAATTAGGGGAGAAGGGACCAGCAGTGGTGGTCAATGACAAGTCATAGTTTGGAGTAATGGGGTTTTTGGGACAACTCCAATACGGACAGCAGTCATCTCAGGAAGCAAATCAGGGGAATTCAATGGACAATGCGAATTGTCCACAGCAACCAGAGTGTTGACGGGATCTGTACTAGCCCAGGGCCAGAACCCATGACACAACACCCAGCAAATGGATTTGACAAAGGGTTGATTGGGATGAGAAATGAGGAGAGTTTGAAAGATGTCAACATGTATAGGGGTAGTAAATGTGGAATAGATGTGGGTTTTGTTGGATTGTGGACCAGGTGACAGCATTGTTGAGCTCATGAATTGGTGGTCATGGGACTGGAGGCAGGGACTCAGTAGAGATAGCAGATGAGATAGGGATTGTGTCAAGAATAGGTTCAGTAGGGACTGGATAACCTCTCAGGCCACCACACAGGAGCCAAAGACGAAGTAACAGAGCAAATAGAATAGGTAAGAGTGAGTAGCCACAGATGGGCCCAAGTGTACATAGTACTGAGACAAGGCTGAGTAGTATGAATCATAGGGAGCACAAGTGGACAGACTAGAGAACCTATCTACAAAGCCCTGAAGTATATATGACCAAAGGGACAAAGAAGCGAAGCCTAGATCAATAGGTATTGATGGAAAGGAAGAAATATGGAGAAATAAAGGAACAATGGAGGAATCACAGAGAAACAAGGTAGAACTATGGAAAAAACAAGGAAGAACCATGGAGAAACACCTGGAAGAACTATAGAAGTGACAAGAACAAAGGAAGCGAAGCAAAGAAGAAGGAAAACAAAGAGAAACAAGATTTGGATAAGTCAAAGTACTGGAAAGAAGACTAGAAGTAAAAGGAATGATGGAAGCAAAGCAAAGAAGAAGTAAAACAAAGAGGAACAAGATCTGGATAAGCCAAAGTACTGGAAAGAAGACTAAAAGCAAAAGAATGAAGGAAAACAGGATTTTGGAGATGAAGGCATGAAGAGATTCATGACAGATTGAATACTCATCTGCAGCCCACAGGAACTCTCTCACATATTCAGATGCAACCCTAACAATTTCTTCTCGCCATCATTGATATTGACTGTGGTATCCTACGCAATTGTGGGATGAGATTGAACGAATCTATGGGGCAATTTGTGAGTGGAAGTGATCCGCATTTTGACAGGGGGCAATGATAGAAGAAATATGACGTAGTGAGTTTGGATGTTAGAGTGAATAAAATGATTGTCAGTGGATGACTTCCCATAAGGATTAATTTGTTTAGGACAAAATAAAAGAATTGGCCCCAAAATCTGAAATTGTATTATTTCTAGATTTAATTTGGATTTCATTCCCATAATGGGATTATTTGGCAGAGAGCTTATGCATCATCGCCTGCCCATGCCTTTCAATGTCCTGCAGCTCATTCAGCAGCAGGAGGAAGAGCTCAAGCAGGAGGAGGAATACTATACTCGCCTTTATCTTCTCCTTACCCTAACTCTTGGGGTCCTTGAGCATCAAACAATGTGAGTTCGAAGATGCAATCCTACTCAGCTCTACCTCACCCGTGCTCAGCTCATGCCAGATCCATGACTGGAGTCACCCTGGATATGATTATGGGAAGGTCAACAAGACTGAGCTTTCATCACTACAATGGCTTGGATGTCGCCACTGGTTCATTTTGGAGGGTCCAGGGCACTTTGCAGAGAGATGGGATTGTACACCTATACCTCGTGCAGATGTGTCTTCTTGTGGAGAGCCACGTCTGGGTGGTGGTGCTCTTGGGCTGACCCTCCATTACCTAGGGTCTGCTATTCTTGAGGTGCAGCTTCAGCAAATCTTTGCCATTGTTCCCTCAGTCCTTGCTCGGTACCTTGACTTTTCTCTTGATATTCTACTGGCTACAGTGCGCAACATGAAAGAGGCAGAGATATCCTTCCAAAAAACATTACTGAATATCGCAAATACGAGGATCTGATTGTATCAAGGCATAATCTGTTGGAGGGAGCATTTGCGAACATTGATGGACTTTCATTGCTGGCACAAACCTCAGATGATCCTGAGATTGAGAATGCAACTTATAATGGTTGGAAGATGGTTCATAGAATAAGTAACATACTCATGTTTTTGCCCAAAGGTGTGTGGCCTATCTTTTAACAGTGTTGTCTCATTCCGATGTTTTTTTTTTCCCGCCATTTCACAGGTACCATTATCGGTGCTGTTCTCAATGCACCAGGCAGCTGGCATGATGCTCATACAGCAAGACCAATCTTTGACTGCCTTCATACTCAGGTTCCAGAAGGCTATTTTGTGATATCTGATACTGCATTTCCCCAAGGACCCATTGCAATTAGTGGAAAGATTAAAGTACCATTGAAGGGAGGGGAATGGATACCTGCAGATCCTGACAGGCAGGAGGTTGTGATGAGGTTTAATCAGCAGCTTCTCTCATTCAGACAGAGTGCAGAGTGGGATATGTGAATCATCCAGGGGTCATTTGGATGACTTCGAGTACCTCTACAGATTAATTCCAGTGCAGATTGTTTGCCCTTTTGGAGTTGTGCTGTTGTCTTTTCAATGTGAGGTCAAACTGTGTTAGTATCAATCAAATCCATTCTGTCTATCTACCAACATGGCGCACCTCTGCAGATGACAAGTTGTGGGAGGGTTTGGGTGACATGATGTTTGGAGAGATATGAAGTAGGGATAGAGTCTCTCATTTCCATGTTGTTCCAGTAGATAAATAAATTCTATATTTGTTTGTATGATATGCCTCTACTTCTACATGATCAATTATCTATTTGTACTCCTCATTCTCTGAGCACTGACTTCTGTATTGTTTAGATGGAGTGACCTCCACATCATAGTCTCCATCTTGGCAAGGTTTCACAATCACTGCATCACCTGGTTGCAGGTTTCCAACTGCAAGATCTGCCAAATCATCCAATGTAACACGAGATGAAGCAACAACTATGGGGGATGTAATAGAACTGTGAGTGACTGGTGGTAGGTGGGGAACCAATGGATCTGGATCCTCCTGTGTAGGCATTTGAGCTATTATTGTAGCAGTGAGAATGCCATCAAAGGTTGCTGTGGGGAGAAGGCAGCAGGTGAAGAGTGTCAATGCCATGGAGAAGGAGAATGGTATCTGTAATGAGGAGAAGGAGAGGAGCGTCTATGATGACGAGGAGAGGCACAATGATAGGATTGGCCATATTTGCAATGTTGACAAGAGGACTGAGAAGGAGAATGGGAAATGGAATGGGAATAGTATTGGCTTCTCTTCCTTTGGTGTGAATGAGAGTTTGAGCCGAGAACAAGATGTAGAGTATGAAGATGAAGGACTGTGTATATGGTGATGAGAACCATGCAGCATTTTGTACATCTTCAGCTCAGACTCTGCCTCCATTGCTCACTGAGTGGCTTGAGCAAGTTGATTCTGTAGATGTTGTAGTTGCATCAACTGAAAGTTTGCAGTTGCATGGTTATCATCAACACTGCTGCAAATGGTGAGGATCAAGGGAGGATGAGATGGAACCAAGTAAGTCAGAAGCTTGGCTTTGTCAAGATTGACGTCAAGTAGAAGTAAGTGGTTTGTCGACCTTGTATGATTTTGTGAGAACCATCTTTTGACCCTTCCCTTTTACTGTCTTTGGTGTGTCTTCATCATATCTCTGTCTGAGCTAACAACCAAAGCCTCATCATCACTGTCCTCACTGCTTCCATCCTGCAACTCTCCAAGACTGACACATTCTTGAATCTTCTGGTCGGCCTCCAGAGCATCTGCATACATCTGTTTTCATTCTGCATCTCCAGTGGGCTTTGACTTTGCAATTGCTACAAGCTAGCAAGACATAGTTGCATGAGTGCTCATTTGTATTCAAACTATTACTGGATCTACCTTGCCCCAGTGTGTTTGCCAAGCCTTCCTCAGCCTTTCCAAATAACTGTTTGCTTTCACCCACTTGTTATACTTTTCATTTGCCTGCTCCCAACCCTTCAATCCAATAGGCTTAAACTTGTCTACCATCCTCACCATAGCCTTCAACTCTGTGGTAGAATACTCCTTAGCTCCAACAGTACGCCCTTTTTTCTTCTTTCCATCCTCATCCTTGCCCTCATCCTCATCTTCCCTCTTTGCAGGCACCTTCTGCTTCCCCTCTTCATTGTCAGAACTGAGCTGAAGATGTTTAGGTGAGGGTGACGATGACACTGAAGAATCAAGTAGAATAAGGCAAGGTCCATATGATAAGACCAGACTAGAGTAAAGATACAGGATGAGTATCCTACTCTATATATACTTCTTTGCAAATAACATCTGTGTTTCTAGAGGAATTAATCCAGACAATAAATTAAGGTTTTATGACGATGTGCTTGCAATCTAAGGGGATCTGCAGACAACTATGGAGCAATAAATGACCCAGCTTGGAAGAAGTCAATCTTGTTAGGGGAAAGTGGGTAGCGGCAATAGGAGAGATAAAGAAAGATTGAGAATCCTTCTAAGGGTTTCTTGAGCGAGGAATGAAAGATTCATGACATTACCCCCCTCTTAAGGATCTTCACCCTGAAGACGCTTCAGAGATTCCATAGACCCATGCTTTGGATTTCTTTTACCCTGAAGTGTAAAACTCTCAAGGAACAAAAGAAAGGATTGTTTTGATATTCTGAGGTGCCGCTGGATTCTTTGTGTGGAACTTGGTTATTAGTTCTTAACACTTCTTTTCCAACTCCATCGCTGGTTTCCAAGTATTCTCTGCTGTTGAATACCCCAACCACTTCACCAGGTACTCCAAAAATGATCTCTTCTTCTTCCTGTTATAACACATACAGGAGTCTAGGATTTCTTTGATGTCATAGACCAGTGAGCCATCTTTTATGGTAGCAGGTTCTCGACTAACGTCGTCTTGCTGGTGTTTCACAACTGAAGTATGAGGATGAAGATATGATGTATGGAAAATGGAGTGAATACTCTTCCAGGTTTTTGGAATATCCACTCAATATGAGGAACTCCCTACCTTTTCCTTGACAGGAAAAGGTCTGTATTGTTTGTCTGCAAGTTTGATACCTGGTCATTCTGTAGTGATGTTCTTCCCTTCAATATACACCTTATCTCTCTTCTTGTACTCTCTATTGTAGTATTTCTTCATCAACTCTGCACTCCTCGTAAGACATGCTTTAGCATCTGTTCTGGCCTCTTCAATCTGATCAAAGAAATCTATTGCAGTTTCATTGGTGATGTCAACAAATGGTTCAGTGGCTTTTTGAGGATGAAAGCCACTAGTCATATAGAAGGGAGTGTAGCCTGTAGAACTATGTTCTTGATCGTTATAGCAGAATTCTGCCATAGGTAGCCACTCATCCCAGTTGTCTTGTCACCAATTGCAAAAAACACGCAAGTATTGTTCGATTTCTTGGTTGACACGTTCTGTCTGTCCATCGGTTTAAGGGTGATACACTGTTGAAACATTCATTTTCATGCCCAGAATCTTGTAGAGGGATTTTAGAAATTTGCTAACAAAGACTGATCCTCGATTGCTAATAACCCATTTGGGTAATCCAAAACCCCTCCAGACACAGGCCAAGAATAACTGTGCTATGCCTTTGCTAGTGACTTGTCATAAGTTGCTAGTGGTCTCATCCTTTTACTGAGTCCATCTACAATGACGAGGATAGTGGTATACCCATGTGATGGAGGGAGATGCATGATTGAATCACAAGAGATAATTTGCCAAATCCGTTCTGGGATCTTGTTAGAACTTAGTAGTCCTCTCAGTTTCCCTGGAAAGGTTTTTGTTTGTTGACATGTAGGACATCCTTTGACATATCTCTTGACATCTCCATAGACGCTAGGCCACCAATAGTGTCGAGTAAGTAGTTCGACTGTTTTGGCTTGGCCTGGGTGGCCTGCGAAGTACGTGTCGTGATGGAATCAGATGATTTTGTTACGGATTTCGAGGTCATTAGGAACATATAAAAGATTATCTTTAGTAATATAATCTCCATGGTTCTGGAATGAATGATCATGTTTGATGTTTTTTACGACTGAGGGTTCCCATTTGTGTCTTGAGTTTCGTACTTGTGCAAGGAAATATCTCCTGGGGTATCTCAAGCTTGGGCTGTCTCCATGGCTCACAGGAATTTGGCTTTAAGAAGGGTGATGTTTTTGTTATCATCTGCCCTCTCCTCATGACCCTTTCATCTCGAAAGTAGGTCAGGCTTCAAATGACTCTTTCCTGGTTTGTGAATCAGCTGAAAGTCATAATCAGCTAATTCCAACGACCAACGAGCCTGTCTCCTGTTGAGGGTTTTTGCTGTCATAAAGTATTGGAGATTACAATGGTCTGTCCAGATTTCAAATCTTGGTCCCCCCATCAAGTAATGTCTCATGATCACCAACATCTCCTTATTGTGAATCTCGTAGTTTCATTCTGGTTCACTAAGGCCTTTTGATAAAAAGGCAATAGGTACCCATTCACTGTCTTGGAGTTGGGACAACACAGCACATCCGCTTCGACTTGATAAGGACAATTATCCAGGGGAAAATGGATAACTGGTTCTGATGTGACAGCATCTTTCAACTTCTGAAAGCCCTTTTCTTGGTCTGGTGTCCATTGCCAGGGTACATCCTTTTGTGTCAAATCATTTAGTGGATGAGCCATCTTTGCATAGTCTTTAATGAACCTTCGATAAAAGTTCGTAAATCCTAAGAAGCTCTGAACATCTTTGACACAAGTTGGTGTTTCCCACTGGTGGACTCCATTGGCCTTGACATGGTCCATCCTCATCTTCCTGTTGCCCACTATAAGTCCCAAATATTCCACTTTGTCCTTATGGAAATCACACTTCTCCAGTTGCAAGTAGAGATTATGCATTTTTAGAATTCATCAAACCTCTTGAACAATTTTTGTGTGCTTGTCCATGTCCTTTGAGAATATCAAGATATCATCCTGCTTGGATAAGGTCTGCAAAGATTTCGTTCATCATGGTTTGGAATGTTGCTGGCGAATTTGTGAGGCTGAAAAACATTACAAGGGGTTTGAACAATCCTCGATTGGTGACAAATGCAGCTTTATTCAAATGTTGTTGTATCCCCATCTTACATTTCATGTGCCTTAGTTTATATAGCACATCTGAAATCAATGGGATAGGATATTGATTTTTGATAGTCAAGGAATTGAGTTTTCGATAATCTTGAACTGGACGAAGTTTTCCGTCTTTCTTTTTGATGAAGAAGAATGGTGAAGATATAGGTGATTTCAAAGCTTGGATTCTTCCAGTTTGCAGTTGTTCCTTGATGAAATCGTCCAGTGGACCCTGTTCATTTGCAGCTAAGGGATAGACCTTGCTTTTGAACAGTTCCGCCCTGGGTACTAGTTCGATTGCATGGTCCCACTTTCGTCGTTCTGGAAGAAATCTTCTTTTTCAAAGACCAGTTGAAACTCCCCGAGATATTCTCCTGGTACAATTTCTTCCAAAGATTTTGCTCCCTCTTCTGTAGTGTGTTGTGCAGCTAAATTAGCTGATATGGAACCAGTAGCACGAATATACTCCAAAGGGTTTTCTGGTCACATGTTCACAACAAAGATTCTATCTCCTTCCTCAATATCTTCTTCGTCTTCTTCTTGCCCCAATTTCCATTGTTTCTTCCTTTTGCAGTCCCCAGGGCACCTATCAAATTTGATGGTCCCTTTCTTCCAATCTATTGATGAATTGTGGTGTTTCAACCAATTAAATCTGATGATAATATCATTTGCGCCAGTGTTAGTGACTGCGAATGTGGTAACTTCTGTGTGGTCGTTGACAGTTAGTTGTAGTTTGGTTGTGTATTCGATTTTTCCATTTTTGTTGGCTGTTCCGTCTGCATTGTATACTGGAACTGGTCGACAGAGATGTTCCAGGAACAAATTATTCCTAAGAGCAAAGTCTTGATTGATATAGCATCCCGTGGCCCCACAATCAAGAAGAGCATTGGTGACTTGGCCTTTATGTGAATCCAAGGCCTCAACTGTGACTGGGAGTAAGATAGATTCCCCACTAATTTTCTGAATCCATTTTGCTGGAGTCCAGAGGTCCCTGAGTACAGCGAGAGCCACATTGGGTCGCATTGAAGCTAGATCAAACCTTAATTCATCATCTACTTCATGCTCCCTCAATCCATGGACCAATCATCACAACAAATGAGGTCCACTAGGTGTTTGAGCAACCACATTCCAGTACACCCAATAGGGTCCTACTTTTTTCTCGGGTTTTGGTGGAATACCAGAAGGAAGGCACAAAGGAGTTTGAGTATGACATTTGCATTGGGAAGGATTAGGAGTTTGTTGAGAACCTTTACAAGAATCCTCCAGGAGATTTTCAGATATGTCTTCAGTTTCAGTCAAGTCGCTTTCATTTGTGAGAACACTTAATTGATTATATGAGGCAAACTTGTTATGAAACACTGATCATTCTGTAGGTGGCGTATCATTCTGCCTATGGGCCCTTAAAAACCCGCATCCTCACTAAGCTTCCAGAACTCCTCCTTTGCTTCGTCTGTCTTCAAGACTTCCTGCATGCTTCGAGACTCGATTCAGACAATTCCTAGAAATGTGTCCTTCCCCACACCCATAACACTTGTGAACCCCATCCCACATCCCTTTGTTTGCTTTAGTACGATCGATTTCCATGGGTTTTCCCTGCCCACCAAAGGTAACTCCCATTCCAGTACGAGTCGTTGGTGCCTCTGATGGAGCCCCAGCACTTGTAGTAGCATTTTGGGTAGCGGTTGTTGGTGTTTGGGCAGTGGTAAACTGTGTTCCCACAGAGGTATTTCCACTAGCAGGAATCCCTCTGGAGTCATTTCAAAGCATTTGAACACTCTGATTGCAAAGGTCAAGTTGTACTGCTGCAGCTTTCCAGGCTGCATAGGTAACAGGGACAGGATCCATTTGATAGATCCTTTGAACAATTCCAAACTGGATGATGAGTCCCTCCTCATTCAGCTTTGCATCTTCGTTCCACTCTTCAAAAGAGAGGAAGAACTGTGTGGCCAATGCAGTGCCTTGCTTGATACTTTCAGCTTTTGTTGTGTGATGTCCATCTGATCTCCTCCTGCAAATTCCCTTTGAATCGCACTACAGAGATCCGTATAACTTTCATTATTTCCTTCTTCCTGAATCTTTTGAATTCGATTGCTTGCCCACCAAGCAGCAGTGCCTTCCATCATGAAAGCAAGTGTCTCCAAGACTCAAGAAGTGTCATCAGCGAACTTGCAAGGGTTTCTGAGAAACCAGAGATACATTTGCGAAAGAAAAGGGTCAACCGCATTGGAAGTCCTGTTAAAAGGTTTTGGTTTAGCACCAGAGTGGCTACTACTGGCCCTTTCATTGGTCCTAGCCTGTTGGGCACCCATAGTTTGTTGCATATTCCGAAGTTCTTGCAAAAGTTCCATCTGATTATTCTGGAGTCCAGCAATGGTCTGGAGGAGTAATTGATTATAGTCTTCTCCAGGAACATAGTTGGTCTGGATGTAATACCCCTGAGGGTTATTATAGGTTTGGTGAGAGGGAGATGGATTAGCTTGCAGGGGCAGCACATGCATAGATCCTCTGACTCCATCAGAGGGGTTTTGAGTAGGAATCCCTCCAAAGGCCATAGGATTTGGAGTAGTACCCATAGAATAGTCTGAGGGGCTACCAGAGGTAGGCACATTTGGAGTAGTCATCTAGGGGGTTCTTCAAGCATCTGAGAAATGGTGAGAAGAGGAATAGAGTATGGTTGACATCAGGTCGCCTTTTAGGGGCACTCTAGTCTAATGTCAGAACTGAGCCAAAGATGTTTAGGTGAGGTGACAATGACACTGAAGAATCAAGTAGAATAAGGCAAGGTCCATATGATAAGACCAGACTAGTATCCTACTCTATATATACTTCTTTGCAAATAATGTCCGTGTTTCTAGAGGAATTAATCGAGACAATAAATTAGGGTTTTATGATGATGCGCTCACAATCTAAGGGGATCCACAGACAACCATGGAGTGATAAATGACCCAGCTCAGAAGAATTCAATCTCGTTAGGGGAAAGTGGGTAACGGCAATTGGAGAGATAAAGAAAGATCGAGAATCCTTCTAAGGGTTTCTTGAGCGAGGAATGAAAGGTTCATGACATTCATTCACCCGCTCTGCTGCAGGAATCACCCTCTCCAGTTCTGAGACCTTTTCCTTCTGCTTGTTTTTGGTCCCAACAGCAGTGGCTTGTTTCAGCAGCAGTTTTGTAGTGGAAGTTTTGGATTTTGGAGCTACAGAAGACACTGGATTGTCAGGGAACTGCTCTGTGTCAGATGGAGTGAGAGCACGAGGAGAGGTTGGCTGTTGCAGAGTGGTATGCTGTGGTGTGTCATTCAGGAGCTCACCAAAGTTGGTTGGAAGCTCAAATGTAGGTTGAGGATGAATCTGAGAAATAGGGACAAGTCTAGGCCTAGTCCTTTGTTGGTAAGGGTTGTTATCTGCATCAACTTCCTCATATGGCTAATTGACATTAGCTTTGACCTCGTTAGATGAACTTTACCACTCACCGCAGGTCCAACATTGCCTAATGGGTACCGTCCATTCCTACAAAGACCCCCCAGACCTGGTGGAGGCTCAAAGTATCCAGGAGGCAGGTAGGTATTGGAATTCGGGGTTCTTTCCATGTCTCAGTGACTCCATATGGTTGGTTCTGTTGATGAGGCGGCGGCAGGTTTTGATTGTATTGAGAGATTGCAAATGGGGGCTGGTTCTCCTGTGAAGGGGTACTTGTCTGATCCCGACACCAGATAGAGTTGTGGGTGGAATGGCTGTTCTGAGTGGACATATTGCAGATGGAAAGCTTTGTTGTAGTAGCTTGTTAAATTTTGGGAACTCTTTTTACTTTTTTATACAAGGCTCTTGTTGTTGGGACCCATATAGGTCCATGACTTCCTAGTCCCTGAGGAGCAGATAGACCAAAGAGCCATCAAGTTCGTTAACCTCATCTATGCTGGGCACGCTGCGCAGATAACATTTCCATGTGGATTTGCTGATTTCATTGGACGTTCATGAGCATTAGGCAGAATACATATGAGAATACATATGTACTACATGTACAGAAACCTCGAATGCTACTGTATAGCAAACATACAGGTAAAAGGACAGCTTTAGATGACCTGGGACACCACCACCAAATGTGGAAGGACCTCCATCGCCTATCAAGCAAAATTTGAAATACACTCAAAAATTGGACGAAAAACGATTTAGGGAGGGGTCGGCAGGCCTCCCTATATGTTGGGATTTAGAAAGCTCTCAGAAAATCAAATTCCTCTGATTTTGGGCTCTGGAATGCTAAGCGACGCTAGCCGACGAGTGCCATAAGGGAAATTTGGAAAATTTTCCGTATTAATCCTTACGGGCTGAGAGAAGTCAGAAAAAAACGAATTCCAAGGAAGATGGAACATAGAGATAAATAGGTACTATATATACATGCATAAAAAAGGAGAGAAAACGGAGAAAGGAGCAAAGAGGATAAACGGGAGGTAGAATCAGGGTGGAGGGATCAAGATCTCACTGGGATCGCCAGGTCACTGAAAGTTGATCAGGAGACCCGACCTCCCTGACTATGCCAGATCATTGGTGTACGGGTAGAGCAGGAAAGGCTCGAGGTTTAGTTCCAACGGACTATTAGACTTGTGTAAATTATTATCTACACACGTCTTATCACATACCCATACTACTCCGGACGCCTCGCTACAGAAACAGCTGGAATGATTGCTGAGGCAGTGGCTGTACACTCGCGCGGGAGCTGAAACGTAAGCATTTCCAGAAAACGGACGTCTCCCAAACAACTCCCGAACCTAACCCGAACCACCATCATCCAGCGGTCAAGTTCCACTTCCGTCTCCTGCAAGCATCCAGATATTAACGAAGCACCCTTACCCTCAAGTCAAGATTGTAAGGAGCGTAAGAATCGTAAGGACAACCTTAACCAAATCTTGTTTCCGGCGTCCTAGAAGTTGGAAGCGCCCTCTACGTCCCCACCAAATCACAACAGCAATTCCTTGTAACCGAATTCAACGAATATGAAGATCAAGCCACAGGTCGAGACTGACGTTTGACTGAGGTACTATCTGAGTCCCGGTGGTGGCATTCATCTCCACCAACAGTCTTAATCAGGTCTTAGTTGCGTTTCAGACGTTTGATAAATTGAGGCTAACCCACTGTGAACAGTCGCTCTCACCAAACTCGCACTGCCCGTTGATGGTTCAAATAAAGCAATTATCAAAGGAAACAGTCAAGGGGATATCGGTAAGTCACGTCTCATTCAAATTTCTTGCATGCCCAAACTTCAAACGGGGCGCTCGATACCAATGACTTCCTTTTCGAGTTTTGACAGCGCGGTAGATCCTAGTCTGACTGTCCCGTTGATGGATAACCGCCACTCAACGACTTATACTTATATAGTGGCTTGCAACGCTTCCTTTGACTTACCTTCTTCTGAACACCCCGAAGTTAATGTCTCTGCCAAGCTTCAGAGAGGAGGGGGTTTTTCGTGGTCTCTACATCGGTCAGTTTCGAAGACTGGATCTGCTTATGGTCTTTGTTACTAACTTACGTGTCTTTTACTATTTAGGCACATGGCTCTCGATGGGGTATGTAGGCCATTCACACATTGCTTATCCCTACAAGACTCAAAGTGCTACGGTTCGTAGCCTCTACGGTGCCAACGCGGTCCAATGCTGGACTTACTACAACAATAATAACGACCGATGGACTCTCAGATCTGTTGTAAGTGTTGTGATGCGGTGTTTATGTCATACATAGTAACTCTCGAGTTTTCATGACAATTGTTGACAGATATCGTTGCTTTTGTATGTTGCGTTTCCTCGTGATCGCTTTCAGCGAAGGTACTAATCTCCTGTGGCTCACATCTACAGCGCGTTGGACACCGCCGTGACTTGCATCGAAAGCGGGGCTCTCTATCGTTCCTTGGTACGGGGCATTCAAATCTATCTTGAGACATAGCTCATGCGCTGTGACTTGCAGCTTAGCATACAAAAAGAACCTTCGACCCGGGCACCCGTGTCAGTGAACTTGTCCTCTGGCATTTTGCCACCCTCATTCGATGATCTTTCCCTAGGACTGACATTGTCATCATATTCCTCGCCGCCACCGTTGTCTTCATGTTAGTAGCCATGATCGCGACTTGTTCAGACCGTACAATTGACCTTCTTCCTTTTTACAGTGTGGATCTGTTCTTTGCCGCCAAAGTACATTATTGTAAAGCGGTCTTTAACTTCTTGAGACGCCCTCGTTGTACTGATCACCTCACTAGTGGGAAGGTGTCACTGGACAGTGGTAGCATTCATTGTCCGTCCTCTCATCCAGGTATAATCTTTGAATTCTGACTTGGTGTATGTTACTCCCAGGTAACCATGGCCTTGATTGCTGCAGGTAATTTGGATTCAATTCTCAAAACTTGAACCCGTGTAACTGATTTTTGCTTCAGGTACAGGCTTAGGTATGCGCATTTCTGGAAGGGCTATATATATACATATTAACGCTCTACTCAAGCCGGCATTGTTAATCTCTCCACTGCGGAGGATAACAGGGATATTTTGACGAGCAAGGAAACAATTGTAAACCGTTCTCGCCTTCTCTTATATATGCATATCTGACCGTAGTAATTCTGAGCCAGATCGTGCAGAGCCTAGTTAATGTTTCCTCAGCACTTTCCGAATTTGTTGCAGCCGTGGCGATCTGCTGGTCATTACATACCATCCGCACCGGCCTCCAACGGTGAGTCGGTAAATGCTTCGATGCTTTGCGTCCAAAGACTGTATTGACTCATTGGCGATGAAAAATACTTAAATAGGACAGACAATATCCTGAAAAACATATTCGTGTATACGATTACCAGAGGACTCCTCTTGACCGTACATCAAATTTTAGCCTTGGTGTTGTTCGCAATATCGCCAACTTCGGGGGAACTCTGGTCGGTTTTTGGATTCTCCTCAGTGCGAATGAACGAACGTCCAAATGCTTACATATGTATATGCTGAACAGGATACCCTTCCAAATGACTCTGGGCAAGATTTATCTCGCGACAATGTGTGAGTGAATCAGTTTTCTTCGTCTGTGCTTGGTTTGATTTTGATCTTGAAATCTGCATTTACAGTGTCGATGTAAGCTGTGCTTTGGCCCGTTCATCGAATTATGATGCAGTCATCTCACTCTTCTATTCCATAGGCTGAACACGCGACCAAAAATACGAAATAAACTTGGATTGACCGTTGTAGGTCCGGGGGCAGCGGACCCGGACAGTAATGTCAATGGTCCAAATCAAGGAACTCGGATGTCTGTACGGCCAATAGAATTAACATTTACAGATCCCCGTGGTATAGATAACTTGACTACTCCGGGAACAACGGGAAGATCGCCCACATCGAGCACATCAGGAAGCAAATCCGAAAATGATCTCGAATACGAATTGGGAGAGGTTAGTTTCCCTCGTTTTTGCTGCTGGGATGAATGAGCGAGAGGCGCTAACTTTTCTATTGCCCACCTTCTAGTATCCATCGCGCTCATTGCATGGAGAAACGGTGTCTGGGCCAAGAGAGATTGTATAGGCATTCAAATGCTTCGTGAGCAATGATTTGTATGTAGTTACAATTACGAGGCCAAATGAAATGAGGCTGAGTTTTTTACACTCCGTTTCCGCGTGTGGCGGTGCATATTCATCCCGTCTCCTCCCGTGCTGTTTTTTCCGGTTTCCTCCGAGTCCTTGCCCATATTCGCAGGCCCTGTATTTCTTAACATGACCAAACAACAACATTGTCTCAATGCAAATATAGTTTCCTCCCCAAGCATGTGCTAACGAAACCCGCTAACGGAACCCACCTCAGAATTGACAATCCACACCCTCCATTTGACCGTCAATTGGATCTTTTCAATACTGCTCCTCCAACCTTCAAGTAGTACTGACGGAACCCGACTATAGCTGCTGATCTAACCCGTCTGTAACTACTGATCTAACCCATCTCGTCAAGCTTCCTCAGGCACTAAGCATCTCCTCAGCCTGCAGACATGAGGTTATAACTCGCACACTTGTCCACTTTGTCTAGACATCGAAATCTCCTAGCAGTGTGACCGTATCTGAATATGCCAGTGCTTCGATTCACTCGTACTAAAGTCTAACACTTTTGTTTGACTTTGCTACTAGTATATGTAGCTATGTTTATTATGTATGACTTCGACTACAACCTGGTCTGCTCGAGTCGTCAACTGATATGATTTACTGATGCAGTTCACGTTTTTAGGCAGGCCAAGTTCTGAATCAAGCGCTAGTAATGTTCAATTTTGAGCGGCCTTCGAGCGCGCGGTGAGTCGTTGAGGCTGTATCATATGGCTGCTTGTTTAACGTATATGTATATCGTAAATCTGTACTAGTAGTACACAATAAATACTTAAGAAATTCCCTACAGACAAGCAATAATGTGTGTACTGAGACCTTAATATGTGCTCCGTTAACACTCAAAGAGGGTTTCGTTAGCACTTGGCGAGGGCTTGATCAGCACTCTGTTTTGGGTCCGGTCAATCAAGCCAAACGGGGTTCCATCAGTGCTTAAAGGGTGGGCTCAATCAAGTGAGTTCCGTCAGCACTTGTCACGGGGACATAACATATCCTGCTCAATCAATATTTTTGCGACTGGTAACAAAAGTTTCCAATCTTAATCTTTCATTTCGTTGTCTTTTTTCTTTGTCTTGTAGTAAGTCTTCAAGCTTTAATAATATAAGCAAGGGGGGACGCGGGAACAGGAACAGGAACAGGAAGAAGGGATTGGAGAGTAGGCAGACGTTTGGTGTCCTAGTCCTCAAGGTGGTCTTACTCTTAGGCGTACGTCGTCGCAGGAGGGGAAGGAGGGTTGCAGCCCTAGACATCATGGTGTCCTAGCCAGGTGCAGGGAGTGGGAAGGGTGGAAAGAAGGCCTAGGGGTCTAATTCACCAAATTTTCACGGAGGCGAGTATTCTGATCTACATATGCAATGCGTATGTATGTCAGTGTGAGCCACTGTAAGTATACAGCGGCAGCCGACAAGTACGGGATCCGAATCGGATCCAAGTTGGAACAGTGGCACGCACCATTGTGATTGATTTGAGCTCGGATTCCAGAATACATGACAATTACAAGGTTACTCCGGACGCGGACAATGGTCCTGGACATCCACGGCTAGTGACTAGTGACTAGTCCGGAGTCCCGGGTCCCAGCCAGCCTCAGCGCCACCGTTCTCTGTGCAGGATACTTACGAGTAAATTAATAATGTAATTTGTCCACGTTGTAACCATACACACGTTGCGGAGGCCTGAACCAGAATGGGATCAAGTTTCCTCTATTGGAACTCGAAGCAATTTCAAAGGTGCTCGACGGCTCAGGACTGTCACTATGATCACTGTAGCTCACCTCCAGATACTTATCCAAGGTATGTACAAGGGGTTGATCGGTCTTCGTGATTGATGGCCGCATTTGCGTCTGTTTTTCTACTATGTATTTACTTACTTGCTTGCATCATGTTGCATGCTTGGATATCTTAGTACCATTGGTGAATTGGAGTAGCCTAGGGCCGTTCCAGAGTAGGATATCAATGTGAACATGCTTAACGAGCTACGACACGAGAAAACCTAGTGTATACATACTACGTATAAACTCCCTCAACTTAGCTCCGCCTGAAACCTGAAGGAAGGATGCCGAATCGGTACTACTCCAACGTACAATTAGGATCAGGTCAATAGGATCACCTCTTTTACTGCCATTGCAATTTGTATCAAGCCTCTGAATGTCTCGATCAAGTACAGCATAGTAAGTATGGTCTGTCTCCTTCTACGTTTAAGTATTCTACGCATGAATTCAGCTTCTGTTTTTCCGGGATAAGTAAGTATCGTCCAGTCAACCCCAGTCCCCAGTCCCCGGGCCTCTCGCCCCCGTCAAAAAATTAGGAAGGGTTTGATGGTTTGTTCGCAGCTGAGATCCTCCTACCTAGATGCTCGAGAGTAAGCGGAATGAGAGAGACCTAACTAGTGCTTGGACGTGCGCGACGGAACCTGTTACTGTTAATTAGAATGCAACGGTACGGCCGCTGGATAAACGATCTGGGTACGTCACCACGACTTGCTTTGTTTTCCTTATGTCGCAGTCTCATTCCCTGTTCGATTTATACGCTTTCTGTTCTACCTAGATCGTTATCAGGGATACTTATAGCGTATGATCATGTATTAGCCCTCAGTCTTGCTGGCCTGAACTCGTGGTCCTCGCTGAGATTACTTATTTACCGCTCGTCTCAGCTCAGGGATACACCGCCAATCTTAGATCACATTAGTAGTGTCTGGTCTGCGAGTGACACCAACCGTGGTTTGAACAGCTTTGATTGTGGGAGGCGTGCTTGGCGGCGGCATTAAAATGTTTGAACGAGGTGGAGGGGGATTGATGTTGTCAGAGAAGTGCATTTGGAGTTGGAGAAGTTGACTGGATTCTTTGGGTGCAGGAGACTGGAGGCATAAATGAATCAATTATAAAACTCAAAGGGGAGGGACAAGTCTTGTTATATATGTATATCATTTGAATAAGTACCTGGTTGAATTTCTTGTCCTGCAACAGAAATTAGGTGTCAAAACCTCGTATGACTCAGTACCAGACAAGCATCAAATTCATAATCATTCCAAATTTGTTACCTACTTGTTAGTCAGTACAGGCCCTAAATACAAAACATACAAGAAAATATGGAAAAGCTGCAGAATCGAAATTCTTCACATAATTTGACAACATCCACAGGATTTCTGACTTACAACCTCCATTTATTCTGCCTGGGTTTCCACTGCTACTGCCAAAGCTTCATTGAGCTGCTGAAGCATGACTACACAATCAGCAACCTGTTGTGGCATTTGAATGGCTTCAAAATGGTCTTTTGCTTTTTCGCCTTCTGCTTTGGCCTGATTCAGATAGCCTTGCGAATGAAAAACTATTGCAAGGCCAAAACAAGCATTGACCAGTTCCCAACCTATCACTGATCCCCTCGAATCGCTCTTGGGCTTGCTGAAACATGACCTTTGCATCTTCAGGTTGGGATAGTTCTAGGTATATATCTCCTAGACTTTGCAAACATTGAGCAGCATTCTGCCTGGCACCAAGACACTCAAATTGCTCTTTGGCTTGCTGATACAGGACCTTTGCATCCTCATACTCATTTAGTGTCTGGCATATATTCCCTAGGCTTTGCAAGCATTGGGCAGCTCCCAACATGGATCCTACCTTCTCAAGTTGCTCTTTGGCTTGCTGAAGCACCATCTTTGCATCCTCATGTTGTCATGCATATATCTCCTAGGCTTTGCAAGCACTGGCCAAATCCTAGAATATGACCAACCCCAAATCTCTGGCTTGCTGAAGCATGACCTTTGCATCCTCATATTGGACTAGCATCTTATATATATCTCCTAGGCTTTGCAAGCAGTCAGCAGCTCCCAGTCTGTACCCAACCCCCTCAAATTCTTGTTTGGCTTTCTCAAGCATGACTTTTGCATTCTCATGTTGAGATAACATCCTGCATATATTCCCCAGGCTTTGCAAGCATTCAGCAACTCCTCTCATATCTCCAATGCTTTCATATAGTTCCCTTGCCTGTCGTAGCTTCTGCTGTGATTGTGTATAATCACATTGATAAAAAAAGATTGTCCCTAATCTTCAGTAACATTTTGCTTGTATTTGTTCAATTGTGTTGTTCATAGATATACTGCTAGTACTTGTGATCACATTTAGATTACCAGCCTCTTCATTTATCTGGCTTTTATAAAGCTCCTCCACACAATTGATTACTTCAATAGCCTTCCCATATTCTCCCATAAAGCTCAAAATACTTTCTTGGAGAAACATCATTTCAGTTTGATCACTCAAAATCATCTGTGACTTCCATTCCAGATGTTTCTCAACCAATGGAAGAAGACCTGGATAGTATTTTGTATAGTTACACAATTTTCTTAGCACCTTCATATGTGATTTTTCAAATGACCTCTTGATCTGGATCTCAAGAATTTTGAATATATTCCCAATGTGCTGTTCAAGCTGATTATCTCTTGCAATGGAATCTTGAGGTAAATTGTCTATGAATGATTCATAAAACTTCCAGATCTGATCTTCAAGATCCTCTGTGTCAAGAATGTTGTCACTTAGCAAATAACCACCCAAGTCACACGATGAACAAGATAGATTGGCAAGTTACAATGAGACGAGAGAGAGAGAGAAAGATGTAGAAAGATAATGGAGACGAGTAGCGGATGAGTAGCTGACTAGACTCGACACTGCACTGTACTAGGAGTGGAGTGGAGACGAAGTGAACAGACTAAAGAACTAACTACAAGCCCCTTGGTATATATGTAAAAGAAGTGAATTGAGAATAAGTGAATAAGTGAGAATGTCCATGGAGATAGGGATCGGAGGAGATAAATGATGTACATTGGAATAGGGATTTGCCCCATTCCATAGACGCTGAGTGCGCCACAGCAGGGTATTTAGGAGGCTTAGTTATCTATTTGTACATGTTTGTCTAGAGCCTGGCCAAAGAGCCAGGCTCGCAGTAGGTACTCCTCAGATCATATCCACATCACTACGCTATAGTCGCTCGGACCACTCCATCTTGGTGACGAGAGTGCTATTCTTTCTGCGCTACTAAAACCCGTCGAGTTCCTTTGCCGAGTCTACCTACGTGTCGAGTCACAGTCTATCGAGTTTTCCGAGTCTCCTCAGTGCTTCAAAAATTTTTTCTGCGCCTTCGTGCTGCGTATACACACTTCAAAACGACGTTCCAGCCACCGCCACGCATCACAGTCCTGTCTCCCCGAAGATACCTTCTCACGCCTGCCAGTTGGGACGACTATCACCGAGACAATTCATTACCATCTTCGTCGGCCCCGAGTTCTGATAGAAGCACCCCGTTTACCGATTTAGGACTGCGTACTCCCATCGGCAACACACCACCAACGTCACCGGCCCCTATTCCTATTCCTGCACTAGAGTCTAGCGACGACGAGTCCACTATGCCCGACGTCTCAAAATTTTACGGTGACACTGACCACCCGGACGAAAATCCTCAAGACTGGTTCAGCGACGTTTCCCGGGCCGAGCACAAACGCTTGGACGAAAAGGAGCTTATTGCGCAGTTTCGTTTCTACTTTGCCTCAGGTAGCGAGGCGCAGGACTGGTACAAAGGCTTATCTAATGACGAGAAGTCCTCGCTCGCCGCCTTTGAGGCCGCTTTCAACAAGCAATGGCCACCCGTCGTTAGGGTGAAGAAGACCACGGAGCAGTTTGAGAAGGAGTTGATGGCAACAAAGTTGGAAATAGAGGAGTTGGGGAAGAAGACGACGGTTAGAGGGGTGGAGGTTTATTCCCATTGGGCTTGGGCTGATAAAGTTTTGGGTTTGGCAAAGTCTGCGAGGGTACAGGATGGGACAACGTATATTGGGTTAGTGAAGGAAAATTTGCCCCCGGTGCTTCGCTCCAAGCTGGATGGTGATTATGCAAACTGGACCGCTTTTACGGATGCCGTCAAGGGCCTCAGCCGCACCTTTATTGATACTGCAGCTGCTACCGCGCAGGAGGAGCGTGAAAAACATGAACGTCTTATCACTCGCATCGCACAGTTGGAACGGCTTCAGGTCGTTCTCCATCAGCTCCTCCACCGTCCCCGACTGCTGGGCTTCGCAGGGCAATGGCTAGTACATCCATCGGCAATGCTACATCTGCTCCTTCATCATTTCGTCGTGTCTCTGGCCAACAAACTCAATCGACACGCTTTTCCTCGCTTCCGGAAATTACCGAGGACGCGAAGCAGGCTCTCAAGTCCATCATCGACTCCCTCGTTACCCATCCCGATACGCCAGCAGGACAAACTGCATATCGTGCTCAGGTTACAGAATGGGAAAATTGGTTTATTCTCTGGAAAATTTGCAAATAGCCTGTGTAAGTATTCCACTAATGTGAAAAATGGAGTACTAGTACTTACTGGTAATGTTGTGCTGAGCTCGAGAAACAAAACTCCCCTGGTTTCCAGTACCAGTTTGATTGAGGCCATTATTCATTGGTTCCATATCTGAAGCTTGTTATTCATAAAAGCATTTGCAGTTTTAATTCCCACTCACCTCAAAGAAACTTTGCACAATTGTGAGGTTGCTGTTTGTATCACAAAGGGTTGAAAAGTGTCTCAACAATGTGATCAGAACTTGAGAAGCTGCGTTTGATCCCATCATTTCAAAAATGATGGCTTTCCGACTCGCGGAAACCTCTATCAATAGTATTATTGCTTACATGGAGCAGCAACGTGTTCAGTACCTGGATCAACAACATGATGGCGACTGCGGCGTTACTATATATGAATAGTGCGACTGTTACATGTACTTGGTTCTCCATTGTCCTCTACTCAATTCAGGCTACTTAGGCCCATAGTCTCCAACTCCAATGAAGCTCACACTTTCTTCATCTTCCACTACGATAGTATTGACATCGTTGCAAAATTTGTCTATGACATTCTCGAAATCTTCTATTCCAAGGCCATATATTCCCCCCCTCCATAACACTGCACCTCTATCAAATCCCTCGCATCAATTACTATCCTACCATCCACCTTACATTGCAAAAAGCAAATCAGCACCATACCATAGTCTCTCATATTTTTTGCGCGTCATCAAACAACCCCTTTTTGGCTCTGTAGTTTCCTAATCACCTGCCGTGGGACTACCGTCACGAAGATGACGTGCTCAATTTTATTGGTAAGAAATTAGAGTAGACGTACATCATGGTGGGCTAAACCGCGTCTACACCCAGCATGTTCGTAAAGGACCACACTGTGTATATCTATCTATCTTTCACATCTCATCTCATCTCAAAAGTCTATAATATACATATATCCCTATAATTTCTTTTCTTTTCTTTCTTTAGTGTCTAGAGTACGTACGTGTACTCGTACTAGTAAAGCTTCAAGCTTTTAAGCTTTAAGTTCAAGTTTAAGCAGGAGATAGGAAATGTGAAGTGGGAACGGGAAGCAGGAACAGGAAGGGTTTTGAAGGCAAGCAGGCAGATGTTTGGTGTCCTAGTTTTACACTTACTCTTAAGTGTGCATTCGTGCAGAAGGGGGAAGAGGTAAGGTGGGTTGGAGGTTGTAGCCCTAGATACAGTAGAATACCTCATAATGAATAAGGTAATAATGAATACAATTTTGGCTCTCCCAAACTGACGTTTATAGCCAAAAACATATATCATAAGGAATAACCACCATAATGAATAGCTTTGGGCTGTCTCCCAACACTATTCATTATGAGGTATTTGACTGTATGTCCTAGGTGCTGGAGCAGGGTTGGAAGGGAAAAGAAAGGGACTAAGTTTCCTCTGTTTGAACTTGGAGTGAAGGTACTGGACGTCTCAGGACTTGACTGTCACTGACTCACTGTCACTTGTCTCCAGATATCTGAGGTTTGTACAAGGGGTTGATTGTTCTTCATGATCATAGATGTAAATGATTTGCTTGCATGAGTGGGCATCCAAAGTTACAAGGCCAAATGAAATGAGGTTGAGTTTATTACACTCAACATCTGCTTGTGGCTATGCTTAAACAGTCCCATCTATCCATCTGATAAATGGGTTTGGACCACAATGATCTGTGGGGCTGTGTTTTTAGCTTTGTCCTGGTGCATTTCCATGTGACCTGACGGAAAGAAATATTAGTTGCGACGCAATAGGCGGCAACACCTACTGCCAGCAAATTCCGTTTGCGCCACACGATGCATAAGGAAAGGCAGTTGTTTGGTCTTATAATTTCTGAAAGCCTTGATGGCAAGTTGTTTTCATGACTCTGGACATATCCACTGGCCAACACATCCCTTCAACCAACAAAGAATGGCTGAGGACAACCAGGACAACTAAGAACAAGAGAAAACCTTGATGGCAGGCACGCCCAAGTCAGAAAAGAGGCATCATCAAAGATTTGCCTTGTACTACTACTTCTACTAATCCCAGCTCGCTTTTACACTGTTGATTATTTGCTACAGACTGAGAATGGTATATGTAAAACATCAAAAAATATGTACGTGTCCAATACTAAAAAGTGTAAACGTTGGTGCGAAAAGCGCAAAGATGAAGATAACTGAAATGAAAGATTGAAGAAGTCCACACAAAATTTGCATATAGAAACATTAATTGGCAGTGAGAAAGCTGGTTCACCACTTCAATTGGAATATAAAGGACTAGAGTGAGTCCCGAACTGCTAGTTAAAGTGCTAGTGGACTAAGTGTACACACCAGTATAATAAAGCTAAGTACTTATGAATAGGATATGCTTATTCTTAGTACTATGGTTGATGTGTACAGTGCTTCAGTTATAGTAGCAGATCCACCCAATATACTATACAAAGTTCTATAAAGGCTTTATAACAATTCCTACTATAATGCACTTAGTACCACCAGTGCGACTCAAGGGAAAATGAAGCCCCTATTCACGGGCAAGGTACATGTCGGCTATACAACCCAGACTCTAGCGCTAAATGATCACTGGTTGAGAATTGCGCCATAATAGTCATTTCTGTGTAAAGTGATGATGGGTGATAATTGAGAAACCTGGTGGTCATGGAAGGAAAACTTTCTATCATTCACCTGTCATTCACAGACAAATCCATAATCTGGGCTGAGCCTGCTGTACCTAATGCCTCTGCCATGACGAGCATGGAATAATAGATGGGTCCAATTGTCCATTGGTGAAATGTAGACTGGTTTGTCGGTGGTGGGGTGAAGGGCTATCAAAGAAGAACAATTGCTGTTACATATAAATCTTTCAAAGACTGACCAAAACCAATACACTCTGCTGGAGTCTGAGAAGATAACAGAAACCTAGAAAACTTTGCTAATAAACAAGCTGTAGTGGTTCTATATGTGTAAAAAATTTTAGAAATGGCAACCTGACTATGTTTTGATGCATAGAAATGGCCTCGTACCTGCCACACCCCTTTCATGATACTTAATGACTAAGGATGCTCGATCTGGAAAATGGCCATCCAAGCTGAGTTACAGTCCAAAGCTGAGCTGAGGAGCCTTGGAGAGCTATGGACCAAGGTCCATCACTCTCAGGCCAGTGCTCTAGTCAGCTGAATGTGCGTCATAGCTGGTAGGTTAGTTGGCAGTGGTTTTATAAAAAGATAACCTTAAGATTATCCAATGATTTTTATAAATGAGCTTCTAAGGTACAACCCAGGATTTTATATAATTACTGTGTCTCAGGGTGTCAGAGACCTTCGCGAAAAATAAGCTCACTATGACGCTCGCATCCGCCTGACAGACCCTTTCCCCCTTTCCTCTCATAGGGGACTCCTATCAGACTCAAACCCGCAGCCTGCCTGTCCAATCCGTTGATGGGATCTCATCCGTTGGAGTGGTGTGGTCTTCAGCAGAGGCTCCTTCGAATAAGTATCAGATTCCCGAAAACTCAGGATCCCCTCCTCGCATTCCTGCTGCCTGCCTGACTCCTCACTGTAAAATTTTCTCAGTGAGCATTTTAACTGCACTGTCATTATCATCATGCTGACTGATGTTTGACCTCGGAATTTTCGTGGCACTCCAGAGTTCATCACTGACGTTCGTATTTGCCACCGAAAATTCTGAGGTAAGTACCGCCGCATTGAATTCAGACCCGCTTCGTATACTAATTACGAATCTCTTCAGTCTATTACTCTTTTCGTCTTTTATTGTCACTTCATTCACATATCTGCTTCGCCATAAAAATCTCTTTCTTCTCGATGTCAGACGATGGTACACACATTAGTCAAGACTCCAGCTTCTTTGGTCGTCGTGCAGTTGGAGCTCGGGCAATTGCTTGTCAAAAGATTTCAGATGATTTCTTCAATGGCAAAATCTCTGCCAAAGAAGTCGGACCAGCTATGGTCACAACGGGCGCACCAGTCGAAGAGATTGAATGGTATTTGGAACAAATTAAGGAGTGGGAAGCTGATATTGATACGACTCATAGTCGTACACCCCTGTAAAAACGCGATGATAATACACTCATTCACTTACCATTTGAATCTGACTTGACCGATCCTGTCCGCGTGAGGCTCCTCAGTCAGTACTAGCTAAAGAATGAAGCTGTGGCTCTAGGCTAGTAAAATCAAAGCACGAGTAAAACGGAAGACAATTCGCCTTGACTTTGAGTATTGGAGCTCTTGGAGCCCATTAAAGATCCATCACCAATAAACCGAGATGCGGCATGAGTACACCAGAAGAATAATTCAAAGATGAGCTCAGGGAAACTCGACGGAGAAAGAAAGATGAAGATAAAGAATAGAAAGTCACGTGTCTGAGGCTCAAAGCCCGACGCCACACTTACCAAAATGAAGCACTACTTGTTCGGGACAAGTTGGACAGACACAATGCATTGGAGACAAGTGGAGAAAATACATCATCAGTTGCGGCCGTTTATCATGTATTCATTATTTCTACGTATATCAGTACTTACTTTGTAAATATGTAAAGAGACAACCCACCGCCCCCGTTTGACACTAGAGACTCGTCTACGGGTGGTAATAGAGAGAATTTCATTGTTCCCATATCGTTTTATCGAGAGTTTGATTTGATTAGGGGAATCCCACCTGCGGAATCGCAGTTAGAGTTTAACGAAGGAATCTTCGTTCATTTGAACCAAACCCTTACCCAAACCACACCACATACCAATCATCGAGTGTTGAACTCTTACTTTTCAATACTTATCATTCTGAGATCCCTTCGGAACAAAGGAGTCTCGTTGAGTGTCTATATAGAGGACATAGTAACTTGCTATTGCACGTTGCTTAGTTTTCTACCCACACACTAACAAGCCCTATCAATATGGACCGGCCTGAAGACGGACCGATGGACACAGGTCTCCGAGTCCAGAAGGCCGCAACAGAGCAAACAATGCTGTCGATGCTGAACGCATCCGGAATGCTTTCCTCGAAGCTGGCCAAGCCTCCCAACAACTCCAAACAAACGCTCCCGCTCCCATCAACCCAGAGCAATTTGTTGCCGACGCTATTTGAACTGTCCCAGCTCCGACACAGACCTCTCTTCACACCACAACTGGTGGAATCTCTGCAGCCACCCTTGCAGCTGCTCCCCATATCGCTGCTCTTGGCACTCGATCCAGTGGTGACCCTATCATTGACGAGTCTTGGACCTCCTCCTCTTCCAAAACCACCCGATAAACTTCTCAATGACCCTGAAATCTTACGAGCTCTGCAAGCACAAAAAGAGTTCATCAAAGTCAATACCCCTTACAACATCCCGCGCTCACGAAACCTACTACAAGATCATCCCAACCGACCATTCGTAGACTCGGTTCTTCATTCATTGGAGTTCGGCTTCTGGCCATGTCATTTTGGAGATTGGGAGAATGGGCTGGAGGACTTAGTTGAAAATTATGCGATGGAGGAGCCCAACTTAGAAGTTTTGTGAGATTACCGAGACAAGGAGGTTTCCGAGGGCTGTTGGTCTCCACCAATTGATAGTGTCATGCCTGGGATGGTGAGTTCTCCGAGGTTCGTTGTTTGGCAGGATGATGAGAAGTTAAAATCGAGATCTGACGGGATCAGGCATTAATGATGGAATCCCGAGAGAAGAAGCGGGAATTAGTTATAATGGGATGCATTCATTTGGACAAGCACTTCGTTACGCGAAACAGCAAAACCCTCTCCGAAAAATAGTTCTCTTCATTCCGTCTCTTTCAGGAGTAGTCTCCCTGTTTCGGCTATTCCCTATTTGTGTGAGCGAGTAAAATATGGAGGCGGGAGTTTTAGGAATTTGTGAACGGGAAAAGCAGGGTACGATTCGACATAGCCACATGCAGAAATGGAGTGTAAAGAACTTACCCTCATTTCATTCGGCTTCGTAATAAGCAAACTTTGGAGACACGATGTTCTTAAACAGCATCTCCGCTCACGATCCAAACATTCCATGTCTCCAGACTCTAGTCGCCCACCCTAGCAACCATCAACGTTCAACTTGCAGACGAGCGCCACTGATGGACACATTGCTGCTACTTGTCATGTAGTGCAGATAGAAGAGTGAGATAGTACTACCTGGTCCGCATACATCTATCTGTCCGTTCTGTAAGTACTAAGTAAATGATAATTTATTCGCTACGAGTCTGTACGCCTTGGCGCGTCACCTCAGTATTAAATCATAAGACTAAGTACTTTCTCCAGGCCTCATAACTTGCCATGCAAAGCAATGGGACCTTTCCCCAGTAATAAATCATTTGTATTAATCAAAGCGGGTCCCAAAAAGCACCCGAGTGATTAACAGACTGCTAATAAGTACATCATTTCTAATGATCGTTATTACTGTCTGTCTACGAGAGACTAATCAGTTACTATCCTGATAAATAGGATTCTGCATCGAAACGTTGTTGCGGGTGTGTCTGACAGCACTTGCTGATGTATGTAACAGCTTCAGTTGGAACCTTATTCTACTGATCAACATTTCATCATATCAAACCATATTTAAGAACCTTGCTCTTCGTTTAGACTCGGTGCATTCTCTTCCTCCATCATCACTACTCACAGGTCTCAAAGGCTCCAACCATCTCCCTCTCTTTCCAATTATCTGCCCACTGTGATAAAAAGCGTAGACGCATTTATCGTTATATTAAAGCTAGTCAGATGCTGTGAGTCGCAAATCACCACTGCTAGAATTACCATTGGCTCTCACTAATCTCCTATGCTATTTACAGAGTCAGAAATCTCATTCTCCTGAAGTTCATCATCATCCAAGTCAATTTCAGGAAGGTGCATGCGGAGACAGTTTTTGCCGGGGCAACAGCGGTAGCATCAGTAGATATTTCCGATCCAGATCCAGAGAAAGGTTCTAGGTAAGGTTTGCTTTCAATATCTGAAGAATTATTAATTCCATCCAAATTTTAGTACTAGCCCACCTGTAACAAACGTTGGGGCCGGAAGCACAGTCACAGTAACCACTGTTATGTGAGCGCAGTATTTCCTACATTGTATCTTGAAGAGCATGGACTAAAATCACTGAATACGTCTGAAATTTCAAAAACCCATAACCACTAAAGCCCTTCGTCACTGAGGTATGTAAAAATTCTGCTAACTTCCCTGACCATCTCTCATCTTTTCGTTCATAAGTCCACCAAACCAAAGCTTTACTAGTGTCACTAGTCCAGGTTCCCAGTCCATATCCCTCCCAGGTCTCATAGGAGGTCTCATAGGTGGTTTTGGGGTCATTGTCACCATCATAATTTCAGCCTGCTTTCTTTATCGTCGACGTCGTACCGTTGCCCGAGCAAGAAGGTTTCAAAATCTAATGTCACCGTTACCGCCACCGCTATCGGCAGCCTTACAGCCAATGCGACCAGTAAACGGCGTAGAACCATTTACTCTTTTTCAAGACTCAGCCACTTTTGCGCGTCCTCCAAAACGACTCGGAGGGAGCAGGGGCCTGGAGCCTGCGGGTCAGCCTGAGAGGGAAGTGTCAAGAATAACTGTGGCTTCAGTGATCCGACCGGGTTCGACTGCGCGGTATAGCCCTGGCGTTGACAACAATGCGGATCATAGTGTTCACGGTCACAGTGAACAGGCAAGAGAATCACCACCGTCTTATACGTTGGGGTAGATTTAGTTCCTTAATGCACTTGTATACTTAGGGTTCCAGGACATTTTGAATTTTGTAGCAATATTCCAAGCCCCGGATGCAATAGGTTTACAGAGTTACGAGGCCGAAGAATGAGGCTGAGTTCTTTACACCCATTTTCCGCTTGTGGCTATACAAATTGTTCCTGTTTTTTCCCGGTCCTTTGTCTCCGGTTTTTCCCTTGCCCCCTAACTGCTACATAGTGGTACTGCAAAGCAACGCTCTAGTATATTTCATCTAAGTACCACCATATTCTCATTCTTTCTCGGTCAGGTCGACGCTGCGCTCCTGCCGGTCTCATTTCAAACTCTGACTTGAATCAAAAAACCCGTTGACACATAAGCTTTTCAACTTCATTGTCACCAACCTCTCTCTTCTCTGCATCTCTTCTGTATACCACAGCTCAAACTATTTCCTTGGGTGCTGGCCCTGAAGCTTCCTAAGCCTCTCGTTTGCGCTTTGCAGCATTCGCATTATGAACACTTCAACGTCCAGGCTATAGCACAGATAGTTTATAATGAAGGAGACGTGGGCCACCACTGCGTGTGGCAATGACGAGGCCCAAAAGGAAAGGGAGTGGCGAGAAGCGCTAAATGAGCGCTGTCAACTGTTTGGTACGAGGCTTCTATCACGGAAATTAGAAAGAAAATCTTGAGAAATTTGTATATCTAAACTGAATAGCTATACACGGGAGCCTCATATTATAAGAATAAGTCCATTAAG
This sequence comes from Tetrapyrgos nigripes, assembly GCA_013368315.1. NCBI lineage: Eukaryota > Fungi > Basidiomycota > Agaricomycetes > Agaricales > Campanellaceae > Tetrapyrgos > Tetrapyrgos nigripes. Next base: position 124,107 of record JAACJM010000023.1, read on the forward strand.
GGCCTCGTAACGTTATTACCTTCAGAAATAGCGAGCGGTGATGAGCAGGTTGTGAAGGATGATCGATGATGATGTTAGAGCAAGGACACGTTTTTTGCGGCAAAGGCCGGTGACCGGTTGCGGTGGTCAAATGGCACCGGAAACCGGTAACCCTATCGAGCACAGCCACACGTGGGAGCATCAGATTATAAGAACGAGACCCTAAAGGGCCTCGTAAAAGTTTATGCAAAAATCGCGGTTATAACCGTGAATGCTATCTTATAAAAAACCACGGATGATCCTTGCCTACCAGGCATTTGTAAGCGACCTGCCATTCTCAGCATGGTAGCTCATGGACCATCCACGGTCTCTGGTCTGTACTTCGGCAATTACCTTCGCTCGGCGCTCACCTGCCGTCAGGTTTTTCGGAAAATGCTTTGGCTCGGGCTATTTAGTGTACCCGACCTGGGAATCTTCCCGCCCTGCCTGCTTGGGCACCCGCCCATTGCATCGGGATACTGCGCCTACATCTATACCAATCACATTAGTGTACACTGTAGTGTAGTGGTACATAGATAAAATTTCAGATTGCCATCGGGTCTACCTCAAGAGCTCGCATTAGAGGCTTGGATCAGAAAACACGCAAATTAGGACCTGGGGGGAAAAGACAGAAAAAAATAGCTGGATCTGAGCACACAAGACCTACCTTGGTAAGTACCGTCATAGTATAGGCTCGGATTAGAAATCTGTTAGGATGTTTGGTAGCGTCGGTTCCCGCATCGATCGGGGTCGGGCATGGCCATTTTAGGTTTTGGTCCTTATGCGTTATTCCTTTGATCACGTACTGGCAGTGATGAACTACAGATTTCATTCCTTCACCACTAGTCCATCCCTTTAGTATCATATGAAAGCTGAGCTTTCTAGGAACCAATGTGCAGCAATAGTAGGACTTGGTATGTCCTCCAAAACACAACCACTTTGCTGCAACTGTCTAAGGACATGACAGCTGCAATATCTGTGCAGATTCAGCAATTTTGAGCAAGCTATTTAAATATCAGGGCCCAAACTCAGTCACCTCAGGTTGTCCATTAAGCTTTGGAAGGATGGACCTCTCAGAGCTTCCTCTCTCATTTGTCAAAAGATATAGAGCATCAGTGAGCTGTCTTCTTTCATAACATTGATATACTGATTGTTATTCCTCCAGGTTTTCCACTCAAACTTCTCTGCAAAGGACAATCCTTACTTCCTTTCCATCGACAAGTACACTGATTGGATCTCCATGAAGGGGGCTGATTTCATTCGAGAGTGTGAATTCCAGGACCAGAGCCAAGCAATAGCAGACCTGGTCATGGATGATGCCTCGATGAAGGATCTCAGAGGGTGTAGAAGCTTGGTGTGTGTTACTTACTGGTTCAATCATTTCTTGAAACCTTTTAACTTTTTTTTCGTAGTTCTTGACACCAAGCCTTGCATCAAATCAATTCTTTACTGTTGAGAACATGGATTCTTGGTTGAACGGTTCAATGTTCAATCAATGGGCTACATGGAGACATCTATCTTCGTGCCCTGGGTCAGTCATGTCCACATACTCATCCACCTCTCTACCTTCTTGCCCAGGGTCGGCCATGTCTACATACTTGTCCACCTCATCCGATTCAAATGCTGGTCAATATCCTTCATCTCCCATACAGTCTGCATAACTCAGCGAACGTCATTCCACCTCGCATGAGCTACTTATCTCTGCTGTTGAGGGAGAGGATATTGCTCATACTTTGGAGTCTTTGCTCCCAGATTCCTCCACCTCTATCTTTCCTGAGAATGATGTTATTGACATTAACTCTCTTAGCATTCCTGATGTCAGATCCACAGCTTCTTTTAAGCATTCGTTATCTCCTGAAATCGAGGTTTCTGAACTTTTGACATGAGTTCCACTCAGGAAATCGAAAAAACCTCATACAGGTATCAAAACCACGAGGCAGGAATATGCAGACGAGATCATTGACTTGGATAATGTTCCTACAACCTGGAGTGTCCCACGAAACAATGCCATTTATCGTGTCAACTTTTCCAGTGATATCCCTCGTGAGAAGATTGGAAGCGGGGTAAAAGTGTCTGTAGATGTGTATATGAAGCAGCAGGTATGAGCTTGATTCTTGAATTTTTTTCTCTTGATGAGCTCTAAATTTTGTGTGGCAGGATCAAGATTCTTGGACTGGCTCAACTGGACATAAGAATGCTGATAGTCGAGTCTTTGGTCTGGTTCCTAATACTGGTACTGAGGCTACAGGTGCTCTTTGATGCAACAGTGTCCGTCACTGTGAATTTCTTGACACAAAGTTGCTTGATGGCATCGAGCGTTATGACTATTTATTTATCCATTCACTTTAACCTTTTCTCATGTCGTCAATGGTTTCTCTCAGAAGGGACGTATGATTCAGAGACCTTACCCCACTAAAATGATTATGTTCATTCCTGTTGACAAAATGTTCGGTTCGCATTTGTGCTTCTACGAAATCCTCACAACCATCCAGTCTATCTGAATATCAAGTCTGGGCAGGATGATCATCTCCGAATTCAACACCTGATCAATGCTGCAGAGGTTGTAGGATTGACTCCAGGACGCCTCTTGAATGGTAAACCCTAGATTATCTTCCAGTAATGTTCATGGCACTGATTAAGCTTTTCTATGTCGGAAATTTCATTTCGGCCTTACAATGAGGTAAGCCTTATGAGGTCATTGTAAGGATCTCACAACAATCAGCCGGTCATTACAACTGCCGGTAATATGAATTGCTGCTTAATAAGAAGCCGGCTTATCCGGTACACAATTCACAGAGGCGTACTCTTATAACTGTTCATCATTGATTCAGCTTGCGCAGTCGCCCTTCCTTCCCCTGTCACATACTTGTACTGCCTACCATTGTGTATGTCTCCTCTTCTTTATTATGGTTCAACCTTACATTTATGACTACTCATACTATAATAAGTACTCTAATGGATCCTCAAACTCGGTACACTGCGGACAATAAACAACAGAAATACTGCGACTTTTGTGAAAAGTGGATTGGTTCACAAGGCTTTAGCCGGCATCGAAAAGCTTGTGAGGCCCGCAAACGAAATGGGTTACAGAACAACATAGCGGCTGTGAATCTTCAAGACGGTGTGCTTTTTTTTTTGTTTTACCAAGTAATCTTCTACTAAAATTTGTGCAAATTAAATAGCTCACATTCGCAATGCTCTACCCATTCCAAGTAGTACTTTAGGACAAGACTGGATTACGAGGTTTCTGAATTTGCACTCAAAGCTGGACTCAACCAAGGGCTTACTAGTGATCTTATTGATTTCCTCAACAAGACCGCTAAGCACACTGACAAATTTACTATTCACACTGCTATTGAGATGCAAAAACTGTGGAGCCTGGCTTCAGTCAAATATCCTGCAGTAAGTTTCCATTTTGCTCTTTGTAATATGTCTCTATAACTCATTATATATTTCTTCCAAAGTTTACAAAATCCCAGATTTCTGTTTTTCACCATGAGCACAAGGGAGAATTTGATGTTCATTATAGGCCTTTGTGGGACTGGGTGACAGAAATTGCAAGTAATTCTGAGCTATGTTCAGAAATTGAATGGGATGCCCGTAGATATTCAAAATTTGATGGTGATAAATGGGAGCCTTTTATAGAAGAGGCTTGGACCGCTGATGTAAGTTCAGAGAATAGCCTCAATTAATAGAATTTAATTTCAGTGATTATTTTAGTCTGAACTTCCAGCAGATGGAAAACCATTTTTCATCATTCTATATGCGGATAAAAACAAGCTCTCGTCATTTGGTACTCAGAAAGGCTATTCTGTCATAGCCCGTTGTGCAAATTTACCATCTCACATACGCAACGGTGTTGGGATCGGTGGTGGTCGTGTTGTGGGATGGCTTCCTATAGTTAGGCTGTGTTCATTTCTTGATCTGTCATATTTTCTGAAGTAAGCTTCTAGGTCAAAGAAGATCTAGCCCAGTCTGGTAAAACTCACTTTGTCAATTTCAAGAATGCAGTATGGCATGCAGCATTTGAGAAAATTATCGAGTCAATCATTCCATATTCGGAACATGGGGGTGCTCTATTATGTGGCGACAGGATCCAAAGACAGCTCTTTCCTATACCCTTTATCTTATCAGCTGACTATGAGGAACAGTGAGTATTTTAAACTTCATTTCTTGAATCAACTGGTATTAATATCTGTATTATAAGGTGTGTAATGGCACTCATCCGAGGTCTTGGAGGCCTCTGTCCCTGCCCAAAATGCCTAGTCAGAAAAGAAGACCAGTCAAACCTTTCAGCCAATATCCAGCTACGGACTCCAGAAGACATCCAAAAATTATTCCAGGAAATTAGGACATTTTCGAGACAGTCAGATAAAGAGAGTGTTTTGAAGGAACAGGGACTACGGCCTGTTGAAGTAAGTCACAGCTATAATATCAACTATCAATAAATAATACTGTTCACAGAATGTTTTTTGGAAGCTGGCACATATGGATCCATACTTTGGTTGCTCCTTTGATGAGCTGCATTTTGACAGCAGTGGATTATGGGGTGATCATTTGTTTGAGCAATTCAAAGAACACTTGAAATCTGTAGGAAGGGCAGCTTCTGCCAAAGTTGATACTAGGTATTCAAAATTGATCTTTGATTCAAGAGTATTAAATCAGATTTATTTTATTTAGGTTCAGTAAAATGCCAGGGTGGAGAGGACTCAATCACTTCAGGTCTGTCACCAATACATCATTCAATGATGGCTCCAAACATCGTGATATCTCCAAGGTTGGTGTCTTATTTGACTTTACTTTTCAGAATCCACATGTTCTCTAGATATTTTTGTTTGCTGCCCATGATGTATTTGAGCAGGGTGATGCCGCCTTCCAGCTGCTGAGATGCTTGCGTGCCTACCAAAATATGACTATGTATGCAGGCTTGGCAGTCCAAACAGAAGGTAGAATATGGGAAGGAAGAGCTGCTGTATTGGTTTTCAACTCCATGATCTCAGTCAGTATAGTTTTCACTTTTGATCTGTATACTAGAATAACCCTTTCTTCAGAGATATATCTCACTTGCCAAAGATACATGGAATTTTCCTAAAATGCATTACCATCAGCATGTCTTTGATGAAATTCAGAAAAAGGGGGTGCAGTCAGTGTACGGGACAAAGCCTAACGAAAAAATGCATGGGCCACTCCGAAAAATATATCACCAGAGGACAAATTTCAAAGAAGTTGCAGATCAGGTCACATTTTCACTATTTTCTTTTGCAAGCAATACTCAAGTATGTAATCTTCAGATACTATGAATTGAACACCAATTCATGGTTGCCACAGTTATCTGCACACAGTTGGATTTATTGGATGAACATAACAGCACAGTCAATAATGAAGAGTCAGAAGAAGTCAATGCTTCAGAAGAAAAACCTGGAAGCCACCATTTCCATATTGGCTCCAAAAAGAAACCCATTTCACTTCAAGAACTTGAAGCATTGAATCAAACAAATCCATTATTTTCAAGATTCCGAATTGAATTGGGCATTTATATGACAGCCTTCCTATCGGCATATCACATCCGCCTGCCACGAAATCAGCGAGTAAGATACAGTCCAAGTGATACTGTAAGTCATATCTTAATCATATTCCTAATGCATTAACAAAGGGCAACAACAATATAGATAACTCCATTTCAATTTTTGAAGGTCAACTACGAATCCATGGAAACGTGGCGGGAAGCCACTGATTACTTGTGATGTAATCCATATTTCCACCACAATCAAAGATATGATTTTGTGCTATTTCAAAAGGCAGAAAACCAGCTCAACTTTGCACAGTTGCTGTACCTATTCACTACAATTATCGATGAGAAGTCCTATGCAATCGCTTTTATTCAGCCATACAAAGTGGTCAACCAGTGACCTGCACGAGACAGGAGACTAGGACTCATTCGTCTTCGAAAAGATCAAAGATCTGAATTTATCCCTGTAGCCTCGATTATACGTGGAATTTTGGCACCTGCAGTTAACGATGATGATCCTCTATCCAGCGACCGTTTCATATTTGATCTTGTAGATGGTGATATTTTTCTACGGATGAAGAGTATGTATCCAGAGTACACTGTAGTATCTTAGGAATTTGCCATTTTATGTATATACATTGATACACGCTAACAGTAATAATTAAAGACTGGCACAAGTCTGAGTCTTTGGTGGGTACTCACAGGTTGATCCACTCATTACCTGTGAGTCTTAAACCCTTGGACAGGAGTACCCTTTTCCCACAAGTCCTTGGTTGGTCATGGGTCAAGGCACTGGAGGCCAAGGGTACTCATATAAGTACCCACATTATTACTGTAATATAAGTATATTTTCTTCAGCAAATGTGCAAAGAAAGCCAAAAGAACCTGCTTAATGGAAAGCATTTCTTCAGCAAATGTGCAAAGAAAGCCAAAAGAACCAGCTTAAGGGAAAGCATGAGAATGTCACACATGTGATATAATTACAATACTTAGTAGATTAAATTAGATTTTGATAAGATAGGACCAAAAAAGCAGCTGTGCCAGTGCATCCATGCTGAAAATGCGAACTGTGCAACATTGATCACAGCAGCTCCGCAAAAAACTTTATTTTGGGTACTGTACCCGGGGGAGATCATAATTCTCCACGATATTTTCTAGAGTGGTGTAACTATACTATATCTATGTACTGCCAAAGTCTGTTTGAGACCGATTTTTGCTGGTGGTGCACAGTAGTTGTCACCGTGAATCATCAGCAAGCTTTGATTACATAATACCTGGCAGCTATCAGGCCTGACCTAGCACTGACCCAGTACTACGACTCATACCCTGACTCGTAAACTGACTCGGATACTGACTTGGGCGCTGACTTGGACGTGACTCGGACCGTGACGCTGACTTGGATACCGACTCGGATGTTGACTCAGACGTTGACTCGGTCTCCTGAGTGTCCGGACACCCTGGACATTTGGGACATCCATCCGAACGCATTGGTATCTGAAGCCAACCCATTAGGAGACCTAGATACGAGACTGCGAGACATGTGTTGAATTTCATACATATCGATGGTGTGAGAAAGATACCAGATTATTACCATAACGGACAGATTTACTGCCGTCTCATCATTACCAAGTGTCCTCTTGGTGTCGTCTCGCACGAAGATTCTGGAAGGGCTAATGTACGTACTCATTACAGAAATCAGCTTATTCCATGGAAAATGAAGCTTAAGAGGTAATAAAACACGGACCAAGACTAAAAGTTACATACGCGCCTCAAGGCGATTCTGACTCAACCATAAACCTCAACCATCGGTACTACTACTCCTCCTAATATCTCAAAATGTCATCCACTCCTCCTACCGAAATCCAAGGCCAAACCAACGACAATGATCTCGAACCAATTAGACTCCCTGCTCAAACTGCAAATCCCACTATATTATACGACGTATGTTTTGGCATCTATGTCTTAGATTGCCTCATGGCTGACAGCGCCATCGTTTCCAATAATCTAAGGCACTGAAGAAATGCCAATTACAGATTCAAACGCTAAAGGATTGTAACACAGAGCTCCGAACTGCTAACACCACTCTCACCGCCTCCCTTCAGATGTACGAAAATGGTCCGGGACGAAAGCCTAAGTCCAAGTCCAACATCGACGCTGAGCTAAGCGTTTACGAGGCCCGGATCACCGACATCGGGAAAAAATACTGTCTCATGGTTGAACCGTGGATCAACAGTAATCTTTTTCAACAAGAACCTCCTTCGGACACCTCGGGCACAATCTCGTTTGAACAATTTGAGAGTTACGCCACCTATCAATCCGGAAACCTTCTTGAGCTCCATCATTACCTTTCCGCATATCCACCTTTATCAAAGCTTGCAAAAGATGTTCAGGCTTTTGGGCCACTGGTGCGTAAAATTGCTCATATTCATACATAGACTTTGTTACTGATTGTCTAACTATTGTAGTTTGTCAAGCACATTGGTAATGAAAGATCGCAGTCATTGACAACTCTTCGCCATGTCGCACCCATCATTTTTGCAGACATCGACCCAAATTTGCGCATCTGGAGTGCCGGCGCTGCATCCGAACGTGGAAATTCCGACCGCTTCAAGGCCCTTCTCTTTGACCCAATCAGAAAGAAGAATCGTTTCTCTCCTATATTCTTCCCTGATTGCGACACAAGCAAAAGACCCTTTATGAATGAAATTCAGCCTGCCGTAAGTCTCAAGATCTGCGTTGTGTTTTACCTAGTACTTACTGTTGATTATCATTCAGATGATTTGTGTAGCGCTCTTCAGACCGTCTTCCATTAAAAATCCAAAATTCAAGTTTGAAGGCCGACTGTTGGGTATGCAGTGGGGAGTGAAGAATGTCAACGCGTCACTGATTGCGTGGTCTGGTATAACGGTGCGTGTAATAGATGCATTTCTTTCTCCAAAAACTTACCCACGAGTTTTGGCTACAGTTGAAATTCCTTCTATCCTCGGATTCTATATTTTCGGAGAAGGGATCAGCAACCCAGAACAACTACCGAGAGGATTTTTATCTGTTCAGGAAATTCATCATCGAGAGCGAGCTCGAGGGTGATGGTTTTGCAAAGGAATTATTCGGGTTTTATGACAAATGCGTGTTTGCGAGACATTCATCCATAGCAAGTAATGATGAGACTGAAGAGCTACTAGATGATGAAGAATTCGACAAGATGGCAGCAATGAGACGACGGATCCAAGCTGGAACACCCCAATTGCAACACCCATCTACCCCGGCAATTCCCAGCAGTATCACGCATGTGGAGTCACAGATGGATCCTGTTGTTCCTGAAGTTCCCATCATATCCGAACCTAGTCCATCTGTCCATCCTGTTGTGCCTGAAGTTCCCATCATATCTGAACCTGGTCCATCTGTCCAGATCATCCAGCCAAACGCGTCTAATCTGTCTAACCAACTCCAACCGTGGAACCTCGCGCTAGCCGCCGATGCATAACACCGACTGCTGCAGAAGTTGGAGCTGAGTCTGCTGATACGTCTGATCCAAAGCCACGCGGACGTGGAAAGCGAGCTGCAAGGAAATGATTTCTGTTGATGTAACATACACCAATTACTGTCTACTACTTTGATAGCTACAATGCTTGTACTGATTCCTTGCTACGTGTCAATGACAACAAACATGTATATATCAAATCCGAAGAGATATCATGCCTACATGAGCCTTTGACTGAACAAGGGGAAAGCGGCACTGAGTACATCAGACACGAGTAGCTCTATATGATGAGCTTGTTCCCTACGTATAGTAACAGAACCATGGCTTAGCTGTCTTAATCATTACTGTCGCTGGTGACTATTAGATTACTGGTCTGACACAGGTTCAAGCCTTTCAAATGGCAATCCTTCATTAGATTAAGTGAACGGTCTACATTGAATATCGCCTAACTAATTATTTTGGCATTGCCTAGCAAGTTTGGGCGTCCCTCACAACCCTGTTGCCATTGCAAGCCCCACAGCGTCGTAAGCCATTACAAGCACGGCATCCACCTCTCCTTATTAAATTTCCTCTTGCCAGTGATGCATTGTAATGCCTCGCCCAGATCCGGCCATTGTAAGCCGTTGCGAGCGCTTATCAGGCCGAATTAATTTTTCCGACATATCACAGCCAAAACATCATCCAATATTGTGGAAGAGGAGGGAGTCTCCCTTACCCAAGGCAGTTGACTCATACAACAAGAGATCATTAATGTGAAAGCACAACAATTTCCAAAGGGTTTCTGCTGGGATGGTATGAATTCTTCATTGGTCTTCTTTGGGAGTTTGAATGGCTGATCATTAATAGGATTGGTGTATGAGTTTGAGCAGCACGACTCCAAACTCTCACCTTCAAAGTGCTATATTCACTCGGTCATTTGCCATGGCCATATCAAGATTGCAGTGACTATGCATCCTGGGTTGGCACCTCTCGCTCATAAAGTCCATGAACTTCAAGCAGATTTCACGTTCAAGCATGTTGCATCTGACGAGTTTAATGAGTGGGAAGTTGTGGCTTACTCTGATCAGTACGGTCAAAGTAAGTATCTGCCATGATTGTTTTTCACTAATACTCATACTATGCTGATATTCACTAAGGATTCACACTCGCAAGTTTATACTGCAACTCTTTTGAAAGGGCAGTGTTCTATTACCTTTTCTCTGAGTTGGACGAGGCTGTCAAATCTACTACTGGATCTTCACTCAAGTTCAAGGCTTTGAACCTGACTGATGGTAACCTCCTGGCTATTATTCTAGATAGCGAGCCTGCACAAGCTATTGGGATCAGAGACTTCCTTATTAAACTCAACAAGTCAGCCTTGAGTGGGATTGAGACTGATGATCCCTCTGTAATCGTCCTGCACGTCATTAAACTCTGCGCTGTTCATTATGAGCGGTGAGCAATTTTTTAATTCTGTTTCATTGCTCATATCATTGAATCTTGACTGATCTGTTAGAAACATTGACAAGCTATCAGTTACGGTCTCAAAGAATGATATTCAACGTCTCAAGTCTTTCAGAGCACTCAAAACTGATGAAGACATTCAAAAATGGCATGACTTTGGTCAGAATCACAGTGATCCATCACTCCAGAGTGAGTGTACTTGCTGTTGTCCAATGATTGATTTTGACGTTGCTTGTAGATTGGTATGCGCAGAAGCTATTGTACTCATGGCTTCTTCCTGCATTGAATAGATATCTCTCAAGAATCAGTAACGAAGCATGGGATCTGACCTCGCATAACACCAATATGGTTGAGGGTGGCTATGCAACTCGTAATGCAGAGACAGGTATTCAGAAAACATTGGTGGAGGCAGTATTGAAGTAAGTATCTCGATTTTTATCTGCCTCCACCTGCTTATATACTCATTTGGTAATTTACAAGTAATTAATTATATCTATGCTCAGAATACAAGAGAGGCCGCACTGGTGCAACCAGAAGGGCATGAGAACAATGCATGGAACAAGTTTGCATGGTCCTGAATAAGCACTACTGAGCAGTTCACCTAGTGAAATAATTTCAGACCAAGGAAATACCCCAGACCACCTGGGAAAATAGAACTTTAGGCGAAAATACAAAGGGAAGGGCCAGACCAGAATCTGACAAAATAATGAGATGTGACTTTGCGCAAGGCACTTTGGAGTTTATTCTAGTCATCCGAAGGTCAAATTTTCGACAATTGCTAGTCGTAATATATTGCAATAGTTCATCTAATTCATACTTATACCTTGGTGATAGGTCCTGCAGGCGGGGCAGCATGTACCATGGGAGGGAGGGGCGTGGGAATGTATCCCAATTACGAGGCCTCTTAAAGGCTGAGTTAACTTATGTTGACCTCGAAAATTTTACCACGACCTCAAACTCCCACCCCTTTTTGTTGCCAAAGCTGGTCTTTCCCCTTCCCGACAACCAGAATGTCCAGACTCAGTCTGGACCAGATCCAAGGACCGTTGACGTCGATAACCACGACGTCATGCTAGCGTGTCAAATTGGTCTGCTTAACGCCTGGCATTATAAGTTGAATGGATCCTCTTCTTCATTGGTCAGGGTGGAAACACTAGTGAATTCCTTGCCCATGCATTTGCGTTCTGTTTACTGTTCATCTTCTTCCTTATCTACGATATGATGTGTGTTGCTTTTCTTCTCAGTTTCACTTTTGGATTTGGATTTGGATTTGGATTTAGGTTTGGATTTTCTTCATTTATTTTACAAGCTATCGAGGTAGATATTTGTTAGTATTTACCTGAGCATTTTGTGCGTAGATAGTTTAATTGATCATTTTTCAGTTTTCATCCCTCTCACTGTGCTGTCCACCGATTCTCCCTCCTTTCTGCATAACCTGAGTTAGACTACGGGAAAGGGCCTCGTAATTTGCCACACGAAGCGATGGCCCTTTGCCCCAGTCTGGATATGGGGGCGCTCAAATGTCCAGAGACAGTATTTGATGGCCCCACTTATCTCTGGGAGGTGTTCCACTTACACTCTTTTGGGCTTCGTGCATCAAAACCAGTTACACTTACACTGAGGTGAGCAACTTACACTTACACTATTTCTGTCATTCCTCGAGTGAACCAGTGTATCTATGCGAGGAAGTCATTCTGGTCAGACTTGCGCAGCTCCAGCTCCCTTCTCTCTTCATTTGCAATATTGTGGCCGCTTTCGCATACGCTGTCTAAGACTACCTCGAAATTCCCGAATTGCGTTATCCACGTTTCCTGAGCTGATGCTGTAAATCTTTTGCAAAAGTAATGGAAATTTTCCCCGAACATGGTTTGCAAAAGCTATGGTCAACCGGTGAAGGGCCTTTAAGCAGCCCTGGGCAGGGTTTTTGACCGGTGAGTGGCTCTAAGCGAGGTTGCCGACCCTTGGCATCATCTCACTTAAATAGATTTTATTATTTTTACTATATCACAGCACAGACACCCCAATACTGTTTGCTTTAGCAAAAATGGGTGGGATTGGATGGGACAGTGAGCAGGGCTTTAGGGGCGGGTCTGACTGGTTTTTCCCATGACCCCTAGGAGATGCAGGCGTTCAGTAGGGCCCAGAATCTGCAATTGGAATAGGGGTAGTAGCTGTGGCTGACTCAGAAAATACAAAATAAATTGCCAGAGCCGGTGATGGAAAATGATATGGGGAGGTAATAAGGTGTATTTTGGGTTACTGAATCAGAATATCAAATTATATTTGCAATATCTGCAGTGGTTGCAAAGATATGGGCAAAATACTGTCCAAATATAGTCAAAGAGCAGAATAGGTACTGGCCATTGCATCAAATCAGCTCTGATCTTTATGTAGATTGGTATTATAGTGCATTTAGACACCCTGAAGCTGGGAATCCAGTTTATTTTGTAATGCAATTAAGTCCTGAGGAGCTATTCTCAAAGTATGCTTGAAAATGAGAAATTTTGGGATGACCATGGATATGTCTAGTGTGGTATTTTGGGCTCCTGAATCCGAATATTGACTTGGATAGTCCATATCTGCCATGGTTCCCACGCTATTTAATACATATCCCAAAACATAGATACCTGTGGCACCTGCAAATATGTGCTCTATAAAATTGTTTGAGGGGGTAAATAGGTGTTATTCAATGTCCTAAACATTAATGTGAGATCATATCTTCCATATTCTCAGGATTCAAGACTGTATTCCTGGATTATTTCTGAAAAAGAGCAAAATTGTGGATGACCACAGGCACCACATGCTATAGCATTCAATATGACTGTGGATATGTCTATTATGGTATTATGGGCCACTAAATCTAAATATTCACTCATATAGTCCATATCTACCATGGTTCCTCTGCTATTTAATGCTTACCCCTCAACATAGATACCTGTGGCACCAGCAAATATGTATCCTATAAAATTGGTTGAGTAGGTAGATAAGTGTTATTTAGTGCCCTGAATACAAATATAAAGTGATATATGCCATATCTTCAACTCACAGGACTCAACTCTTAATTTATTCTCAAAAGAGCGAAAATAGTACTTTTTTGGACCATGTCCACTTCAGGCACCCCTACTAAGGTACCTAGTTAGGTGGAATTGCTCTTGCAAGCAAACCCACTGAAGTAGGGGTAGTAACCCAGTCTCTAACCAGGTCCCTGGGATCTACCAACTGCCTCCTGGGACTTCCTGTGGGACATCCCATGAGCTGGTTATTGACTGTGGGACTAAACAGCTCATCCCCTTGGGATATTCCATGTGTCACACTGTCACACAATTTTGGTTAATTATAATATATTTCTGGCACTCTGTTGCATTATTTGTTTCCTGACATCCCTCTTCTTCTCTGGATTGCCTAGCATGGCCACTTATTTAATTATACAGTCATATTATCTCCTCCTTGCACTCAAAATATTATCCTTACTAACCAGTACCTCGTAAAATAAAAAACTTATAAGCATGCCAAACTGTATCTAGACATGTTGCTCACACTAGCCTTCCATGCTTAATTCCTTGTCCAGTAAAGAAATAAATAGTGCTCTTGATAAATTGTACAGCTATTTAAACCATTTTCTACATATATTGAAGCTTTACCTAGTGCTCTGGGTACTTGACTGCACAAATAGGGCTTGGCACATCCCAACGTCTCACATGGCAGCTGGCACATACCAGTAGATATCTTGGGGCAAGGGACTTGACATTCCCTGTGATTTTTCAAGGGACTTCCTGTAGTATTATGTATCAGAATGGGATCTCCCATACACACTTATACACAGGGATGTCCCCAACACATTCTTCTGGACATCCCAACCCACACCAGCACATGGGAGCTCCCATTCCCTCCCATTGGGATATCCCATCCGCTTTTGCTTCTTCCTCTTTTCACGTTCTGTTTATGTAGATTCTACCCCTTCTCAACAACCTCCTCAGTCCTCATTCAGCTCCAACTCCCACCACCAACACCGACCCAACAGTCAACCCCACCGACATCTCGTCTTCTAAAGAAAATGTACGCAGATACAGTTTAGGTTGTAGTGGGTGTATGTGGGGAAGTGTTCATTAGCAGTGGGTCCTCTACTACTGGAAGCAGGGCGGTGGGCAGTCATGTGGTGCGAGGAATGTCCGTCCTGTGTCTTCACCTTGATGTCTTTCTTTCATTTTTCTGTTTCATTTTCCTTGTTTTGTTTTTGTTTGTCGCGTCATTCTGACCAACCGATTGGCCAGGGTTCACGCTAATCCTACACTCCCAACGCTGCCAGTAGTGCCTCCACATGGCCAACACAGCATGTGTGTAACATCAGGAATTGTAGAGAGATCTTAGAAATGACTCGGAGACTGGTTCAGGCTCCTTGGATGTTGGTGTTTGACCTGACAGGTAATCAAAATGCCCTAAATATTGATGCTGAGATATATGCAGTTGTAACAGATGCTAGAAAGAAGTACTTGCTAAGGGGTGTAATATATTATGGTGCAGGACACTTTACTGCAAGGATAGTGGATGAAAATTTCAGAGTGTGGTTTTATGATGGGGCAATTGACAGAAAGGCAATATTCAATGGGGATTTACATACACGCAATCTTAACATGTCACAATGTAGAGGCAAGGGGGCTGTATGTGCATTTTATGCAGCGAGTGATGAACAGTGAAAATATGATAGATGGACTCGTACATGCCAGTGAGAGCTTCACTGGCTCACAGAAGCCAAGTCTATTGCTATTAGTCCTGGGGGATCTTCATTGTCACTTTCACTATCCACACCTTACACAACCCCCACCGCCACACTATGCTGTGCTAAAGTGGAAAGTATTATTTCTGAACACAAAAGTTTGACATGTGACACCCGAATTAACATCTAGGTCCCGAATTCAAGACGAAAAGTATTGAATTCCCAGAGTACAGATCTGAGCTCTGGAGAGTGACTACCTGTCATGAACCCTCAAGCTGGGCGAACCTCTCAATGCTGAATGGGCTCGTTGATGAGGGGAGAATGCCCCAGGAGGAGTCTGGAACCTAGGGGTGGCTTCAGTGAGAGGGAGTGACGCTACTCATCCACTGACCCTAAGCCTATGAGACCAATGATCCAAGCTGCTGGCAGATCAATCTACATGCCTGTATGGCAACTGAGACGACAGCAAGGAGCTAGACCAAGGAGAACGACAATGGATGGTGAATGTAGAAAGAGAATCCCTTTAAAGGATACAAGACAACTGTGATTCCTGAGAGAGTCGTCTGACTAGATTCGCCACACACAAGTGTAGTGCATGTATCCCTCAATTTGCAATGCAGAACAAGCAGAGAAGGATGAGAGGAAACAACAACAAGATCAATTCTGAGCCTTGAGTACAGGAGAACACTACCTATATATGAGTAGTGAAACCAACTCCTGTATCAAGACTCCACAACTAACTATGGTGCTCCTATAACTAATATACTAAACAATTGCAAGTCCCAAACAGTAAATAGAATAAATGAATCAAATGTTAAACAATGAATATAGATATGGAGCGAGAACAGAATGAATAATCGACATAATAAATGAAACAGAAATAGAATACGGTGGGGGCACACATAGGTGAGGGTTTTTGGGCTTAGGTGGTGAATGATGTAAGAGTGACGGATATGGAAATATGAAGGAATGCATGGGTACGGCATGTGCCGAGGGTGTAGCTGAAGGTGGCTGAGACAAGGATTTCTGACATTACCCCCCCCCCCTCTAAGGTGAACTTTTCCACAAGTTACAAGGCCGAATGAAATGAGGCTGAGTTTCTTGCACTCTCTTTCTGTGTGTGGCTATGTTTAAGTGTTCCCTATTTTACCTGTCCGTTTCATTCTGCGTAATCTTCCATGTGATTTTTGTTTTGTTTGTTGTTGCTTTTCTTCTGTTTTCCTCCCACTTTCCGTCAGACCCAACATTATTGCTTTCTTCCTTCATACCCTTGCCGTTGGACCCAACTCTATGGCCTGTCTTTTTTTCAATGATATCCTCCCCTCCGCTCCCTTTGCCATCTCGCGCCAAGGGGGGTCCAAATTTTTGTAGAAAAGTCCGCATGGTTCATTGTCTCTTTTGATCTAAGAAGCGAAATGGAAATGTGCCGCGTAATGTGCCAGGGTAAGAGAAGCTGTAGATGGAGCCAGGAAATAGCGGACAGGATCCAACTTTGGCGAATTCGATCTCCTTAGTGTAGTCCTCACAAACAAAGCATGCTTCTCCTGTAGGGAAATTAATGGATTAATGCAGTTCAATAATCTGAGTGAACAATATTCATACCTCCAATTGTGTGATAGGGAAAATTCTCCGAGTTGATGACTACAGGCACCAAATTTGCATCATTGCGAACCAGTTTTCCGAAAAGCATGGCACCAAATGTCATCAGAATGGAGCTCTGGGAATTGACATCGGGTAACCCCGAACGATGTCGGGGACGAGCATTTCTCAACGTCGAAAGTCCTAACACATGAATAATGATTTTTCATTATCATTCAGAGAGCTTATGAGCTATCTACCTAAGTTTGCAATGCAGCATTGCACACAGGTAGCAATAGAGAGCAGTTGTTAGTTAGATGCGTTGGGTATTGGCTGATCCGCACCTGGCACGTACTTGGCCCGCACATGATGTCATACATGCGGGCCGCCCCGATAGATCTGCGGGTCACTTCTCGACGTACGTGCTAGTTTCCAAGTCCTACAAGTACAAAATGTACAAAATTTGCTGTTTTAAGAACGTGCAAGATTAGATACAGGCCATAGGTTCAGATATTCTTTAGAATTTATTTTGGCATAGTGGACGAGAACTCGAACGAAATTTCAGCGGCACGCACGTACACAGCCTCCGACACGCTGTCACGCAATGGCGACCCGCACAATTCTACACACCGTTTTTGGCTGCACATCCATGTGTGTTACGCATGTAAATTCTGAAAGATTCGTTGTGGAAGTTGCCAAGTCCCAGAACACTAGGGAGCGAGCTAGAGTGCCTTTGGTTACGGCAGATATGCCTGTTGCTTCACTAGCTTGATTGCGAGTGTGTGGTGCTTGTGGTGCTGATTCTTTAGTTCTTATTTTAGAACTCACTGATATTTCTGACTAGAGTGAATGTATGCAGGTACTTATTGGTTTTAGATTTATTGGGATCCGAGATCTACATGCAAACCTTCCTTTGTTTTTGTTGTGAAGCTTTGAAATTAGAGAGCTTGCGCGGAGCCACCTGCAGCCACGTGTGGCTTAGTTAGCTACAGCATAGGAAGTGATGGAGGGAGCATCCAGGAATAGGCCGAGCACAAAAGAACTGGGATATGATGTACAAAAACTAGCATAACAGAGATTTGACCAAGGGGTGCCCAGGCCGTGAATCCATTACATAGGGTCGGTTGGTCAGTGTCTCGGTCAGGGTCTTAAAAAAAATTTATTTCATCTTTTTCTGCTGTGGTTTTGTGGGTCCATACCACTCCCAATCACTTAAAACTGGCTCAAGATGCCTTCAGTGACCCCCAGAACTAGTAGCATACTATCAGACAGTAAAATTGCAGTATAAAGTAGATTCTTGTGTGTCATACAGTATTAGAACCAAAAATCAAATACCTACAAACCTTCATACAATGTTGGGCTAAGGGATGTGAAACTGGCTTGGTGAGTATTTCATGAAGAGAAAGCTCTGTACTCACTGAATTCCTAGTACCATCTGGCCTGTACTGGCTTAACCCATCATTAGAACAACTGGATCTGCCCGGTGTGTAATGCATCGCGTGCAAAGCACACCATAAAGTGACTGGCTGTGAGGTGCTGAAAGAATACTGGAGCTTGAAGATATGGCATATGGTAGAAAGGCAGCATATTTGAGGTAAATAGAAGTACATACTAGTGTAGTAATGATAGTGATAGACTCATAGAGCCCTTTGGCATGAGTGTGGCTTCACATGGTGTAGTCTGCAACACTGGCAGTACAGAGGAAAGATGACGCGTACACCCACGCAACTTACTTTCCATATATGGTAGCTTAGTCAGCTGGTCGGTCGGTCGGTCTCACGACTGGTGGCTTTAAAAAAATTTCGACCCAATATAATGGGTTCAAATTCCAGCCACCCCTTGGATTTGACATATATGAACTATGAGAGCTTGTGAGAGAAATAATGTGCTTCTCTGGACAGATGGATGAACTGGAAAGGATGCTGGGGTCAGACAGTATGTTTGATGAAAAAAAAAGGATGATAGGTGAGGATATCTGGAGAGAAAGTGCAGGGTGGTGAGGGAGAATACATAACAGCATCATTACTTAGAGCCAGCTCAGAGATGCATGGGATTGGACCATTCTAGGCATCCTAAATCAATTTTAGGCCCAAAAAATACACTGAAAGCTGCCAAATGTTCCTGCCATACTTCTGACATGTCTGACAGTACCATGGTGCACAGAGCTGCACAGTAAGTTCTCTGCAGCCTTGATTGTGATGCCAACTGAGAATCAAAGAGGTATGGTTGCACTTGGGTTGCGCACATGATTTCGAGCCAACCGCTCTGCGCACGCTTACTAAGCCACACGTGGCTGCAGGTGGCTCTGCGCAAGCTCTCTATTGTCACCTTTACTTTTACTAATCCCTCAACATCTACTGGACTGGGCTCTCCCTTTGCGTGGCCGTGCGTCTCAAAATCATCTTGTGCGATTGTCCGATAATCACCCTAGCCAGTGCAGATATATGAACATGCCTGAGGTATGTCCAAGGTACATGTTCCAATATCTGCGGGGATTTGTCCACCAGGGCTCTTGGGTGCAATATAGGAATGTGCTTGGGTTACTTCAGGTTGAGGAAAGGTAGATCATCGGCGGACTGCGGCAGGTTCACATATTATAGGTAGATCATCGGCAGACTGCGGTAGGTAGGTAATTCAGCCAAATTGGGAAATGCTGTCACAAAAATGATTAAACGAATAAAATAGCTCCTGCCGTTTTAGGATTTGATATGTGCCATTACGGAGCGCCATACCCGGTCATCGACATATTAATTGATTGCCAGTGAGTTGCCCGCTTAGTGTAGTGGTCTTCACGCTCAATCTACGGTTATCTATATCCCTTCCTCCCTTGTTCAATCCTTAATCATGTACTTATTTTTTTTGTACTTGATCACACCATACATTGAGTACATTATAATACCTCCTCTGCCTCCCTAATTACCTCAGAAGCTTCTTCATCGTCCTCAAAATAGACGTAGAGGGTAGGGAGCTCAGTAATACGGTCAATGACCTTGAAAGCGTGGTTCCTGAGTCCCTCCCACCGCGTACGCATTCCGGTTGCCCGTTCCTCCTGGAATTTGATTTGTTGCCATGCGTACGCGTTCAGGCCCTCCTCTAGCTCCGGATCCACGCCAGATCGCATTCCCTCCTTTCCAACTAGGCATTCCATCCACCACTTGGCCTTCCAGATGGCATAATGCGGTATTCGTCGTAGTTCCTCTGTCAGTAATAAGACCTCCTCCTGCCAACGGACCATTCTTGCTCTTGCTTTGCACCACTCCACGCGAAGAGCTATGTATGTATGCACAGCCAAATGAACAATAGAATAAAATAAGCGAGAGAAAACGCACCATCTCGATAGTCCGGGTCATCTTCGGATAATTCTCCTTTCATATTGTACCAGATCCACGAAAGTGTCCGATTTTTCCCTCCTCGGACCGAGGCCATTATACCCTCTGCAACCAGGTACTCGTCTTCAGAATCTTCACTTGCCCACACCCCCAGACGTTTAACCCGAGCTTCTCTCTCTGCCTGCTCCTCTCTCATCAATGCCCTTTCGTTTAGTCCTCTCACATCCTCATCTTTCAGTAACAACAAACGTTCTTCCCAATTTCCATGCCCTCGGAGCAACAAAAGCGCGTCCCTTGCCAGGCGATACCGAATCTTCCGGGTATGGATACGGATATCAATTTGTTGTAACACGCCACTGGCTCGGGTGCTCCCGATTTGACCGCTGATGTTACGAAGCTTGTACCTTGCAGCAGCTGACCTAGCGCGCAACCCTTCCCTGACCCCCTCCAAAGCCTCAAATGCTTCTACCTCCCGCAATCTCGCCTCTGAATCTGGTAGGCCGGCCACACTTGCCTCTTTC
Source organism: Tetrapyrgos nigripes (assembly GCA_013368315.1). Lineage (NCBI taxonomy): Eukaryota > Fungi > Basidiomycota > Agaricomycetes > Agaricales > Campanellaceae > Tetrapyrgos > Tetrapyrgos nigripes. Next base: position 144,700 of record JAACJM010000023.1, read on the forward strand.
ATAGCCCTAGGAGTACCACACTCAGATGGTAGATACAAACGGATCTTTTCGGGGTGCGAGGAATCGGGGTTCTCGATATGAAGCATTTGTTCTGGAGATAGTACGTCACTCAAGCGAGGCATAAGCATGGCTTGTAATGACTGAAACTTTATGATCTGTTTGAAGAGATTTGACCGTCGATTCTCGAGTTCCAGCTGTTGAGTAATCGTTAGGTACTTATTTGTAAGCACAAATAGTTCTAGACTTCGTCTGAATAGTAATAGCTTGGATGAGCAAGCCCAATGTGGTCAAGAAAGAAATAAAAACATACTGAGCAGCCTGGATTTCTATACCTTCAACCAAAAAGACACACGGGCTTGTAGCAAAACCAGATTTACCTGCCTCAAACATAGTCTTTTCCTCGGCAATCATTTCCAATTGAGTCAGCTTGAATTGCCCTTTCTCCTCGTCTATAGAGATATGTAGGTAAAGATCACTAAATGGAGGAAAAGGGGTAAAGAACAACGAACCATGTTCTGGATCTTCGTAAGGACAGGGCATGGCGTGATCGTCCTCCCAATTCTCTACCTCTTCTTTCCACTCCTCTAAAACTTCTGTACCCAACGTCTTCTCGAGACCTTTGTTGAAGTGCTGGAAATCTCGCTCATGCAAATCGAATTCCTTCACTGCATTGATCAGCCGCTTCCCAATGACGTTATCTGCCAAGTCGTCAATCAATGCGAAGCAATAATCAATGCAACACTCACCAAGACCCTGAATGGTTCTCCAATTATGATAGCCGAAAATGTCATCAAGTGTCATAGCACGGCTTCCAGGCCCCATTTCCTTGGTCTGTGCTGCCGCCTTATTGGACTGGGCCCAACCCTCCTCTACTGTCTCTCCATGAGTCTCCCCACACCAAGGAGCATAATCAAATGAGAATTTGAAGTGGCATCCGGGTTGGTGCGCACGCAAATGGAATTTTGGCACCATGAAGCGAACTCCGGTCTTTGTAAATTTGACTTTGAAATGCGGGTCGATCTTGGCCATGCGTTCCCAAAAGTTAGTACTCCATTGACACGAAATATCATAGGAGATAACCAGGATCAAGTACTCTTCATTGGCAATTGTTGACCAGAAGATAAAGTCAATATTACAGTAGCTTAATGTATGTATTAGCAACTGAATGGTCGAGAAAAACAAACAATACAGACCGTTCACCCTTCTGTAAATCTCCTATCCCATTTTTTCGCCAAACTCTGTGCCGGGCACAGCATATCCCTCCGACGCCACTGACACGGAGACCCTTCACATTGCGCATGTTGGCAAGAAACATAGCTTGAAAGCCCGAACAACTACTCATCTAAATGCCAAAATTCAGTGTGTGGTATAGTAATATCATTGAGGTACACTCACGTCAGCCTCGGAGACAGACTCTTCAATATGCTTCCGGTATGGTATGCTCTCTACTAGGTACGCCCACCCATCACCCAAAAGAGGACTTTTCTCCGTAGAAGAGACCACGCGATTACGGAGCCGAAAATTTGCATCTATCACCAAGAACATGGAATACAAAAACCTATGATCGACTATCAGCAATCAACTGTTTACCACAGCACGAGTACTTACCCCAATTCCTTAGGTACCTTCTTCCAATCATCGTACAAATTCTTACCAGGTTGAGGACAAGCTGGACAATCCAGACCAAGCTCGCCCGGACTTGTCCCCTCTATCCCACTCCCTGCATGTCCTCTCCCAGCTCACTTACACATCTTCAAGTGCCGCCACTGGAATACTACCCGAAGGAATGAATGATAACGGGGCTGTAGGGGAAAAATGACATCATGAATCACTCAGCTGTTGGTAAAAATCAAAATGAACTCACATTTGGACGCACACGTTGCCGACTGTGTGTCATTAGCTCAAGGCAATAGTAGTAGTCATATGCCGGTAGCTTCCATTGGCAGTTGAGATGTTGAAATTGACGTAGGCATGAAAAGGTTGTGGCAGTTTGGGGGTTTATTGGAGTCGCTGGATACCATAAGATTCGTAATAGCTGCGTGCGGTGAAGGAGGCCCTCTTCACATCCACAAAACCGAACTGCGACCTCATGAATTCCATTCACATGAATGACCGTAAAATCACTATGTGATGACTGATAGAATATGCACCGTTCATTGGGTTTGTGGCCAAGTTGAATCACAAGACCCAAGTTCTTTACGAATCGGTTCCCATCCCAGCGCTATCAATGGATAGATAGATATATCCAATTAGCTATGTTTCTGATTTCATTCTGTAATTGAACATACCTCGATCCAGTGTAGAGGAAGTGTTGCGTGGGCCTCGACCAAACATTTCCTGCATCTCATTCCAGCCAACACACAATCTTCATCAACACAACGATACTCCGGACTATCCTGGTTGCACCCACTGCATCTGTCTCCTACACCTCGACAACCCTCCACCCATAGCATCTCATCGAGATATTCCTGTCTAAATGGAATCCAGGCTCGCGTTGGATTATCCTAGAATATTTACATTAGATGGATCAGGGTCACAATCAAATACTTAATGAATTGAAATTTCGTTTGCGAGAGAGGAGAACATGAGCAGCATCTTCTTTCTGAGTAATGCTGAGCCCTTGAAGGTCGAGATCCGCCTCGAACACTGACTGATCACCCCAGGAATAAGCAAAATCGTTCTCATTGAGCTCATAATCACCAAAGCTAAAGTCTTCTTCCAAGTCTTCGTTGTCTTCCACGGCAACAGAAGATGGGCCATCTGATGAATAAGCAGGGTCCTCCTCCTCGATCTCGATTCGCTGGTTGAACTGACGGTTGTCGCGAGACAAACTGAACGTCGTTGCTGTTGAGCTTTCCTCTTGATACCAGCCAAATGCATCCGTGACCTTTCGCTTTGGAGGCATAGCGCAAAAACAGGGGAAGTAAAAAATCAAACTGCATGTTTTTTTATTCCATTTTGAAGGCTTGAGAGAAAGGACATGAAGTAACTAACGCGATTATCGGCAAGAATTTCAGAGAGGAAACAGGTAAAGAAAGCTGTGGCCGACAATGATAAGACCCTCCCACACTAACCCAAAATGGAAATACTGCAAGTAACTATTCCGAGTCCGATTCATCCAGGTACGTATCAAGATCAATTGCCTGCCCAACATATGTACGCGTCGCAGGAGGGATAGAGGCAGTGACAATGTCGGGGAGGAAAATGGTAGGGTCGTGCTGACTTTTAAAAAAGGCTCAGGAAGGTGTATGAACAGAGAATCAGGTGGGCTTACATTATGAGCCTATCCAGACCGTTGCTGTCTTGGCTCCCTTGTGGAAATGTGAATACCCGACCTTCGCAATCTACGGCAATCTCAACATTTCCGTGCATTGAAGGATCGTCGAAGTCTACAACTGTACAATCAGCTCCAGGGGGAACGGGGCGAATCTGGGGGAACCGCCAAGGTGTGAATACTCCTTCAGGGCCTGGCCAGCATTCGAGTAGTACTCGTGCTTTGCTGAAGAGACCTTGTCAACAAATACCTGGGCTACATTCCTTTCAATCACGGTATACATAAGTCATTCATTAAAATATGAAATAATAACTCACCATGTCCTAAACATTCCAATCTTGGATCCATCCGTAACCAAATAGCAGCCTACGTACAACTTGTGAGGCCAATAGGCAGCCATCTGCAAAGGATGTGGAGGCTCTCCAAAGGCGCAGTACACTCGAACTCTTCTGGACGGCATTGGATGGACTCAGAGTGGAGGTGCTGGAAGGGGATATGATGTTGCTGCATATGAGGGAGGAGGGTCAAGTGGACGGGCATCAGTGGGAACATCAACCAAGTGGTGTGAGGAATCATTGGCAGGTTCTGATTCAGAACCGAGTGTCCTGCAGCCAAGTAATTAGTCTGACCCGAAGAAATCACATTAGAAATATGGAAAAATATACTCATGTACACCAATAACACCTGTAGCCTCTGATGTAATGCTGTCAGCGGCTTCAAGTGATGTTGTTGAGGAGACTGTGGGCAATAAAGGGGGGGAAATTGTAGGACTTCTTGGAGGAGTCCGTACGAGGGACGGTGAAGATTCTCCAGGTCTTTGAACAGCTACGTATGCATAGCCTTCTTCTGGATTTCCAGGAACCTGAAAAACTGTAGATGAAATGACGGTGGGATTGCCCCCTGCTCTGTTAGCAATAATGATGACTATTTCATCAGTGAGTAAGATTTATGTGAGTGATGTAAGAAAACTTACCTTCTTCAGGCTGAAGAAATATGACTCGAGCCCGTTGAAAGTGGATCAGAACACCGTTGGGAGCAGAGGCTGACGCAGGATGAGGCATCACGAATTGATGACGGACGCTGAGAACAAAAAAGTCCGGACACAGCCACCGGATATTGCGGGAAGGTGCAAGCATCATTCGTTAAAGGTCTGAGAGGAGTCTGAGAGGACATATCCAACCTTTATATCGCAGGTACATACGAGACAGTTTCAACAAAGGTATAGCAGAATTTAGAGCGGATATTAGAGGCAAAGTGAAGAAGTTGAAAAAGTAAGACCGTCCCAAATTCTCGAAGCGTCATTACACAATATTGCTGTGACCCTTCTCCTCTTTCATGACATGCCTCGACTCAAAAAATACAAGACTCTTGAGCAACACCGCCAGGCTGCGTACTATTACAGGTCGGTGTATTTTTGGCTCGAACTCGCTATCTTTAACTAATAACTAACGTTCTTTCACAGAAACTCGGACAAAATTAACTCAAGCAGGCGTGAACGCCGTAGTCAATTGGCGAAAGCTCAGGCTCTGGAAGAGTAGGTGTTTCTGGACATCACTCGAATGATTCTGTACTAAGTCGTCTATGTACAGAACTGAAATGCGGCTCAAATGCCGAGAAAAAGTTTTGGGAGAGCGGAACGAATTCAAGAGAAGGTGTGTTCCAGTATTATTTTCAAGGTTATTGGTAGCCTCAGATTGTTTATAAGTCTCGAAGACATCCAGAAACGATTCAATCAGCAGGTCAAATATGCTCCTCTTCAATACTTAGAGGACATTTGCGTGAGGAGTCGAGAATGGTCATTGTCTATGCAATCAAACTCTGCTTCTGTTTGTCCAGCCTCAGCGCTTTCACCTGTTTTCGACACGCTCCTTAATGATGCAAACTCTTGTGCCCAATGGCTTGCAGTAGACGAATACGGGGAAGGAGCGAAGGTAAAAAGGCGCATTCAGCATTTCATATCCTGTATGGAGGACATAGCCATTGCAGGTGTCGAGGGAACCTTGTGTAGTCTCTATTAACGTCATCACCTCATGTATCAGCAAGAGCTGACAGTAGCGATTCTGAATTAAGATGATCACGTATTGTTCTGAATCTAGTAACCGATAGGAGATTTCTTAGTGGATATTCGTCGTTCTCTTAGCGCAGCTGTAGAGCACATGGTGTAGTGTGACACGAGGAGCGTGTCTATGTCTATCCCTCTCTCACTACGGTAGGCGAGAGCGGCACAGTTCAATTTCGTTTCAAAATTTCCACCACGGATTCTTAGCGCTGCTGACGCAGCATCCCCGACTCCGCTCATTTACTATAATATTATTAGGTTTGTTTGAAGTTGGCAAGGTCATTTGGGTATATACGTATGCATAAGTGAATTTATTTCGACGAAATAGGCATTGCCGATTCAGCCTTATCTTATCTGGGTTCCAAAACCCTCAGCAACGATTTTGCGGTGCTGAGGGTTTTGGAACCCAGATAAGATAACACTCTATATTCACCGTTCGCCAACGGTTTCACTGGAAACTTTGGAAATTCCTAATGAAATTGAACCGTGCCGCTCTCACCTACCGTACTCTCACACAGGTAATTGAGTCACCTAGTGAGCTACTCCGCTCGTGGGTCTTTGACATCTGCGAGGGACCTTGTGGGGTCTTTTACTTGCAATTTTTTCAACATCTCATATGTATATTCGAGCCCGGTGGTATATAGGTATACAGTTAGTTGTAGATACATAGTAAAAGTACACATACTTATTACCGAGAGGCTGATTGCGCGTGGTCAACGTATCTAACAATTTTTCATCTGAAACTGGAAACTGTATAGAGAGATCTTTCTCGCAGATATTCATTGTTCCCTTAGCTCAGTGGTAGAGCGCGTGTTAAATTAACACGAGGGCAGGTGTCCGAACAACCTAGGGAGCTAGTCCCCTCGTGAGTCCAGATGTCAATTGGCCATCGACATCTGCGACTACACGAGGGACTTTTTCCATGTTATTTTTTTTTTTTCCATTTTCTTGTGTGTGCAATTTTTGTCGGGAGCTAGCCTGTATATTCAGGACAGTATTTGTACATGTAGTCTTAGCTATGCAGTATAAGTATAAGAGTAAATACATGGCGTAGCGCCCACCCAAGCGCGAAGGAATCAATGTGACACGTGTGGTCACATCTGCGTGACTAGAAAACGCGTCTTCTTGTTAACTCAGACTGGCGTTCTCTGCTCATTCTCGTTTCGAAAATGCCACACAGAAAATCCGTGCAGAAGAAGAAAACGGGTCGTATGCCCTGGCACCATGATGGTCCCATGCTCAAATACCTAAGGGAGAATGTCGAGGAATTTAACCAGTCTCAGAAGGCCAAGGGGACCAAAGTCACGACGTTCTACAACACCATGACACTGTATTTTATGGACAAGTTTCCGGAGTCACTTGGTATATCTATTTCTATCTAGTTGTTGTGTGCTACCTGGTTAACTATAGGATTCAGACATCGACGACGACGACGATGACAAGGACAAGGACAAGGATGATCAGCACACCAACGACATGGACAGTAGGGAGTTGGAAAGACCTGGTGGAGAGGGTGAGACATCTTCTCGCATGGGTGAAGGTACTGGCATACATTCAGGTAGGGTCTTGCCTGGCCATACTACATCCACCCTTGGTCCAGGATCAGGCAGTGGTGCTGCATCTCCAAGCCTTCCAGAGGTCCCAGAGCACCAGAATGGTCCCTCCCCGCTTCCTGCAGTGCCAGGACCTGATGGCAATGCTCCCAATGCTCCCAATGGTCCGGCAAGTGGCAATGTCTCAGATGCTCCTACTCCAGCCACGCAGGAGCTTCCCTCAGCCGAAGGCGATTCTGAGCCATCCAGTGGTGTTGTGAAGGCAGTAGACCAGAAGGAATTTATGTGGGTGTTGAAGGAGAAGTTCAAGGGGCTCTCGGACAAGGAGTTTGAGGTGAAGCGCGGCAAGGTCTTCAAATTGTGGGAGGTATGTTATGCTTCAGCTTCAATGACGATTCAGCACTCATGACAAAATTTGATAGCGTGTTTCAGAATGGTTCAGAAAAACAAACGGTCCTTCAATCAAGGCAACGGATCGCTAATCAAGCAAGTCTTCGAATCAAGCAAGAAGTCTTGTAAGCCAGTGAAGAAGCCTATCGTTGCTATGTTTCAAGACCTCTATTACGACCAGTACATCAAGAAGGATGCAGAGAAGGACCTTGAGGACGCTGAAAAGGCATATGACGATTGAGAGAAAGGTGGGCGTGAGGGGGAAGAGATGAAGAAGCCCGCTGGTGTTGCTGTTAGAGCCAATGCAGCCAAGCGGATTCTAGACGCCCAGACTCCGGAATTCAACGAGGAGATCCAGAGAGCAGTGGACGAATTATATGAGAAGGAATTGAAAGATTGGGAAGAGAGCCAAGTGGATGAAGCGAAAACAGAGAAGACGGCGGAGGATTGGCAAAGGTAAATATATTTCCGTCTGCCGCTGTCACCGCTTATATCTGATGACCTTCAATTCAGAGCGTTACAAAGATGGGGTCCAGAGGTAGCAAAGTTCCGCCGTGCTGTTGCTGAAGATACGGGAATGGTTTTGGCATGTGCTCTTGTGGGTCCAAATGGGCAGAAGGGCGGTCAGATTGATACATTCTGGTTTGTCTACTAATTTGTCCAAGTTTTCAGCGTGGTTTCTGATCAACTTACATTACGCAGGTTTCACCATGGAGAAACACCAAGTGGATTGCTGTGGCCTCAGGCAGATCCTCCAGGGTATGATGCAACCAAGCAAAGCCTACTGAAGTTTGGGAGGAAGGTGTTTAGTATGTTCTTTCTTTATACTTTTTGTCTAATTTAATTATTGACTGATTTAAACTACTTTGGTCTTTGTAGATGCGGAGGCAAGAGCAGCCAGAGCGATTGGCAATGCACCTGTCATTGCTCCAGCAGGCTTTGACGAAGGACAACAATCCTCATCTCCTACTACCTCAGCAAAAACCACAAATCAACAATGTAGCAAACGTTCTTGTGCAGGACCTGGTCGCAATTCCGTCGGCGCGAACAACGAAACCTCATCAATTACGGTTCCGAGACCAAGGCCTACACCTACAGTGCATCACTTGTCAACAACAACTCCCTCGACTTCAGGAATTGAACCCTCGGATCCCTCTGCCAAGACCTCCACTGCCAACGCCAATTCCACCTCTATCGATCCCTCCTCTGCTGACGTCTCCACTACCTCTGCCTCTACCAATCCCTCCTCCCTCGACGTCTCCACTTCCTCTACCTCTACCGATCCCTCCTCCCTCAACGTCTCCACTACCCCTACCCCTGCTGATCCCTCCTCTCTCAACGTCTCCACTACCAGCTCTACCTCTACCAGTTCCGCCCCTATTGATCCCTCTATTGGGCACTCTACTTCTCACGCCAAGGAATTGTCTAATCCGACGGTCAGTCCAGAAAGTCATGAGGAAGATATGGGGCATGTGGAAGACGATAAGGCACCCACAGTTTGGACACACCTGGACCGTGATCGCTTCTGGCCGCAGCTGCGCTTGTACCTTACGGAATGGCATGAGGTTTTCAACGTGTGGAGTGGGGAACCGTGGAAGGAGAATCTGGAGACGCTGCTGGAAACATTCATCGAGTATGAGGGCGAGTTTCATTATACGAAGGTGAACGGTACTGTGGAGTCAAAGAAGGAGTTGAAGTTAGTGAAGCTGTGGGTGAAGGCCGGCCAGCCGGCAATGATGAACTGTACCGATGACATCTCAATTGCAGAGAAGATGCTGAGCGACCTTCGGGCCTGGTGGACAGATATCCTGCTGGTGCGGGAGTCGGATTCGGAGGATTGGGCACCGCTTGACTCGGTGTCTGGAAAGAATGGCATCTGGCGGCTCATTTGCTGCTTGGTCTGGGTCTTGGGCTTCTTGATAGGAGACAGTCCTGAAACCATGCAGACAGATACCCAATTAACGTATCTGGCCAGCTGGATGGTGCTTGTAGAGGAGGTAGAGGTGACTTTGGGCCAGGTGATCCAAAGGGGAATTCACGCGCCACGTAAGCATAAATTACCCCTTCTGGATCAAGGTGAGGATCAGGGTGAGGAGCCGTCTGTCAGGATGACTAGGTGAAGGACGGCAGAAAAGGAAGCAGAGAAAGAGGCGCCCAAGAAGGCGCCCAAGAAGGTGCCCAAGAGTCGTAAGAAGTCCAAACAGTCTTGAGTCCCCTCCTGTTTTGCCCGTCTTCATACCTATACCTTGTTTTATGTACTATCACTCATTTACATACATCTTATGTCTCTTATGTCTCAAGTAATGTTACAGAAATGAACAATTTTTGTTTGTTTTTCATGCAACGACGGAAATAGATTACAACTTAGATGACAATAGCGAGTTCTTCTTTTGCGGACATGCGAAGTCATAGTGCAGGACAATATCCCTCCTTCCTCCCAAAGCATTATACCAGTCCTCTACACCTTCTACATGTGTTTCGCCCCACATGATGGGTGTGTGTGAGCATGGTACTCGGTGAGCGCGGACTTGGATGGGGAAAGACTCTCTGTGAATAGATGTAGGTGAACTACGCAAGACAACAGAATAAATAGAATCTGATTACCTTTGCACGCTGAGGGAACCTTTATTGTTACTACTCATGGCTGCGTAGAGGGAGAGACGAGTGTAGAAACGGTCCCAAGTAATGCTGCACGGTGGGGTGATGACAAAGTGTATTTAAGAGGTGAAGTCTGTCACTAACCCCTTTGTTAGTGTGACAAGAAAATACCAAGTGTAAATAAGAGGCGAAGTCACTAACCCTTTTGTTAGTGTGACAGGAAAAATACGCAGATCGTAGCCTTGCTGTGACTCTTTTGGTAACGACCAGGTTTCACGAATCCTGCCGAGCGGTGCCAGCGTCCTACCGCTGCCTAGTGAGGCCAAAAGGTGGATGGTCCTTAATAACCCCAGTAATATTACTATACTGCACCCAAAAGTGCATGTGGACTGGACCCCACAGATATAGGAACATGTACCCTGGCCATGCCCCATACTTATTGTAATATTCATACTGTTACGCCTCCGATAATCATTGGCGGATCAGATCAGATGAAGTTCAATGTACTTACTTAATTCTATGATCTCAATATGAAAGGGATGTGGGCCAACGCTATGCGTGGCAAGTACGAGGCCACAGGTTTTTTCTTTACTGGAGTGGGAAGAAGCCAGATCACACGCTGAAAATACAAAAATATCTGCTTGGCAGAAAGGCATACAGAAACACACTTTTTTACAGATATATCTTATATCAGTAGTAGTGATGGATCTATCCACTGAGTGGATATTTTTGTCTTTTTGGCGTGTGAGGTGCAGAGGCCCAAAACTGGATGATAAGCAAACATGTGAACTGTTGAGGAAAAGAGAGGAAAAAAGAAAAGAAAGCAAGCGACAAAGAAGATGAGAGATTGAGAGAGAGAAGAGAGGAAAAAAGAAAAGAAAGCAAGTGATGAAGAAGACAAGAGATTCAGAGAGAGAAAGATAATGAAAAATGAAAGAGAGCAAAAGAGAAAGGAAAGCAATAAAAAAAGAACAAGACAAAGAAAAAAGACAACAAAATGAAAGATTAAGATTGGAAACTTTTGGCCCATTACGTATGGTGCAGGGTGAAAAATAAATTTTTTGAAGAAAATCCCAAAAAGGAAAAGGGAAAGGAAGGAGAGGGAGAGAAGAGGGAACACTTACTGGTACTGTTTCATGAGTACATCAGTGTATCTTTGGCCAGTTTTCAGAATGGTCATCAAGAGGCTTGGATGAGCGCAGGAATCCCGGGAGCATGCCTGCCGGCGCATCCCAAATTAGGGCAATATTCCCGCTACCATATAGGTAGTGGGTTTTATCTCCCAAATGCGGTCGATTTCACGCCAATGCTGCGCTCATCACATGATGTTTTCCTTTTTGGAGTGTGTTGTCCCATGCTGAACCCCTGGTAAGCTCGTTTTGCAACAAAGCGAGCCCTGACCTGTAGGCTTTCTTTCTTCCTCCCCGCAATGAACACCCACTCAGCTTCTGTTTACAGCTCTCTCTACAACAATGCTTGGAGTGCCATCAGACATCCCGGTGATTATCCAGGCGTAGGCATGCATAAAAGTCGCTACTGGCACAATAGAGTCTATAGCAGTTATTCTGACATCAACTCAATGTTGCCTGAGCAAAATTTAGTACACAGATGGAAGAGCCAGTTACTAGTCAATAAAATAACATGCTAGCATGCAGCATGGCTTTGCTGTCATCAGTTCTGGCCAGGGTTCTCAACACATGAGAAACTGTGATCTGGATTAAACTGCTATCTTGCGTCACGGATGTCAGCGTCGCATTGAATGTAATTCCGAAGGTACGAGACTTAAATCCTCTCGACACAGCCGCTGCTAATCATGTCTACAGTTCCAGTCGACATTCGTGGATGGACTATTGATGATTCTGACGATAACCTTGGTCTTCCCAAGGCGTTTGCAGAAACGGAAAATGACGTTGACTTGTACATTGATGGAACGTTGGGATCCTTTGAGGTCCAATTCACTTATTGTGGGCAACCAAAAGGCAATGTTGGTTATTTGATTGGACGCCTTACTCAGATCCTTACACTTGTTTATGAACACCGCATTATTCATTCTCTGATTAAGTTTCCTTACACCGTGGCTAATGAGGATTCACCGGCGCTGATGGTAGCGGGCTTTGCCCTGCACCGGTTATTTTCAGATATTGCGTCATCCGCGGTTGCTGAGCTCAGGAATTGCCCTAAAAGGGTTTTTTAGAGGTTACTCGGCAACGGCAAGGCCAGTAGCGCGCGTGTCGCACGGACGCGTCCAAGCATGTTCGACACCGTTTGCGACCTTCCATTGTTGAAGGAGCTGGTTCAGAGCGATAGCGCACAATTCTTCTCACATCTAATTTCAAGATTGAGAAATATTCCTTTCGTAGAATAAGTACCAGTACAAAATATGAATAATTCAGAATAGATAGGCATTTTGCAACATGTTGTCTGAAAAAGTAAGTCTGCACTGTACCTTGAAGTATATCCAAGCATTTAGCATAGATATGTCTGCCTATTCCTCCCCTCATCAGCCACATTACTGAGAGTGGAATCATGGCCATATCACGGCCTTGACATTTGCTTGGGTATGCACTCCCATAAAAATGAATAAAGGGCCCTACAACATTCTAGTAACATAAATAGACAGATAATTTACTTTACGGGCAGCTCAGCCTTAACATGTAAAGTATTTTGTCGAGACGAAGAACATCAGTGGTCGCCACCAGACCATGCGAGCGGATACCAAAAACGCCATATTATGTCATCTGCCGAGTAACCTTCCAAGTAACGCCCCTCACCACCAGTAAGGGGCCAGACTTGTTACCGGTCGCAAAGATATTGAGACAACATCATTGTTTGGTCATGTGAAGAAAGACAGGGGCTGCGGATATGGACAAGGACTCGGAGGAAACCGGAAACAACAGCACGGGAGGAGACGGGATGAATATGCACCGCCACATGCGGAAACGGAGTGTAAAGAACTCAGCCTCATTTCATTTGGCCTCATAATGATCTTGACCTTGATTCTTTCTCACCTAATTAGATTTCTATCGATCCTGGAACTTAATGAAAGCAGGTGATCTGCGAGAAAAGAACACCACACGAAACCTTAGGTGACAAAGGCTTGATGTGATGATCTCTCAGCCAGGGTGGTGTGCCGGGATCTCGTAAATGCAGGGACAACCGGGGACAATAGACAGAAGTGGGCACTGAGGATGACAAACTGGGAAACTGGGAAATGACGGGAAATACCAGCTGAGCGGCAGCTGGGGTTGATGACTCGGAAAGCCTGGAAACTAACGCGGAGGACAAGACATCATATTGGGGGTGTAGATACAGTAGTTATACTATTCTACGAAATGATCAGGTTGTAAACATGGGTGTAAAACATGTGTCTACTGAAATGAGTATCAAATCTCCGGATCAAAGAAGGAACTAGTGAAACGAAGATAAGTAAAACTGTAAGTAAAGCTGTGAAGAGTAAAACAAATGAAATATTCAAAACTGATCAAGACGAGCTGAATCGAAAACCATGTAACTAAAGTAGTAACCGAAAATCGGTATTACACAGGGAGGGACAGGGGCCACCAGTTTTTCAAGCTAACACTCAAGCTAACACTCAAGCTCACAGTCAAGCTCACAGTCAAGCTATCACTTCAGGCACCCATATCTAGGTACCTAGTTAAAGTGGATGGGTCCCATTAATCAACCTGCCTAGGAGGCCTTAGTAACCAGGGGCCTATACACACTCTATCAAAATGTTCCCTGGGACTCCCCAGTGTCAAGACCAAGACTCACTGTCACCATTTGGCACCATGCCAAGCCTTGCCATTTCATCATATTTTTTTACTGGGGAAAGGTGCCACTGCTTCGCATGGCAAGTTACGAGGCCCATTGTATAAGTAATACTGTAAAATTGACTAAATAAAATTAGATAGAGCTTAATATCTTCTGTAATGACATCTTGAACGTTGGGTGGAGGAGCCTGTAGTGGTTCAGAGAGCGGCAGTTGGACTTGCGACGGCTGCTGAGGGGAGGTAAATATGCCTGAAGCTCATTGTGGTTGGTGGGCGGCAAGGCAGAAATGAGCTATGACGTATCGAGCATCAGTTCAGGTACTTCGGAGCGCTGTGGTGGCGTGTAAAAGTTAGAACCCGTGAGAAACTTTGCTACTCAATTGAGGGGTCGACATAAGTTAACTCGGCCTAAAGGGCCTCGTAATTCATCATGCCAGTTGCCATTGGCAACACATAACTGTCTTTATCTCATTGTTCTCTTTAGTCTAGTTGCCATGTAGGCATGTAGGTTGATCCACCTGAAGTTTGGATCCTTGTGTGAGTAGTGTCACTCACACAGTTTAGACACTTCTGGCTCAAGGGTGGGTAGCACCCAGACACCTAGCCACCTTTTGGGACCTCCTGGGACTTAGTTATTTCTCCTACACTGGGAGTCCCCAATATCTACTCCTTCAAGTTAATGCAAAGCTACACTCAAGCCCACTCACACTCAAGCTCACTCAAGCTAACTCAAGCTAACTCAAGCTAACTCAAGCTAACACTCAAGCCAACTCAAGCTCACTCAAGGACTCAATAGAGGATAAGTGTTGTTTATGCCATTTAATGCAAGTATCTTTTTATAAAATGAAGGCTGGGATAAGCACAGCCACACACAAAATGCAAGTGCAAGCCATTTAAGGTAAGTATCTTGTTATGAAATGAATTGTAGTGAAGAGTTGGGCAGACTAGGATAAGATGGAAGTCAAATGAGCCATTTAATGTTATGAAATGAAGTGTAAAGTTGGGTAGGCTGGGATAAGCACAGCTGCACCCAAAATGGAAGTTAAATGTAAGTATCTTGTGAAGTTGGACAGGCTGGGATAACCACAGCCATAATGAAAGTCAAGTATCTTGTTCAAATCTTGTTATGAAATGAAGTGTAGTGAAGTTGTATGATAAGCACAGCCATACCCAAAATGGAAGTCAAGCTCACACTCAAGCTCACTCAAGCTAACACTCAAGCTAACTCAAGCTAACTCAAGCTAACTCAAGCTAACTCAAGCTCACTGAGGCTTGAGTAGCTTGACTGTTAGCTTGAAAAACCAGGTGCCCGAGGGACAGGGGTTGAGAGGATAAGTGTTATAAATCAATAGAGTACTAGAAGGATAGAAGACGGAAGAAGAGCGGTATAAATTGACAGAGTACTAGATCAATAAGCCAAAAAAGGGGTGTGGGCCAGCACTGCAAGGTGGGTCTCGGTTTGAAACAAAGGCTAGTCAAAGGCTGTATTGACCAAGTATGTGGCGCTTTGTATTACAAGATACACTGATTGGTTTGAGTTTCACCAAAAAAAAAAAAACCAAGTGAGTACATTGACAAACTGACATGATATTCTCATGAAAGGTGTAAGGGCGACTCCTGACACGTGAGGCAATCACTCAACAACTGCAGGAGGAGATCCAAAGATATATAAATCAGAACTAGACAATACAAGACTAACATACTACGCACCTGCAGGAGGAGATCCAAAGAGAAAAACTCAAGGATACTCGCCTGCAGGGTATGAAGGCCTGGGAAAAGATCTGCAAAACTATACAGCAGTAACGAAGTAATAGAAAAGTGGAATGATGGGAGATCAGAATGATAAATAATGATGGATGATGAAACGATGAAACAAGGGTAAACAAGTCAATGGAGTCCAGATAAAACAAGAACAAACAAGTCCTAAAGGAGAAGAGAAAGGAAAAGGAAACTGTCCCCTTACAAAAGGTACAAAGACCACAGCACAACGGCCAACTGAAGACAAGCTGTGATTGCTGCTGCACTGGCAGTGTTGTCCTTAAGGCCTTAATTAAGGCCAATCATCAGATTTACACCTTAAATACATGTAGTGAATAATAGTTTTTAATAAAGGGCATTTTAAGCCCAAATTAAGCCTCCTGCAAACAAAAATCCACTCCTTGTACTCATCTCAAGAACCCTTCAGTGCACCATCATCTGGTCTCTGCTTCCTGCTATATTACGAGGCTGAATGAAATGAGGCTGAGTTTATTACACTTGATTTCTGCTTGTGGCTATGTTTAAATGGTCCTGTCTATCCGTCCGTTAAACGGGTTTGGACCGGAGTTATCCGTGGGGCTGTGTTTCTAGCTTTGTCCTGGTGCATTTCCATGTGACCCGACAGAAAGAAATATTAGTTCCGACGCAACAGGCGCCTACTGCCGGCAAAGTCCGTTCGCGCCACGCAATGTACACACTCCGGTGTGTGCAAACGCAAAAACTCAAACATTTGCTTCATTCTGCTCCTCTGCACACTTTTGTCTATGTGATGTGACTTGGGACACCTTTTGTGTCCTCTGCTCCACGTCTAAAGCTATTTCAATAACCTAAGCCTTCAATACAGGTGCATATTATTGATGTAATTCTCTAATAATATTACAGTCGAATATCTCATATTGCATTATCTGATAATGCATAAATCTGATAATGCATGAGGATTTGCCAGAACAAGCACCGTTCCCTGCCAAACTGGCCCCAAATTGCATAATGCATAATGCATTGAGATTTTGGAAAAATTTTGGGGCAGTATGCATTATGAGATAGCCAAAAATACCTCAAAAATAGAAAAGAATGGGTCAAAAAGTCAGAAATTTGGCCAGAATGATCACGCATTTTCTAGAAATGGTGAGATTGATAGCAAATAATGTCATACAATTGATCTACTTTGGTCCTGATATGTAGTCAAGACTTCTGATGTCAGCCAAAATCCAGAAGGCCAGTCACTGTGAAGGTGTTATGCTGCATCTTACCCACTGAAGCAGCAGGATGCAATCCAACGTCATTTGAACAGATTGTAGATGCATATTCTGAAGCAAGA
Organism: Tetrapyrgos nigripes; assembly: GCA_013368315.1. Lineage (NCBI taxonomy): Eukaryota > Fungi > Basidiomycota > Agaricomycetes > Agaricales > Campanellaceae > Tetrapyrgos > Tetrapyrgos nigripes. The sequence goes on from JAACJM010000023.1 coordinate 161,420, forward strand.
ACTTTTTTTTTGGTAAAATAGAGGCTCAATCTCAGACTGCATAAATCTGATAATGCATAGGGAAATCCAGGAACCAAGTCTATGCATTATGAGATATTCGACTGTATTTTGTTATAACTTCTTTGTGAAATACCTCTGCTCAACTACTTACATTCCCTTTTTTTACACGGTCAGACAACAGTATCACAAATTTAAGGTTCAGTGTCAGCTAATTGTACCAGCATAAATATTCATATCTGGTTGCTGACAAACATATGGCTGTAATACTGTGCAAAAAATCCAAATTTTGCAGGTGCAATTTTCAGTTTTTTTTTGCAGGTTCGGACTGTGTACAGTATCCTTGTTTTTTTGCAGGTAGCCAGATGGAGCTAAAAAAATTTCACAGGCCACCAAAGCGCACTCCAATTTTTGCAGGTTGCTTTTTGCATAAGTCGGAAGTTTTTCACAGGTTCTTGCTGGTCAATTTGTCCACAGGTTCAGGCTCACAACTTTTTGCAGGTGGCTCGATGATGATCCTCCATTTTTTGTTGCAGGTCAGACATGACAGTCATTTTGTACAGGTGTTGTCTTATATCTGCATTAGAACTCACCCTCCACTCCCATTTCTAGTTAATCAACTCATAAATACTATGATACGCAAATGATATGACTCATAAGTAATGATGGGAAAGGAAAGAATAATGTGATGGAATGAGTCTCTCAGGAAAGTAGGAAAGTATAAGAGTAAAGGGAAAGTATTGAATGAAGTCGCTGTTTCAAGGCTTCTGTGATTCTCCAATTCTTTCCTTGTGTGAATTCTCATGGACATTTGAAACTGCAAGACAAGTAGGTCATGGAAGACTAGGTTCTGAATATCTAGTACAAGGAATACATTGTGATTCATAGGTGAAGACACTGGAATGAGAGCAGAACTGAGTATAAAGATCAACAGGGTCATGTATAAGGGTTTCAAGTCACCTGCATGACAAAAGCCATTGAACATCAACCTTGGATAGAACCTGTGAATATTTACGAGCCATCATGGCTGTGGAATCTGTAAAATTATGAATGGAGGAAGACTTGCATAAAAAAGTCCACTCCAAAGGAAATCAACCTGCAAAAAAAAACCCATCATAAGGGACAGACCTGTGAAATTTCCAGCAAGTGTCCAGGGCCTGTGTAAAAAGAGCTCATCGTTCATTTCGAGGGAGAACCTGTGGGAGAAAAGACAGAAACTTGAGAAATCAGTCCAACCTGCAAGAAAACCAGCAAAAATGGTTGGAAAAAGGTCAACCTGCAAAAAAATGTCAATTTGGATTTTTTGCACAGTATTACTGCCATACGAACACTCCACATGATGTATAACATGCTCTCAAACATGCGAACGACGATGACCAGTGTCTTTTATCCTCTTCCAACTCGGTCTGGCGTAAGAACAGTATGGTTAAGGCACCAGGAAACTGTAACTCAGTGTGACATCAACGGCGCGTTTTTCCGTGCTTCTTGAAATGTGCAACCATTCTAACAACTCAACCTCCAGCTCTATCTGACCAGGACCATCGCAGTTGCCTCGACTTCAGTAGTCTGCTCCTCACTTTACGGCGGCTCTTCCCTGGAGTCCTGGACCCCTGTGCCGCTGTATTCTGAGTGAATTGAGTGAAGAGGACGAAGATGAAAACAGTGAGTTTACATGTTTGTCGCCAATCCAATGCGTTTTGACAGACATGGTTATGGCTAGGTGAAGCTCAAAATGTGAGTGGATGGAATGTAGGCTGTCAGTGAGTGTTCCGCATTTCTAAGCCCTCTCTCTCATTACGAATCTCCCCCTATGTATTTTGGCCACACCTCACCTTTGCAATTTTCCTATTCCAAGGCACTGTGTTTGCTAATACTCTTCACCTTTGTGCTGACATCTTTTAATTATTTTACAGTTACCATTTTTATGTGGTACTTTGGTTGCAAAAACGCAAAGTCGTGAGATGCTTGTATAGGTTGTCAGGCACAGTCTGAGAGCCAGAGGATCGGAGAAGTGAGGGGTTCTGTTTAGGGCGGAAGGTTGATATTCGACTTAAGTAAAGAAAAAATACTAGGAAAGTGACTCCCATAGCTATTGACGCGATATCGGAATCGAAGAAGTGAGGGATTCAACTCAAGGAATGGAAAAATACTAGGAAAGCAGCACGACCCCAATATCTACTGACATGACATGATCCGCTATTCAACGAGGGAAATGTGGGTCATCGCTGCGCGTGGCACGATAACGAACAAACGGCATAGCGGCATGACCGGACTTTGCCGACTGAATAGCAGACCTATTCAGCATAGCCACACGCTGGAACGTCGGGTTATAAGAACATGGCGTTCACACACCAAATTGTGGCTAAAAACTTTGAAAGTCAAGAAAGCAATGAAACACCAACTCATAAAATACTTTATTATTTCTAGCTAGTACTTTTGGTTATGGACATACTTTGGAACAGACGGTAACCCGCCAGACCCGCAGAAAACCCATACCCAAGGGATACCTGTGCAGTTCAATAAACTCTCTTAAAAGGGAACATGAAAAAGAGAGCAGGAGTCTAACAGACCCTCACACCACCTACGTTACACCATCTTCTTTCCTTTCTTTTCACTCTGTGGCTTTTCAATAAGTCTGATATGAAGACTATTGTCTATCCTGTGGTAAGCATCTATGACTGTGGTTTCCATATTTCAGTTGAAGCTCATGTTTCCGAAGGGAATATTTGCAGTTTCATTATCACCTCAAATGTCTGGAATATCTTTACTGGCAGCTCTTATATGGATTTGGCTCACCCTTCTTGTAGTTACAGTTTCCAATCAATCATTTGGCAATGCACCGCAGGACAAAGTGAACAAACCAGAAGACCTATTCCAGCACAACGAATTTCAGTCAAACATGCTCAAATCCTTCGATGGCTTTTGTCATTTTGGATGATTGTCTATGCAGCAGCTTTACATATTCATGCTCTTCCCTATACCTTTGCAATATGAATCCTTAATGTTATCCACAATGAGCTTGGTGGACATAGCCACTGGCTCACAAAAAAGTCTGCTGTGGGCTTTATTACTTTTTATTTGAGGGTGAATTTGGGTTTTCTCTGCCACGTAAATCTACTGATAAGTGATTACATTTTTTGTCAGGAGGAGCAACCGTGATAGCTAGTATGTGCATTGCTTCCGAACTTGAATCAAATTTCATCATCATGAACATATTTCACAGATCTGCAGCCTTTGGATACTCAACAGTCCATGGCAACTTTTGCCAGTGCTGCAATGATTGGCCTCACTATCCAAGCACAGGACTTCCGTGATGTGCAGGGTGATGCCTTACAACACCGACATACATTTCCACTCACCTATCCAAGGGCCTCTTGCATTATCATGCTTATTATGCTCAATTCACGGTCTATCATTATATGCTACATCTGTGACTACAACACGCTAGTGAAACTTGCGCTTGTAGCATTAGGCTTGAGGACCGGCTATCGATTCATTTATTATCGAAATATGGAGGCAGACCAATTCTCATATACTCTGTATAATATAAGGACTTCTTCTGTCTGTATCATTGACCGATGCTCATCCATATCACTATAGTTTTGGCTTATGATCGCTCATATGATGCTCAGTGGCCTGGAAGTTAACTCAATCCAAGAGTTGATGAAATTTCCCACTCAATGTTTTCATAGTGCCAATGGCACTGCTTAGTTGGGCTATGAGAAATTAAAGTACCTGTGGAATCTTGTAGAACAGATCCAAACAATAATCCCGTCTTAAACACTGGAGTGCTGTAGTAGGGCTACGTGCCCTCCTTATAGATTCAACTCTTTCTCTTTCATCTCTAACTCAGCATTATAGATATTAACTTTGTTTCACTCTCGTTCGACTCATATTCATTTCCTCTCATCTCCACCCTTATGCTGTCCTTTACATTGTGCTCCACTCTTCTTTCTCCTTCTGATGAGCCCGTCGTCTGGTTCCGACCCTTAATTCTGATAACCTGATCCGTCCTTTGTGTCCACACCTTGAGCAGACTGGGGAAAAGTGCCACTTCTTCGCATGGCAAATTACGAGGCCCATTTGATAAGTAAAATGGTTTCGTATCCAGTAAAGAATTCTTTTAATTAGATAGAGCTCAGTATCTTAATGTAGTGGAGATACAAGAAAATGTAACCAAAATTCAAAGTGGTGCTAGTCTAAAATCTGACGTACATGACCCACCATTTCAACCTGAATCAGCGCTGATAACACAGACACGATGATAGCTCCAGATAATAAAACTGATGCATGTGTTATATATCCAAAAACTCATAGCTATGATCTATATGTGATCCGCTAGTAAGTAGTAGTTAAATGGACAGATACCAGCATCATTATTAGTATCAAATGAAGGCTTTGTGGGCCACCGCTTCGCGTGGCAATAACGAGGCCGTTAATTGGAGCATTGGTGCGAGGATGCCTGACGGCAAACGCCGGTCTCGGCTTTGGGTAAAAAAAGACCGGATGCCGAGGTATACAAATTGCATAGCCACACGCGGAAACGTCGAACGAGAGGCCTCGTAATGGCTGTGGCAAGCCGACAGCATCCCACGTAGTATCTATGTATAGTAATTGCTGTATATTGCACTAATAGTCGTAAAATATCATTTCCTATAGCTATACCCACCAACACTATGATCATGGTGTTGCAAATTGACATGTCAACTTGGTAAATCTGTGGCGCCCCAGTTCAGGTCCAATTGCCACGAAACTGGCAGATTCCAAGAGCCAATGACTGGCAGGACTGCCAAATTACCTCACCTCTTTTTTTCTTCCATGGCTGGATGGCACCATTCTGCAGTTTATATATGAATAGGCCTTTCAGCAGAGCTCGAAATTGGTGCGTATGAAATTGGAGATCCTCGACTCGGAGCTGAAGAGGGAGTTACAAGCTTGGGAGAATTGGGTTCAACGAGTGATCAAAGGGCTGAAGAATCTTCTCGATGCGTAGGGAAGAACATGGTGCGTATCATTCCACTCTTCTTCATACATATTCATTCACTTCTGTCAGGATCCAGAATAACCCGCAAAATTTGAACCAATGGATTATGTACCGGTAAGTGAATGGACATTGATAATCTCTGTAAACTGACATATTCCTAACCTCTTTGCCATCCTCCATTTGCGCTGGGAAGACCAGTGGTCTAACCAGTTAACATGTGGATTTTGTACTGACGAAGGTACAATGAACATAAATAACTACACGCCTATGTAGAACTGCTTATGTCTATCATCTTTCGAGGCTAGTTCTTCACAAGGAGGGGAAACACTATTATAGGCCATCACCCGGCACCTAGAATTCTGCGTCTTTTTCGTGAGTCTTGTGAGTCTTCGTGCGTCTTCATGCGTTTTTGTGCGTCTTTGTGCGTCTTGCTGCTAGATGCACCAAGCCACAAGAGATGCATGCATCTTGATTGAACAGAACTGCAAACTGCTCTCAAGCAAGCACGTTGATCTGCCACTGAGGATGCAGTTTCAAAGATCATCACTCACCCATCTTCAGATTCTCCTTCATCTTTACCATCTCAGTATTGTAGTATCTGGCAGTATCTGTGTACAGTAGGAAGCCTTTCTATATAAAATTATTATTGAAATCATAGATGAGGATATGGATTTTCAAAAAAATCTGAGTCAAAGATACTATCATACATGTACATGCATTCATGAAATGATCCTGAATTCAATCATAGTTCAACTCCAGGTCATCAATGTAATCCATTCAAAATGCGAGACACACAGATGCACAGGCAGACCCCAGATCATCAATTTAATTCATTCAAAATGTGAGACGCACAGACGCACAGGCAGACACACAGACGCACGGGCAGACGCACAGACGCATGGGCAGACGCATAGACGCATCCGGAAAATTTGGTGCGTCTTTGTGCGTCTGCATCCGAGACGCACATCAGACGCATGCGTCTGGGCTGCGTCTTGCTGGTAGCAATTTGATTCGGGACAAGTAAGGACAGCGTCCCGCATACTGTGGCAATACCCGGATATTTTCTCACAACTTTCAAACCTCTTTACGCCTCAATCTTTGTTGCCACACGGCAATTTTCTTGATTCACTCCGACATATGACTAGAAAATACGGATCTGGACCTGTATGACTCGCTTTAATACTTACTAACTCACTAAACAATTCTTGAAACCATATATACTGTAACATAGCTACCTATCTCCTTAGTCTAGATCTTTTGTTTTCAACCTACCTACAACAGCCATAATCATATCTAGCTTTTCAGGAATTTGCATCCAGCAATCTTCAGCATTCATCAGAAGCTTCTGGCCAGCATCCCCTATTTTTTCAACCCTTGCAACTAGTACTTATCTCATAAGTACTTCCATTGTGGCTGAAACCCCTATCAGCTACTACAACCTCCAGCAACCATCCATATTACCTACATCGTTAATAATCAACCTCTAATGACTGTAGGTACAACTCCTACAGGAATGATTAAAGCTGTAGACTCAAAATAAAAACATGTGGTAGTGTCTGAACCCTGCCATTTGCCTGCTGGCACAGCGCAAACTGCGGATAGCGGCCGGTTTTTACTTCGAGCTTGGGGATGAGATATATAAGCTGGGAGCACATTTCTACTGCCCCAACAAATCATGGAGGAGGATGGACATTTCCGGTCTGATTTTCTGGTCAATCTTGGGTGTGTTAACTCTCATCTCATTGAAATCATTACATATACTCATATTACATCCTACTTAAGAAATCCTTTATACCCGGGGCCCACACCTTGGTTAAACAATGATGTTAGCATTGTTGGTGGTCTTCATCGTACAAAGCTGGGTACTGTCAAGGATGTCTGCCGATCCAACAATCGTAGTGGACTGGAGCTTTATGTCGAGCTTGAAATTTGGACAGTCAATGGAGTTAATCCACGCATATGGTTTGACTATGATGATGTTCGAGACCGCCAGTATGTTTAAATCTCATTAATAAATCCTAACTCCGCTCATTCTCATTTTAAATTATCTGATAGGACTTGGCTCACCTTGGAGGAGTCTTCACCAGTTCGCGAAAATCAAGGCTACTTTTGGACATACACCTGGTATAGGCCCACCATACTTGATGTCCCTTATCGTCCACAAGAAGGTTATGTACCTGCTAGGACACCCAGTCCGCTGAATCCTGTTGAGGATAGGTCCAGACCCAACAGGGGCTTGGAATCCAGAGTCTGATCCACAGGTATGCCGAACTTATGTTGTTGTCTTAATTTGTCTCATGATCCATTTGATAGCCCATTCTATCTCACTGGATTTTACACCCTTCATTTGAAGGCAAATCACTTGTTGTTGGACTCAGCCGGTCTTCGCCATTGTCATCAAGTACTGTTCATGTTCAGGATGGACAAGTTTTTGTACTTGGTCATTGGGGACACAAGAATTTGCTATCCACGGAGGATATTCAATGCCCAATGCCTCGACCCCAGCCTAATCACAACATCAGTCTTTTTGGGATTATTGACAGTCACTTTCTTGGAACCTTAGTGCGTCGAGTCCACACCCATCGCTCTCGTTCAGGACTACGATTCTTTGTTGTCACTGTCAACAATGTTGGAAGTGACTCAGAGGCTGTCTGCGGCCGTGTCCTCAGTATCTGCCCAGAATGTCTGGTGCAGGTACGTGAGACAGCTGAGCAGAGGAAACACAGAAATAGACTGGTTAAATCACTCAAATCACAGGCGATGTTGACATCTTTTCGAGATTTTGTTGTCTACTGTAGCGACACATTACATACCCCAATGTCTGGCTAAATTCTACATATTTTGGCATCTTTATTATTTGATGTTTATTTTACAAGAATTTAGCCTTTTAGCTTGAGTCCAACTTGAGTCGAATCATGATAATATGAATGATTGGATAGAGTCGTTTGAAATTATGCTGGGCAGATTGGAGTACAACTTGCATCAAAAGTTAAATAGAATTCAAGTTAGGATTGCGTTGAACTTTGTGGTGTGGTGTGAATGATGGGAATTGAATGGAATGAGAATTTGATAGTTGATTTGAGTTATTATGCAATTCGCCCGATGGTGTTGTAACAGGCCCAGTGGCCAAACTGCAAACACATGCGGCTCCTCTTCCTGGAAAGTTTGAGGTCCTGAATCGACACCCATGTATCTTTCACTAAAAATTGCATTTTTGCAGGAAGACATGGCTCAGAGCTTCATGCCAAAATTATCTGTTAAGCTGTGACTGGCTCAATCAGTGCTCGGAGCAACTGTTTCAATAGGCAAATTTACAGTGTATCTATACCATTCTCGTGAATCGTGAATAGAAATACCATTTGTAGGTAAGTACTTGCAGACAAGGGGTTGGAAAAAATCATGTATTTACTGTTTATATATTGTATGTATGAGTCAGAAGGAGTCAGAATGAGTATGAGAGAACATGTGTTGAACATGTGTTTGAGAAAATGGATAAGGGTGCCTGATCTATGCATGACCCATGACAAGGTATAATACTTTATTCATCAACATATGCCCAAGACCACTTTCCCTCTGTCACCCATTTGAGCTTCTCGTTTTCACTGAAAGAAAGCTATTAAGCTCCCCTTTTATTTTGTGATTTAATTACTTACCTCTTCTTGGGATTTTCCTGGTCTGCTTTTCCTCGACTGCTTCGTCGCACAGTCTTGTGCACTGTCTTTGTTTCAGCCCTATCCAAAGTATGTTAGATTACTGTTCAACATGTAACAAAAAGTGACTTGCTCTACTGGTATTAGATCTACATGCCATATCATCTCCAGCAGATGAGATCTAACATAGCATGCTGTCTCTGCACTAATATATTTCCTCAGATCCTGCGTTATAAGGTCAGGTCTTATTAGCAGGAGCTGGGCAGCTGCAACAGCATAGATTCCCCGGTCATTTTCATTTTCAGTATAGGGATAGCCCTGTAAAGGTGAGTGTGAGTCAGTCGAACCCCTTGTTACCTCTTGACAATTGCTCTACCTTGGGATAGCAGTCATAATTTAAACCATGCAATAGCATATTATCTACAGCCTCTTGATCACCATTGCTTAGACTCTGGCATTCAAGTTGGAGCCAACTATGAAATTTCTAGAGCAGATTATGGATTATCTCATCAAGAAATCAAACTGAGAAATAACGCTCACTGTAATTGCATCTTGATATTCAGATGCCTTCCAATCCAGCTTGGGATGACTTGCCTTCCTGCTGGAATCAAGAACTCGGAGCACTTTGTGATGAAAATCCATAACACAAAGAATAGCATAACCCTCTAATAATTCAGTTGGCCAGATGACCAGCCGAGGGCAGGAGGGCCAATGAGCCTGTCAAGAATTTTAAGTTTCCCTCTCCAAACATATTACATAAAACCTTACTGAGTATCTTTGATAAAACTTGTCTATCTTCTCCTTTTGAACAGCATCCTTTTCTTTCCATATATGGTTCCAGTGCTGGACAAGGCCAGGACTAACCAAGTAGACATCCTTCAAGTTGTCATCATCAACAAATGCATCAAAATAGCCATTAAGAGCTGAGTTGGTCAGGAAGCTTGGATTGCCAGATCTGATCTCTGCATATTCATCAATGTCTTCTTGTGTAATGACAAACTGGTTGTTCCATGTGTATTTCTTTCCATGCTTCATTTCATTCACAACTGGGGCAATCTGAAAGCTGGAAATTCAGTTCACAGATTTAGTCAAATATTTGAGGCTACCTTGGTTTTCCACATCTTATCTGGATTCTTAAACTGACTAGTGAGTCCTGTCATATTGAAGAACCTCTTGACCATGTCACCCTATGAAAGTTGGATTTAGCAGCTTGTATGTCTAATTTGCACTACATACCTTGCCAGTAGTACCATTGTCAGTATTCTTGGTAGCTAAAAGTGATTGTGGTGATTCTATGGTCTGTAAGATGGCGGCTGCTATTGAGTCTGATGAACCTGAGTCAGATTCAGAAGTCTGAGGCTGTGGATATACATTGAGGGTTGCAATCTGGATATTGATTCCATCAGTGTCCAAAAAATCATTTTTTCGATAGAATTCTTGTGATTTTGAGGAATTCTGGCCTTGTGACTTCCACCCAGGAGCAGTGATTGAAGCAGAGTCCAGATTTAGTGAGAGATGTTTCTTTGCTTCTCGCTGTTGATAGTTTTGATAAACCTTCTGTGCAGCTAGCCCGCCTTTGAGCTTGTATATGACACCATGAGACCAATATCCTGGGGAACATTTTGGTGCCCTGCCTTCCATGACATCTGCCAAACTGCCCTCTATTTGCTGGCTCTGTCCATTGAATTGTATCCCATCATATTCGAACAATGCATACGACCGCTTGGAGGTTGGAATGATAGTTTGTGTGATATAGTGATCCTTGCTGCGGAACATGCGTGCCACCATCTCATAAACAACTCCATCCTTTGCATGTGTTTTTGCCATTGGATAAAGTTTGAGAGGGAAGTCCCAGAAATTAATTTGTTCCCCATTCTCACCAGCCCTTTCAGGCACCTCTGGTTTGAGAATAAGCAACACTGGAATATCTGCAAGGAATTCAAGCTCCTGTGGCACTCCTGTACAGTCCCTACTCCAGCAATGCAGTGAGGGATCAGTATGAATAATCCATGAGAGCAAGGTTTTTTGAATGTAACCACTGCTGAATATTGCCATGATGTTTTTCCCATTGCCCTTCTGCCAGAGGCAGTATTGTATGCCCATGATGCCCCCAGTCTTGGACCTTGACATGGGGTGTAGTACTGCCACTGCATATTCTGACAGTGATCTGTTGAGCTTCAAAGTAACTTGCACAGGATTCTGCCTGTGGAAAATTCCCTGTGCCATCCAGAATAATTTCCAGCCAGTTCTGATAAGTGTGTTAGCCAAATGACTGGGGACCAACCAAGTGTTATACTCACAAAAAAACCTTTGATAAGCATAGATATCAGGAGCATATGGCATGGCACCAGCCTCAAAGAGATACTGCCGAAATGCATCACGGAGAGCAGTGATCTCCTTTGCTGGGCCAGACTCAGCAGGAACATTTTGGAGAGTCCATTCATGTCAGAATTTGAAGTGTAAGTAGAGGCGGTAAATAGGTGCAGATTGGTCCTCATTTTTGACAAGGTCATAGAATTCGTTTAGACAGCCATGAAATATCATTGCGCATGACAGACCCTCCAATGTAGCATCCAGCCAGCATGAGTTGCGGAACCACTTGTATCCTGGCAGCTGCTTTGATGCTTTGACATGGTGCAGTAGATTGGCAAAGGCCTGAGCAGGATCCTGATGCAATGAGCCTTTGGATGGGGAGCAGTCCTGAACACGCCTCTGTGCCACTGTGCGTTCATGGCGAGTTTTGGTAGGAGAAGAGATAACAGGGTCTGTGACAGTGACAAGGGCATTCTGCACCTCATCTGCGGAGTCATCAGAGTGGTTCGAGTTGAAGTGAACATGCAGGACTTGGTGTGATGAAGTATTTAGGCCAGCTTTGTGAGACACAGAGATGTCATCATCAGAGGATCCTGAAGGAACATAGCCATTGGAAAGTGGATCTGGCTGAAACTTTCCTTTGAGCTTTTGTGTCCCCCTTTTATGAGCACGACGGAGTGGAGCCAGCGATCGCTGAGTGTCAAAAGGATTGGTTTCACGTGCGTGGTTCACACGTCCCGCAGCCTGAGCCTGGCGCTTTCGGGATGGATGGGTGGTACCATGGAGCATCTGGGACACAAGACATCGATGCTGGTCAGATTCACCATAGTGGTTTGGAATACCAACTATAGAAATATGTGAGTAACAATGACTGAATGAATGATATTTATGTAAACTAACCTAAGACATTTTGATACTGCATCCTTAACTCTCGCTCAAATGCCAAGAAACCATTAAAGCCAGAATAGAGGTCATTGTGTCTCGATCCAACTGCCTTGTAGAGATTTGCCTGCAAAGCCTCTTCTGGGTTTGAGGTACTAGGCAACTTCGCGGCCATTTCAGGGGTCATTTTACGCAACGCAGCAAAAATCATGCAAGCCACTTCAGGATTAAGCCACCAGTCCATCCACCGTTTGGAAAGTGGCCATTTCTTTTTGATGGTGCCAACCGCTATCTCGAATTTGCTAATATCGTTGAGTGTGACAAGTGATTTGGACAATTTCTGAAACTCTCTTCATGTCTCCTGGGGCACCACATTATGTATGCGTGACACTTTTGTGATGGATTTGCTGTAGTGATATTCGCAACCCTTGAGAAGTGCCTGGCCAGCTTTTCACAGCTCCTCTTCAGATCGATCATCGATTTCCTCTGGTTGGCTGAGAAAGAACAGAATAAAGGCCTCGATGAAGCCAATTCTCTGTGCAGGGCTAAAATCAACCACCTGATCAAAAATACATTCTTAAGTAATTGAGTAGAGTCAAGAAAACTAAAACTTGCCATTAAAAACAGCTCATCCTTGATGTCTATGTCTATCTCCCAGGCACGCTCAGCAATGCCTTCGAAAAGAATGAGAAAGTGGATCTCGTAGTGTTTGGCAGTTGCTCCATCAGCATAGCTGAACAAGATTGGGACCCATCTCTCAAGAACAGGTGAAAATGTTGAAGTCCCAATCAGATGCGCATCTCGATCATTGAAGTACTTGTGTGCTGCATCAGACATAAGGCCCTCCACTGCATCATAATCCGAACCCCGTTGTTGGTTTGGTATGGCTTGATCCCTCATCCACAGTGTCTGCACTGAAATGACAGTTGCACTGTCTCCAGTAAAGTCCTTGCACAGCACATCAGGGTGGCTCTCCTTCCATTGCTGAAGCTTCTTGAAGTGTCCAAATGAATTCCTCATGGCCGCCCCATCCTGCTTCTTCAGTTTAGCCCACCGGTACCCCACATATGCTGGACTTCTGAACTTCTGCCCTTTGCTTCCTGCTCCAGCACTAAATCTATCACTTGTTTTGGTGCCATGAAGGACTTGAGACGTGGTAAGATCGGGATTTTTCTTGTACCTCCGTTCAATCCATTTGTCCTCCTGAGCTGTCGCTCGCGAAACACTGGCGAACTGAGCATGGTTGTGAAGATTGCCATTAATCCAGAGATATTGGATTGTAGAGGGGTTGCCTCCTTTTTGGCCATATCTGATAAGGAGGGAAATGTTGGGGCATGGATAATGTTCAAGAGCATCACCACAAGTCTGGCAAGGTTCCTGGAGTTGTTTGGCCTGGTTCTGCTTGTCAACTTTAGGGCGGACAACACAGACACAGTCTTCATTGGTGCATTTTATTGCTCCCTGGCAGACATATCGAGTAACTTTCCCCCCCTGTGGTGTTTTTGACTCCAGTGAACCCTTTCCACCATTCAGAGGATTTTGCTTTGTCACCCAATGTGTGTGCAGGTGCTTTGTTTTCTGAAACTCCTCATCACTAAGCTTGATTGCAAAGGGACCCTGAGGCCATGGAGTCCATTGACCACCATTGAGCTTGCTGAGAGATGTATATATGACACCTTCATCATAAATGGTTCGAGCATCAGCAGTTGGTTGCGGTTTTAGTGGAACAAAGGCCGTCTCTGGCACAGGGTTGGTGAGATCAAGAGTTGGAAATTCTTTGTCATGATGAGCTGAGGGCTTCTTGTGGCATGACTCAGAATCAGAGGAAGTATCAGATGAGTATTCGGAGGATGTGTGGTGTTCAGAGTTTGATCTGGCTGTAAGAATAATTAAATTCTATTGAAGTGGCAATCAGTGAAACATAAAACATACAGTATTTACCCCTCTTTTCCTGCTTTTTAATGTGGGAGGACTTTGAAGTTTGTCTATTTTTTGGAGGCTCAGATCCTGAGCTGTCTGTAGAGGTAGAATTTTTTAGTTGTGGTGACAATCAATTGGTGGTATAAAGGATGAATTACTTACTGAGACTTTGATGTACTTTATGGGAGACTTGGGTGCAACCTCTACTTTGTGTGGGCCCAGTGTTCTCTGTAAAGGTACAGTTAATTAGCCACTTCTATTTATTGAGTATTATACGTAATAAAGTACATACTGTAATTCTGCTGTGCTTTCTGAGAAGACTGTGACCGGTGTCTGCCACTTGGAGACTCAGAGCTGGATCGGTCTATCAAAAAGTTAATTGATCAATCAAAAAGAAATGATATTTTGAAGAAAAAACACTCACAATCATCTTGCTGCGATTTCTGAGCATAACGAGGTCGACCTCTATGGCATGGAGGCTCAGAGCTTGATCTGTCTGTAACAGATTAATTAATCAGATGTAGCACTATCTTTTAAATGAGAAGACAATCACAGCCGCCTTGCCGTGCTTTTTTATGTCCACCTTGAGATGAGCAAGAACTTGAACGTTGTCGATGCTTTGAGCATGGGTGATATGGGGAGCCTAGCCATATGATATTTTGAGAGCTGAAAGAATAGTATCTGAGTCAAAACTCACATTGGGAACACTGTCTTGATGCATTTTGTCCTGAATTGCATGAAATTGCATTCTTTTCACAGATATATCTACACATACCTTCTGGGCAATGTTCCTGTGTTGGGGCTATCAAGAACATAGTATTAACAAAGACATCTAAAAAGTCAGATGATAACAACTGACCATGCCTTCATCTCTTGCGCCGCTTCTTGATTAAATGGATCAACTCCGAGTCTAATGATGTTGCGTAAGTCCTAGGAAAAGAAAAGTTCCTAACACTGTATACACGTACCACTGGTATCAACAATAACTGGCTTGCGTTTTTGTTTCCGAGTGGTCTGATCATGCAATTCTTCCGGGTGTGACCCAGAAACATCTGGATCTACCCAATGGGCAATGCTTCTACAGATCTGCGTCTGTATACGGAAATGATTGTACTAAGACTACACAACAATCTTGACTCAAACTTACAAACCACTTGCGCATCAGAAGAAAGGGAAACGCGAAAAGGATGCAAGTGGGCTGAACGACTTGTTAAATACGGCCCCCTTTGCCCATCAACTTCGTGTGAATTGATGGTGGCTGATGGCGGCTGCACCCTAAACCGGACTTGGCGGTACCTGGCGGCGCCCGCTTGATACTTTGGTCTTTGCGAGCATGGTGGCCGACTGATTGGCGCCCTTGTGGAGCACATTCGTGCCCTGGTCTGATGAATCATCGTCAAACAATAAAGACGGAAATTGCCATAACCTTTTCTCACGCATTCTAGCCTTCCTGTAAGTAACAACAATGTACAAATCTGGACTGGATGAAGGTTTATATGTACAGTAAATATCTCTAATGGATTCATAACTATTGAGCAGATGTCAAGGCCTGAACCGAGCATTTTTATTGAACATTTTTCTAGTACTAAAGTGTCAACTATATATACTGTGGCTGAGATGGCATAACAGGCTTTGTTACTACATTCGTAATGCCCACATTGAGAACTGCTATAAGACACACGAATTTAAATGTGAGACGCACGAACCTAGACTCAAGGCGCAAAAAAATTAAAATCACCTAGACGCACGTAGACGCAGAATTCTTGTGTCCGGCCATCACCCACAATGGCCGTTGTGGGTGACGGCCCATAATAGATAGATAGATAGATAGATAGATAGGGAATCACGTTCAACGCTATCACCCTTCGTATGCGTCTACATTTGAGGAATCACTCATCGAAAACCAATAATTTTTCTTTGAGTGGACAGCCAACGTCAGCTACTCAGACGATTGGGAGTGTGCCAATGCGCCGCGTTGACATACACATTTCAACAGAAATTGAGGACGACAGTGCATCTGCTCACGATACAGTTAGAAACAAGAAATCAGAAGACGCTAACAGCCTGTAACAGCTTAACTGATGGAATGAAGATACTACGTGTATTTATTTAGATGCGGTGGACTTGTATCAGTTCCCATCATTGCGGCACTGTTGAATAAAAGAATGAGTTATTGCTTTCCAGGAAACGTCATCAAGGACAATCACGTAGACAGAGACCGTAGTTCCACAACAAATCCAGAACTACCATCCGGACTGCAAGCGTATCTGAAAATGGATTCAGGGTGATCAGTCGAACCAATACTAGGAAGGATACTAGAAAAGTCGACCAACCTGAGTCCAGTGAAAGTGTTCGTGAACGAGTTGAACGAGATAGGTGCTGGGGTGCATCCAAAAATTCCTTGGGTGCATGGGTTCTGGTTCGTTGTAAGACCGTCAACGACATCGCAGTTATCGTTGAAGATGTCCTCTTGAAATAAAAAAGGAAAGGATCAGAGTTTGTCCAACGGTGAGCTCAACAAAGAGCTCCGCGTACATCTGTTCACGCCGCCACCGAGCGAGCGCACATTTCCAATGGCACAGTTGAGACACTGGCGACGGAGCTGAAGAGAAAGACAGTGGCAGATGCTTTGAGATACATTAAGAAGTAGAAGATGAGTGGATGTTTGAAGAAATACCATCATTCGGAGGCCTTTTATAGTTTTGAAGGCACAGTTTTCATGCTGTGTTCAAGATCTGGGTCTTTCCTTGCCTGCTGTTACTCGACCAGATATTCCGTCAGCAGGCAGCTTTCCGTAAAAATCATACTAAAAGGACTGGGGTAAAAAGCCATCGCTTCGCGTGGCAAGCTACGAGGCCTGTTCAATAAAGCCAAAATTTTACTCTTATATTGACTACGCTGCAGCTGCTGAGAGAAAGAGAGCTAAAACAATGAAAGAGGATTTGAAGACAAGAATTACGAGGTTTGTACTCAATGCGAATGCAAGCTTGAGGAGTGGAGGAATAGGCACACCCAGCACTAACCAATATTCATTGGCCAAAAGTTAGTTCAGAAAGGTCAAAATTTCGAGGGACCAGGAAACTCATTTGGAAACGAAAGGTTTTCGTGCTTCAGAATCCTGAGTTCCTGCACTATTTCGGTTCGGAGAATGCTGAACTCGCTCAGCACTACGCCCATGAGTGGCGTATTGCACATGGCTAGGATTAGGCTATTCTGCAACAACAAAAGACTACTGTAAAATTCGCAACCTGTCGAAATAGTCCTCCAGTGAAACCGAGGCGATTATAGGAATCTGGAACGTCAGGCTCGTTCCCTCCGTACTTTGACCAGTACTTACTTGATCTTATGGAGCAGAGGATGACCCATATGTTTCGTAGGCATCTAGTGAAAGCCGGGTGGTATTTTGCGAGCCTCATACCCGGAATCAGGAGGTACAACTACATGGGCTGACAGACTCTATCTCATGAGACCTACAGACATTCAGGGCAAATGACTTCCGGATCGCACAGTTAATCCTGCAATTTTAAGAAATCGGAACGATCCTAGATTCGTAACTTCAGGCGAAGTGAAAGAGTGAAACTGCCATGAGGCGATGCTGGGTGAAGGCGCTGCCAAACAAAGTCAAATATTCTCTTGCCTAACCTCCTCCTTCCATCAATGACGCGGCTTACTCTGTCCTATCGATGTCTTTCCGCAGAAAGCTCCCTTTCCCGTGCTCTATGACTCTTCAGACTACACCTTCCTCAACCTGATTTTCACTGATAGGAAGATGACTTGCATCTACCCAACATCAAAATCGTCTGAGTCCTGTCAAACATTCTGTCTGTCATCTCACTATTCACTTCGCTCATAGAAACTTACTCTGACTCATAAATAGCTTCAGAAGATCCTCCAAGTCCAGTGACCCACTGGAGCGGAGTACGCTGGTTTACCTTGGTCAGAGACCGATTTAAAACGCGCATATACCTCGCTCTTCATCGATCCTCTCCATCGATCTCCCCATTTTCTCTGCCTCTGCATCTAGACTCTTGTCCTTGACATGGCCGTCCCATCTGACTTCTCCATCTCCAAAATTAACGGAAAATTCGCTGTGGTGCGTCATAATACCCACTGAGCTCGCCAGGTATCTTAACTCGCTCTTTATTTCTTCCTCGTAGAACAAAGCCCTCAGTGATACCATGGACACCATGTTCCGCATCCAAGGCATCGGATGGGTGACCCGCAAAGCCCTCGGCCTCGCCAGTATCACAGCCCATATCACCCCTTCTGTCCAGGACAACGGCGTCGAGCGGATCGAAGTCGTTCCCTACATCAGCGGAGGTTTCAAATGGAGTTTGGACGTTTTTCCTCTTGACCTCAGCGAACAGCAAGTCTCGAATCCTATCCTAGATACTATATTACCAGTAGAAGTACCTACGTTGATTACATCGACAATATACCTTTTACAAAATGCCAACAAAAAGCTATCTACTGCGGGCTGTATTCGTGTTCAGTCCTCTCTTTCAGCGCGTCCACAGTATCCACCTTGAACCTCCCCACCTTCCTCTGAACCACTCGAGAGTCTGAAAATTCATCCCACTGCATGTCCCAGACAAATCCTGTTCCAAGACGCTGATGCTTTTTTTCCCTCATAAGCTCCTGCTTGAACACGCTCTCCCTCGACATATCCGACATCTCAGCAGTATCAAACCGATCCACAATACACGCTCGCGGACTTGTAAGCCGGAAGTGAACAAGGCCTATCTCTTGCTCCCTACGAACAGTGCTTCCGCTTGCATCCTGTGTGATAATGTCCTTCGATGATAGCATCCACACTGCGATGGCGATGGCGAGTGACACAAGCGCATAACCGTATGTCAGAGCGAGAACTGCACACAACGGTGCGAGAGGGTACCGACTGACTCGGCTCGAGGTTATCTGGAACCCATCTGTAGCCAGTGTATGCTCAATGAGCGGTGCGGCGTACGCTAATAGGCCTTTTGATACATTCCCAGCGACTAGGTCGCTGAACTCGAGTGAAGACTCTAGATCTGAAAACAATGTGTCGGCGATGTCGGAAGCAAGATTACGTGAATGTCCAGAGTCTAGTCCAGCGAGAAGGGCTGAGGAGGTGTTGAAGTCGGTTATTAATGTAGGAGGGGAAATGAGATTGATCTGTGGTCCATGTGCGTTTGGAAGGGAGGTGTACGATAATGCGACTTGGTACATGTCCAGTTCGCAAGATCCTATGTAATACACGAAAAGGTCGGTGCCCACGGGAAACTTGGAAATATATGTTCCGTTCACTTTTAAATTGTCCGCTACTCCATTTGCAATAGAAGACGAGAACTGGCGTCGGTCTTGGTCGTAGTATAGTACGACGTGCACCCCGGCCCTGTTCAGACTCGAGTCGAGTCGATATCCAGCAGGTGCCTCCACTTCTATGCCCTTGATGGCAGTTTCGTAAATTGTAGCGTTGGTAGAGATGTTGAATTGGTTCAACATAGACATGGCATGGCTACTATTCCTTAGGCTCGTGTCCAACTGGATGAGAAAAGGAGGGGAAAAAGATGGGCATGTCAAATCGCCAATCCCGTTCAACGCGATTTGACAATCGCCCACAGGTCTACAACGAGTCGTCATGGCGAACGAGGTGAACGTGATATTACGAGAGGAGGTGGGGAGGTCTTTTGGGAGAATGGTGAAGAGGTCGTCCTCGATCTGCTGGATTTGAGATTTTAAACTGTAATTGCGATGAACTGCTACGCCTTCCCCTATCAGGCTTGCGTCACCCCAATTTACCGTCAAGTCCCCCAAAGTAGTGGGAACATGCTGGCAGTTGGTAAACGGGCCCTCGGGTTGGCTTGCAATGAATGGTACGGGTCCTGGGCACACTGTCTTGTTGATTTGGGATCCCATGACTGGTAGCGTTGCGTTCGGGATAGGGACTGAAAACTCGTATGTAAAAGTAGTTGCGACGGCGTGTAGCCAAACGTCTGCAAGGCTAAAATCATACTCATGAATCAGCGCACATTGAGATTTCACGCAATGAGTAGGGTGCTCACGATATGAAAGAGCTCAGAACGAGACTTGTGAGCACAGCCATAAACGCCAGGATAAGCATGGAAGGCGTCGCTGTCCGCTTTTTTCGTTCAGAAACCAAATGTTTCGCGGTATCGAATAAGCTGACGATGCTTGCAGTAGAGCATAAACTGACAATATGACCGTACTGCATTGGTGTCGGGAGAGAGCTTTTGTTACGATTGATTTGAGCACGAATCCAGACATCGGCAAGGAGATACGCGAATACGCTCAGCACGAGAGGTATCGTGAAGGAAACGATTTTTGACTAGGAATCTAATCAATCAGTATACAACGGAGAAAACAACCTGGGCGTACCGCGAGAGTAGAGATCACTAGACCGTACATCGTAACCGTTGTGTCACTTTCAGGGCCTCCACTTTCGTCTCCTTCAAACATTTGCTCGATCAGCTGGAAGCCAGAAACTCCTCCGAGCCCTTTACCTCCCTCCGCCGCTACCAGTGCGGTATCAAAACCTGGATTGTCCCCGAATAAACGCCGAGAAAGAAGCCACGCAAGTAAAGCGGATGCAGCTCCAGCAGCAAGAAGTGCGGATATTAAAGCGGGAAGGACGACCCAAAAATGAACGCGATGGGAAGATGTTGATCGAGTGATACCAAGACCATGGCCAGCCTGAGGCCCGGGCAAGCGTTGAGGAATTAGGTGGTCATTGACGCCGTCAGCACTGGACACCTCTCGGGCTGTAACAGTGTGAGTGTTATCCGTCCGACGGAGGACGGGGGCGACATCTGTAGGTTCTGGGGAGTCTGGTGACGGATGATCTTTGTAAGGATCGAACAGTTTCTCCTCTTGGACCGACGAGGATGAGGCGTTGACTACCTCAAGGGAGCGACGTGAAAACAGAGGAGGCATGGTTGTACACGTTCGGAGTAAATGGTTGTGTCACTCACTATATATGCTTCCAGTCGGCAAAATATGGATGATTACCCTTCGGAGTCGCTATCGAAGAGCCCAAAGCTCACACATTTTCCTCGTTCATGTAGCTTCGTGTATATCAACCCAAGCGCTTCTGCTTCGCTGACACGAGTCCTTTTAAAGTTGATCAAAATGATCTATCACGCCCAGTGATTGCCCTCATTGATAGCTAGCACATCTGCCATTTCAAGCTGTTGAAATGTGCGACTTTCCTTTTGATTCACGTTCGGATCCATTCACACACCATGTCAAAGCCAGCTTCCCTGGGCGCCTACAGTTACCCGAAGCACGAATAGATAACGTTCGATTCTTATTCAATTCAATCCAATTCATAAAGAGTACAAAAACGACGGAGACTACTTACTACTAACACACGAATTCATTCTTCCATTTTCCCATTTTTCCGAGTTGAGTCCAAGCCTCAACTAAACTTCTAAACTTCTGATCCTTACCCTAATCCCCAGCCCCATTCGCCCTAACCTTCTCAAACTCCTTCATGAACCCCTCCATCCCATCCAACGTAGCCATAAAATGCTCCAAACACAACCTCTCTCCCTTCCCTGCAGCCATACTCTGAGCTGTCTTCACTGCGTTTTTGTTTCATTGGGCGAGGGTTCTAATTTGATCGGGGGTTATACCACCAGAGTGGGACTCGGAGGACTCGTAGGAACCACTGGACGCCAAAGCTAAAGCCCCGATTTTTCGAAGAAATGCAGTCCAGACTTCGATCTTGGATTGGAAGGGGAGTTCGTGGAAGTGCAGTGCGACGTGGATACGAGAGAGGACTGTTAATTACTGTACCTCCAGTAACGATTTCGTTAATTTTGTTGAAAAGCTTTTCGACTTTTTCGGTACCCAGAGCAAGCCACAGTCTCCCTATAGCCAGGAGGGTGGCCGGACGCCCCTGTCTGGCCCCCAGCATTGTAGCAGACTTAGGGTTAGGGTTACTAGGGGGTTCCTAATATACTTATCTACTGTACTAGCTGTATCTTGGCGGTCTCTATAACCGGATGGATCTACAGCAGCTTAAACGCGCTGCGAGCTCGTCCTACCCGGAAGTGGTTGATCCCGGGACAATGATGTACTACATATAGTAGCGGGTATGAGAAATTTGCGGACACCCATATTTTCATTGCTATGGACTTATTCCTTGTCAAAACCATTGTTCCTCTTAGTTTATGGGATAGTACGAACATTCCTACCACCTGCTATGAATAATAAGAATGATGGCCTTTTGTGCAGGCACCCTTTACAGAAATTGGCTATTCCCAGAAATTACAATGAGTACAAATTATTATGAAGCTATTACAATGTATTATCTTGTAGAAACATGCTAAGACATGACCCTAATACCATCAATTGTTTGATATTCAAAGTTGAAAAGTGCAAATGCTGGCAGCAAGCATCTTAAAGCACTTGAGATGCGTGAGAAACATTTTTAGTGTCTTCAGTGTCGCAATTTCACAGAGAGATTGACTCATGAGGGTGTAGGAATCTTCTCTTGGTATCCTGTAGAGAGATTATCTGTGGAAAAATATCAAAAACAAATTTGTGGCTGTGCTTATCCCACTTTTTTGAAGATGTTTACACTTTGTGGACAGCAGATATAAGACCTTGAATGCATCAGTCTTGTAACTGACACTCCTGAGGTGCTTTCTCAGGTGTCCACAAGGTGTCCACAAGGTGTCTGCAAGGTGTCTGCAAGTGCACAGCCAAATAACAATGAGTACAAATTATCTTGAAGCTATTACAATGTCATATCTTGTAGAAACATGCTAAGACATGACCCCAATACCATCAATTGTTTGATATTCAAAGTTGACAAGTGCAAATGTTAAAATCACCAAGAGTACAAATTATCTTGAAGTTATTACAATGTATATCTTCCAGAAATATGCTAAGACATGTTCCTAATACCACCAATTATTTGATATTCAAAATTGACAAGTGCAGATGCTGGCAGTAGGTATCTCAAAGCACTTGAGAATGTGTGAGAAACATTTTGAGTGTCTTCAGCATTGCAATTCCACAATGAGATTGACTCATGAGGGTGTAGAGATCTTCTCTTAGTATCCTGTAGAGAGATTACCTGTGGAAACATATCAGGAAAAAAAAGCTTATCCCACTTTTTTGAAGATTTTTACACTTTGTGGACATCAGATACAAGACTTTGAAAGTGTCCCTAAGGTAAGATATACATTGGTATAGGAGATACAGTCTCATACAGTATTCTACAATCCTCTCTGCAGGGTGTCCGCAAATTTACCTATACCGATATAGTAGCTACATCGGGTTGCCTCCCTGACCCCCGGCGTATCAGTTCTTGGTCCGAGCCCGGGTAATACACTCCTCCTCCTCCTCCACTTTGCCGCCATTCTAGGTTTTACAGTCGATGATAAGATGGTCTCGCTTTTCGCATAGACGAGGATTGATGCAAGTCTTGTCGAAAGGCGTGGTTCTAAACGTGAATTATCAATCAAGAATTGGAAATTGGTCGTTGATAATGCTTACACGCTAGAGATACACTGGAAGGCGAAGGCTGGGAGAGAGAATGTCTGAGGATGAGGTGAGGATATTGGAGTCTGGTGATACTTACACATTTGTCCAGTGCCTTAGATCCCACAATTGCCCAAGACAGCGACTACGACGGCGTGGGCTTCAGTAATGATGAGACTGAGTCAGAATGATCATTCGCTATATCTATATTCTTTACTTAGTAAATTATCAGTTATACATTACAAAGGTGTATGCGCAAAATTCTGTACATTCGAATATCTCATAATGCATAGACTTGGTTCCCGGATTTCCCTATGCATTATCAGATTTATGCAGTCTGAGATTGAGCCTCTATTTTACCAAAAAAAAAGTTCTTGCTTCTGCTTCAGAATATGCATCTACAATCTGTTCAAATGACGTTGGATTGCATCCTGCTGCTTCAGTGGGTAAGATGCAGCATAACACCTTCACAGTGACTGGCCTTCTGGATTTTGGCTGACATCAGAAGTCTTGACTACATATCAGGACCTTGTTCTGGCAAATCCTCATGCATTATCAGATTTATGCATTATGAGATAATGCAATATGAGATATTCGACTGTATTACTATTTTTACTGAAAGCGCACAGTAGTTTCTTATCCATTGACGAAAATAATTACTGAGACTGAGTGTCGTGAAGGGCCAGGAAGGGCAAGCTAAGTAGGGCAGGAGACAACGGAATGAAGGATAACATGAAGCAAGAAGAGATAACGGGCTAAGGAATCAAAAATGAAAATGTCACACCTACGTTATCCACCCTGATCCCTTCAGTCTAAGTCGCAAGTGGGTGGGCTAAGAAGGAAGAGATGGATAACAGCTGGATTTTTTTAGTCGGAGGAGGGAGGAGTGTATGTACGAGCAGCGAGGTGTAGGTAGGGAGGAGTAGTTGATAGAAGAGTATGCGTGACACCGTCATTGTTGAAGCCGTCCTCGTTCCCAGGTGCAGAGGTAGGATCGACCGAGAGGGTAGTCATAGTAGCGAATAGCTTGAAAGGGTAGGTGACAGATTGCAGCCCGCACGAGACAGATAGGCATGTGAACGAAAGAGAGAAGGTAAGGCAGCGAGAATGTAGATGTAGGTGACGATGGAAGATAGCTAGAAATTGGACAAGGTGGGCAGGTACACTGAGCCGGCAACGCTGGCGGATGGTAGGAAGGAGATGAAAACTGTAACAAACAAAAGGTTACGTCACATTCCAAAACAAAGCTCGGGAGTTTTAGGAATTTACGAACGGAAAAAGCAGGGGGCGATTCGACATAGCCACACGCGGAAATGGAGTGTAAAGAACTTGTCCTTCATTTCATTTCAGCCTCGTAACATCATCTCACTGGGGTAAAGGGCCATCGCTTCGCGTGGCAAGTTACGAGGCCCTTTCACATACTTAGTATATCAAAAAGCACAAGTCTAATGTGTTGCAGCAGTCTCACTCATACAGATAGGGGTATGGGTATGCAAACCCACATTTACTGTTTGTAGTGCTAGTCCTGCCATACCAGCCACCACTAAATATACTCTGACTTATAGATAGTGTATTTTAGACAATTTTCAGTACTCATTCTTGAGAATTGTCAGGCAGCCAAACACTAATGTCCTGCCACTGTAGAAATATCTGTCAAACTTACCAAAAGTGATTATCTGTCTGAAGGGTACAAACAGAACACCATAGTGGGATATTGACCTAGATAAATATGTATCCCGTTTGGCAAAACAACGGCCAGAGGATACAGGGAAAAAATACACAGGATTGGTGTGTAACTCGACGCACAAACGTCGTAGCAGTTTGTCCTTGAGAGGACAAATTAGAGGTCAACAATAATCAGGTCCTTTCGGACACTCCAGGGATGGCGGCCAGCCCACCCTGGTTCACATTGACCTCGGACCTAAGCAGATAAAAAACAAAAACTGTCAGTTAGCGACGCGCGGGATTTTGAATAAAAAAGATCACGTGCCTGCCAGGAAAGGCAATGTGGCTGTGCACAAGTTGATGCCATCGGTTCATGCACAGCCACACTTCTTCTAGTACCTACGGACTCTGTACCTTTTGCAGGTAGCCCATCTGTTCTCAAGTTTGTATTATGTATTTATTCTACACACCTATAGCTTAGAACTTACCACAAAATCAGATTTTTTCAATGAGTTCAGCCACAATTCTGAATGCTGCACGCATGTGAATGCAACATGACAACACATCAGAGACATTGTGGCTGCAAAAATACCGTACTTTAAAATCAGGCTTGGTAATCATGCTGTGGGGGTTTCAAAAAATAAACAAAAAGGAAAGAAGGAAATAGGAAGGGAGAAAGGGAGAAAGAGAACAAGGGCCTGTATATACTATACATCAATAGAGTGCGTAGACCTACCTTTGTAACTGATTTAATGGTGGGACAGTGATTAGAGTGCTCAAAGAAATGCTACAAACGGGTGACTGGGTCGCTTGTTGGAAGAAAACTGTCTAACCCGATTGGGATTTTTCCAAGGTTTTCAACTAGGTCAGTGACATCATATCTTGCCAAAACGAGTTTTTTGGGCCTACTCGGAGGTTTCCGAGCACAGCATGTCTTACTTGCATAGGTGTTGTCATGTTGTCCTGCAACACTAGCAATGCAACGGACGTGTTTTTAGATGAAGTCTTCATACCGTGCGGCAAATGGTACATTGAGGAAATTATAGTGATTAGTCTACGGCGGGTTTTCGGGTTCTGTGGAAAGTAGAACTGCGGACTGGCTCGAGTTTGGGATTGGAGACAGTATGTTTGATTTTTGGTTCTTGTCTGCCCAGGTGATGAATTGATGACTATCGTACAGTACGTACTTGTTGCTTGTCATGTACATATAGATCAAATATGTTTATTGTCCTTATTTTTTTTCAATGTTCACATTCAGATGCGCAGATATTGTAATTGGGATGACAGTAGTAGAATATGTTGACCTTATGTGCTTTTGAGCACTGTCGAGAGTGCAAACCTACCGCAAAACTGAATGGCCAATGGCCATGTGGCATACCTTCCAAATGTGGAAGCTTTGTCATTTGCCGAGTGATGCCAAGTGGGACATCCGACTAGGGCCCCACAGCATGATTAACAAGCCAAAATCATATAAAAACTACTGAACGTAGTAGTATACTTTGTCTTTAGAAGTGATGAAGTCAGTTACGGAAATTTGGGTTTTGCTGATTTATATGTAGAAATATCAAGTCTCTATTCAATCTCATTGGTATGAATTCAATAGGTACTATGATATACTAACCAACTCAAACTCAGAGATCCCCTCAGCTCAACTCACAGAGGGACATAGTATCCAACATTGACTCCCTAGTAGTACCTTGAGGGGAGGTTTATCTAAAGAGGTTGTACTAGAAGTTAGTGATGGGGACATGTGGCATGACATTGGTGTCCATGACTCAGCCTAAAGCCTGTAAAGGCTTTGTTACAATGGAGAGGCAAGAATTACAAGGGTGTCAAGGCTGAAGTCAAGCTTCAGAAGTGGAGGATGTAGGGTAGCAAATACTGGCAAACCATACTTGCAGAGAGAAAGCCCATGAAGCACGACGCTGGCAGTGAAGGCAAGATGAGTCGACACAATGGCATGACATTGTGGTTGTTGATGTCAATGGTCCTTGGACCCAGTCCAGACTGAGTCTAGACATTTCGGTTGTCGGGAAAGGCAGAGACCGGCTTAATTTGGGTGGCGTGGGAGTTTGAAGCCGTGGTAAATTTTGCAACTCAATTAAAAAAGTCATGGGGTCTCGACCAAAGTTAACTCGGCCTTTAAGAGGCGTTTGAATTACTTCCAAAACAAAAAGGCAGCACTTGCACTTTATACAACTATCAGCTATTTTATCTTTATGGGAAAATGCAGTGTTCACTGTAAGGCCTAAGCCTTACTTACGCTAAGGGCATAAGTTCTTAAGGAACTTAAGCTGTAACAAGACTGGCAACCCTTAAGTAAGGGCTTAAGCTGTACTAGTCACGTGGATTTTCAGGAATAAAATTCTTTAGTGTGCTGCACATTGTTGAAGGTCTACTGCAAAATGACCATTGCAACGGTGCTCTGGGAGTACTTCTACAAAGGCACCAAGCAAAACACAAGCCACTGGAAAGCCTACTGCCTTGGGTGCATCAAACAGCACGCTCCTCCACATATCAAGAACCAGACTTCGGTAGACATCAAAACCCTTGACGGTGAAAGCTGGTTTGAGAAAGGTGAGTTTATCAGTGATATAAGTATAAGAACTCACAATAATATTGCACCTGCCAGCCTGCGAAGATGCTGGACATGTTCGAGGAGTAAAACCCACCATGATTGCACATATCCTTGGAGGTGAAAAACCTTGCCAGCATGCCAGTGAAGAAGCCAAGAGGACAGCGAAGAAGTTGAGAGATGAGGTGAAGGCAAAGGCAAAAGGAGATGGGAAAAGAGACTGAAAGGATGATGACAATTTGAATGGTGGAGATGATGGTGTTGGTTTTGGGGCAGCATCAAAGAAGCGGCGTGCAATTGACCGGGTTGAGAACATGATGTAGAGTACACTGGATGGCAAAGTCTTTAAGGGTATCAGCATGCCATTTACAGAAGAGCAGAAGAAAATAATACATGCACAATTCCTGGTAGCCTCCGTCTCCGCCAACGTCTCCTTCGATTGGGTCGAAGACCCCAAAATGCAGAAGCTCTTCATGATGTTCCGGGCTGTGGCAGGTGATGTGATTCCTTCTGCAAAGGAATTAGCCACCAGTTTCCTGAACAAGGAACACCAAAAGATTGAGGACAACGTGAAACAGCAAGTAAAAGGGAATGATGTTACTTTGATGTACATGTCATGAAACTTGTGTATCTTTCTTCGGCTTACTTTTCCTAGGTGCGATGGTGTCAAAGACATCTCTAAAAACTCGCTCACTGGTGTTAACATATCAGCAAACTTTGAGGTGCGTAGAATACACACAACGTACCAGTACAGACTCAATTTATCTGCCTAGCCTCACCTCATTGACCTCTATAACTCAACTCCTGACAAGAAGGACGGCACCTCTATGTGCGAATTGTTTGAGAAGATGAATGATAGTGCTGAACAGAGCTATGGGTGCGCTGTCATAGCTCTGGGAACTGATAATGATGGTGGAAGTAGAGCGGGAAGGAGGATAATAGAAGAAAAGCGGCCTTGGCTTTTCACTTTCCCATGCATTGCCCACCAGGTATTTTTAATATAACTCTATTTGACATTGCTCATCTGCTGATGCCTCACAGGGCCAGCTCGTGTTACATGACTATCTCAAGGTCAATCCTGATGCCAACGCTACAGCTGAGGATGCTACTGACCTCATCAGATGGCTTAACAACCATGGGTGCGTTCGAGTTATTTTCAACGAGTCACAGTCAGCAGTCCAGAATAATAAGGTTCTTGCCTACCTTGTAGCCAATGCCACGAGGTGGACTACGCATGTCATCTCTTTTCACAGACTTGAGGAGGTCGAAAAGCCGCTCTGAATTGCAGGACTTTCTCGTTGTGACGACATCATCGCAGCACAAATTGGTGCAGAGACAAATCCACGTCAGGTTGACACTCTCCATGAAGCAGCCGTTCATCAACTTGACCTCATTAACGACAACAACTTCTGGAAACAGCTTTCTGGAGTGGTTGAAGACTTGGAGCCTATATGCTATGCAACAAATCTCTTCCAGAGTGATCATGCTCGTCCTGATATTGTTCCCATTGCATTTGCTGGGTTATTCCTTCACTTCAAGAACCATAGACTGTCACATTTCTCTGGAGATGACAAAGCGTCTCGAAAAGAGATGGAAGAGTTTTGATCAATCTCTCATGATTGCAGCACTCATCCTCAATCCATATGAATGATTGGATCGCTTTGGGCCAAATGCTATTAATGCGTTGATTTCCAAAGTATGTATTTTACTGCCTGTAGTCTTTGTCTTGAGTTACTTACCTTCACATTGCTTAAGTTGTACAAGAAATATATCAATCGCCCAGTTCCTAGCAAGCTTGATCCAGATGAAGTTGAAGCCCTTCAGGAATGACAGCGCCAATGGGTACAAGCTGTGTCCAATGCAGTAACTCATTACCTCGCCATGTCTGGTCCTTTTCAGGATTGGCCAGAACAGCATGCTGGCTTTGAAGAGATACATGTATGTTCTTATTATTTGTTGTGGTCTCTATTATCTCATTCATGCATGCTTCTAGGGGAAGGATCCTATTATATTCTGGGAAACAATGTGCAGTGATAGGCGCACCACAGACCTGGCTAAGTTCGCCCTGACTTTGCTTTGTATTGTGATGAATACCGCTGCCAATGAGCGTTCTTTTTCTGATCTGAAAGTCGAAAAGACACGTTTGCGCAATAGAATTGGAGTGAAGAAAGTCGGAAAGATGATGAAGGTATGACATATGATTGGTTCTATTCTTCACTCAGATCTAATATTGTCGTTCAGATTAGGGGTCACCTTCATAGGGTTCAGTATAAAACCGGCCTCAAGATTCCTCGAAAACCACGCAAAAACCACAAAGAAGAACGTCTCAGCAAACTTTTGGAGGTTCCACAATATGCCAAGGCCTTGGACAGTCCAGGTGGTGAGACGGAGGACAATTCTCGTGGACATCATTCAGCATTGGTTAGGAGCAGAAAGGATTGGAGGCGAGAGTTTGTGAAATGGGGAGAGCAAGCCTGGACAGAGGGGCTTCAGGTGGAGACTACTGATGACGATGTTGTCATGGATTCCAACTTCCTTGACCCAGTACCACAGCTACCAGCTGGTCGTTCTCTTGCACTATTTTTTGGTGGGTGCCTGGAACAGAGTGCCAATCTGACTCTTGATGGCTATATTGAATGCAGGCGCACTCAAAGACAGGGCTGGAGTGAAGAAGCCTTACATATGGAGCTGTTGGCACAGGAAGAGGAGGATCAGATACCAGATGATGGAGAGTTGGAAGGTTCTGGTGATGAGTACGACAGGTAACTACAATTTTTTATACTAAGGCCTTAAGTACCCTTAAGTATGTACTTAACTTAAGCCCCCACTTAAGCCTTTAAGCTGTAACCTCCATGACTACCCTTAATTAAGCCCTTATGGCGAACACTGGGAGAATGTACTTACTTAGCAAATAAGGGCCTTGTTATTGCCACGCAAAGCGATGGCCCACAAGGCCTTCATGAGTGTTTATTGAGTCAGCAGTGGTAGGTGTTATACCTTGAATAGTCCAGATATGAACAGCGGGATCCATATGAAATTTCATCAGAGAATAGCCTTAAAGGTGTCTGCATTCCCCAAATAGTCACTTCCGTGATTGTGACAATGGAAAAGGAAGAATTTCTGTTTGATCGAAATCCTTTCAGGGTTTTATTGAATTTTTTGAACCCTCAAACGACAACCCATTCTTGCCCAACAATCGCCACCATCTCTCCTCACTGAACCAATTATCCAACCTTCCTCATTGTCCATCATGACCAACCAAACCATGCTTGTGTCCTGCTTCAAATCCTTCATTGAAGATCTTGAATTTTTCACCATTCCTACCAATCTTGCTCCCCCAACTCAGCAATTCTCTCAGCGTCTGCTCCGACACCCATTACCCAACAAGCCTCCCAAAGTGTTCATTCAGGTTTCGCATTCGTGGCACTAAGAAGTGGACAGCGGAATTTCTTGATGAAGAAGTCTTCCCAGTTTCTGAAGAAGCAAGGAAGAAAGCCACTGCTCTTGTCTTTATGAAGGGCGCCTATCCATCTGGAACTGAGATTCTTGACACCACCTTTGACTTTCTTCTTCATATGGTGAGTCTCTTCGAAGGATTTTCAATTTTGGTTGAACACCTAATGTGATCCTTCCCCAATAGCATTTTCTTTTTGAATTCCTACTCCTTGACTGAAAAACATCCCGGTCATATCCAATTCCTCGTAACTCCAGCCTTCTATCACCTCATCCAAGAAACTGATTATCACTATCGGTTCATTCAAGAGGATGATGCCTTCTTTCATCAGTGGAAGGAAGCCAGCGGTATCGAACATCAGACCATTGACCATATTGTGCAGGTTGCTGATTTGAGTATTGAGTGGACAAATCTCTGGTCCCACCCATCAGGTCATTGCGACACTTTTGATCTGGATACAGTGGCTGAAGATTACTTTCCGATTACTATTTATAGTATCAGTTTTTTTCAAGCACTCGCCGCAAGCTTTTTCTAACGCGGATCTCTTCCCCGTGGGAAAGTGTAACCATATTTAGGTCAAATTTCGCGTGACCTATTTTGCTTACATTTTGTTCTCGCGCGAGTACACTGCCACTGCCTCAGGGTCTGGCAAGCGCACTCACTGTATGACACAACAACGGAAGCCCGGGATCAGCGGATTGTAGGTTATTGCGTCATACTACTTTGACATTAGAAGTGAACAACACGCCGTATTCTTTTTGTATCTCTCAAATAATTGTTGACAGCCTTCATATTTCCTAAAAACATCGTATAATACATTATCTAGACAACTGTCTACTCAAAATTGCGCGTCGAAAAACAGTGCTTTTTGAGGGTGTGACACTTGAAGTTTGCCTTTGTTTAGGATATGTAGTCCACAGTCTGTCGAGAATTTTTACGCAACATATATGGGAGTTCATGATAAAGGATATAAGCAACATAATCCAGGGAGAAAGCATTGTTCAAGCTACTTACCAAGTAGCCATTGAGAAAATTTTCAGACTCTGATGCTGCATTGAGATTTTGGCCCATCATATCAGGCAGTTGTTCCTGCTCATTCAAACCCTTATGAACAGGAATAGGATAAGGGTAGAGTCACATACCCTCTGGATATGGAATTTTGGAAATTTGAATGGGAGGAGGACAGGTATCCCAGATATGAGATGCTCTCAACAGGACAAGACGGATCAGAAACACTTCATGTTGTGCCACTAAATACAATTTGGCAGCCCCAGGCTAAGCATTGTACTTGGTAGACAGGCTTCTGGGAAAGCAGTACTGTTATCTGCATCCAGTACTGTCCCATTTTTTTCAATTCACGAGGGCATTGTGACCGTGACATGCCCTCACGAATTTTCTGACTGCGAAAACTGCGGCGTGAGCCATGACCCGAGCTTTTTTTCCGCGAAATTTCGCGAAATTTGATAGAGAAATTGCCGGTTTTGGAAGGTATCTTGGCAGAGATTTCGCGAATGGCTTTTTGTGACGCGTGACGGCAGATTTTTTTCGCGAATTTTGGGGGTTACGTATGCTTGTCTATCATGGACAAAATTAAATCCCAAAACTTTCCCCATATCTCCCCCTTCTTTGGTTATTTTTAGATCCACTGATCACTTTCAGCCTATGGCTCGCTTCTAATTTTGGAGGAGGAGAAACTCGCAAGACTTGCTGATTCCCCGCACTTTTTACTCAACTTTAATTAGGCGGTTGCCCGCGCACTTCTAGCATGACATGTGACATGGCCCAATTCCCACGCACTTCCAAGTCTGACTTGCTGTCCTTATCCTGCACTTCTTGTAGATACACATCATGTAAATGTATAAATGGTCCAATAAAGATCAATAAAGATTTCATTGTATAGAATAATTTTCCCATCACCTACCTGATTAATCTTAAAACGCAATTGTACTTATGTAAGAAAGTACTATAAGCCAAATATTGGGAAACATGAAGGTATATTAGAACTAGCTAACTAACAAAGGACACAAGTTGGTTTCAAAATGAGAATGTCATCAACTTGTCACAGATAGCTTGGTAGATGCAATGGTAGAATTGAATGGCTCTGGTATTAAGCAAGCCAAACATCTGTGTGGCCAAAATAGCTTCTGTATTCAGAAAATGTCCTGAGCTTCATATCAGGATTCATCAATATTACTGTCCCATTTCATTGTAAATGAATTGCAATTCTCCATTCAAATAGCTCATGTCACACATCATGCTAGAAGTGCGGGGGCGACTGCCTAATTAAAACTCGAGTGATCAGTAGACTTCAAGTAAAAAGTGCGGGGAATCAGCAAGTCTTGCGAGTTTCTCCTCCTCCAAAATTAGAAGCGGGCCATAGGCTGAAAGTGGTTGGTGGACCTAAAAATAACCAAAGAAGGGGGAGATATGGGGAAAGTTTCGGGACTTAATTTTGTCCATGATGGACAAGCATAGGTACGTGACATGTGACTCGCAAATTGAACAAAATGGGACAGTACATTATCTTTGGCTTATTAAAATCTCAACTTCTGTTGGTGTGATTCAGAGAAAGTCATGAACATGAACATGTAAACTGAGTGGTATTATGAAACATGTACCTGACACAAAAGGAAGAGGTCTAAAAATGAGAGGAACATGAATGTTGCATGGATGTTTCTTTGTAGATGCAAAACAATAATGTAGTTCTAGATTGGAACCTGCTAAAATAGTAATTGGGCTTGCCAGCCAGGCCTGGCCTCTTCTCACCAAGTCAGAACAAATGCAATGGATATCGATGAGGATGTCGTTGAAGATGCTGATCCCGAGATTCCTGTGGTCACTGCCTCCCCTCCTTGTTCACCATCTCCCATATGTGCCCAGCCCGCCTTTTCTTTTTAATTGGATCACCAACTCGCCTTTCTCCAATCGAAATCCATTCCTTTGTCTTTGCAACCTGGCCCATCACACTCCTCTCGGACACATCTATTCACCTCCACCCATCCAATGTCTCCTTCTCAGCTCTTCAACAATGATCTTAACATTGTTTCGAGCCCTGGAGGAATTTCAATGAGATTGCCGACCCCTTGTCCTTCTCCAGTACCTCAAGATCCTATAGAAGAGTCCGAGTCTGAAGATGAGACTCTGATCGCCAAACGTCTTCGTAAAAGACGTTCTTCATACTCCCCTCCTTCTCCTCGCAAAGTCCCTAAAACCGCTTCCAACGTCTCACCACAGGAATCATCATCTATTCCTTGAAAATGTCCATCTGGTGCACAATGTCGTCAAATTTGTAAGGAGAAGGAACGTGAAGAGTCATCATCAGGAAATAGAAAGAGGGATAAAGGAAAGGGAAAGGCGAGATTGGTTCGTGGTGCTGAAACAGAGGGCAAGGAAGACAAGACAGTCCCTGTGATGAAAACCCACAAGTCCAGATGGTTCAGGGTGAAAAACCCTTGAGAAGATCCTAGACCAGTGTTGCCTGAGGGATTTTTTCCTCTGTCTAATCAAGACCTGTCTTTTGAACAGTCTCGAATCCTCCTTTATCATGATCCAGTCCATTCCAACAACAACTCTCACTCCCATGTCCCTACTTTTCTTTCAGGATGCCGACATTGTCAACGAGAACCCTTTCGAGAACAACTGGCACATCAAGTCCCCTTTGAATGCAGACAGGACACTAAGGTGAGATCCTCTTTTACCCAGTATATTTTTCCAGGCGTTTTATTTATGATTCTTATCCTTAGCGTCTTGGCTCACGAAAGTCATATCAGAATTCTGGGTATGTTGTTTGGCCATGCAACAATTATTGGTCAACCACCCCAATGCCTTTCATCAGTCCTACTGATGCTGCGAAGAACATTGGTAATTTCTGCATCAACACCACTTCCAGGATTATCTGTGATATCCCAAGATTTCCTTGTGAGCAGTGTGCAAAGCACAGGCTCCCCTGTGTCTTTGAAAAGACTGTGAGTGAGTCTTGGCAGCAGTCCCCAATTTCGTGTCTAGCGTGTCAATGGAAGGTGGGAATGAAGTGTTCCTTGAAAGAGCTCCAGGACCCATCTTTCTGTCCCTATGAGTTTATGGGTATGACTTTTGTGCTGTTTCATCATGGGCATACTTGGTGTAAGTACCTTCACTTTCCTTTCAAAGGATTTTCAAATACTGATTGGATTTTCCCAGTGGCTCCCAAAGATTTCACCAAGCACAAGTTCACCAGCAACTGGGACTTTCTTATCTAGGCATCATCGACGCCCTGATGTGAATGTGTTTGTCATCGTCGACTTGTTGCTGAGTGCAATTTTATCTTGGTCACGCAGAGGGTAAATCATTCTTGGTAGTATTGAACACTCATATTCTTCGTCATCTTCCTCATAGACTTTAATCAATTATGTATTCTCTGATGTATCGCTATTTTCTTGTTTTTGTATATGAAATGTATGAATGTGTGCACCGCGCGCCATCCTTCTTGAATCTTTGTGCAAAAATAAGTTGAACGTCGAAATTTGCAAAACTGAAAATGAGTCAATGACAAACAGTAATGAAAGAGTTTGAGAATATAGGAATATGATGAGAGAACTTGAATCTGAGTTGGTACATCTGTCTTGATCTTCTATTGGGCCAGATACCAGACATAAAACCTTCCGAAGGTTATCCATGTCAAAATTCATTAATAGTTGATAGAGAAAAATAATTGAAGGCCCAAAGGGTATAAGGTGGTGAAAATCCTTCTGTGGATTTTCAAATCCAGCTTCCTGATCACCTTTTCCAAATTCAATAGCATATGTAGCCTTAATATTGCAGCCTTGTATTTCCAGTCAATCCACCAGAGAAAAGGGGTACATGACACATGTGTGTCAAACATTATTCGTCTGTTTACTGTGCAATATCCAAGCCATAGTTGTCCAAAAAGGATTTGAGAATCCCTCTAAATGTTTCTAGATTCCCTAAGAGTTGACTTCCATAGGTGTACCAGATTCTTGTGGCAGAGTGGTTTCCCTTGTAAACATGTTCATAGCGTCTGGCTGAATGGTGTACTCCAGAAGTGTGTTGATCCGTCGAACCGCCCAAGTAGCTTCATCTGTGAATCCTCCAATGTGTAACGTCTGATAATATCTTCTCGCATAGTGGGTCAGGTGTATCAATGTTTCCGATAAGATCATGAGTTACAAGCATATCTAGTCATATGAGATCTCTTCCTGTTCATGTACCTAGCAGGGTTCACGTATTCACCCAGAGGTTCATTGTTCCTAAGTCTCTCAACTGCCCTTGGATTTCACCAAATTACATCTCTGATCTGAAGTTGTAAGGCTCTTTGATTATCCAGGTCATGAGTTAACTTGGTGTCCAACTGGTTACTGGTGATTAATGCTAATGCCTCTGTGTACTCTGTGGTGACAATAGCTTCCATGGTGAATAATAAGTCTCATGTGGGAATTGCATAACAATTAATGGCGTCCTCGTCAAGGATATGCGTTCGTTGAAATTCAGTCAAAATCCCTTGCAAGGCATCTCAGTATAGGTCAACACATTCTTCCAGTGTGAGTATAGCTCCTACTTCTTCTGAAGGGTTTTGAACAAACATGAAGCCTTCCCATGAGTGTAAAGCATAGGATATGATTGGCCAAAGAATATGGATATGATAGAATTGGATGATATAAGTCTTGAAGTTGAATGATGTCTGAATACGGTTAAACGTAGCATTCCTGCAAACCAAATATGAGATGATCAAACAGATAACCCACCCAGCAGTCCTGATCAACCAATCAAGCACTGACACTGTGCCCCTAAAACCGGCTGTTGTAACATACTGTAGCCAATATACCCATGAGCATCACCAACAACCCCCAACAATGATCTGAAGAAGTAGTGAGTTACTAAGGAAGATGTTGACGTCTGATGGTGGTACCTGAGGCACTCAAAGAGGTTCTTGAGTCAAACCCTCCTCGAGGTTTTTGGTACTGACGGAAAAGGAGGAGTAAAGGATAAGATAGGTTTGATAAAGATAATCGAACAAATTCCCCTGAACGACAATGGGAGAATTGATCTTCTGTCACAAACCCTCAAGCTGGGCTAACCACTCGATGCCAAATGGGCTCGTTGATGAGGGGAGAATGCCCCAGGAGGAGTCTGGAACCCAGGGGTGGCTTCAGCAAGAGGGAGTGACACTACTCACCCACTGACCCTAAGCCTATGAGACCAATGATCTGAGCTGCTGGCAAATCAATCTACATGCCTGTATGGCAACCGAGATGACAGCAAGGAACTAGACCAAGGAGAACAATGGATGGTGAATGTAGAATGAGAATCCCTTTAAAGGATGAGACAACTGTGACTCCTGAGAGAGTCATCTGACTAGATTCGCTGCGCACAAGTGTAGTGCACATATCCCTCAATTTGCAATGCAGAACAAGCAGAGAAGGATGAGAGGAAACAACAACAAGATCAATTCTGAGGCTTGAGTACAGGAGAACATTACCTATATACAAGTAGTGAAACCAACTCCTGTATCAAGACTCCACAACTAACTATGGTGCTCCTATAACTAATATACTAAACAATCGCGAGTCCCAAATGGCAAATAGAATAAATGAATCAAATGTTAAACAAATATAGATATGGAGCAATGAACAGAATGAATAATCAACATAATAAATGAAACAGAAATAGAATACGGTGGGGGCACACATAGGTATAATTGAAAAACCCTCTGAGGGTTTTTGGGCTTAGGTGGTGAATGATGTAAGAGTGATGGATATGGAAATATGAAGGAATGCATGGGTACGGCATGTGCCGAGGGTGTAGCTGAAGGTGGCTGAGACAAGGATTTCTGACACTACTGAATCCTGAGGAACAATGACTGAATTCATGAAATGAGTACCGAATAAAACGAGTTGACTCCTGACAACTGATTTACAAATTTACCGAAAGGTCAGGGAATGATCCAAATACTTGGACGTGGCTCAAACACTTGCAGAAACAGGACTGAAATCAGCATCCCAGATTGTATCAAATTTCACTGGAATTCTTTTGACTGACACTGAAGCTTTGCTAAGCCTCTTATAAGTAGTTAGCAGGAATAACTGATTAAATAAATAATTATCAATCGAGACACTATCACTTCAGTGCACTTGAGAGTGGCTTTCCTCTTTATCCTTGAGTGTCACGCATTTATGATTAGATCCCAAGCTTTTTAAGGAATGCTTTAGATATGAGTGGAAAGATGCCTCATACAAGATTGTACATTATTCTGAGAGGTCTGAGCTAAGACGTTTTAGAATACTCTTAATCAGCCATGCTGAAAGTTGGAGTAAACCCATGAAAATCATAGTGGTAAAGTCTGTACTCATACATAGGTGCAGATATATGAAGCATTCCCTAAAGAGCTTGGGATCTAATCATAGATGCTCAATGCTCAAGGATGATGCATTCTCAACGCGCAGGAGGAGGACTGCCATGGGAGGCACATTCGGAAAAACTGGCACTCCCAAAATTTCAGCCACATGAACCTTCTCTCTCACACTCTATAATTTGCTCCTTATAGCAGGCTAATTTTTTCACCAAAGTTCCATTTCGATGTGAAGGTTGGCCTGGTTAGTTGCATGCCACCACCTCACCCAGCTGGTAATTTTTGTACATTTGACTTCCATTGAGGCTCTTGAGCTCTCAAGTCCTAGCAAATAGGACTACTCAGATCCTTTTTGCAAAGCAAGAATTCAAATTGATGTTCTCACAGGGAAGGAGAAAGGCTGCTCTCAAGTGCACTGAAGTACTTAATAACGTCTTGATTCATAATAATTTTTTTAATCAGTTATTCCTGCTAACTACTTATAAGAGGCTTAGCAAAGCTTCAGTGTCAGTCAAAAGAATTCCAGTGAAATTTGATCCAATCTGGGATGCTGATTTCAGTCCTGTTTCTGCCAAGTATTCGGATCATTCCCTGACCTCTCAGTAAATTTGTAAATCAGTTGTTGGGAGTCAATTCATTTCATTCAGTACTCACATCATGAATTCGGTCATTGTTCCTCTGGATTCAGTAGTTACTTTCAGTAGCTCGGATCTGTACTCTGGGAATCCAATACTTGTTATCTTGAATTCAGGACTTAGGTGTCAATTCAGGTGTCACATGTCACACTTTCGTGTTCGGAAATGGTGTTTTAGGTCAGAATAATACTTTCCACTTTAGCACAGCATACCACACACACAAACTCCAAACTACCCAAGCAGAATTACAAGCCTGTGAAGCCCATCTTGCACAAAAAAGAACAAGAGCTTGAAAATGCTAGGATTTCTTCTATATGCGAGGGACTACGTATTCGATTTGCTGTGTTGGCTGAATGTGGGACTCAGTGGGTTCAAGTGGGGAGGGAGGGGAGTGGGATGCTGGGGGCTGACCATCAAGGTAACTTTTAATCTATCTACTTACAAGTGGGTGCTAATACTTTTGTAGTCACTGTACACGCCCCCATCCAAGGGGTGCCTGGAATTTGAACCCGTTATATCGGGTTGAAATTTTTTTAAGCCAACCAACTAGCTGACTAAGCTACCATATATGGAAAGTAAGGTAAGTTGCACGGGTGTACGCGTCATCTTTCCTCTGTACTGCCAGTGTTGCAGACTACACCGTGTGAAGCCACACCCATGCCAAAGGGCTCTACGAGTCTATCACTGTCATTACTACACTAGTATGTGTTTCTATTTACCTCAAATTTGCTGCCTTGCTACCATATGCCATATCTTCAAGCTCCAGTAATCTTTCAGCACCTCACAGCCAGTCACTTTCTGACATTTCATGCTGGGCAGATCCAGTTGTTCTGATGACAGGTTAAGCCAGTACAGGCCAGATGGTACTAGGAGTTCTTGGAGCTATGTGGTGCAATGTCTATTGATATCAGAGTGTAGTACTCACCTCAGGGACCATTGCAGCAACAGGATGAGGCTAGTACTTGTTGAGGTGAGTTGTCATGAGTCAAACATGGGTATTTGATTTTTGGTTCTAATACTGTATGACACACAATAATCTACTTTATACTGCAATTTTACTGTCTGATAGTATGCTACAATGCTCAGACTAGTTCTGGGGCCACTGAAGGCATCTTGAGCCAGTTTTAAGTGATTGGGAGTGGTATGGACCCACAAAACCACAGCAGAAAAAGATGATATAAAATTTTTTTTAAGACCCCAACCGAGAGACCAACCAACCAACCCTATGTAATGGATTCACGGCCTGGGCACCCCTTGCCCCCATCCCATCCTACCCCATTCCTTCCAATGTCTATCCAACCACCACTTCTTCCCCTCGTCCCTCTTCTGACCGCTCATATATAACCATTTCTTCTATTGCTCCTGACCAGAGTGCTTCTCAGGTGGGTATGCTGTACTAAAGTGGAAATAATTATTTCTCACTGAAAACACTGTTTCCAAACTCAAAAAGGTCTCTTCCAAATGCAAAAGCATGACATGTGATACCTGAATTCACAATCAAATTCCGAATTCACAAAGGCAAGTATTGAACACAGAGAATTGAAGACCGAATTGAGAGGATCAATGACTGAATTCATGAAGTAAGTACTAAATCAAAAGAGTTGACTCCTGACTACTGATTATGATTTTGCCAAATGGTCAGGAGATGGTCCAATAGTAGGTGTCTTTGCGTAAGTGTAGAACAAACACAAACTTAAAGATTTTTATACAAATTGTAAAGTGTGAGCATTCCAAGTAGTCAGAATACTCAACAGTTCACTTGTACTACAAGGACTTTTGGGGGTTTTGATAGGATTTTTGCATGAATGCACACAGGTTCAACACACACAAAGACTATAACAACAGTTTCAAATCACAATTTGTAGGCTCAAATGCCTTATAACCAATTTCACAAAAGGTAACACAGAAACCAACAAATTTAATTCAACACTATTGATCCACACACTATGTTTATACTCAATGCGAGTGAGGTAAGGTTTGTAGAAACATAGTCTGTGTTTCACAGTCTCTACAGCTAGCACTAGTGAGATGACCAATACTCTACAGTACATGGCTTGAGTAACTACAAGAAATACCTAGTCCTTTTATACTACTCACAGCTACTACTATACAGTTCTACATTTCTTTTTAATGTCCAATAAAAAGTACACAATAAAACAGAAATATTCTTCTAACTGCCAGTCCATGCTTAAGTAGGTACCTTCTAATTATGGTATCTAAGAAATGTAGTATATTATCTAAAATTCATTAGGGCTTTCTATGTTCCCTTCACTTCATCCTCTTGACTAGTGGTACCTTTCTGGAACTGGCAGCTGTAGTCATTATGACTCACATAGCTCCACCATCTATGCTGGGCTCCACTTGTATGACTTACATTCCTTTACCACCAATCAGTTGCTATAGGTTTGTGTAGTCTTCGTTATTCCTCCTCCTATAGGCTTGGTATCAATAGACCTAGTTTCTAGTATACCACCATTTAGTGGCATAGTTCTCTTATAGGTGAGTCCTGCTCTCTATAAGGTCCTACCTATATTTTGTAGTCACACTTGTACCAACAAGAATGCCTCAGTCATCAGGCACATGTCTTGCTTATCTTACTGATGCATTTGGAAATATCTTTACTCTTTTTGGGCTTTCTGATCATGACTCATTCCTTTGATCATGTACTGGTGGTAATGAACTGTGGATTTCATTCCTTCACTGCTAGTCCATCCCTTTAGTATCATACAAAAGCTGAGCTTTCTAGGAACTCGTACATATATACAGTCAAATACCTCATAATGAATAGTGCTGGGAGACAACCCAAAGCTATTCATTATGGTGGTTATTCCTTATGATATATTTTTTTGG
This sequence comes from Tetrapyrgos nigripes, assembly GCA_013368315.1. Taxonomy (NCBI): domain Eukaryota; kingdom Fungi; phylum Basidiomycota; class Agaricomycetes; order Agaricales; family Campanellaceae; genus Tetrapyrgos; species Tetrapyrgos nigripes. The sequence goes on from JAACJM010000023.1 coordinate 203,182, forward strand.
CTGTAAACGTCAGTTTGGGAGAGCCAAAAGTGTATTCATTATGACCAATTATTCATTATTACCTTATTCATTATGAGGTATTCTACTGTACTTTGCCCTACTTATCTATCCTTGCTGTCTCTCAAAAGACTATTCCTTCTGTTTTGCTTATAAGTGAGGTATCGATTACTATACTGCTAGTTCAGACATAGTCAGTCACTAGGGTTTTCCTCTGATTTCTCTGATTATGGCACAATTCTTAACCGGTGATTGTTTTACACTAGAGTCTGGGTTGTATAGCCCATGTGTTCCTTGCCTGTGAATAAGGGCTTCACTCTCCCTTGAGTCACACTGGCAGTACTAAGTGCGTTATAGTAGGAATTGCTGCAAAGTCTTTATAGATCTTTGTATAGTATATTGGGTGGATCTGCTACTATAACTCAAGCACTGTACACATCAACCATAGGACTTAGAATAAGCATATCCTATTCATAAGTACTTAGCTTTATTGTACTGGTGTGTACACTTAGTCTACTAGTGCTTTGACTAGCAGTTTGGGACTCACTCTAGTCCTTTATTATACCAATTGACATCAGCAAAATGTACATCCGGCTTTTAGCAACTTTTCTGCAAGTTTTTCTGGATCCAGCTCAACTTTTCAAAGCTATGTCCCCTTTAATTGAAAAGTTCCCAGTGACTTTTCAAACCTCAAATCAAAGTACATAAAAAAGGATGCCTGAAAGTACTCAAAATACTACTGCTATGAACCCTTCAAACAGAAAAGCAAGAAATATATTCATATAGTAATGAGCCGCAAGAATGCTAATAGTACATACTACATACCACCTTGTTACCACTCACCTACATCATGACGCATACTTTACAAGCCCTCCAGCAGCCTCCATACGCTACGTCCCATATAATAACAATATATGAGCTTCAAGCCAGGCTAGAAGGAAATATGTCAGAAGAAAAGCAAAACATCATATCCACAGGTACCCCTATCTCTCATTTTTCCATGCTTTCCCCTATATTTATTGTGATTCATATTGACTTGTCTACCTTATAACAGATGTACTTGAGTCTTACTGACTCATTTACTTACTCTGACTTGTTCTGACTCATATTGACTCATAGTTACAGTATATATACAGTAGCTATATCTGCATGTACCCCAGTCCTGATATTTTCAAACCCTAGTCTGCAATGCCACTGGTATTTCCTTGAACAACTGCTTTATCTCTGCGCTTATCCATTCTGCTTCTATTTCAGCTTTACCCTTCCCACAATATCAAGATATTTGTGACTGCCCAGCGGTTCCATGCCTCATGACCGTTCCGGACGACATAACTTTATTTCCTATTGGCATTCTTGACTTCGAGGTCCTTGTGGATATGGTCCCTGACAATTTGTGAATGCACGCACATCACGGCCATCCTCTTATACCATCCTGCTAGCCACTCAAAGGTGATAACGTCCTCCCAGATCTGGAACTAGGAAATATGTCAGTGAATATAAGATGGGAAGAGGAAGCCACAAGTGCAACTTACTGGCAGCAAATTCCCTATTAGGTCTCAGTATCTACTTGGCAGCGGCTGTCAGACCAGAGAGAATATGCTGGTCATTGGCAGTAGAGACAGTTGGTTTGACTGATGAAAAATGCTGTACAAAAGGTGAGTATCATATCATCAAGCTGCTGATGGTGTATAGTCTCACCATGATAAAAAACCCCTGGTGAGACGCTACAGCATGAAGGCATTAGGATCTGGGTTAGAAGAGGAAGATAGAGAAGATGCTGAGAAACGCGTCTGTCATCTTGTGTTGATCAACAAAAAAATTTTTCGAGCTCCGACGACCCGTGATCGTGTTGTCATCATAGCGTCATCCCGGATGCAGCTGACACAGCAGCTTGTTTTGTTGAAGTCTGTTGACTTGGACTTGCATCAAGTTCCCTTTCCTTCTCACTACTATGTCAAGCCTGAGCCTTGAGCCTTAGGCTGTGTCACATCTGTGAATATCTGCTTTCTCAACCTCATAAAATAACATTTCCTGCCTCTGAGTCTGTGCTCCCTATACATACATATGGGCATTCTGTGTGCCGTTTAAAATCCCCTGGAATGAGTGCATTCATTGACAGAATAGTACTACACCTGGAAAGAGCACAGATGCAGATTCTCATTGGCCTGGTAGGAGGAAGGAGGGGGAGAAAGGAGTTGTGCAATATATGTACATAGCAATTTAACTAGCAATTGGCTGTACAGTGTACTCATATTCACTGTACATATGAATGACCTCAAAAAAGTCGAGGTACTGGTTAAAAAAGGCCTCAGCAAAGTTCCTGGGCAGTGGAAAAAGGTCAAACCTCACTAAAAGCTCCCAGAAAAAAGGATGGGCAAAGCTTGGGGCAGAAAAAGGATCAAAAAGTGAATCAAAAGTCTGAAAAGCCAGATGTACATTTTACTGATGGAAGTGGTGAACCAGCTTTCTAACCGTCAAATAGCATTTCTATACCCAAATTTTGTACAGTGTATCACTGAATACTTACAAGTGGACTGAAGAATTGAAAGGGGCCTGAAGACTTGAAAGTGGCCCAAATACTTGCAAATGGTCTGAATACTTGCAGACCTAGGACTCAAATCAGCATCTCAGAGATTTTTGACTGATACTGAAGCTTTGCTAAGCCCCAGTAATTAGCAGAAAAAACTATTTAATTATGAATTCAAGTGTTATGAACTTCAGCACACTTGAGAGCAGCATTTCATGTTTTGAATACAGCCTCGAAGCATTCCTGCTGAAGTTTCAAAACTGTAATGCTAGTAGTCAATTCCATTAGATGTAAAGGGTAACTCTCAAATTTTACTGTTACAGAGGTGTACATATAAGCAACGAAGTACAGTGGTGCTCTCTCAAAGAAAGAGGAACAGCATGGACCCATGCTGCTCTCAAGTGCATTGAAGTTCATAACACTTGAATTCATAATTAAAGATTTTTTCCTGCTAACTACTGGGGGTTAGCAACACTTCAGTATCGGTCAAAAAAAATCTGGTGTAATTTGGTACAGTCTGAGATGCTGATTTGAGTCCTAGGTCTGCAAGTATTCGGACTATTCCCCAACCATTTGGCAAAATCATAATTCAGTAGTCGGGAGTCAGCTCTTTTGAATCAGTACTTGCTTCATGAATTCAGTCATTGATCCTCTCAATCTGATGCTCACCTTCAGGAATTCGGTCTTCAACTCTCTGGGTTCAATACTTGCCTTTGTGAATTCGGGTGTCACATGTCACACTTTTGCGTTCGGATGAGACCTTTTTGAGTTCGGAAATGGTGTTTTCAGTGAGAAATAATTATTTCCACTTTAGTTACGAGGCCGAATGAAATGAGGACGAGTTCTCTACACTTATTTTCTGCGTGTGGCTATGTTTAAAGCCTCCCTATATTCTCCGACCGTCCATTTCCGATGCCTCAACTGCCACTTTCGGCTTTTTCTGCTTTGACATGTCAGCGTTTACTCTCTTCCTTGACACACCAGCATCCTTTTTAGGATCCCCTCTTCAATTTCTTTCTGGCCATCTTGCTCAACAGCTTTTCAGTTGTCTTTAACATTTGGGTAGATGGGGGAGGGCTCTGTTCTGTGTGTAGTTGTGAGTCCGACTTCTCAACAAGTTCCAAATGTAAGGGAGCAGGTGAAAAAAAAATGTTAATGATATGCTGTGTGATGATAGTGACTGATTGACCCCCGAGTCAATTTCCCTGTTCGTTTCCAACTCCTTCCCTTTGTTCTATCCTTCCTCCTGTTTCTTTCTCTAGTCCTTCCCTTATCTCCCCTGCTTTGTCTTCTGCTGCTACTGCCTCTGACTCCCCTTAATCCAGATCACAACTCTATTCTCGATCTGAGTTTGTGCTTGCTATTATTGAAGAGAAGTAGCATATGGTGGGTGTCTGCGTCGTTCCATTCCACTCCTTTCCATCTTTCCTTCGCCTACAACGATGATTCTTTATTAACCATGATTCTTACCGACTTCATTTGTCGCGCTGCAAGCACTCGCTCCGGAGGCCTGACTATCGGTCAAGAATTACATTCATGTCCTTCATAAACTGTCTGCAGTCGGCCTGTACCAAATACATTACCGTCTGGACAACTCTGCATTATGATTACTCTCTGTTATTTTTGGTGCTGCCGTGGACAACATTTTTCAGCTTGAAAAAATGTCTAAAACACTGACTTGTACTGTTGCACACAACGTTCTCTTGCTTTTAGTAAGTATATGGCCTGAATACATACCAATGTCCACTGTCCTCAGCTGTCCTTCCACCTATGGTCAGACGACGATATATGTACGCCTTCTTGCTTGCGTCACAACCATTCTGGATGTATGTAACTGCTGGATGACATGCTGTCTTTAAATTTATTGAAGAAACTGTTTAATTTCGTCGAGAAAAGGATGGGAATATTTGTATTATTCAGTGGGATTAAGGCTTAATCAAGGCGTTTCAACATTCTCTATCATGACGCTCTTCCTACTGCTTCCGTTCTTGCATCGGTCAAGACCCATATAACCTCACCTCGCAAGCAAGCACTCACGTTAAAAGGATGCAATACTTGATCCAGCACTCAATCCAGCAGGTAGATACACTTACTACATAGTACATAATATTCTTCCAACAAGTCTAATTGCTTTCTTACTATGTAGTAGCATAAATTCTGAACAAAGACGTAACGAAAAAAAGTGAGAAAGAAAACGAACACTGATAGCCAAGTACCAGTTGATCAAAAAAACGCTGAAAACAAGTGATCCTCACCAGCTTTGATTGGTTCCCAAAGTCACAGTGTCAAAGTGGTTTGATGACAATCATAACGGGATATTCTCCAACTACTCTACACTCTACAATTAAACCTGGTCGGAGTCGGGTGCCGCGCAGACGCGGCGTTACTGGAATCGATCTAGAAGTAATCAACACTCGGTAGTCCCAGTTTACGACGGTCGGATTTTGGTCGGCCAAGGAAAGGCAACCGTGCAACAGGTTTTCAATTTACTCGTGAGGATTGGAAAGGAATATTGCCGCTTCCGTAGTATATAGAAGATATTCCAGCTGGCTCTATCTGTTTGTTTAGCTATACAGCTGGGTACTACACTGGGAGTGGAGACGCCACGCTTGCGTGAAATCTGAAATTCGTAATACTCTTATCTGACCCAGTGAAAAAAGAAAAGACAATAAAATCCTAATGTAATTTCTACAATAATTCTGATGGTGGATACAAATGAAGTTCAATAAAAATAATGCGTGCATTAGCATTTTAGAGACCTCCGGCCTCGTACTCGTCACGCCTCGGCCCTGGCCCACACCCTTTTCATGTTCATAGATATTCTCGGTTGGGATCAGCAATAGGAACGAGTCATTATGAATAAATACGGATGTATATAGCATGAGTGATACACATAGTATACGGGCTACTACCGCTTGAAGATCTTAATCTTACGTTCTGGTACAGACTTCGAGGATGAGGGGTCGGCGGTTGAGTCGACACGCTTCCGCCTGGTAGGAGTGGTGGGAAGCAATGCTGCAGGAACGACCGCATGCTGGGACATATCCTTATCAGAGCCCGAGTGAGTATGACTCGGAGCGCTCGAGGTGGAGGCAGAAGCTAACGGTAATGGCCCGGGAGTAGGGGAAAGGGAAGGAGGAACACGAGCAGTAACTCGAATCTTTTGAATAAACTCAACCATAGTCGTACCCACACGTACATTCATTCGAATGTCCTTGTGAGTAGCCCGAGCATCATCTTGCATATTTCCAATGGTTTCGGACAACTGCTCCAAAGTCAGGGGGAGTCCAAGTCTGGTGTTACCTTTGGGAAGCACTCCGTGGACGAAGATGAGAAGTGATAGGCACATCATCTCGATGGGTGATACCTACCCAATGAGGTCAAGGTAAAGTTCAAGACAGAAAAGCAGAACTTGGTTTGAATTGCTCACCTTGTTGACTTGATGAAAGACCTTGTTAAGTCCTTCTGTCCTTGCCAAACTCCCCAATATGTCGTAAGTATCTCGAACATTCTGAGCAAGGTCGTCTGATACCCCCAATAGATTTCCACCAACATCGTCTTCAAGTTCATCTTCCTCAGAACCACCCTCTCCCATATCCCGGTGACTGCCATTCTTCTTCTCTCGCTCATCCGAAGCCAAAAGCCACCGCTCGGCTGACAGCAACTGGAAACCAGCACTGACAGCCCCAGCGAGTGATTTGGTTTCTGGGTTCCATCGTGACATCAAGAACACGGTCTGTGTGATGACCCGAAAGTCCCAGCCACGAGTTCGGTCCCATGGCATCAACTTTGGGTCTCCTAGGGTATGTCCCTCGACGTACAAGGAAAGGAGAGAGCGTATGAAATTTGCGCGAGGGGTAGAGATTACGTGCAGCTTTTCAGCAGGAGTCAGAGCCATACCGAGTTGAACGCGCTGATCAAATAAATATATTTATGTAGATGATTGAATAACCATTAGCTAATCCCAGAACTAGGAAGGGCTCCAACACTTACCTGGAAGATATCTCTCTGTCTCTCATCCTTGATGTCTTGATATTCGATTCAAACGATCTGTTTGTTCTCGAAACCTTTCCGGAGCTTCTCGGGTAGTAGCAAGACCTTTTTGGTCGAGTTAGGATGAGCGGCAGGGTTATACTTGAAGTATAGCTTCTGGTTTGTCGAGAGATCGTGATCTTTGGACAGTACATCAGGCATGCGTTAAGTGGACATCTGAAGGCTTACGAGGGATTTTCCCGTTCATGAACCTGGAGGCGTAATCCGTGTATCAATTATAAATACATCAAACTGCAAGTGGAATTAGGACTTACCTTGATATAGATGTAAGCCGCTGCTTCCCATCCATGCATGTCTTCTGCTCGATCCCATTCTCATATTCCACGGCTTGGAACGAGAGAATAAAGAATTCCGGTTAGTCTCTCGATCTCAAACCGACTCAAGGCCCGGGCTATGCACCAAACAAAACTGGGGGAACATAAAAATTGTTGAGGATACTGTCGATCAACCTGATTTGTTTACTTTCGGGCCAAACCACGTCTATCAGAACTCGGAGCGTCAGGGAATTCGATTGCGGGAGGAAAGACGGCCGAGCAGCGTACCTCGTTGGTACTCGGGTTCGAGGTGAATGTCGCGGCTGTGAATCTGTTCTATATTTTTTTGTGCGTGGTTAGAGATATGGAGGGATAGACGAAAGATGAGGTACCACAGAGGGTTTTGGTGGTGTAGGAAGTCTGCCGTGCGGGTTTTAGGGCGTCGTGCAGCTGGTAGCCTTCTACCACCTCCACCTTTGGCTGTTGCGCTTCCGTGGTCATTCCTTGTGCGTTGGATGTTTGAGAGAAGAATTGTGCTATTTGTGGATTTGATGGTGGGGGAGAAAAAGGAAGGAAGGAGCTGAATGAAAGTTGGGGTGGTTTATATATCTATCCGGATGGTGGGAAAATTGATTTTCAATAACCAATCCGATTCCTTCCATCCGTTTCCATACTCTTCTGAGGCGTCAGCGCCCACTGTCGCCCACTGCTATCTTCCCTCCCGACTCCTTCGCCCATCTCCTAATCCTTCACCGACCGTCTTTTTTCACTGTACTATCCACTGCATTGCCGCCTTTACTATTCCCGCCGTTTGTAGCACATCACAATACACATAGTTTATCTCCTTTTATTTGATTTTAAACGCTCAAAGCCCCGCGCGTAGGACCTCATTGCTGTCCGGGCATCAGAAATCTGCGGGTACACTGTGGGTACATGCGGGTACATACGGGTACATTTGAGTACACATTACCCTTTGCTTATTATAAATCCTAGTTGATTAAGCCTCCTAATTGCTCTTTTATTGTGTAGATAAAAAATCCAAGAAACAAGGAAAACAATAATGTAGAATACTTACAAAATCATTGAATATATATTTCTGGGAGGCATGCAAAGTAGTTCAGAGTCATAAATAAGCCCTGGAGACTGTGGAATGTAAACACAGAGTCCTTGTTATCAGCCCACTGAAAGTTAGAATCATGTGTTGAGGTATTGAGGCGTTGAGAATGATTCTGGAAATTACTGTAGCAGGCGGGTTAGTATATAATGCAATACAGGCTTGCATATGTGCAATAGCCATTAGTTCTTTCCAACGGACTCTCATAAAACATAAAGGTGAGAAATATGGTACACGTAGGTGGTACCTTACCAGCATCCACCCAATATCTAAATCACTTCAAATGGTTTGAAAACAAGGAATGCTGTAGCTTCTGCACCAATTGTCAGTACCTCAACATGCTCAAAGTGTAGAAATGAGTTTCTATTACAAATTCCACTAAACCTCGGGCTAATTTCACATTGATCTTGACTTTTCTAGGAATTGGATGTACAAATTGTCTTAGTGAATGCTTGAAACATTGGCTCAGTGATGAAGTAGGTTGTATTTACAATGAGAATTATGATGATCATTATTCAAGTTCATGTGCAGGCCTTCATTTTGAGTCTAAGGGAATTTTTGGTACATGATTCATAGAAAATTGGCATGCAGAGAATGAAAATAGTCTCTAATGCATGCAATAGGCTTGTGGCAAAAATATACAGGCTGTTTTGTAGAGAAGTACTTGAGTTAGCAATGAGACTCTACTGTGGACAGGAGTAAGTGGCTGTGCTTATCCACGCAAATTTGAGCTTCACTACACTTCATTGAAGTCCATTTACGAGCTCTATGTACACTTTTACGCCTCTCTACTATATATAAATGCCCATATTTATGTCATACATTGTTGAACTCAAATATTCACTGGTACCCGCATACTTCCCTATACTGTCCAGACTTCGGTATAGGGAAATCTGCGGGCCTGCGGGCACGGCCCGGGCACCAGTAAATATTCGAGTTCAACAATGTATGACATACATATGGGCATTTGTAATATAGTAGAGAGGTGTAAAAGTATACATAGAGCTTGTAAATGGACTTCAACGAAGTGCAGTGAAACTCAAATATGCGTGGATAAGCACAGCCACTTATTCCTATCCACAGTAGAGTCTCATTGCTAACTCAAGTATTTCTCTACAAAACAGCCTGGATATTTTTGCCACAAGCCTATTCTATGCAGTAGAGACTATTTTCATTCTCTGTACGCCAATGCTCTATGAATTATGTACCAAAATTACCCTTAGACTCAAAATGAAGCCTGCACATGAATAAAGTTCATCATATATCTCATTGTAAATGCAACCTACTCATTCTACTTCATCACTGAGGCAATGTTTCAAGTGTTCACTAAGGCTATTTGTACATCCAATTCCTAGAAAAGCCAAGATCAATGTGAACTTACTGAGACTTAGTAAAATTTATGATAGAAATCCACTTCTACACTTTAAGCATGTTGAGGTACTGGCTATTGGTGCAGAAGCTACAGCATTCCTTGTTTTCGAACCATTAGAAGTGACTTAGATGTTGGGTAGATGCTGGTAAGGTACCCGCATGGTACCCACACGTGCACAGCCACATGCGGGTACCACCTACGGGTACCATGTTTCTCGCCTTGATGTTGTATGAGAATCCATTGGAAAGAACTAATGGCCATTGCAGATATGCAAGCCCGAATTGAATTACATACTAACCCGCCTGCTACAGTAATTTCTGGAATCATTCTCATGGATCTTGACCAACCTCAATGCCTCCACACAATTCTACCTTTTGGCAGGCTGATAACAATGACTCTGTATTTACATTCCACAATCTTCCTGCTTATTTATGACTCTGAACTACTTTATATGGCTCCCAGAAATATATATTCAATGATTTTGTCAGTATTCTACATTATTGTCTTCTTTGTTTCTTGGATTTTTTATAATTCTCTGTCTCCTCAGTCTCTTTGGTGTGATCTGCCACTTGCTTCGATCTATGCAGCTGTGAATTCTCCTAGACTGTCTGTGACATCATAACTACTTCATCTTCAACAGATCAGGCCTTTCAGCTATAAGTCAGCTTCCTGTAAAGCCTTTCTACTATGTTCTGCTGCTTATTCCTCAGTCACAATAAAAGAGCCATCAGAAGGCTTAATTAACAATGATTCTACATAATAAGCAAAGGGTATTGAATATTCAAAGGTAGCTGCGTGTACCCACAAGGTGTACCCGCACATGTCTGATGCCCGTCCAGACTTCAAACATCCTTAGCTACATCCTATTTCATTTCCTACATGTTCCTATTACTTCCTTCTTCCTATATGAGTTTCACACTTTATTTCATCCTTACCTAGTAATACTTAATACAACCCCAAGAGACTTACTATCCCCATCTTTCTCATCCCCATTCTCGCTTCACGAGTCTTTTGGGTAAGCTTTCATCTCTTCATTCTCATTTTCATCTGATTCACGAGTCCTTTTAGTATTACTCTATTAGATTCTCGCGTTATATCGAAAACATCCCTTCGTTCGAATCTCATGTCCGCTCGCAACTCTCCTTCTTTACAAGCCTCCACCGACAACCTCACTTCTCGTGTTAATAATCTTGACAAGCAGGCCCAATCTATCACAGAAAGCACTGCTAATGTCCAAACTCAACCTGGTGGATCGGCTTCTGGATCGTCCAACACCTAGCCTACTGGATCGACTCCTGGATCGTCCTCTTCCACAGTTGACCCCAAGTGCGCCGAGGAGTGTATGGACCAAGTTAAACGATTCGAAGCTGGAGAAGAGTCGAAATTCAACGCACTCACCAGAATCCAACGAATCCTTAATCAGCACATGCCTACAGGGCAGCAACGACGCGCCACTTACGACATGTATTTCGACCTCCCCGAACGAGCCGATAGAACCCTTAAAGCAGCCGAAACTTCCGATGCTCGCCTCGTCAAGTCTAGCGGGAAGAAGAAGCGAAGTTTTAAGGATGAGGATGAAAGTGGATCAGATGCAGAGGGAAATTCAGGCGTTGAGAGCAAGGATGAAGGACATTATGTTGTCAAGGAGAAAGTTGACAAGAGGTTACTGGCGTGGAAATGAACAGATGGAGAAGAACCGCCAGCATCATTCATCGGTAAATCGAACCGGGAGAAGACGAGACTGCCAACTGTATGCTGTTATAAACTGGACAAAATTATTCGAACATAAATCAACGAAAGTCAGGTAGATTTCACACAAATCAACCAGATTTTACACCTTTTCATCTCTGCCAAACTCATACCTAGTGATCTCCCCAAAACGCATGCCTTTTGATATCTTCCGAACTCAAGCTTCTCTCCCGAACTCTCACACTTCAAATAAGGTACCGAATAATCGACGGTCAAGGTCCGAACTGTAATGATCGGGCTCCGATTTCATATGTTTGACCGAACTCTTCTAGATACCAGTATTGTAACCTTGGACAGGCACCTTCCGAATAACTTCAAAACATCAATTCTTCAGAGAGAGTAATGGTCAATTAATTATTCTCACGTGCTCTGCCAGATTATTCAAGATTATGAACTTAAGTACATCTTGTATATCCCAAAAAAAAATGAAACTTGTATTAAGTATGAGTGATGATGTCCACTGTAATAAGGAAGTATCAGTATGTATAAACAGATGCTAGGAATTGGATACAAAGTGTCTATAAATGGGAAGATATGTACTTAGTATAATCTTTGCCCAAGTTACGCCATACCCCCATATGTACCGAAGGATTGAATAGAGATAGATGTGCGCATTACAAGTCCTATTTATAGGATTCGTACTTTATTTTTATTTTTATTTTATTTTTTTTGGAGGAGCGTTATGTACCCCTATCGCACCAACTTGGTTGTCACAATACGGGCAACCCGCGGTCTGCGCAAGGGATAGGAACCTTGCTAAAAGGAAAACATAGGCATAGACATAGAGCATAATTCAGAACACATATTTAAACAAACTGCCGAGACAGGGCGTTATCAGCCTCCCCGAGGAAATGCAATTTACGCACATAGTGTGGGACTCAGAGTCGCCTCGGGGGTAGGATGTCTACCTACCTGCCCCGAGGGCCCGTTCGACGGCGCAAATCTGACTCAATACCCACTAAAACCCCGGTATTCGTAACCCAGTCATCAGGCAGGGTGTGTTCCCTCATTAGCAGCCCTTGCCATGTGGCACGTACTAAATTGGGGCTGACTCCTTTACTTCCGTACTTCCGGCTTGTCATGCGACGATCTAGCTGGATTCTCTCATTCACCATGTGTATCCATCTGTTCTCAATCTCCCTCGATGTGAACGGTGTGTTATCCTTCCGTATTACTCTCTCGCATCTCATTTTCCATATCAGGTACGCCGATTCCGCTACCAGTATTCTCCAGAGGCGCTCTTCACCCATTTTTCGTGTTCTTCCAGGGGTCTTAAACACTGCTAATCCAGCTCCCACTATCGTTCCTAGGGCTGGGCGTTCCCAACTTAACGCGGTACCTTTCTTGTCCCATAGCTTCCCAGTCAATTCCCAGACAAGTTCCTGACCTGGACTCTCGCAGCCCGTCAGGATATGGGCTATGTCCTCCACTTTCTGGTCATGCTGGCATATGGCTCTCTCTTGAGCTTCGGCTGTGTAGCTTGTGCGCTGCCAGTGTGTACCAGTCATGTAAGCATCATTGGCAACCATCCACAAAAAATAACGCGTCTTCCTCTCCAGGTCTTTGGTCCTAATTGAAGCCCAGATTACAGAATCTGTAGGGGAGATATCGAAGAGAGCTCGGGTCTGTGTCTTGACTTGGGTTATGATACTGCGCGTTCGTGGACGGTCTGGTGTCACGGCACTCTTACGTTGACGTATTGCTGTATAGGCGAGTCTCTGTGTTAGCACCTTTAGTTTTGCTCCAGTAATCCGTAAATTTTGAGGTACAGTCAGATCTAACTGATCCTCCGTCAGCTTCGTCGTTGCCATACCCGCTAGGGTGTCAGCTTCCTCATTTCCTTCATGACCATTGTGTCCTTTGACCCATTTTACGTGTATTGGTGCTTCATGCACTCGATAACGTGCTATCATCGTTCTAATGATTTCTGCATTGTTAACATCTATGTATCCTGTATCCTCCATCTTCCTTAAACCTTTCGTCAGGTGCGTGATCACATATTTCGAGTCCGTTTCAAGCTTAACTCTAACGGTTTTTGCTATCGGTTCTGTTGCTTTCATTGCCGCCACTAATTCTGCTGCCTGGTTTGACTGTATGATTTTTACATTTTCAGCTCGCTTTGGGAGTCGAATTGATTGATTTGTAGGATCTCCATGCCCGTAGAAGACCCCAGCTCCCGCTCTCACATCCTCTTGGCCATTGTTGGTGCAGGACCCATCTGTTGCCACTATTTTTTCTGATTCCTCATTCCCTGGGGCTATTTTGCGAATGAGGACTTCGTTAGAGGTGTCAGCGTCATCCGTAAAGATTCGGAAAATGTCTGATAGGTCGCCATTCGTGGAAATTCTGTAGTCGAAAACCTCGGTATTCTCTTCTCGCACGTCCTCGTCGGGTTCCTTCTCATAGTCTTCTGGCTGCTCCGCTCTCGGATCCCACTTCTGTGGGAGGGTATCCAGAAGCTCTTCTGCGCGTAGCATACATTGATGTGGGTGAGTGCAACTATCCCTCTGTCTTAATTCCTGGCAATCTCGACATTGACAACGATCGTTCCGTTGATGCGGGGTTGACTGATCCGTTATACTGACTACCGGTGCTGCTATGTCCTCTGCCTGCCCCACCGTAAGCACTTTGTGTTTCTCCATTAGGCACCTGCTCGCCTGTGAGTTCGTGAGTCTCCTTATCCTGGGATCGGCCTGGATGTGATGCCAAATTGGCATCGCCCTCAATATACTCCTCGTGAAGGCTAGACCCTCTATTCTTAGCCCATATTTCTGTCCCACACTAATCATCCTACGAAGTTCTGGTACTTGTGTGGATCTTGCACTACTGCTTGTCAGCCATGACTGTAAAAAGCAGTTCTGTTTGATTGTGATAGGTATGTGGTCCTCCGATCGTGGAGTATTCGCCGCTAACAGCGAATCGGCCACCTTAGCCCATAGGGGGCGATCTGGCCCAAAATTCAGATACCGTTTCAACCACATTAGTTCAATGGCCTCATTCCTTGCAGGGATATCGAGTACAACTCTTCCCCCTTCCTTGATTTTCAGGTATGTCGCATCCTTGCTTACCGGGTTCTTTTCCTTCTCATCCCAAATGTATTTGGATAGACGTTTCGCTAACCGTTTTTCCACTTCAGGCGGCATTCCTTGTACTTGTGTCAGGTACTGTGACATTCCTCCCGCAAACATCTGCGTGATTAGTCGTCGTCCCTCCATGGTGGGTGATCCTTTTGCCCACCTTTCCAATACTCTATCGATCTTTTCTATGGTGGGGGCCCAGATCTGAGTCGCACTAACGTTATTCCCATACCATGCTCCCAAAATTCGCACTGCTTCTCTTTCTCAAGCAATATGCAGGTTTGGAGGAAGGACGTTCCGATACGGGTTCGTACCATACTCGTATTGATCACATTCCGTCTATATTCCTCCTTGCCAATTGGTATTATTGAGGTTTTATTGACATTGAACTTAGCTGTCGAAGCAGCACACCATTTGTCGAGGATATTCTGCAGGTCTCCAAAATCGTCTTCTGCTGCTAAAAATACGGTTGTATCATCCGCAAACAAGTTAGCTATGAGGCGTTCTACTACTCCTGGGATCTTAAATCCCTGTAGGTGTGAATTTCTCAGCATCGCAGCCAGAGGTTCGATAGCCAGATCAAAGATTAGGCAGGAGAGTGGGTCGCCTTGGCGGACTCCTCTGATTACATCGTACGTCTCACTCTTTACACCATTGATCATGACTGACGTCTTAGCTGTTTTATACAGTCGCTTTACTGTCTCAATGAATTCTTTCGGGAACTTGAATCGTTCTAGCGTTTTCCATAGGTAATCATGGTCCACTTTATCATATGCCTTCTCTTGGTCTAATGAAACTATGAGGCCATTCTGTCCAGTCTGTTCAGCCGAAGCCATTACCATTCGAATCAACTTCGTTTGGTTGCTGATCTGTCTTCCAGGTACAAATCCCGCCTGGTTAGGGTGCAGGAGGCTAGGGGCCACTTTCCCTAACTTGGTGGCTAGGACTTTGGTAAATATTTTATAGTCTGTGTTTAAAAGCGTTATCGGTCTATAATTCGCTATCTCACACTTATCATTTTTCTTGTAGAGTGGGCACATCCAGCCATCCGTGAAGTGGGTCTCCTCCAATACCCCATACTCCGCTATATCTCTAAATGCCTCAGTCATTAAATTCGCAATATCAAAAGCCGGGCGTCCCGCCTTAGTCTCGTCAATGTATCGTGAGTATATCGCCTTCCAAAGCTCATAAGTAGCACCATCAATCCCGGGGGACGTATATTTTTTCGCCCCTAGGAGTGCTATTACTATGTCGCTGCGGTCGCACTTCATTGCTAGGTATGTCTTTTGTTCATCTGTTAAACTGGTGTTCAGGTTACTGAGTACTTGCTCCGTCATGGCCTGTTTGCGTCTCAGGTGCTCATCATCAGTTACTTGTCCCTCTTTTTGTAGGTTCTCATGATAGTCTCTGGCTCTTTTCGCCATTCCTTCCGGCTTCGTCTCGAACCATCCATCTGGACCTTCATCTTCTCTTTTAAGTGCGTATATCACATCTCTTGGTTTATTCTCCTTATTCAAACTAGACCAGTATCTTGAGATCTGTTCACCTTCAACTCGGTTCCGCGTCGCGGTGTCCTTCCTGGTATCTTGGAATTGTTTTCTCTCTAGGATTGTTATGTCACTCGTTAACGTCGAGGACAACTCAGTCCGTTCAGCCTCACTAAGTGAGTCATCGTTATTTACGTCCTGTAGTTTCCCTCTCAGCTCTTCCAACTGTCTTTCAGTTCTGGGCATTACTACCCACTGTCGTTCGCGGGCTACTCGCAGAATATCCGTTTTATAGTGGTGCCATATTAATTGAGCGTTTTGATCCATAGTGCGGCCTTGGGTATATACCCTATCCAGTTCTACGTCTGTCTCAAGCCCTTTCCTCAGTGCGTATTGCATAAATGTTTTATCTTTGATGATATGTTTGGGTATCATCCACCTTCCTCTGCCTATGCTTGGGGCATCTGTGTGTGATGCGAGCACTGAGACCATCCAGTGGTCTGCTCCTGGCACGCCCGTTGACTCGATTTTCCATTCTCTCGAGGCGGCTAATATTGGGTCCGTTGCATAAATTCGATCTATTCAGGATTGCGACCCTGTCGCTGTTTGATGGAACGTGTATGCCTTAGTGTCGGGGTACGTGTCTCTCCATCCATCCCGTAGTTGCGTTGATAACTTGAAGTCATCCAGAGCGTCCACCGCTTCCTCGGGGTCATCCCTTCCTGGGAGCCGATCAATAACCCCTGCCTCAACTACATTCATGTCTCCAGCCATTATATCCGGTCGTTGATTGGGGTTCCGTTCAAAATATATCCGCAACTTGTCCCAAAATTCCTTGTTTTTCGTCCCCTCTGAACTCGAGACGTTAGGGGCGTACACAACCAGTATCTTGAGGTTCCAGTCCTTATGCCAGTTCATTCTTACGAGGAGCGCCCGTCCCGGTATTATTTCAGTTTCGTCTAGGCCTTATTCAAGACTATAGCCACCCCTCCTTTGGCTCTTGGCGAGTCTGGGTCTGCCGAACATCTAATTACCAGTCGTTTCGAGAACTTACCTTGAACCGTTTGGCGTCGATTTTTGTCCATATGTGCTTCCTGTACCAGCAGAACACCTATACATTTCTGTCTAACAAATTGATTAATATAATTCCACTTGTTCTTCGTATCCTCAAGGTTCTCGTTGGGGCCATATCCCCTGATGTTGAGAGAGGCAACTTTAATCAATGCCTTAGTCTCCCCAGATAAAGGGTGCCCTTGCGGGACCCACCCCGCCAAATGTTCTGTGGAAACAACATAAGCTAATACATCCTATTAAAATGCATTAACCGACAGGGGATTTTGTCCTCTCAGGCCATGTTAGGGTACTAACCTAACATGCCATGGCCTACTCTGTAGTGCACGAAGAACCAATTCGCACCAGAGCTTCCCGTTCCCTTCCTGGTGCTTCGTTTGAGCTCTTGGCAGCCCGTACAGATCCGCAATCCAGGAAGAGTCCACTGTCTTGCCATGTGAGTGTCATGTCAGTTGCCTGGTGTTGGCTGTGCCCGTCTTGGGTATGGAGAAGATCGTGACCATGACTAACCACCTTCCTGTGCCAGAGATACAAGGATCAAGATCCGAGGATCAACTAGAGGAGGCTGAGGGTGTCCTGCGACCATATTGGTCTCGGATGGTTTTTAAAAGAATTCCCCCCAATTATAGTCGCCTATACCATAAATGGCACCCTTTTACAGGTATTCCAATAAGGAATTTGGCCTGAGTTAGTTTAGAGGTCATCTCGGACCAGACGTTAGAGCGTGATACAGATCAGCTTTGAACCATTAAATGGACTCCCCGCCTTGTAGTTTAACGTCTTTGTGTCGGACGTGGAGTGTGCCTAAGCACTGCAAACCCAAAGTCGAACCAAGCTGGGACTCCAAGACTAAGGTCGATGCCCGAAGTCTAATACCCTAGGTAAGGCTCCAGAGTAAAATCATCCAGGCTCCAGTGAAAAGGACATCGGGTCTGCCATTTTGCAGGCTTTCCATATCCCCCTCGCTGGCTCCCCAAGGAGCATCCCCACAAGTTTCTAGTCATTTGGGACCGCTAAAAGGGATGACCATTTGCCAATTTAATCTCCTTTGCCAAGGAAGACCCTAGAAGCTAGTTTACAGTCATCACAGACTGCTCAACAGGGATGACCATTTGCCAAATTAATCTCCTTTGCTAAGGGAGACCCTGCAGAACTAGTTTAAAGTCATTTCAGACTGATTAGAGGGCCTGACCATTTGCCAATGCTAACCTCCTTTGCTAAGGGAGGGCCCTCCTCTCTATTTTAGTGTCATCTCAGACACGGAGCATGATGTTGGATCATTGCAAACCCACCAGGGGACTCCAATTCCCAGGGAGTATGGCTAATGCCACCATTAGAATCCTTTACTAAGGGATACTCACCTGATTTACTATACGTCCTTCATCGCGAGAGTCACAGACGTCGAGTGAGCTTCTCCATTTGAGAATTCGTACGGCCTTTGCCAAGGGCCGGCTCACCGCGGAGTCACGTGAAAACGTGCAACCAGAGGCACATCCCGAGTGGACAGTGGCACTCTAGCTCAGACAAACGCCAAATAGGCCCAAGAGACACAGGTTTGCGAGGAGGAGGTTCCAGAAACACCCTAGAGTACAACCAGATGCCTTTGTGTGTAGCAAAGAAATGTATCTACCCACTTCTGACCCTACAGCACCGAGAAACCCTCAATCCTCGCGCCCAAAAAGCGTGGGAATTTTCGGAGAAGGTGGTGGTTCGATTCGTACTTTATGGTGCTGCCGTTTCCCATTAAGCATGCTGTTGTTTGGGCTTTGTTTGGCTCTTCCGCGTCTAGGGCTTGAGTCCAGCTAAACATGCTGTTGTTTGGGCTTTGTTTGGCTCCTCTGCATCTAGGGCTTGAGTCCAGCTAAACATGCTGTTGTTTGGGCTTTGTTTGGTTCCTCAGCGTCTAGGGCTTGAGTCCAGCTAAACATGTTGTTTGGGCTTTGTTTGGTTCTTCCACGTCTAGAGCTTGAGTCCGGTCCAGTTAAATGGTTACACATACTCAATAGCCCTGCCCTAATGCAAACTTTATTCCTATCTAGGGAACAGGATTTTTTCCAACCCGTCCCTGCCCCGTCAAATTCCTGTCCCCGTGCTCATGGGAGCGGGAATCCAGGCGGGGTACGGGGGACGAGGTCATTTCCCACGGGGTACGGGATTTCTAGTAAACATAGTAGGAATAAAAAATAAGTGCTGATTTACCTTTTTCTCTGTGAATGTAGCATTTACTGACTGGTTTGAATGCTTTTCAGGTGGATTTGTGGCCGAAATTAATGATTTGACTGCCGAATTCTTTCCCCATATCCCACCAGACGGGAGACGGGGTTGGTACGGGTCTTTATGCTGTTCAATTTGCACTTTTATTATTTGTACCCGCACACACTCGATATTTCCCGCACTCATAGTCGAAATCCCCGCACTCACTGAAGTTTTGCCGCACCCACAGTCGAGTTGTCCCGCACCCTCAGTGTTCGAAACTTCTGCATGGGATTTAAATCCATTATGCGATGTTTCTTGGGCTTTCTTGGATTACTTGTATAGATGGAAATGCTTCAAACGTCTGAATAACAGTACTATGGGGTCTGGAAGGTTCTCCAGACGCGACGCGTCAGGTCAGGTGATAAGCACACGACTGACACGTGCTTTGCGTGGAGCAGGAACTGCCACGTTGCAAGCTCTTTTGATGGACGACTACTATCATGTCCGTCCTGTCGTTCAAGAGCTTTCTGGACTGAGAACCTCCCCTCCACAATATCTTCACTCAATGCCCCTTTGATATGTTTTGCCGCCCCATACTCTTTCGACACGTCAAAACACGCAATAATCGGAAACTTCCAGCCTGCGTAAATGCTTCAAAGCTACTTTAAATTAAAAGGATCAAAGACTTCGGTTGAAGGGTACCAAGAACAGGCTATGAGATAGGTTTCAGATACTCAACTTGGTACGTAGTCCTATGTCTTTAAATGTTCTGCGTGGTTCATTTGTCCACAGAACAATTCCTAGGCTTCGACTGGTGTCTTTCGCCCTGATGCTAACTTGCGTTGCTTGCATCTGGGGCTCCCTTTTGGTCTAGGTCTCCCGGCTTCATGGTCATCCTCTTTTCTTTCTGGTCATGTCTGCTTCTAGCGAACATAGTTCTCGTCCCATATTGCCGACTTCTAGGTATTCACCGTCCTCTTGCACTGGTTCTCCTTGGTTGTATATCGAGTAGACAGAAGTGAAGATGGTAGGTCATCATTCTCTGCATCGATTTCTCCAGAAGCTGACTGTTTGTTCGCTGCCAGCTTTCTCTCATTTAAAACCTTTTGTCTCTGGCTATCCTTTTGTAACGGCTCTAATTTAGCCGTGAACGGTTCTGGATGAACCGAGGATGTTGGTGAGTCGATCTCTTCTTGCTTCGTGCCCAAATCTTCAAATAAACCCGTTCTATAGCAAAGAATACGAGGTAGAGACAAATAAGAGGTAAAAAGACTAACTACTGTGGGCGCAACTGCGTAGATACTTATACTGCCTGGAAGTATGTACTTCTGTTGTTCTGATGATATAGACAGAGCCCTTACACCTCTTCAATTCACCTTCAATAATCTCGGCTTTCAACCTGGTATCACGCTTGAATTTTTCTCCGTTTTTTTTGCAACATAGTTGTCCACTAAAGTCATTCCGGTTCCTCCTCAAGAAGGCCTATTTTCCTGAGTTCCAGGATATGTATGTACCATTGTCCGTCTAATGATCATTATAATACAGTGCTGCTTATGTACTCCTACTAGTAGCAATACCCTTACAATTGTGGCTAGGAAGCTTGTAGGAGCTTGCGGTGGAAGTAGTGTACTATTTCTGAGCTTGCAATGGGCCAGGAACGCTGTAAATGGCTCTTATTTTCACAGGGAAGCTGTGGATAGTCATCTAGGCCCATGAATTGACTTCGTGAACATTGGGTGCGGGAGAGTTTTCAAGAGTGTGCGGGGAAAGGTAGCTCACTGTATGCGGGAAAAGTCAGCAAGTGCGGGGAAAAATACTGCGAGTGCGGGTAAATAATAAAAGTGCAAATTGAACAGCATAGGTCTTGGCGACATCTCCCGTACCCCGTTCCCGCCTCTCCCGTTCCCGCCCTCCCGCGTATCCCGCCAACCCCGTGCTATTCCTTATTCCTATCCTAATAGTGTAGAGGTGATAATGGCTTGGAATCCAAGTCGAAAAAAGCCCAGACCTAGGCAAAACCTGTCGCTGTAGTATGGTCCTGTAGTAGCCGCATTGATTTGCTGGTTAGCCAGCTATTAGTAATGGACCCACTTGACCTTCTCAGTTTGCAATTTTTCTGTGAAGTTTCACAATTTTGACGATTACTGGGGTGTGGACTTACTATTCTACACATTCAGGTGAGTTTTATTGAGGGAAATGACTCCAAAGGCTCTTGGATTGTAAGTCGTGTTGCTCATAACATGACTAATTTTACATAAGCAGGTCCTGACGTTGCATGCCGTGTTAGTTTGATAACAGACCCCCACTCAACACTTCATAGGGTCTGGCTCTGAGAGACTATGTCTATGTTAACCTTGTTCATTCTATACTTCTGAACTCACCATGAACCAGCCATTCTCTCTAGCATCTCCAGCAGTTTCTTTGTCACAGGCGCTTTCTGTTTTCTATGGGCTGCTCCAGTAACAAGCATATGGAACTGTGCCTACTACTCCAGCCTCATTCACACAGTACCCTCAAAAATCTGCCCAATGGCAACCTGGTTCTCCTGCACTACCTCAAACCTTTGGAATGTCCACTCAGAACCATGATTGAAGTCATCCTGAAATGAGGGAAAGAGGAAGGCACTTTCAACATCATAAATCTGGCAGACAAAAACCTTGGTGTAAGTTTCCACTCTACTGTTGCACTACTAGTTATACTCATCATCCTTTCAGCTTTCACAACCAACTTTCAGCTCACAAGGTATGCTCATTTGAGTATGGTGTTTTGGGACCACCTGTGGAAATGTAGTAGTTGTCTTTGGGGCTTGGGAAGGACACTATGAGGTGTGTCTGCATTATTATTGTTCTCAGTTGAAAATCTCACATTACTACAGATATGTGCAAAGGACTGCAACCTCCAGTTCAAGAAAAACAATAACAGCCCCAGAAACAATATGTTTGCCAATACAAATTACTGCAGTACCTGATGTATGTTATCCCATTGTCAACTTCACGTTGTTGGCAGTGCACTGAGAATGACTTTACTTCACAGGAGGGCAAGGCTGCACCTCATGAGCAGCACTTCTAGCTTGGTATCCCAATGATATCCTTGCCCCTCCAATATACATAACCCCTGTTCTTCATCACCTCTCTTCATCCCTGGCCCATGTCTCACCACAACTAATTTCCATGGGGTGAGCAGGCTGGATACCCAAACTCAACCATTTCCACATGTCTACAGTGTCAAGCAACAGCCTCGATTGCTAGACTCAGCAAGTGGGTCTACATAGAGCTGCTAGTTGTATACATGTGTACAGGCTACAGAACATTCCAGAAAGATTTGGTTCCTTACCTTTCTCACTCTTCCTTGCAACACTCACATCTTTTGGTTGTCTTTTGGGGGTTTCTACACGCCTCCATTTCACTGGGTGCAAACACTTGTAATTCCTCAGATATACGGAGGACTTACAGAAGCTTTACTTGGGTACACTCAATATGTAAATCCACTTGACTTACTGAAGAATTACAAGAGACCAAAAAAATTAGAATAATTATGTATGACCATTGTAAGACACAAAGACTTACAGGAGACTTTCAGTGTTATAGCACTTGTAATTCCTTGGATATACAGAGGAATTACAGAAGCCTTACTCAGGTACAATCAATAAGTAAGTCCACTTAACTTACTGTAGTATTACAAGAGACCAAAGAAATTAGAACAATTATGTATGACCATTGTAAGGCATGAAGACTTACAGGAGACTTTCAGTGTCATAACACTTGTAATTCCCTGGATAAACAGAGGAATTACAGAAGCCTTACTCAGGTACACTCAATAAGTAAGTCCACTTAACTTACTGTAGTATTACAAGAGACCAAAGAAATTAGAACAATTATGTATGACCATTGTAAGGCATGAAGACTTACAGGAGACTTTCAGTGTTATAACAGTTGTAATTCCCTGGATAAACAGAGGAATTACAGAAGCCTGACTCAGGTACACTCAATAAGTAAGTCCACTTGACTTATTGAAGTATTACAAGAGACCAAAGAAATTAGAACAGTTATGTATGACCATTGGAAGGCATGAAGACTTACAGCAGACTTTCGGTATTACAGGAAATAATACTTTGTCCACAACAAAAAATAAAAAAGAATTACAAGAAAGCAAGAAAAATCAAAGAATTTGGTAAGTCCATTGTAATACATGTAGACATACAATGGACATTCATTGTGACTTTCTGTCACAGCAAGTGACACAATGGATATATAAAGAAATTTCAGAGTGAGTTTATGTCACAGTATGTAATTCTGTAAAACCTCAGGAGAATTACAAAAAATCATGGTATGGTCAAGTGCAATACCATTGGAACTTGAAGAAGACTTACAGAAAAGAAGGCCCTGGAAATCTTCAAGATGAAATTTATCAAGTGACAGGCAAGTGACAGGAATTCACCAAAAAGTCTGTCAGTATTACAGAGGACTTACAAGAAAGCCAGGTCAGGCATGCTATATGATAAGTCTTCAGTCAAGTTGTGCCTCTTGCACTTGTGCCCTCGCACTCTCGTCCTCTCTTCTGCTCATGCACTCATGCCCTTGTGCCCTTGTCCTCTTGTCCTCTCATGCACTTGTGCCCTCATGCCCTTGTCCTCTCATGCCCTTGTGCCCTTGTGCCCTTGTCCTTGCATGCTCTTGTGCCCTTGTGCCCTTGTCCTCTCATGCCCTTGTCCTCTCATGCCCTTGTGCCCTTGTCCTCTCATGCCCTTGTGCCCTTGTCCTCTCATGCCCTTGTGCCCTTGTGCCCTTGTCCTCTCATGCCCTTGTGCCCTCATGCCCTCGTCTTCTCATGCCCTCCTGCCCTGGTGCCCTGGTCCTCTCATGCACTCATGCCCTTGTGCCCTCGTCCTCTCATGCCCTGGTGCCTTCATGCCCTTGTCCCCTCATGCACTCGTGCCCTTGTGCCCTTTTCCTCTCATGCCTGGTGCCCTCATGCCCTTGGCCTCTCATGCCCTGGTGCCCTCATGCCCTTGGCCTCTCATGCCCTGGTGCCCTCATGCCTTTGGCCTCTCATGCCCTGGTTCCCTCATGCCCTTGGCGTCTCATGCCCTGGTGCCCTCATGCCCTTGGCCTCTCATGCCCTGGTGCCCTCATGCCCTTGGCCTCTCATGCACTTGTGCCCTGGTGCCCTCGTCCTCTCATGCACTCGTGCCCTGGTGCCCTTGTCTACTCATGCACTCGTGCCCTGGTGCCCTCGCCCTCTCATGCACTTGTGCCCTGGTGCCCTCATCCTCTCATGCACTGGTGCACTGGTGCCCTGGTGCCCTCGTCCTCTCATGCACTGGTGCACTGGTGCCCTGGTGCCCTCGTCCTCTCATGCACTGGTGCACTGGTGCCCTGGTGCCCTCGTCCTCTCATGCACTGGTGCCCTGGTGCTCTCATGCACTCATGCCCTGGTGTCCTGGTGCGCTCATGCACTCGTCCTCTCACACCCTTGTCCTCTCGTCCTCTCACACCCTCGTGCCCTCATCCTCTCATCCTCTCATGCCCTCGCGCCCTCGTCCTCTCACGCCCTTGTGCCCTCATCCTCTTGTTGTCTTGTCCTCTCATGCCCTCGTGTCATGCCCTCGCATCGTGCCCTCGCCCTCTCATGCACTCGCACCCTCGTCCTCTCGTCCTCTCATGGCCTTATGCCCTCATCCTCTCATGCACTCGTACCCTTGTCCTCTCATGGCCTTGGGCCCTCATCCTCTCATGGCCTCGCGCCTTCGTCCTCTCATGCACTCGCACTCTTGCAACTCATCCTCTCATGCACTCGCGCCCTCGTCCTCTCATGCACTTGTGCCCTCATGCTCATCCTTTCATGCACTCGAAGTGCACGAGAGGACGAGGGCATGAGAGGACGAGGGCACGAGGGCACCAGAGGATGAGAGGATGAGGGCATGAGGGCACGAGTGCATGAGAGGATGAGGGTGCGAGGGCATGAGAGGATGAGTCGCAAGGGCACGAGTGCATGAGAGGACGAAGGCGCAAGGCCATGAGAGGATGAGGGCGCAAGGCCATGAGAGGACGAGGGCACAAGTGCATGAGAGGACGAGAGGACAAGGGTGCGAGTGCATGAGAGGGCGAGGGCAAAAGTGCATGAGAGGACAAGAGGACAAGGGTGCGAGTGCATGAGAGGGTGAGGGCACAAGTGCATGAGAGGACGAGAGGACGAGGGTGCAAGTGCATGAGAGGGCGAGGGCACAAGTGCATGAGAGGACAAGAGGACGAGGGCACAAGTGCATGAGAGGACGAGAGGACGAGGGCACAAGTGCATGAGAGGACGAGAGGACGAGGGCACAAGTGCATGAGAGGGCGAGGGCATGAGTGCATGAGAGGGTGAGGGCACGAGTGCATGAGAGGGCGAGGGCACGAGTTCATGAGAGGACAAGAGGACAAGGGTGCGAGTGCATGAGAGGGCGAGGGCACGAGTGCATGAGAGGACGAGAGGACAAGGGTGCGAGTGCATGAGAGGGCGAGGGCACAAGTGCATGAGAGGACAAGAGGACAAGAGGACAAGAGGACAAGAGGACAAGAGGACAAGAGGACAAGAGGACAAGAGGACAAGAGGACAAGAGGGTGAGGGCAAGAGTGCATGATAGGACAAGAGGACAAGAGGGCGAGGGCACGAGTGCATGAGAGGACAAGAGGACGAGGGCATGTGAGGGCACAAGTGCATGAGAGGACGAGAGGACGAGGGTGCGAGTGCATGAGAGGACGAGGGCACAAGTGCATGAGAGGACGAGAGGACGAGGGCACAAGTGCATGAGAGGACGAGAGGACGAGGGTGCGAGTGCATGAGAGGACGAGGGCACAAGTGCATGAGAGGACGAGAGGACGAGGGCACAAGTGCATGAGAGGACGAGAGGACGAGGGCACAAGTGCATGAGAGAACGAGAGGATGAGGGCACAAGTGCATGAGAGGACGAGAGGACGAGGGCACAAGTGCATGAGAGGACGAGAGGACGAGGGCACAAGTGCATGAGAGGTCGAGAGGACGTGGGCACAAGTGCATGAGAGGT
Source organism: Tetrapyrgos nigripes (assembly GCA_013368315.1). Lineage (NCBI taxonomy): Eukaryota > Fungi > Basidiomycota > Agaricomycetes > Agaricales > Campanellaceae > Tetrapyrgos > Tetrapyrgos nigripes. The sequence continues at coordinate 229,121 of JAACJM010000023.1, forward strand.
CGAGAGGACGTGGGCACAAGTGCATGAGAGGTCGAGAGGATGAGGGCACAAGTGCATGAGAGGTCGAGAGGACGAGGGCACACAAGGTCTTGCATTAGTTAGAACAACAATCATGGCAATCGAGACCAAAGCCTCGATCACGGATGATACGCTGGATAGTGACACCCTGTTCCGTATGAAGATACTTGGACCCCACATGCTCATGTCGTTCTTAGCTGTGAACTTGTTTGCAAATTTATTTATCCCTTTTATGATTGGTATGTCTTTCACAATCTCAATGCTGTTCTTGGTGCTTACGTGTTAATGTTCCAAGCGGGGCGAATCTGGTGGATTGGGCGCCAGGTCTCCAAGCTCATCGTGAAGAACTCCCTTACTAGACGAAGTGTTGCGATATGGTATTTACAACTCATATTATCAGATGATAGCGCTGACTGTTTGAATCCTTCTAGTCTTGAGTCTGGAATGATGTACCCCCTGGTCCTGATACCTACTCTGGCAGTATATCTGCCTATATATACTGGTACCGCTTCTTTTGATTTGCAGGGTGATCTGATTGCGATGCTCACTCAAGTTGTTGTACGTCTATTTTACTGGTCTATTTATCCATCTGAAACTACAGTAGCTTGCGTAGGGGATTGCGCCGACCTTCATCATTGTCCGAGTCGCCCTTGGGATTAGTATTGAAAATGTTCAAGATACTGTGGCTAGGGACAGGGAGGGTAATGGCAGAGATCAGACTCCGACTCTGATGACGATCTTTGAAGACGATGCCAGCATAGGAGCGTCCGTGTAAAGATACTGGAACACATAAATTATGGTTCACGGTACACTTTTTCGGTTTGAATCCCAAGTTCGTTCTCGTTTGGCTTTCGCAATTTTTTAGTTTGATTTGAGTCTGTTTGTATTTACTGTATCGTTTTAATCAATTCGACACCCCACCGTTACTGTTACGTGGGTAACGAACCTAAATTTTCGTCGGTTTGGGAAGTTACCCGTTACAAGGCCCAAATTGTCGCCGAAAAAATTCCTTTTATGGGCCTTCTCCCGAGAATTTTTGGTAGAAAAATTCACCACTGGCCTCTGTAACGTGTTACAAGGCGTAGAATTCGTCGTTTTTGGAGAGTGCGTTACCTGTTACTGCCGAATTGATTAAAATGGTACAGTATATGACGAGAATCGTAGTTCTCCTGTACTCCCCAAGAACAATAACAGTAAATCTAGATTTTGGGAAATTGAGAGTCTGAGAGTCAAGGCCTGGACCAGTACTATACCATGAGAGAAAGAGTTTTTGATCGTGTCCTTGATTTTTGGGAGACAACAGACTCGCATGAGTAGAAACGATGATGCTAAGGGCAAAGTGAGCAGACGAGGAATGCAGACAGAGAACAAAAAGAGGACGGAGATGACGACCAAGACTCGGAGTCAGAGTCAGGATTGGACTCTTTTGTAATAAAACTATACAAGTATGCAAGTATGTAAAGGATCCCAAACGAAATAACCAAGAAAAAGAAAGCCAGTGATAAGTATAGACTTTCCAAAGACCGAGACCAAGAAAAAAAAATAAACAAGAAAAGTGCGATAGACTTATGCAAGTATATGTATGGCGTCAGGGAAGAAAGAGAGGGTTATATGGAGTCATGGATAGAGCATGAAGCAAGAAGCATGTCGGATATAGACTTAGAGGCAGAAGGGGAAAAACGCGAGTGGGGATGACAATATGGGAGTCGCCAGACGACAAAGGAAATAAGAAATCGACAATGGCTAAAACAGCTCAGATAGGTGAAGACGACCAGTCACGGAATGTCATGAACTAGAGACGGAGGGAATGAAGGAGGGTATCAGAGATGGATGGTAGCAATGGTGGCAACCACCAATACATAACGGCAGTCATACTAGGAGCAATAGTGACGAGTAACCCAGGCGTGCGTGCTCCCTAACCCTGTCCCCCTTCCCCCCCCTCCCTCTCTGCGTAGAAGCCAACCACCTAATACCCATACCCAAAGGACGAGAGAAATCCACCAGCCATTTCCTTCCGTCTTCCCCCCACACCTACTCTCCCCACCTTCCTTCCCCCTGACAACACATTTCGCCAACTACCCACCTTCAAGTCCTCAGGGTGTAATCGTGCTGCCGTCTTGTACTATAGTAGCTAGCAGCGAACTCGAGTAAACCTGGGAGTTGGGTGTGGGGTGGACTGTGGACTGTACTGATGATAACGAGGCGGTAACGAGGTTTGGGCCCGATTTGGGAAAAGACATGGAGAGAGCTGGGTACCATAGTTGGAGGACAAGCTCTCCCCTTCACACTCCCAGTCTTCAGTCCTGGTCGTCAACCTTCTTCAATCATTCACTACAAAATACGAACACAAGTCCCGTCACCAAGATCATCCCCAGTAGCATCCTTCTCCATCTCATTCTCTCAGCACCCCCATTAGTCCCATGACTACTAACAGCACCACCCGCCCCTCCCGTCCCACTCCCCCCAACTTGAAGAGACAACCCCCCCCCCCCCCCACCAACCCTCACCACATCTGTGTACATTTTCTTCAGACCAATAGAGGGCGGGGCGTCGAATGGGTTGAGAGGTGGGTCATTTTGCAGCGAGTAGGAGGTAGGTGTTGAATTGGGGGGAAATCGAAGAACCGGTGGCACTGTTGGATGATGGCAATCTAGACAAGGTGGAGCTGGTGCTCAATTCGGAGGTGGAATCTGGAATCTGGACATGCTTGAGAGAGAAAACGAGGCGGTGTCAGCCCCCAAAATGAGGAAAGCAGTGAGCATGCAGCCCAAAAAAACTCACCTGAACGAACTCAACAAGTCTCTCTCTCGCACGCTTTGCAGTTGCCGGATAACCCACTCCCAGCGGTGACGAATAGAGGTATATGTCGGAAAATGCGGAAGGCCACTGAATGATAGAGCGATAGAGGAAACGTAATAGTGTGTTTTGGTGTTTGAGGGCGGGAGGTAGAGAGGAGGAGTGGGTAGACGAGGGCTGTAGGGAGAGGGAGTTATTTTGGGCTGATGAGGTGAAGAGGAACGAAGAACGAGAAAGAGAAAGAGGAAGAAAAAGTACAAAGGAAATAGAGTAAACCCCCGCTACTCACCAACCCTCGTCTGCACAACACTCTCATTCCTCTCTCCCCATTCGTTCCAACAGCTATCCATTATTTCCTCTACTCAATGCTACCTCAAATTCCCCAGTACACGTATCCGCCCCATCCAGCGGGTTACATGTTCCCCACAACACCTCATTTAACAGCGTAAGATTCGTCTGTGCATGAACAAACGAGACAGAGAAAGCTTGAAGCTCGCCTTCCCGAGGACAAACGAATCCGAAAAAGCCTAAAAAGCATGCCGAATGAACGAAAGGAACGGAAAGAGTTCGAGTTGGCCATGTTGAGCAATAAATTACGCCGGGTAGGGAGGTGGAGAAGGGGACGCGGGGACGGTGGGGACGGATTGGCTTGAGGGATTTGTGCTCAACGCGGACCCAGAAGCGGTGAAGGAAACTCATATTGAGATGCTGTCTCCACTCCCATTAGAGGACTCGGATGCCTCTTGTGTAACCCCAACAATGACGACTCCTCTAACCGAGACCGAGTCCTCCGGTTTCCAACAACGAAATCCAACACGACAGGATAACGTATCCACCTCGTACTCGCTGCGATGAGGATGGTTGGAGTAAGGAGAGGAATGCAGAGCCAGGACCAAGGCCATAGACGTCGACGGGCTTTCGTCGTATTCGTATTCGTAGTTCAGCTTCGTTTATTGTAGATGAAGTCGAAGACGCGAGTAAAAAAGCCTTGGACCCAAACAATGGAGAACACCACAAAAACTGACAGACCAAAATATTGAAAAACGGACCAATATACGGCAAAATATTGGCTGATTCTGAAACAGGGTGATCTTTCGTTGAGGTATTGTTGAAGTATTGATGATATCTGGGTCCGAATCGCGGTGTTTTGCAAAACGGGGCAAGATCTTGCAATATTTTGGGTCATTTCGCAAAGTATCACGGACGGGTCCAAACTTTGGCCACATATTGGCGAGGTTTTCAGCAGGTTTTGAAGAAATTTTGAGTCGTTTTCAATACATTGAAAAATGATACTTATATTGCTAATGTTTCATAGATACTTCGCCTCATACAGCACACACCATATAAAACCAGTCTACTGCGTCCTAGCTAACTTGAGGGAGAAAGGAAAGGACTACTCGTCTTTATCGTATAAAGGTTCGAGCCATTGTGACCGTCGTGTCGATGAGCAGGGAAGGAGGTCGTAAAGTCATAAAGACTTGAAGGTGACGTTGTAATTGAAACTCCGACCAAAATGCGTCAAAACAGGGTGACGCGTCCCTTCACTTCTTGCACCCGTACCATCACCATCCCTCCTCCTCCTCCTCTGTCTTCCCTTCTTACTCGTTAGAGACTGTCTCGGACTCGATTTCAGCTCCCGCCAAGGACTATCTTTGTCAAAGCCAGCTCTTGTTCCAGCTTCAAGCCCCTTTCCGTGGTCATACGGAACAGCGACCGTTGACCTTCTTCGGACCCTTGGAACCGAAATTTTGGGAAGGTTACCGTTAGGATGAACAAGGTACGCGTTCTGCCCTCATCGGCTTCAACTCTTTGCTTATCTTGTCCAGAGTTGCATGCGCGCTCACCTCTCAAACAATAAGGCGCATATATGCGCTTCTATGGTGAGTTTCCGGTTCTTCAAGTCCTTCCTTCATGTTACTAACAGCATTGCGTGTCATGGGCATAGATATTTACCTGACCATAATCTGGTGAGCTTCCCTCCATGGTATTCCATTTCTAATAGTGACGCTCAATGTTCGTTAGGTTTTGTCTCCTCTTCAATGCCGGCTTCCTCCCACATTTCCTCGAGTCTCTGCCTTTTCGGCCTTTCAACGTCTTTTGGATCCCTCGTGCATGGTTTTCATTCGTCTTATACATAGATTACCACTCTGTACTCGTGTAGTTGTACATAGTCTCTGAATATACGTGTCTTATGATCAGCTTTGCCCTGGATGTAAGGTCCGCTATCCCAATGTATTCACTGGTTGATATCTTGTTCACTGCAGAATATCTTACTCACTTTTCAATACTTTGCTCATCTCGTAATATATTCTTAGCGCTGCTGGCGCAGCATCCCCGACTCGAAGTAATGAAAGGAGAAAAGGATTTTTTATTGATCTGAGTACATATGATACACCCGCCCACCTCCCTGAATACGAGTACAGTTGTGAAAAGAAATGAAAAGGTTGGCCGAAACTGGTTATGTACATATAGTACACCCGCCCACCTCCCTGAATACAAGTACAGTAGAGAAAAGAAACGAAGGGGTTAGCCGCATGTAGCTAACCCCCCTGAATACAAGTACACTAGGAAAGAAATGATGATCATATTGTGGAGTTACTCGGCTTTGGTCTTTTTGGTTGGAGAAACGGATGCAGCGCGAGGTGCAGCAAGCATGGAGGAGGGACCAGCAGCTGCAGGCGAAGAAATAGAGGTAGTGGCTCGTTTGCGTGGAGTGGAAGCTGGAGATTGAGATTGAGCAAAATGGTTTTGGAGGAAGGTTGTGAGCTGTTGTTCAGTAGTTGGTAAGACGACGAGTCGTTTGACAGTTGCGTGACCAATCGCACGCGGTTTAGTGATGCTGTAGGCAGTGAGGTTGAAGTCGGTAAGGAAGAGAGATTACAGACTTACACTTTGCAAGTAAATTCGACAAAGACGGGGGTACCTGGTTCAAGGACAACCGAGTAGTTGACAGGATTGATACGGACAGATTCAGCGTCGAAGAAGTTTGGCAAGTTGAGTTCCACTTCGGTGAGGTCAAACATAGTAGCGAGGTCGTGAAGCTTGTTCTGTGGGTCGTCGAGTTGAGCGAGTTTGTACCTTCCATCATCTGTAGTGGTGATTATTAACTTTGATGATAAATCAAACATTGAAGCAAGCTTACCTGGTGGAGGTTGGTCACGCTGAGGCTCATATTTCGCAATTCGTTCATTCGCAGCTTCCGCTGTACAACGAAATCAGAGAATGGTTAGTTGAACTGACGGCTAAACTTATGACTGTTTTGGTAGGCTTGAAGAGAGCCATATTTTTCGATGTTGGCGAGACTGATCGATGTTTCAGTCGGGACGTTGCGGAAGAGTGGCTCGGTATGAACCATATGATCAAAGACTGATGCGGGAGAGTTAGGACTGTTCCAGCCCCAGTAAAAGCCTGAGGACAATGTAATCAGTAACAATCATTTATAAGAGAGGTTGTGTACTAACCGTGTGAAGGGTTGACATTGGTCTTCGCAGTCCAAAAGAAAAGAAGCTGGCTAGCGCATTGTTGATAATTTTCGCGTGCGACGTTGGCAATGTCTCGTTCTTCATCGGTGATTGATTCTTTAAGCGGGAGCTGTAGGAGAGTGAAGCGAGCTTTAGCTCGCTTCAGATCCGAGAGGTTGATCTACAGTGAGAAATTAGTGTCGTGTACAAAAAAGTGAGACAATTACACACATCGTAGTTTTCACTGGATATATTGTAGTGACCGCTGGTACGGTCGAGTTGATTACCAGCGAGCGTAGCAACGATAGCGAAGGTACGAATGGAGCCATTGCTGTTGGAGGAGATGAAGTTGCCGTTATTGACGAACTTGGTGGACAACTCGCAGAATGCAACAGGAGGAGCCTTCGGATCGTTGTTGACGTGTGCAATAGCACGATAGATAGGTTCTATGAGTCATGACCTTGTGTTGAATTTAACGTTCGAAAGAAATCGAGAGAGAGAATTTCCGAGCAACAAAAAGGTGAATTCAAATAGGCAGGGAACCCGTGGCAAGCGCACGACGTTCCCAAATTGTACATCAGTATATAAGATATGTAAAATAGGGGTTTTCTTAATTAATCGTACAATACTTAGGGGTGTCAATGTATCACTGAGCTTCCGAGCTCATCAACGGAAACTCCAAATCCAACACACCCCCGTGAGCGAAGGAAGCGAGCAATACTTCGTCGTACACCCCCGGAATGTGAAAGGAATTCATCAATAAGCATAGTCGTCATCTTCTTTTTCATCTTCTGCTTCAACAACCATCATCGCCCTTCCCGAGCCCTTCCTCGACTCAAGCCATTTCTTCCGCTTCTCACAATTCTCCTTGTAATGCCCTTTTTCGTCACAGAACCAACAAGTAATTTGTTCAACTGGGAGGGGAGCCTTGTTAACACCGAGAGCAACATTGTATTGAAGGTCTTTCGGGTTTGTCATCGTAGTTGTCTGTGGGGTTGGGGAATCACGAGAGAGCTGGCAAGTTTCTTCGGCTAAAAGTCGGGTTGTAACATGATCAAGTGTGAGTTCGTGGGATGGAGTATCGTCGAAATTAATGATGAGAGAGTCGTAAGAAGGAGGGAGACCCATGGTAAGTCCAAGGATGATATCCAGGTCAGGAACTTTCAGACCAGCCTCCTGCATTTCAAAAGCCTGACTCTTCACCTCTCCAATCCAAGCAGACATCTTCTGACCTGAAAGGAGACTAACCTCAGCGAGATGTAAGAGTCAATGCTGAGGTACCTAATGCTGTGCTACGGTATAAATACCAAACAGAGGCAAAAAGCAGTAAACGATCGAGAAATGAAATTATAGCTACGAGTGGCCGTCTTGTAAATACTAAAGAAAGAAATCATATTTCCAACACTCCCCTTCAAGATGGCACGAGTCCAAGCCCAACCGCTAGATGCTTTGCCCTAATACTAGGCAACGCCTTTGTTAGCGTGTCCGCCAACATGTCCTCTGTAGGACAATAGATGAGGTTCATCTGCCCCTCATCAATCACAAAACGGATAAAATGGTAACGAATGTCGATGTGCTTCGTCCTGCCATGGTAACGATGGTCCTTCGCGAGTGCAATGGCAGCTTGATTATCCGAAAGAAGATTCGTAGGAGACAGGATAGCATCCGAAAATGAAGGCGTGAACACTTGTGAAATGAATGAGCGCAGCCAAAGACCCTCTTTGGCCGCCTCGGTTGCTGCAACGTATTCCGAATTGCCAGCTCGGATGGTTGCTTTGCCTATCCAGTTGTCATGCAAACGGATCCTGAAATGCCAACTGCTAGCGTTTTTGCAGTCAGCGCAGGTCCTACGTCTCGCCAGATCATCATACTCGACAGTGGATGTACTCACCACATGTCTCCCGATCCTTCCCTGTTCGACTCTCCTCCTCACAAGTGCCGTGCCAAAACGTTCCGATCTGCAAACAAAGGAATGTTTAGTGCAAACGCCAAGGGCAAAGCAACCATCCGAGCTGGCAATAGTAACATACCTGTCGCTAACGTCCTTTATGTCCCTGAATTAGCCAATACTCTAATCTCCATTGGAGAGCTAGATGACGCAGGATACACGATAACTTTCGGTGGGGGCCAAGCAGTTATTCGTGGACCTGACGGCAAAGTATGTGGCTCAATTCCTAAATCCAACGGTCTGTATCGCATCGTTAGTGATACTTCAATGACCAACCGCGAGTCATATGCGGTAGTGGAACGACTCACTCTAGACGAATTCCACCGAAGGATGGGACATATTGCGAAATCTTCGGCCAGAGCGTTGGTGCAGAACGGCTTTATCAAGGGAGTTGAGTTGGAGGATATTGAAGATGACACCCAGTGTGTTTCATGCCTCTATGGAAGGATGACAGCGGGGAGCATTCCGAAAGTTCGGGATGGCGAGCGTGAAAAGTCGTTTGGGGACAGAGTCTATTCAGACGTCTGGGGCCCTGCATCGGTTAGATCTAGAGGAGGAAAACGATATTTCGTTACCTTCACCGATGATAACTCACGACTCACCCACATGTACCTCATGGCCAAGAAAAACCAGGTATTCGATAATTACCGTGGTTATGAAGCTTGGGTTAATACCCACATGGACGCCCTGATCAAGATTCTGCAGTCAGACGTTGGTGGTGAATATATTGGAAAGGAATTCGCGGCTCACCTTTTGGAGAAGGGTACGAAGCATTTCCTAACAGTCCATGACACGCCACAGCAGAATGGAGTTGCTGAACGTCTTAATCGCACTCTACTTGAACGGGTCCATGCAATGCTTCATGCTAGTGGGCTTCCGACATCTCTTTGGGGAGAGGCGTTGCGACATGCAGTTTGGTTGAAAAACCGAACATCCACGAGGGCCTTGAATGGTAAAACGCCGTATGAAGTCGCATATGGGCGTAAACCGAATCTTGCTACGCTTCCCGAATGGGGTCAAAAGGTGTATGTTCACGAGGTCGATAACCCGAAGCTACTGGGTAGAGTGCGAGTCGGTTCCTGGATTGGATTCAATGAGGATACCAAGGACCCGGTGCAAAGCAAAGGGCACTGAGTCTACTGGAGGGATACTCACACTGTAACAGTTGAGCGTTCGCTGGTTTTCGCGATGGAGAACATCTTCGACGGTGTTAGTGATGAAGGGGAGAGAGAAGAGTTGCTGGAGGTTGCCGAGAACGGTGACGAGGCACCAATTTCAGACTTAGATGGTGATTCCGAGGGCCCGGTATATGAAAATTTGCACCCGAGTGATGACGAAATCTCGGATGCAGAACCCGGACCGGAACCCGAACAAGAACCTCCTATTCCATCTCGTCCTCAAAGACATCACAAACCGTCTCGATACGTACAAGACCTTCAACAAGGAATTGGTACTACTACCGGCACTGGTAAAACACGCTCGAAACTACCGAAAGGTATCGCTGAAGCGGTTATCGAGGAACTCGAAGGCATGGCGCTGGAAGCTGTCATGGCTGACACCGAGTCACTGGAACCGAAGAACCTTGCTGAAGCGAAGAGGTCTCCGGATTGGCCGAAGTGGGAGAAGTCTATTCAGGAGGAACTGGATGTATTGTTGGAGCTGGGTACTTGGGAAGTTGTCCCAATGCCCGAGCATGCCAATATAGTTGGGTGTAAATGGGTTTTTAGGATCAAGAAGGACGAGCATGGTGATATTGCAAGATACAAGACCAGACTCGTGGCCCAGGGATTTACTCAACAAGAGGGAGTGGATTACAACGAAACCTACGCTCCGGTTGCTAGGTTATCGTTGATTCGGATCGCTCTAGCTCTTGGCGCAAGGTACAACCTCGAAATACATCAAGTAGACGTCAAGGGAGCTTACCTTAATGGCGAGCTCATTGAAAACGAGGTAATCTACATGAAGCATCCCCCTGGTTATCCCTTCGACTCTCCATCCAAAACCGTCCTGAAACTGAGAAAGCCGATTTATGGACTCAAGCAGAGCGGGCGTTATTGGTACCTGAAGTTTGGGAGAACGTTGAAAGAGCTGATGGATATGGAAAGATGTGAGGTGGACCATGCCGTGTTCTTCAAGCATTACGACACTGGACTCATCGTCATCGTCGCATCCGTAGACGATTTGACTATTCTTGCCTCTTCTATCGAGCTTATCAACTACGTCAAGGACAAGCTTCGAGAACTGTTCACTATCACGGACATGGGAGAATTACATTGGATCTTGGGTATTCAAGTTATTAGGGACAGGGAAAATGGTACGATATCGTTATCTCAACGCTCATATATCGAATCCATAGCTTGCGAATTTGGACTCGAAAATGCCAAACCCACTTCCATTCCTATGGATATCCACAACCGACTCACATCTGCCCAATGCCCCCAAACACCTTCCGAAGTCCTTGACATCGAGAAATTCCCTTACAGGTCCATAGTCGGCAAACTGATGTATGCCGCAGTGGCTACTCGAGTTGATATCGCCTTTGCAGCTCACTCTCTTGCCCGTTTTCTTAATAATCCGGGTATTTCGCATTGGAAGGCTGCCAAGCGCGTGGTTGTTTACCTGTTGACGACGAAAGACTTGTTGTTGACATATGGAGTTGCGATGAAGGATGCGAAAGGTTTTGTTGATGCGGATGGGAACATGAACGATGATAGAAGGGCGGTAACAGGGTATGTCTTCATCATTGATGGTGGTGCAGTTACGTGGTCCTCTCATTCCCAGTCCTTGATATCACTTTCGACTTGTGAATCGGAATACGTTGCAGCAACCGAGGCGGCCAAAGAGGGTCTTTGGCTGCGCTCATTCATTTCACAAGTGTTCACGCCTTCATTTTCGGATGCTATCCTGTCTCCTACGAATCTTCTTTCGGATAATCAAGCTGCCATTGCACTCGCGAAGGACCATCGTTACCATGGCAGGACGAAGCACATCGACATTCGTTACCATTTTATCCGTTTTGTGATTGATGAGGGGCAGATGAACCTCATCTATTGTCCTACAGAGGACATGTTGGCGGACACGCTAACAAAGGCGTTGCCTAGTATTAGGGCAAAGCATCTAGCGGTTGGGCTTGGACTCGTGCCATCTTGAAGGGGAGTGTTGGAAATATGATTTCTTTCTTTAGTATTTACAAGACGGCCACTCGTAGCTATAATTTCATTTCTCGATCGTTTACTGCTTTTTGCCTCTGTTTGGTATTTATACCGTAGCACAGCATTAGGTACCTCAGCATTGACTCTTACATCTCGCTGAGGTTAGTCTCCTTTCAGGTCAGAAGATGTCTGCTTGGATTGGAGAGGTGAAGAGTCAGGCTTTTGAAATGCAGGAGGCTGGTCTGAAAGTTCCTGACCTGGATATCATCCTTGGACTTACCATGGGTCTCCCTCCTTCTTACGACTCTCTCATCATTAATTTCGACGATACTCCATCCCACGAACTCACACTTGATCATGTTACAACCCGACTTTTAGCCGAAGAAACTTGCCAGCTCTCTCGTGATTCCCCAACCCCACAGACAACTACGATGACAAACCCGAAAGACCTTCAATACAATGTTGCTCTCGGTGTTAACAAGGCTCCCCTCCCAGTTGAACAAATTACTTGTTGGTTCTGTGACGAAAAAGGGCATTACAAGGAGAATTGTGAGAAGCGGAAGAAATGGCTTGAGTCGAGGAAGGGCTCGGGAAGGGTGATGATGGTTGTTGAAGCGGAAGATGAAAAAGAAGATGACGACTATGCTTATTGATGAATTCCTTTCACATTCCGGGGGTGTACGACGAAGTATTGCTCGCTTCCTTCGCTCACGGGGGTGTGTTGGATTTGGAGTTTCCGTTGATGAGCTCGGAAGCTCAGTGATACATTGACACCCCTAAGTATTGTACGATTAATTAAGAAAACCCCTATTTTACATATCTTATATACTGATGTACAATTTGGGAACGTCGTGCGCTTGCCACGGGTTCCCTGCCTATTTGAATTCACCTTTTTGTTGCTCGGAAATTCTCTCTCTCGATTTCTTTCGAACGTTAAATTCAACACAAGCGCACAATATAAGCCAAGTTATAGAGATATGAGAGAGAGAATGTTAGACGTACTGATGGTTTTATGAGGCGCAGCAGTAATTGGTGCTAAGAGAATTAATAAGCAAAAAAATATGATTGGTTGGTGGGTTATGTCTCACCTGCAGCTGTGGAAGTAACCAGTGGAGTGATTGATAGGTTGGAGGGCGTTGTAGGAGGAGTTTCGAAGGGAACGGGTCATGTGACTCGTTCCCTCGCATTCTGAGGGAACGAGGTGGGCCGCGCCAGACGCTGTATCGGGAATACTGTCCCATGTCCTGAAAAATGAAAAATGATAAAATTGACTATCTACGCTACTACTCGCTGCTGCGCCCGCTGCACTGCCACGACCACAAAGCAAGCAAGGATTTTGCTGGCGCAGACGGCGATCTCTGGGGAGCGTCGAAGTTTATGTTTATTAGGGCTCGGAACCGGGACCGTACTTCACGGTTTACGGGTACCGTCATACGGGATTTTGACCGTACCGTTCCTTGTGAGAGGTTGCCACAGACGGTACGGTCACGGCACGGACAGAACCGTATCTGACCGTGCATATACGGCCGGCACGGTCGTATTTACGGATGTTTGCTATGTCATCAAACCTTCGCTCTACGCCACCATGAAGTTCCAAGAGGTAGGCAACATTCCAGGGGACGATATTTGTGTATTCCTCTCTATTGTAGTCATCAGGCCCTGTAATGGATTTTCTTCTTCGATACAACCCTTCCCCCAACTCAATAAGGATTGTGGCTCAAGACCACACTACTACGTGCTTGTACCTTGGCCCTGGGAGTACCCAAGGTTTCCCGAGTTGCTCCATGACTTTAGCTCGTTCTCGCTGTCATCTTTTACCCTCCGAACACGGTTTTATTTCCAGACCAGGTATGGACTGGATTGAAGTGACAAAAATTCCTCTCACATATTCAGAATCAACGGGCTTTCTCCTCACTTCCATGTGAGTAGAACTGTTTCATGTTAGATTTATAGGGGCTCAATACTGACGAAAAATGTTTAAGAGCCTCTAGGATCAACGAGAAGAAAGCAGCACCCCAGATGGCAGAGTCTTCGAGCTCTGCACCTGTGTCCTTCAGTGGCACTCTTTTAACCAAAAGGCTCACTCGTGGCACTCTCAAGAAGCCTCATACTCTCTCGGTCCTTTCTCAGTCAACCGGCTGGTTTGCTATCCATGCTGTGGCGTTCCTCCCAACCTTGGCACTTCTTTCGCTCGCTTCGTATTTCCCAAAATCTTTGACATCCTGTTTCGGAAGTGATACTTTTACTCTTAGCTACTCATGTGCATATTTTTTGTTCCTTTTGACAATTTTTTCGGTTCTACTCGGTGAGTCTTTTCTATGATTTTCCGCACAGTATTTACTTATTTGAGTTAGTCACTGGTCATTTCAAGTACTGGCCTCACTATACACGGCTCATCACAAACTATACAACAAAAATACATCGCCATCGATCGCATTGGACATTCATGTCAACACGGCGCTGGAAACGCTGCATGAGTGTCAAAGTCAATCATCCTTTCACGTTTCCAGTATTTATTTTTGGACCTCATGCGCGTTCTATACCAATGAGTAAGTCTGCTCAACAGTGCTTCTGTATTAGTATTTCTTATGATCTGATAGTCATTGATGAATCCACAACACCACGGGATGTTTACCATTTCCTTTGGGCCCATGGACTGGCACCAAAACATTCCAATATGAGATCATCCCTTCGTCTTATTTCGTCTCGACGCAAACTTGCATTGAATATTCCTCTTATTCAGCAAGGTGTTTGTCAGTTATCTAGTGTTCAGATGTGTGTACACGTTTTTGGAGGTATCAGTGAGTTCATCAGCTTGTGATTGTTCTTTTGTATCCTCTTATAATCTGTTTAATCTATTTGATAGGTAACGAAGAATCAGATCCTGCTATAACAACCTCAGAACCCCAAGCTGGACCATCCCGTAAGTTTTCAGCTTCAGTTAATACTAGCATATTCTGATTTTAACTATAAGGTCATTCGCAACGTGTTGGGACTAGCAGTCGAATGGCACAGGCTATTCACAAGATTGGACTTAATGATGATGGTAACATGCCAAAGAAATGCACTGGTCCCAGCCGTAGCAAGAATGCAAGGCCTCCCCCTAAACGATGCACTGGTAATGCCAATTATCTTCCTGACCTTATGGAGGTTTCCGACAGTGAAGATGAAGATTTCAATGGTGAGACAGAGTTAGATGATGATGACTGGGGCTTTGATACAGATATCTCAAATGAAGAGGTGAGCACATAATTTCATCATTATCTTATTCATTTTACTCAAGGTTATCATCTCTCATGCTTAGCTGGCCGATATACTTCCCTCAAAAACTGTGCCAAATGCAGGTCAAAAGCGCAAAACTCGAGATAAAGGCAAAGATTCTGCTCCTGCCAAACGTCGCCGCCAGAATGCAGGTGTACGAATGGAATCATCCACAAGTGTTGTAAGTATTTCCTACTCTCTTCCTTGCATGTTACTAACTGTGAAAAATTCAAGACTGACTCAGATTCAACACAAACTGCCAAAAATCAATCATCTCGCTCATCAAGAGAAGTAAGCCACTATATTCTGAAACAATTGGCTCACTGACACATATGTAGACTCGTCGTCAACACCCGATATATCTATTCTATGAGGAAGTACCAACTGATGCTGATGGCACTACCGAACCAGGTACCAAGTATTATAAGTGTTGGCACGGCAATCGAAAGGTTTATAAGATCACAAAGGCGATGCGGGGGAATTTGAACAGTGAGTGATAGCAATTTTCATATCATTATCCTTGCTTATTCCCTTCGAGGTTTGACAGGGCATCTTAAGCGTCACTTCCTAGCACATTATCGCATGTATGAGGTCCTTCATAGACGGAAGGAAGCCCCGACTCAAGAAGAGATCGACATTGCTCGCAACAAGAAGCCTCTTAGTCCAGATGCTGCAAAGGACTATCTAAATCGGCTAGAGACTCTATCA
This sequence comes from Tetrapyrgos nigripes, assembly GCA_013368315.1. Lineage (NCBI taxonomy): Eukaryota > Fungi > Basidiomycota > Agaricomycetes > Agaricales > Campanellaceae > Tetrapyrgos > Tetrapyrgos nigripes. The sequence continues at coordinate 244,465 of JAACJM010000023.1, forward strand.
CACAATATCCAGGACATGTTTGCAAAACAAGCAGCTGCGCAACAGGCAAGGTGTACCGTGTAAAATTTAGTATTAGAATTAACTCTGCTTTATACTAATAGGAACCTTGGGATCAAGCGAAGTTTGAAGAACTTCTCATCAAGTGGATTGCTGCCTGTGATCAACCCTTCTCTACTGTCAAGGATCCCGAGTTTCAAGCATTATTGCAATACACTCATCATGGTCGCACTCTCAACATTCCATGTTCTAAAACCATTCGGTCTCGGATTATGAAGATGTATGAGAGTGTAGTAGACCAATATCGCAGTCTTTTTAGTGTTCGTATTGCCCTTTCACTTTTCACACTCATAGCAATGTTAATTGTCTAACAGGAGGTCGAATCCAAGTTTGCTATATCTTTAGATGCATGGACTTCGAGCAATGGCTATGCATTTATGGCTATCATCGCTCATTATGTTGACAACAAGGGAAAACTCGGTATGAATCTAGCTTTCTTAATTCAATTTTTCTCTGATGCAAATGCTACAAAAGTTGAGGTCTTAATTGATTTTAGAGAGCTTGTTGGTGAGCACTCAGGTGCGAACATGGCTGAAGCTGTGTGGGACACACTTGAGAAATTTGGAATTACTGCTCGTGTAAGTACTCTGAGGTTCATGGTTAAAGTCTATGTGGCTCAATTTTTCCTTGCTTCATTACTGCTTTGTTAGGTGATTGCATTCATGATGGATAATGCGACCAACAATGATACTCTGGTGGAGAATTTTGGTCAGATGTGTACAGAGAATGGCATTCTTTTTTCTGAGAAGGATGCTCGGCTTCGCTGTTTACCTCACACAATACATCTTGCTGCACTGAAGGTGATTTGTCCTTCAGTTGAGATTTTGACCCTGTCTGATGATCAGCTGGATAGCTTCTTGAAGCTATTGGTGCTGTTAGCACACACTCAGGACAGGAGTCTTATCAGGATTCTGCAATTGCTCCAGTTGGGCGAGAATTTGATGATGAAGCTGTTTCACTTGAGGATGGCATTGATAATGAGCCAGATAATGTCGCTATGAAATCAGCAGTTGGAAAGGTGCAGTTTTTTTCTTCTTATTTTTACTTGAAAGCACTGAATGTTCCTTTCATTTTTAGCTTCGCAAAATCATCCGACATGTCCGAAGCAGCCCCCAACGCCGAAAAACTTGGCTGAAGGAAGTTTTGATGGCAAATTCAGCCAATGAAAATCGTTCTGAAGTCGCACTTATGCTTATCCTTGATGCCAAAACTCGATGGTCTTCAACCCATCAGATGCTTCGTGAGTTTGAACTTCTTTTTCTATCAGTCAATAATTGAAGTTGTGATTCTCATTTCATTCAGGCCGAGCCTTGCATTACAAAGCTGCAATCAACTCCTACTGTGCTAGAGATCGTGAACTTCGCAAATTTGAGCTTGAGGAGCATGAGTGGAAAACTTTGAAGCTGGCATCAGACTGGTTGAAAACCTTTCGTGCTGCTACAACTGAAATGTCTACCACAAAGCAGCCGATGCTCTCAAAAACTCTTGCTACTTTTCGCGGTCTTCAGGACAACGTGCGCTCAATCCTTGCACAACTACCCCATTCCACCGATCAATCTCTTCGACGTGGTCTCTTCGATGCTCACACGAAACTCAGTGATTATTATTATAAGTTTGATCAATCGCCATATTATACTTGGGCTGCTTGTAAGTTTTTATACCTCTTGTATTCATAATGATCTGCTAATAATGTTACTCAGTGCTGGATCCCCGTATCTCATATGATGCTCTCGTCGCTGATTACAAGAAGGAACCCGATCTTCTTGCTGACATCAATGCTGCAAAAACCAATTTCGAAATCCATTTTCTCACAAAGTATCAACCTGCCGAGTCTTCTGATGATTCTAATGCGACCGCAGCAACAACTACGCCATCTACAGCATTTGATGATTCTCCTGTCAAGATCGACTTCCTATCCCGCTACGAACAGCCGAGTGTTGGCCCATCTTCACTGCAGGCTGAGCTAGATGAATATTTTCGGAGTACTGCTTCTCGCCGTGTAAAAATGACGACTGATCCTCTTGAGTGGTGGCATGCACGACGTGACCAGTTTCCTTCGCTGTATCGTTTTGCTCGGGACATCCTCTGTATCCCAGGTAGGTGGCAAATCTTCACTCATGAGTGTTTGCAGCTAACTTCACCTTCTACGCATCAGGTTCTGCAGTGGCCGTTGAGCGTGTTTTCTCTGGTGGAAGAGATACAGTCTCTCTCCGTCGTGCTAGCTTGAAAGCTGAGACCATACAGGCCTTAATGGTTGTTAAAGCACAGCTTCGCATGGCACGGATTGCAATCGTTGAGATCCTTGGAGATGATTGAGGTTTTAATTTTATTTACCCAATTTCTATTTTTGCGCAGATCCCTTCCTGTAGATAGAAATTTTCTTTATGCAATCTCAGAGACCGTAAAGCCGTATACGTCCGTATTTGACCCGTTACCGTACCGTACAGATTTCCAGACTGGGCTTTACGGTACGGGTACGGCACTCCCGTACATTTTACGACCGTAAAGATTACGACCGTGACCGTATACGGACGGTTCCGAGCCCTAATGTTTATGTTTAGTGCTACAGAATTAGAAACCGGAACGATCCGCCCTTTCCGTAACTAAATGAGATTTGTGAGAAAATGTTGCCTAAAGAACAACGGATGAGGTGCGGAAGTAAACTCGAGGAAGCAGTCCCTCCTCTTCCCTTCGGTCCGAGTCGGGGATTGCTTGTCTCGCAATACTCCGCTCATTTTGCAATGTTTCGTTCACTTCTCATTACTTTCCCTGTCCGCATTATATTGCAAAGCGACCTCGATATATTGCCATTATCCGCTCAAATATTCTCCATCTCACTGATATCTTGTGGCATTTCTTGAATAGACAAAATACTGAAAATCAGACGAGATCTCAGCAGATATTGGGGCGTATGTTTTTGTGGTGAAGAAAGTAAGGTTGGTGGAGGGGTACGTGGCCGTAGTTCTGATTGTGTTTGGATTTGGGTTGGGATTGAGGCCGAAGCATTGTGGGCGTAGCCGCGTAAGCGTCTTTCTTTTCGTGGTTTATACTAGTACTGGATTGGAGGAAGACTTGGAGGAGTGCGAATTAAGGAGGAACAGCGAGATTTGGCCTTCTTGATTTTGTGAAATGCGACGAAAATGGCGTTTCTTTTCGTCTAGCTGGCGTCAGGACAAAAAAAAAAAATTAGTACCTCGATGGTACTTGGCAAATATCAGAAAAAAGACTCACCACGGTAGCCACATGTCTTCACCCGGTCTTCCTAAATCTCATTGCAGTGCACGGTTTCAAAAGCGTCGGGAAACGAGAGGAAAGAGGGACAGCCGCACAACACATGACCATGACGTCAACTTGAGGGCCGGTTTTCTTCAACTGACCACGACGCCCACAACCAGAAGCACTCTCTTTTATTTCCTTCTTTAGTCATCGGCTTGAGGCCTGAACCCTCACAAGTATCGTATACATAATGAACACTTAAAATAGAAGATTTGATCCTCTAGTGCTAGAATTATCATAAACGAGGCGGAGAGATATCTTTTGAATCAGTGGTCATCATGACGACAAGAAGGGATCAAATAGGAGACCATCAAATATATCTTCTGTGTGCAGTCTGAGCCCAGGGCAATTGGGAAGGAACCATCGTTCAGAAAGCTAAAGCTGGCAGGTTTGAGGTATTCTGTAGCCCGGAAAAGTCATGTACGGTGTAGTAATAGAACAGATCCTGATCATGCTGTACTGTACTTGATCGGAAAGCGTTTTCGGCTGGCAATCATAACAATGATAACGTATCGACATTTCACAGGGTTGAAGTACTATAGGCACCGACTACTGATAGATTTCAAGCACAGACCTAGAGGATTTGAAGTGGTAAGTACCAGAGATCAGCATCTGAATCTCAATGATTACTTACTCCAGGAGCTCCCGAGCAGCTAAGACCTTCACAGCAAGTATTCCCGATAAAGGTAGCGCACTGCTGGCCTGCGGTTTGACAGACGCCAGGTGTGGGCATGCAGTTCTGTGATTTCAAAAAAAGAGAGGTGAAAACCGTGAAAACAACGAATCGAAGACTCCGAGTCAGAGTTGAGGAGCAGGAGGAGGAGGTTATGTAGATAAAACGAGGATCACTCACTCCAAGAGGACTTCCATTCGTACACGTCAAGCCTGGGCAGCATTGATTGGATCCAGGGACGCAGGGTATGAAGAGACTAGTACATGACTCGGATTGGCGTTCTTGGAGAATGGCAGCCAGAGAGACCGGGGCTATGGCAGCAGTAATGATGGTTAGGAGGGTTGTGAGTTGCATTGTGGTTTTACGAGGCCGCGACAGTACTGGTGGGGGAGAGCGATAACTGAAAGGTTCGATGTTTTATAGCCTCAGAGCGTCGGAAAACAGGTACATGCTGTCAAGTTACAAGTACGACCGTACTAGTATTGGCGTTGGAATGAGCGGCACGAAGAATGCAGAAGATCCTTATGAAAGTATCGAGAATCTATGCAGACTCAAACATTCTCGGGACATGGGACAGCGGGTTCCTGTATCTCAACCGGTCGGGTTCACATCGTCAACCTGATATGGGGGTAGCGTCGGTCCAAAAACAATCTAGTGGAACACATCCACGGGTGCCGCGTGCCAGTGTCTGGTCTGAAATATACTTAGATTGGATTTTGATGGTGTCGGGAGGAAGGGCCTGTTGACGTCGGTAACCGGGACTGCCAACGGTCCTGCTCATCATTGGAACCAAGAGGAGTCTAGGAGAGTCAAGTTAGTACTGAAGCTGCGGTAATAAGTGTAAATGAAAATAAAAAACCATCCAACAACACCAGCCATTAAATCTATACCCATTTTCCACGCACCGCCGCTATGACTATTATATGACATCGTCAGAAGACATTCAAACCAGCGGTCATACCTAAGAAATATCGTGGTCATTGTCGATCTGATGCCTAGAAACGCTTGACAAAGCCAGTTCGGTAAAAGTACAGACCGAGCACCGGAACTTCGTGGCGTGGGACTTTGAATACCTGGGAAGCTCGACCTAGCTTAGCTCGGCCTTCAAGGGCCTCATAACCTGTCCAACAGCCTCAAAGACTCCTCTTTATAGGATGGTGATACTCTCGTTTCACTCCTCAGTAAGTAGCATTGTCTGCCATTGACTTCCGATCCTTATACTTTATCATTGCTTCATTGTAAGCATTGGCAGTTCATAGGAGTGTCTAGGAGCACAGTGGGAAGATAACTGTGCGAATCGGGGTCCAGGCCAGATAAACGTCCGCCTGTTCAATTTGTTCCTGGATTCTTTCCGCAAAAGCTAACGGAACTCTCAAGTTTGAACAACCGCTGGTGGGCTATGGTCATCTGTCATCCGTGCAGGGCTATTGAAGATCTAACAGGTCACACTGAACAGTCTGCTGATCCTTGGCAGTATATTGGAAGTGGTATATTCGTCGCCGTTTCTCATAGCTTCAGGACGAATAAAAAAGAAGAAGCCATTCTAAATGTTGCTCTAGTTCCCCCACCCACACACTGCACAATGTCCAGCCCAGTTATCGTCCATCTGAGCGACATACAACCGCCCAGTGGCACCCGGATCGTTTGGGAGAAGTATAGGCATACCAGCGTCCATTGGTTTGCCGAGTGCTTCGCTGAATTCGTTCGTAACTTGCGTGCTGAAACGTGAAGCTATTCATTGACAAAAACTTTTTAGGTCGGGGTGTTCATCTATACCTATGCTGGTGGGTGGCTAGTCCTCAACTCATTTCTTTTTCTTCTGCTCACAATCCCTTTAGGTGTTGGTTCACAAATTCTCTACATCCTGCAGGGTATCTTACCTTTGGAGGATTTGAGCTGTGAGTCCCTCCTGCTCGTGCTTGCGTTCCACCATTAAACCCTGTCACCACCAGCTGTCTTCCAAGTTGGATGTGCCTACGCTGCAGGAGTTCTCTTCGCTGTCGCTATCGCGCTCCCGGTTTCTGGTGGACTATTATCTCCTGGTATCACTATCTGTGCATGCTTTACCAGAGGGCTTCCTCCCCTCAAAGCCGTCAGGTGCGTTTGCAACTCCCTCTAAAGATCACTCGTTGACCTTTTCTCCTAGATACATCATTGTTCAGATCCTAGGAGCCTACGTGGCTTGTTTAGTGATCTACGTCCAATACCGTGACATGATTGTTACGGCGGAAGAGGTGTTGCAGGCAGCGGGGCAATATGATGCAGTCATTTTCACACCTAGGGGACCTGCTGGTGCGTTTGGTCTGTACCTTACACCAGGAGTCAACCTTGGAAGGGCGTTCCTGAATGAATTTGTGACGGTACGTATCCGCTGGTCCTTCACATCTGTCATACTACTACTCACATTCATCGTTGAAGGATCTCGCGCTTACCATGGTGATTTGGAGCTGTCTTGATCCAACGAACATGCTAGTACCACCGTTTGCAATCCCCTTTGTCATTGGTCTGATCTAGTGAGTTTCGTGCAGAGTGTGGTTTGATTGTTTCAACTCGTTCCTTCCTCCCTAGCGCTGTCGCTGTCTGGGGCTTCTCCCTTCCTGGACGTGAGTAACCTTGTTCTCTGTGCAGTTGTATCTCATTCCCATGTAGTCGCTGCAAACACCGCGAGAGACGTTGGAGGACGATTGGCCGCAATGACAATTTGGGGGACCAAGGGTACATTCGGTTCCTTAGTCGCCGCTCACTGGTGTTCCTTACATTTTTGCTTCCCATCTTTTAGCTAACGGTGGAAAGTACGCTGCCATAGCCGCCCTGACCAACATTCCCGCAACATTCGTCACCGCCGTGTTATACGAAATGTTCTTCGCTGATTATGCGCGTGGTACGTTGAGTCTTGACATGTTACTTGGAAGGTTGTTCTGTCTATCTCAAACATGTTACATTTTTACTTGAATATAGTTGTCTCGAGCGCTCATCTGGAGCTTATTCGGTCCCACCGGAACCACGCACGTACTCCTAACAGAGTGCAGAACGACTCCCAGCTGGATTCGGCGGAGAAGGACAAGATATCTGATGGTTAGAGTGTAAGAGCGGAAAAAGCGCTACATCAATTCGGTTGGTGGTCTGTAGATGTTAAATTGTAAGTGGTAAATAAATTTCAACGGTCTTTAGGGGTCTATTACGCAAGTAGCCCATGCCCTTTACCGACTCCCATGGCGCTGCAAAACGTGTTTCCTGCCCCCCTCCTGCCCCCTCCTGCCCCTCTAGTCTGTCCTACTCTTCTTCGGAGCAAAAAAAAAATGGTCAAACTGTCAAATATGGCAATGCTAATTTGCGAGTCGATGTCGTCGGAATGTGTGTAGTCCATTATAACTTATTCCATACAGTAGAAATGTTGCTACGGCTTCGAGCGTAGTCTCGCCGTGAATATAAATTCTACATGTACAACTTTTAATGTCTTTTTCTTTTCAGTGAGAACCGTTCTCATCTGAGCTCAGACAGCTTGCTATTTCACTGGTAGAGTGTCCTGATGGAATGTGCGTCAGCTGGCTTGTGAAGCGCCACTGAAATAATGGGTGACGGTCGCGTATACAACTCCCAAAAGGTCTCATTCTAGGATCTATTCAATGGTGAGTGCTTCGTATATATACTGACAGATACTGACTCGTCCCAATCTAACCAACCAAACTCATTCATTCATTCACGCAAAGAATTTGCCAAATTGTCCAGACTCCATGCATCTTACTAGTACTCCTTCCACCTCATCCATTATGGCAAAGTACACACCAGTCTCGCTGGGAGTGGCTGCGAGCCTTTCTCTCTTCCCCCTCAGAAGTGTGTCTTCGTACATTACATCTTTGCTCTCACCTCTCTCGTATCCACTGACCCTCTCATTATCAGCTCAGAGCCTATTTTGCCGGAATGTATAAAAATTTTGACTACGTCAATTTTCAAAACCATTAAAAGGGATTTAAGGATTAATGGTAGAAGTAGAGAAGGGGTATGTCATCAGTTTAGAGTCGAAGCATTGACGCAGGTGCAGGCGGAGGGTATGGCTGTATGCACATCTCCTGAGAATGCAATGTATTGTTTCTTGTTGCTGGGATTTTGGAATCGTGAGTTTCCTTTTTGAAATGGCAGTGTGGTGTTCAGAAGGCTTAAGACATTGAAGAACGTCTTGATAAACGTGTTTCTTTTTTGTCTTTTCCCCATTCTTTTATTGAACAGACTGCTACGAACTCTGACGTTACATGCCGCTGTTGTTCTCGGGACAAAAGAGTTCTGATTTGAGATACCTATTTTCTCTGGCCATCTGCACATGTATCTAAGGCCATAAGAATAGTAGTCTGTTGCACCTCTGGCTTCATACCCATTTTTTATTTATTTCAGCGTCTGTGAATGTCAAAGGAAGAGGGAAATAGTAGAGTGAGGAAGTATCCCTTGAGGAGTCATGGAGACATGTACGAGATTCACAAGTCTCCCAGATAAATATCTTATTCTGTTCTCTTTTATATACTATATTGTAGATATCTACTCCAGTTTCCAGCTGTAATTTAGCATCAGAATGGTAGTCTGTTACACCTCTGTAGCTTTATGTGTCCTCTCACTTTAGTTGCTGTTGCTCAAGTCCAGTTCAAGCCTGGCAATCAGCAAATCTCATGCTATCAGCCCTATTCAGATTGCCATTTAACTTGGTATTATTTCTACTACAGGGTCACTATCTGCCATAAGCAAGTGTCTAATGTGAATATCTACCTTTACTTAAGGTATCTGCAGGGTGTCCGCAAAGTGTCTGCAAGTGCACAGCCACCTAGCGGACACCCTGCAGACACCCTTCCCAAATACTACAATGAGTACAAATTGTCTCAAAGCTATTATTAAACTTAGGTTATCTTAGTGAGTAATCTTAGCGAGAGTCACAAAGTGGGGGGGTAAGAGCGTGTGAACGTATCTCGCTGGACTCTCAAGTATATATCATTAATCAAAGTAGTATAATAATATAAATAGTCTAAGTATATCCGTGTGATTGTTTGACTGTAAGTCCGCAGTACCTGAGTGATGCCGTATGCATTGTAACTTAGTAACATGATCGTAATCGCTTAATTCCAACATTCCCCTTCAAGCGGATATCCCAAGTATTCGGGAGAAACACTTGATCTTATCAGCGGAGAGAGCCTTCGTAAGTATATCCGCAAGTTGATCATTAGTTGACACATGTTTAACTCGTATGTATCGTTGATTTATTCGATCAGTAAGGAAGTTTTTACGGATATTGAAATGCTTAGTTCTCTGAGTATGTTGTTCTTCAGGAGCACGTATAATTGCCAAAGTAGATGCACTATCTGAGTTGATAAGCACTGGCTCCTGTTCGGCATTTAGAATTTCTTCTATAAAGCCTTTCAAATAAATAGCTTCTTGTGAGGCATGTGCGAGTGCACATAGTTCAGCCTCAGTAACTGATAAAGTTACCAGTGTGCCTCGCTTACTTGACCAAGAAATAAGCGATTCAGCAAATTTGAATGCATAGCCCATGATTGGTTTATTGCCATACGTAGACATACCATCAGAGTCAGCAAATCCATAAGTAGAAGTAATAGTAGGGCTCCCTAGGTTGAGCCAGTAATCGCAAGTTCCTTTTAGATAAAGATAGCATTGTTTAGCTGCAGCGTAATGCTCTTCACCTGGATCGTTAAGATATCTTGCTAGTTGACCAGTGCAGTATGCAATGTCTGGCCTAGTACAGTCAGCAACATATTGTAAACCACCAACTAGTGACATAAAAAATTTGATAGCAGCGGCGCCCCGTTGCAGTTCACTCCCAGGTCTAGGGCTAAGATTTTGCCCAGGTAGCATAGGTGTACGGCGTGCATGTAATTGGTCAAAATTGTATCATTTGAGAATGTTCTCAATGTAATGTTTCTGACAGAGTTTAATAGTACGGTTATTCCTATCTCGTTGAATTTCCATACCGAGAATCCAGTGGATTTCTCCACCGTCAGTGACTTGGACGTGTCCACTAAGTGCAGTAACAAAAGCTTGTGCAGTAGCTTTGTTGATAGTACACAAAGTAATGTCATCGACATGACAAGATAGTATTAAAATAAGTTTATTCTCATAATATCGGTAGAATACCGCATTATCGTAAGTAGACTTCTTAAGTCCTAGTAACTTTATGAGAATATCACATAATGTTTCGTACCATCGACGACCGGCTTGCTTAAGCCCGTATAGAGTCTTTCTGAGTTTAAGTACGTAACCTTCAGGCAAGTTAGGTAGTAAATTACCTGGAGGTGGACGAAGGTATAACGTTTCCGTAAAGATAGGCAGATTTAATATCAATCTGAGTAGTTTCATAGTCTAATGAAGCTGCAAGAGCAAGTATAAAACGTGTACTGCTCATGCGTGCTACAGGGGCAAAGATATCATTTGCGTAGTAATCAATGCCTTCTTGTTGACTAAAGCCTTGTGCTACTAGTCTAGATTTCAATTTGGTCTGTTTACCAAGTTTGTATTTAGTTTTGTAGACAAATCTGGAACCAATGATATTTGCATCAGCAGGAGGTTTGACGTACTCCCAGGTTCCTAGACTTTCTAGAGATTCTATCTCGGCTTTCATGGAATCAAACCATGCATCACGTTGTGGATGATTGAGTACATCCTTGAATAAAATTGGATCGCCGACGTTATCAGCATAGTAAACATTGAATTCTGTTAAGAAGAAAGCAATGTTTTGTTCAACTTCATCGTAGAGTAAACCTCTGGCTTCTCAGATCCTTGTTGATCGTCTTGGGCCATCAGGTTGTATAGTTTCGTCTTCGTCGACATCCATTGGTTCAGGCTCGTGTTCCTGAGGAATTGGAGTTTCATTTGTATTTTCTTCTGTAGTTTCTAATGGTTCTTGATTTTTGTTTTGTAACTCCCCTTCAACTTGTGATTTCGACGTTAAGAATTGCAAGTTGCATTCTACATTCACTTTAGTACCAAAGTATACATAATGGCCTTTTGAATGATCATCAAAGCCTAACCAAACTCCACGTTTTCCTTTAGGAGTTAGTTTACTAGTTCTTGCTTCGTCGTATACAATGCAAGGTGTACCAAAGCTATGTAGATTGTCTAAGTTTGCGTTGACACTGTAACGTTTAAAATAGGGAGTTTGCATTTTTAATGCAGTTTTCGGAGATCTATTAAGTATGTACATAGTATAAAGTCCTGCGTGCCACCATAAACGATTAGGTAGTCTTCCAGTATGCAGATTAACACGAATACCATTCATAACATGCTGATGTATGTTTTCAGCAACTCCGTTTTGCTGAGGTGTGTCATGAACTGTATAACATGGAATTGTACCTTGTGCTTTCAGGTAGTTTCTGAATGCACCCAAAGTAAATACAGCATCATTGTCTGATTGTAGTATTTTAACTTTGATACCATATTGTGTAAATAGCTCAGTAGTAAATGTAACCCATTGCGTATAGGCTTCGTCTTTTGTTTTGAGTGGAGATAATATTAACCAACGTGTACAGTCGTCAACGATGGTTAACCAGTATTTGTAGCCTTCAATAGAGGCAGTTCGTAATGGACCAAATATATCAATGTGAAAATGGTCTCCGAAGTTTTCTGCTAATTCCAAAGTACGTTGTTTCGGAACAGAAAGTCTATGTATATTATTGATGATGCAGTCTTCACATTGAGTTTCTGTCCAATCATCAATAATGATTGTAATAATAGATTTATCTGTTTTTAGTAATGTTTTTAGATTTGTATAACTCATATGACCAATTTGTTTGTGAAGTTCGTATAAACTTAAACTAGCAACATTATCACTCAATTTTTTAGTTGTGATAGAGTAAAGTTTGGCGTTCTCATGTATAGCGCCAACGAAATTGTCCTTGTCATTGTGTATTGTACATAAATGATCATGAAAAGTAAAAGTATGGTCTGCTTTTTGTGAAATACTGATTAAAGTAAACGGAAGCTTTGAGTTGTAGTATACATTTTTAAGAGTGATCGATGAAGACTCACTATTGTCCTTCCTAACTTCTACCTGCATATCGCCTGCTAATTGAAGTTCTAGATGCTCTGAATTGGCAACAGTTAAAGTTATAACAGGCATAGTATGAACGTTGAAAAGTAAGTTAAGATACGGTGTACAGTGTATAGTAGCACCAGAATCAATTATATGCATATGATCTTGGTCAGAGATCGCGGTAAAAGCAGGTAGGGAAATATGATGACTCACTGGAGTCTCAGAGTCTTCCATCTCGACGTCGCCTGAAGAAATCGACTGTACCCAGTCCAATTGCGAAGTTGACATAGTCATGACTTGAGAAGAAGAAGACGCAGGCATGGAGACGGCAACTGATGCATTCTCCTTGACCTTGCCTTTGTTGGATTGTTTTGTAATCCCTTTCTTCTTCATAGCCTCTTTGGACTTTTCAGTCCACGGTTCTGGGCATGTCTGGGTCATATGACCCATCTTGTTGCAATTGAAGCATTTCCAATCTTTTTTGCCATCAGAAGGCTTCTGGTATGGTGCTGCAGCGTTAGCGCATTCCCCTTCTGACTTGTCTGATCGTTGAGCACTGCCTTGACTAGTGCTGCCAGACTTCTTGTCGGACTTCTTACCCGACGACGAAGGATATGTTCAAGCATTGCTCAAACGATAGTTGGTGAATTCCTTCTTTAGTCGCGCAATGAGGTTGACAGCTGTGTATACAGGTTTCTCCCCTTCTGGTGCAGTAGTGGCATCCCATGTAGTGGCAGCCGCATCCACAGTTGCTTCGTAAGAACTGCGAACAAAGTGATAGTGCGGGGGAATAATCCCCACCAGGGCTGAGTAAAAGACTTGATCTGAGACATCTATGTCTCTCTTCTTGATAGAAGCCCACAGATCCTGAGCTTTGTTGAGGAGCTTATCAAACTCCCAGACTGGTTTATGTAAGTTGAAGAGTTTCCACAGCTCGTTAGACTCTTGAACTGTGGATGAAGGATCGAAACGTTGCTTGAGCTTCTCGATAAGCTCTATCGCATCCGACTCTTCGATGTAGTGGATCATAATTTTATCATCTATCTTGCCTGTAATAGCGTTAAAACAGGCTAGTTTGACAGTGTTACCAGGATGTAGTCTGGAGCTTTTGAAGTGTTGGTGACGAATCACCCGTAAAGCGTTATTAGTGCGAAAGTACCACATCTTCCAATTCTCACTGCCAGTAAGAACTGACAAGGAATCAAAAGCTTTGTTGATGTTGCTGAGCGGCATCACGTAATTGGGGTTTGTATTTTCGGGCATAGATAATGCGACCGACGAAGTAGGGGAAAATGGAGGAGATGATGATGGAGGAGGGACGTTACCCTGGACATTGGTACTAGTATTTTTGCCAGCATCAGACATAATGGGAGTGAGTGTGAATGGAAGGGGGTTTTGGATGAGAGGATCAAGTGGTTTTGCCTGAGAAGTAGATGATACAGGCAGAGTAGGAGTTTGGGTACTAGAGTGACAACTGGTAGTAGGAAGTGAAATATCTGGGGCTGGTCCTTGAGATCGAGTTTGTCGACTAGTCATATACTAGTCCAAGAACAGAGTACGAGTAAAGAGTAAAGCAGAGTAGAGCAAGTGTTTATCGAAGTTATAGCAAGCTAGTCGGGGTCCATAACCTATTAAACTTAGGTTATCTTAGTGAGTAATCTTAGTGAGAGTCACAAAGTGGGGGGGTAAGAGCGTGCGAACGTATCTCGCTTGACTCTCAAGTATATATCATTAATCAAAGTAGTATAATAATATAAATAGTCTAAGTATATCCGTGCGATCATTTGACTGTAAGTCCGCAGTACCTGAGTGATGCCATATGCATTGTAACTTAGTAACATGATTGTAATCGCTTAATTCCAACAGCTATTACAATGTATTATCTTGTAGAAACATGCTAAGACATGATCCCCAATACCACCAATTGTTTGATATTCAAAGTTAATGAGTGCAAATGCAGAAAACACACATCTCAAAGCACTTGGGATGTGTGAGAAACATGTTTTTGTGCCCTGGCTTTGCAATTTTACACTAAGATACATTCATGAGGATGTAGATATCTTCTACTGATATGCTTTATAGAGATAATTTGTATGAACATATCAGAAAAACAAGAAAAAATTTTGCAGCTGTGCTTATCCTGCTTTTTTGAAGATTTTTACACTTTGTGTACAGCAGATACACCACCTTGAAAGCATCTCTGAGATAATAGACAGTTTGCGCTACGCGGCCACGTGCGAAATCCGCGTTGCGCTTTTCGGACCGACTAAAAATGACAGTGCATATAAGGCTTGTTTTGCGCTTGGGACTGATCCCTCATGGGCGTATAACAACCCGCTGAGCTCTATAGCCCCCCACAAGCACTATATCCATGGAAGAATATTCGCTGTAGCAGAGTATACCCCAAAATATACTCGATCGCGTCCGAAAAGCGCAGCGCGGATATCACACGTGACCGAAAAACGCAAACTGTCTAATATATATCATTGATACAGTAGATAGAGTCATATACAATAATTTACAATGCTATCTGCAAGGTTTCCGCAAGCCCGCAAGGGGTGTCCGCAAATTTACCTATACCAAAATTTTATGTACTCAACTCATTAGAGGCTAAACCAATTGGCAATGAAGAATGTGGTATGTACAATATACATCTGCTCAATGAATGACCCTTTCAATACAAGTAACTTAATATAATATGAAGTGTAGTGAACTTGATTAGACTGGAATAAGCACAGTCCTACCCAAAATGGAAAGTCAAGCTATACTCAAGCTACCCCAAACTACTCTCAAGCTTCCTCCACCTACCTTATATGCCCCTAAAATGCCTTTGATGTGCCCTAATTTCTCTTGAATATATCTAGACTATTTTTTGGCTTGTAAAATGATTGACATTGCTTTTGTATACTAAAACCTCATTCATATGGATCTGCCTGTTCTCTCTGGGTCACCATATTCACAAAGCAAGCTGTCTAACACAGTTGGAAAAATCTAGCTAAGACTTGCACAAAACAAGACTGCAATTTTAAAGTGTATGTACTTGACTCTGTAGAGGCTAAACCAATTTGCAATGAGGCATGTGGTGTCTACAATATACATCTCCTTGATGAATGGCCTTTCCAATGTGAGTAACTTGTTGTGAAACGAAGTGTAGTGAAGTTGATTCAGTGTTGTAGCTAAGGCTTAAGCCTTAATATAGACCTTAATTTAAGCCTTAGCATCGACGACAACCCTTCATGAAGCCTTAGCAACCTTAAAAAGGCAGGTGATGTCATATTATAAATCATTAAAAATTTCAACATACGACTGTCCTGCGCTGGCAGCACCCAGTTCCCTATACCTGCTCCTACTATTTGCAACACCATACTATGCCTCCTTCACGCGGGCCTGAGCTTGGTGACGATGCATCCGCAAACACTTCAATATATGTCAAGTCAGGCGTAGGTTGGAGGCGCGAAATGCAGAAGTAGATTGATCAGGTGGACACAGAGGAGCGGGAACGTGAACTCAGTGAAGCTAACGGTGAATTGGCCATGGATTCCGACAATATGGACGTTGATCAAGGTAATCCGGGCCCATCACCACAGCGTGCTAACCGCAAGTGGTTGCCAATCACGCTAGAGAAGCTGTTCGGAGGTGAAGTCAAGAAGCCGTTGGACGATTTTCTATCTACGCGCACCCGGAAGTGAGTTTATGATGAAGGGGTGCTGCAAATGGAGCTTATTGCAGCAGAATATTCTGATGAGCCCTTAGACGATGGAGAAATGGAGGGATCTGGCGATGATTATGAAGCGTAGAGACTTGGTACATAGTATACTATATTAACACTTAAATACCCTTCATATGAAGCCCCTATTAACGGTGAAGACCTTAACAAAAGAAATCGCCCTTATTAAGGCCTTAGATTACAACACTGAGTTGATTACAATAGCATAAGCACAGCCACACCCAAAAAGGAGAGTCAAGCTACACTCAAGCTACACCCGAGTGGGTAAGTAGCTTGAGTAGTAGCTTGAAAAACCAGATGCCCATTGTAACCCTAAGTTGGGTTCCTTATTAGGAATGGCGTCGTTATTAAAAGCAGGCCCTCGAGTAGCGTTGACCTCCTTTACGCTTTCATATCCAAACGTCCACCTCTTTTGCAGCGAGACGTTGGTCGATTCATTCTGAATCTCATCATCCTCAACATCAGGTGCGTTATGCTGGTTGTCTATCTGTCTGCTATTTTTGACTATCCCTAAAGGACCTACGAGTCGTAATAAGTGTGTACGTATCAGTACTATGCTCAATTCATGTCTCTGTGTAGCAAGGAGGATGAGGTACAGATAAGACTCCATAAGAACGCAATTCTGCCTCTCCGTTGTCGCCCTGAGCTCGTGCTGTAGACATTCTCCATCCGCTATCCACATAGACCTCCGGCACCGTTGTATCTCTAATGGGGGCTTTGGAAGTCTTGAATTTACGTTTACGATGTGCAAGCTCCCAGAATGTAGGTGAGGGGTTCCCAAGTCCGGCGCGATTAAGACGTTGGGATGTTTCGAGGAAAGGTGTTATAGTGGAGCCAGGCCGTAGAGAATCCCTGTGATGATAACGACGACGCCTGATTGATATGAGTACGAGAATCACCAATACGAGGAAGACGGCACCGCCGACCGTGCCTCCGATTACTGTGGTGTTCGGATGATGAGAAGAGGATGGGATTAAGGATGAGGTTGGTGATGGTGATGGAGGTGTTGTTTCCGATAGTTGCGATGATGTCGTTGAATTCGCCGGTGTATCACGGACAATTGAGTGAGTGAACTCGGATGATGTAGATTCAAGTGTAGGTGTGCTATGAGATGAAATGGTAGGAGAGGCTTGCCTGGCAATTGAAGGAGTGAATTCAGATGATATGGAGGAGGGTATAAGTTTGCCGGGAGATGATATGGAGGAGGGTGTAGGTGTGTTAGGAGATGAATTGGTAGGGAAGGCTTGCCTGTGGAAACCGACAACTCAGGGGGAATCTTTTGGTATAAAAGCAAACGTACACAGTAGTCCGAGTCCTTGATTGTGCTGGCGCAGGTGGTGGGGGTTGCGCTTGTAAGGATGATACAGCGAGCAATGGGTCACTTTCTCCCACTAAAAAGGTTTCATTGGAATCCTGTTGATAGCCTGCAAAGTGACAGGTTCTATCAACATTGTCGATTTGAGAACGTCAGATACGTAAGAAATAAGACGAAATAAAAACATCTGTACCCAGCTTGCGTCACGTTCCTCGAAAATTCACCCTGCGTCTTCCCTTGCGGTACCACGAGGCTAGAACGACCCAAATCCGGGTTGTCGTCGCTTGTATCGCAATTGAGAAGCAAAAAGAATCCAAATTTCTCGCTAGAAGAATCTGAGTCGACTATCCAAGTTGCTGTCGCTTGCTCGCCTACTGTTACGGTCGGAGTTGGACCGTCCGGGAGGGAGAAATTTAGGGCCCAAGCAGTCTGAATAACGCATGGAAAGATGACGGTGAGCCAAAAACTAGAACTTTGTCAGTCTGGTTTAAGGGTGCACGATATGTTGGTACTTACTAAAGCCCTGATCTTACTACAGCGATCCCATATCCCAGAACCATCCGTTGGATCCAAATTGGGTCTGAGGATACCCAGAAAAGATTTTAATAAACGGTCTTAGCAGATAGTAAGGGAGTGTAGCAAAGATCGGTGGAAAAGAAGGCGGTTTTAGGATTCGTGTTACTTCGATGTAGTAACTTGAAAAGACCACCCTCATCCGAATGATATAGTGCTATTTTATGTATGGTCCCTAACCCTTAGTATCTCGCTAGGGCACGGATTGTCCATCACAGTCAGCATTTGTTTGAGAGATATCAGGAACTTCAAAGCCCTGTGGCGACAGTGATGGTGCAACATGAATCTATGATATCAAGATGTATGTAGCATGCCTGCCAGTGAAATGATACTTCACACGGTCGGTTTGCATAAGGGACTGGCAATCATCATTCCGAGATTTTAGAACCCAACAGAGTCAGACGAAGAACCTCTAGACGATCTGAGGTTTCTGTTTGGATATGTCGTCGGAGGGACCAATTGAAATCTGGTCAATACGATTCAAAACTAGCGCCCTGACATGGATAGCAGAAAAAAATCCTCAGTGAATAATAGACGCCGTGGATGACATTGCGTCCGGAAGGAAGAATACGTTCAACAAGTCAAACGAGATGAGACGTCGTCGCAACAACACGGCAGGTTACTTAACAAATTCAGGCACGAACGAAATAACTTCATACAAGGAGGACGCTGGGCTTTGCCCTTGGCACTTGTCGACGGACTCTTGGGTTAGGCTGGCTCCTCTCCGCACGTCAGTCATCTCAGGTGAGTACTCGCCCTAGGTGAGCCCTTCATTTGAGTCTTTACTACGGATTCTGATGCGGAACTGATGAGGGAAATGGGTGCTTATGGGGAGGATTTGCGATGGAAGGTAGCTGTATAGCCGTGATTCTGAGGAAGGAATGTGGAACGATGTCTCTATTCGACGACTGATGGGTCCAGTAGTAGATGAAGGGGCAGAAGAATAGAAAACTATCCTCGCACAGGTATTCATACGCTTTTTCTGTCTAATTCTGCCAATAGATTTGCCTTCCTGTCTCAGAGGGGTAAAGTTGAGATGTACAACATCCATTCTCCTGACCCTTTCTTCCTTTTGACCCGAATTCCGCCAAGCAAAGTTGCAGCACAGGTAATTGGCAAATGAGAATGACGTGGCAGTGTAACCGCACTCATCCCGTCATCCTCATCATCCACTTTTCATCTCATCAAACTGTGAAAGGATAGGACGTTTTTTTTTACTAAGCCCGATTGTTCGGTGTGTGGATCACGTGTACGGCATTTTCTCCTCCCGTATCTCCAACCGCAGCACTCATTGCTGTCTGATGTCGTTGATACAGGATGCTACATCATTACGGCAGGTCTACATTCTTGTCTTGTCTGCTGCGGACTTTGACTGATTCGAACAGCAACGTTATTTTGGCGCTATATTGCTGGAACCAGTCACCACAAATGCGTCGACATGTCAGCTCACTGTTAGACACGCCGAAAAGACAAAAATATCCGCTCGACGGATAGATCACATCACTACTACTGATATAAGATATATCTGTAAAAAAGTGTGTTTCTGTACGCCTTTCTGCCGAGCGGATATTTTTGTATTTTCGGCGTGAGATGGCAAGTTGGGACGACCGCGAGAACGAGGCCCAAATTTAGTGATTGATGATGACGGGAATTGCCAGCCAATCAGGAGTTGGGCCTAAAATAGCCACATGCAGGAACGACGTCTGTAGGAACGAGTCCCTTAAGAGAGCCTCGCAACTGTAGTTGGATGCGTATGTGGCTAGATGGAGGGATGATATTCACTGATGACTGACTGAACCAGTTTACTAGTCGAGAGCAAGTTGACATCAGCTTGGGAAGTTTTGATTTGATATGTAAGATATGAATAACCTAGTCTCGTTGAACCAGACTGACGATACACAGATAGTTGTGTGTATGTATGAATAGCCTGAGCGTCGTGTTGAATTACGAGGCCCTTTAGGCCGAGTTAACACGCCGAAAATACAAAAATATCCGCTCGGCAGAAAGGCGTACAGAAACATCTTATATCAGTACAATAATGTCATCTATCCATCGAGCGGATATTTTTGTCCTTTCGGCGTGTAACTTATGTCGACCTCACCTTGGGCGGCAATGCATATTTGGAGGCAAACATAAATGACGAATTTCTGCTCGGTGCTGGAACTACTCCATATGGCAGTTCGGCCTCAAATCGGTCCTATATGGAGTAGTTCCGGAGAGCAAAAATGGCACTGAAAAATCCGAAATTTAAGTTTGCACAGAGATCTCTGGAAATATGCAACGCCGCCCAAGGTGCCTCGCAATTGAGTAGGAAACTTTTCCACGGGACCTCAGCGCTCCGAAATGACCGAAATTGACTGACATTTCAACTGATACGTCATCGGTGATCGCGTCATCCATGCTTCCTCCGTCGCCTTTCATTACGAGTCCTATTTATGGACGAGTTTATAGGACGAGTCTTATTGTGAGCTCAAATGGCCGCATTTTTCGTATCCCGGAAAATATATCCTATTCTGTCAGCTCGGCAAACTCGGCACTAAGCACCTTCTCCGCAAATTCTCTGCTATTCTCTGTCAAGCTTTCATCAAGCAATGAACTAGTGCCCAGTGCCCAGTCCATGACACACATCTACCTCTTTAGAGTCAATTGCATGTTGTGCAATGAAATGAGGACTCATACCTGCTGCTGTATACAGTGGCCCTCACCAACATATTAATGACACAGGCCCTGCAACCAAGACGAACTTCAGACGCATTACCTTCCCTCAGCAGCCGTCAAAAGTCATAAACAACTGCGCTCTGCATCACTGTTGCTACCTCTAAACCTTCCAAGGTAAAAGCATAGATAGAGCTCTGTGGAGAAAATAGGTTTGGCTGCACAACAGGTGTGTATCTTTGTCTCCCCTTGACCCTTTTCTGTGTGTGATACATAGTATTCACTATTTGGCACACATTATAGACCTCAAGGGTTTTGTTGCATTGCAATGAGAGAATGAGAGGCTGAGAGCCATTGAGCTTAGTGAGTATATTATTATCATATCTTCCAAGGGTCTCATAACTTGCCATGCAAAGCAGTGGCACCTTTCCCCAGTACTTTTGGGAATCAATATATTTGGTATCTTCATTAGTCATTCACTTGAGTTTGGCTTTTGCTGTTTCATATATTTCATTTGTTTCACTATTTACAGCTTGACTTACCCTTTTACATATCTGATACTTTCTTGATCTTTTCTTAATTCATCCATTTTACATTCATTTCACTCGCTACATGTCTTACACTTGCATTGTTGATCTGATTTATTTGTACAGGCATATAACTTAGACTGTAAATATTTAGCTCAATAAGAGGTCTTCCTCTCTGCATTAGTATCCAGTCTTTTTGAGCTGTTGACCCCAGCTGTGGTTCAACTGGTATTTTCCTAGTTTTTCCCAGTTTCCCAGTTCATTGTTCCCCAAGTCTACTTACGTTGATTATCCCAAGTTTGCCCCAGGTTCTCGAGATCTGCTTGTACTGCACCTGGTCGAGAGATTCCTCATACTTATCCCTCGTTGGTTAGGGTTCATTAGGATTTCTTTTCCCACGTACCACGGGCCGGCTACTAGTTACCGATGTTGTACATCATCATAGTAAGAATACTTGACTCTGAATGCAATAGTATTTGTTCAGAATCGAGACGAAATCTTACAATCCAAGGTATTTGGTGAGCTAGGTAAGTTTCAATAAATGCTTCAGCCGTATGGCAATCGTGAATGAGGCTTGTGTACCTACCAAAATGCCCCATCGGAAAAATAATCCTCCACATTTTTGTTGGGCAAACTGGATATCTTGACGGCTGCGAGTGTCATCGCGATTGTCAACCAGATTGTGTCATTGGCCATGTATCTTCCGACGCATACCCTGAATCACGATAAGAGAGTGGATAAAAAAGAAGCTCAAAGATGATGTTTACCTTCGCCCAAACCCATATGCTAAAATGGAGTTTATGTTGTCAAAATGGCCATCCTTGTGCAAATGCCTCTCTGGGATAAACTGGTCTGGATCCTTGTAAACAGAAGCATCATGTGTCATTGCCCTAAATGTGAAGAAAATTTTGCATGGAATTCAGCTGACAGGACAGTTCTATTGTCTCTTCTTGTATTGCTACTCACCAAATATTGGCATAAATTGATGTTCCTGAGAAGTTTTAGTTTTCTGCTCAATAATGTTGGAGCCAATAGTTATGAGCTGACCTTTGGGTATGTAATATCCTTTGTGGATGATATCCTCTGTAGAGTCATGAGGCACGCCTAAAGTTCAAAGGAAAGTATAAAAGTACATATTTTTGTCAAGAAAATCAAGGATCTACTCACCCATTGGAATGGCAGGATGCCAGCGCATCACTTCTCTGAATATAGCCTCAATATAAGGCAGAGAAGGACGGTCATCAAAAGTAGGCATTCTTCCCTTTCCAAGTACAGTGTCCAGTTCCTCTTGACCTTTGGATTGCACTTCTGGATAGAGGCTCATTGCCACAAAGAAAGTGGATATAGCAGACATTGTCTTAAAAAACCAAAGGCAAAAAAGAAGACAGATCAAAAGGTGTCATAATTGAAATCACATCAAAGCTGATGCGGGTAACTTACTGTATCTGCAGCAGCTAGTGATAAAGAAGAATCAGTGGAGATGGGAGATGAAGAATGAGAATGAGAAGCTCACCAGCAATGGAGGTAAATCCAAACCATTTAATTCTATGTATTTCCTCATCATTTCCTGGATCAGTCTTGGAAAGCAATTTTGCAATGAGAGATGAATAGTCTCCATCTGACTTCTGTAGATAGGTAGTCCGATATTAAATTTGTGAATCCAAGAGAATGAAAATAAGGAGAAACTGACTATCTTCTCCTGAACAGCATTCCAAGGTTGATTTACCCCAGTTTCAGTCATTTGTCCAAGTGCACGATGAGCAGCAACAAGTTGACCATTTGGAAACCATGATGGGAAATGTTGAATGAATGGTATATATTTGAAGCCATCCCAGCCAGGGATGATGGTATTACCGCCGACATCAAGGTCAAAGATCTCTCGGTTGCTGGCAGGCATGTCTTCTTTGTTACTTGAAATTTCTATGCCGTATATTGCTGCAAACATGATCTTCTGAGAGACACTGTGACCAACGATCATAATGATTGTTGAGATACCAGGATGAGTAAAATTAAGAAAGTTAAGTATTCAAGAATATAAGAAGACTCACGTAGCTATTTGATCTTTCAGTGTGTGTTTCGAAGAGCGCAATCCTTCAACAAAATCATAAATTTGTTGTGTTTGTATCGGTCGAAATTGACTCGTCGCCTCTGCGCGGAAGATCTGATGAAAAAGTCTGCGGGCCTTTCTCCACTTATCTGAGTAAGGTAGCAAGCCTGCATAAAATGAATCACATTGAACAAAATATTATGATCATAATTTGTTGGTGAAGGCTTTTACTCGTGAGTTCCCCCGTGTGAGACCTGCCGGTGTTGAAGCATTGTAAATTTAAATTAGTTTTATATGCACGGAACGAGCCTACACTCACATCCTTTCCAATTGTGTATGTACCCTATCGGAAGTGACACTAGCCTGTTTATCAAGAATGTCTCTGGCGGCTTGGAGGGAGTTAAGGACGAGGTAATGTTTGCCAAAGCGAGTAAAGTGGATCAGGTCGCCTGAGTCCAAAAGGGCGCGTATTGAGATGGGTACTCCTTATAGATTAGAATATCAGACGCACCGTACTTCTTGCCCCATTCTATGTATGTCAACCAAAACCTCTTCGATGGAACCTTGGAGCTCGGAAGGCCGGTATACCAGTAGCCTTTTGGTCCGGGGGGATAAGGATAACTATCTCGACTAATATACTGAAGACTTTGAAACTCGGAATGAGGACAGTCGAGCAATCCAGAGGATATGAATACCAAAGGGACTTGCGTACTTACAAGAAGATGACCAATGACATGCCAAGTATCATTCCTACTGCTGACGTCTGGGGGAATCCATTGGGGACAAAGTAGTCAATCATCTCTCTGAAAAGGATACAAGCGAAATTGGGGGAAAGGTGACCTATGCTCGGACAAGAAAGCTTCCTGTATATATTATATCCAAATGTAATGACTCCGAGCCTGGATTGATGCATGGTGCCTTCCTTACCCAAGACGATTCATTGGTCATATGGATGTCTGGATATTCCCAGAGTAGTCATTCTTCGAACCGCTCCCACTAAGTGTCATCTAGTGTCATGCGAAAAATGGGGCTTCTCGGCCGGTACCAAGTCGATGGGTACTATTAGATAGCGCCCAGAAGCAAGGAACGAGAAGTCGCGAACCCTGATCTGATGGCTGGCACCATGCTGCGTCATGCCGCCGGCTGAAAAATCCTTGATTTGTAATATTTCACTTTACTCACGTTGACTGGTGTCACACACAGTCACAGTTGTGTATCCCCGACTCTCGACCATGGTGTGCGGTGCGGGCGGGTGCAGGTCTTCTTTTTCAATGAACTTTACGTCCCTTCACGTCCTCGTTGCATTTGGAGGTACTTTTTGGTCCTCGGATCGAGCGTCAACACCCCCGGTCGACGGCTTCAGCCAATAGTAAAAAATCACCATTTTCAAGATCCTCAGCAATGGACGTAGAAGAGAAGGAGTATTCGTTGTCTGGGTGCCTCGAGCCTGCAAGGGAGTCAGGAGCTGGTTCGATAGCAAGGCTCGGCCTTGAGAATCGGGTCTGGTTTGGTTTGGAGATGTAGTGAGGCAGGTTGTGGCCGATAGGCACTGGATTGAGGTGAGCGGTGTGGAAGCTTCGAGTTTCAAGGGCACTAACCACACATTCTCGACCTTTCAGGATGCCCCGACTGTCGCTGAATGACCTGTTGAATCCTATTCCACCTCACGAACAGCAAATTCCCTTCCCCAATCATCCCATTCAACTACAGGCTCCCTCCGTTTTTCAAAATGAGCAGCAACACGTCCCCCAAGTCACAGATACTCGCGCCACTCACCCGGACAATGTGAAACTCACGAAAAAGACCACGTTGGCCCGTGTCTATCATTATGCACAAGGCACTGTCCTCGAAGACCCGGAGACAGGACATTCAACAAAGTCAGCGGTCGGTCATCTCTTCGCAATGAGCTTGGAGGATTTGGATTGGAAAAGTCCTTGGAATGACTTTGTGTATTCTCGAGGAGAACCGAAAGGCATTCATACCGATGATGTTACTGTACCATTGTTGGTTAGTTCAGCTACCAATGTACCTGTACCGTGTAAGCTTTGGCATTCGACATGTACGTATATAGTCTACTGTAATAACACTTTTTTGTTAATTTTGATGTACTCTAAAGGTCAGGGAATCAAAATCTGCCCCCAGTTTGACTTGTACGAACGTACAGCGCCTCATTCTTCTGCAACGCGAGAGCAGCTGCAAGACCGGTTACGCGAAGATCGACAGCTGTATCTCAATGCAGCTTCTCCTTCCCGAGATGTATTTGAGAGAACATCTGCCTACATCTCTTCACTGGTCCGCAATGGTTGTATGTCCGAAGCAGTGGAAGAGACGTTCTTGGGCGAAGTTGAGGCTGCAGCAAGAGCAAAGGAAATGGATCATCAAAAGTCTCTGCAACGTGGATATCAGAGGCCCCCTGGTAAATGTGAAGGAAGACTTGGGTTTTCATATGCGTTTGATGGACGAGCAGTCATCAAGTAAGTTAAAATGTTTACTTGGTTGCCTCTGTACTGATTTTCTGAAGATGCGAACATTACTCGGCTCTGTCAAACCGAGATCATTTTTTCGACGCTTCGATCAGTGATGGGTCATATAACCTGGACTATCTCGAGGCAGTACTTTGCGAAGATGAAGATGAAATCGAGAGAATAGAAACAGAGGCTAGTGCTCAAGGCTATGGTCCAAGGATTGAATGTTGTACAGTTACCAACTTTTCCAGTCAAAGGGTGTACTGTCGTAAGTGTCTGATACTATCTGCTCAAGATATACATCTCTGATGAGGTATTTAGCTCATGCACACCGTACCGCAGACGGCGGATTGCTGCAGCAGCCCAAGTTGCAACTCGTCCAGTGTAAATCGAAATTCCGTCAATATGTACCTCTAGAAGAGTACAGAGCCGAGTGCCCGTTTATCCTTATAGTCTGCAGTGGTGTACATGAGCATCCCATACCACTTCCTTTGAAAACTCCCACTCGAGTCAAGTCAGAGTTGTATACTCTACTTGGCAAACTTGATGTTGATCTTGCTGACATGACGCCACGAAGATTTCTTCGCCATCCCGTTGTCAAAGCATATCTAGTCGACCGGTTCCCTCTCCTCAATTCTCCAACTGTCTCTGATCTCCATATATCTTTGGCTAACCGGAGTCACCTCAAGGTGTATATTGACGCTGTTAAGACCCAGTGCTTTCCGGAAGGTACTGGTTGGAAAGGTATGTACGTTGCTCTTCCTGGAAATAAAATACTAACTCTAATGTTATTGCTGTACCAGGTCTTGCTTATCTCAAGCAACAACAAGACAGCCTTCTGGCTCCTGAGGAGCACTATGTTCGTACAATGCTTACCCTTCCCTTGGATCATTTTGATGGCAACACGGAGGACTCATTTGATGATTCCGACAATGATGACTTCAAAGGTCCAGTCGATCCGGAACTTGGCAACGTTGTCCGCATTGCGATCTGCATGACGCGAGAGGGTAGTCAGCGCTTAGCTTCAACGCAATATCTACAGAGTGATATTGCCTTCAAACGGGTGATTGGATATTATGAGTTTGAACTCGGAGCCTTGGACCGAGCCTCCAACACTTGTATGTGGACTGTTGGTTGATTCATACACTGTGCATTGATTCCTTCATAGACATTACTTTCTGCCGTGTTTACACTACGAGAAAGAGTGCTGCTGTTCATTCCCGTATTTTGCGAGAAATTGATGATGTTCTCACCACTGATGTGGGGAGAGGTCTCTATTTTCGTCACATTCACGGAACTCGGAGTGATGATTATGGTGATGGCCAATTTGTTCTGCATTGGGTGGTTGACGAGGACCGTGGACAAGCCAAAGGTGTGTCTTATCTTTATCTGTGATACCAAAACCGATAATGAACTTTTGTGCAAGGAATCGGTCTGCGATTGCGGGAGATTGCCCAGCAATTCCCAAACAAGCATGATCTCGAGGAACCGCATCGTCTTTTGACAGATCTGGACCCTTATGATCACTTACGGCGTTTTCTCACTCTCTGTACCGTTCACTTCTCGCGCAACATTCGCAGTTCAAGTGTATCAGAAGAAGTTCGCAACCTTATGCGAAGTTTACTCTGTATTGAGCATTCTGACTGGGATGGGACTCTCAATGCCATTTGTACACTTGGAGGGAAAACCGGAATTGGTGAGCTTCAATTATCTGTCGCCATATAGTTCCTAATACTGACTGGATATTGTGCAAACTGTAGACTGGGTCAACAATAAACAAAGTAGTTGCTTTGCCTTTCCGGGTTTATGCTGGCAAAAAAGTCTAATTCCTTATGATGTCTGGATTGCCAGGACCATGTCCACCAATCCGAACGAAGGAGGTCACCATGATGTCAACAGAGAAGGAGTCCGGAATAGTCTGGTCGGAGGCACAAAGAAGGCTATGCATTTTGATCACTTGAAACAGCAGTCGTTGAAGGTTCGTTCTGTGTTGCTTTTGAGTCAAACTAGGTATACACTTAAATGCCCCAATATAGATTAATGAGAACCTAGGTATTCAGGAGTCCTATAGCTCCAAACATCTATCACGAAACATGGTCAAAAACATCAAGCGCAAAAGTAAGTAATACACGAAGTAGTAACAGTTTCTGTCAAACACTCACCTATGAACAGACAATTTCCGAATCAAGAAACTCGCCATTGCAGACCGTCGTATCGAAACCCACAATCAGAAGATGTTGGCTGCATCCACCCGGCTTCTTGATGCACAAAACAAGACAAAAGATAAACGACGTCAATTGCAAAGCACAGACCCCACTTCTCTGGCATATGTGATGGCAAGGACTGGCTGGGAGAAAGCAGTATCTGCTGAGGAGAAGATACAGAATGCTTACGAGAAAATTGCGCGAGATGGGCAAACTTTATTCAGGACAGGGACCGGGAAAGTTCCCATCTCACTACCTCTTTCAATGTCACGAAACTAGAGCTCGCAATACCATATCACATTGAAATACTTGTGTACATTATAGTATGTCGAGCCTTCAGTGCTAGCAAGTGATACCAGGTTTATTACATGTAATACGACTACAGCAGTGTGAGGGTACACCACCCACCCAATGAGAGGTCAGTGGTAGTGAAGACAAACATACAGGCTACACACATATAGGTGGGTATAGGGCATAGGGGGGGCAGCAGGGTGTAGGGGTGTAGTAGAGGGGATAGTGACAGCGACGGAGTATTTGGCATACGAGAAGTAGTGTTGGAATAGTTTGCTGAAGGAGTATCGGAAGTGACGGGAGAGCCTTTGTATGGCAATTGGTGAAGGTTCTCTCCGATGATGATGCTGTGGATTTTCGTCGGGTTGTTTAGGAGAATACGTGTGGCGTTGGCCAAAAGGGATAGGGAAGAAGAGATGGTGGGGTAACAGATGGTGAGTCGGATGACTTAGCGACAACACGGACGACGCGCTTTGACACCATTTGGAGGGAATATGTGGGATAAAGACCTTGTGAGTGACAGAAGTCTTCTTTGACCTTGGCCTCAAAGTTGGACAAGATCGGATTGTCGACTGTAAGCTCCCAGTCCAAGTAATTGCACATTTCTCGCTCCATCTGGTTGATCACCCGCAGCGTAAACATGCCCTGTACGACGATACTCCACGACTTGTGTGGCGTTGGCCAATGGCGTAACACCGATACCCGCACCTTTTCATGATGATAGCTGTTCGTTTTCATTGGAAAAGTGGACTGTAACTTTTGTTGCTGAGAAGCTACAATCTAGCTGGTTATTTTAGACAAGAGCTAGGTACCTTCTTGTACTCAGAGAACGAGAAATAAGGCAGAAAAATACATACCGGCTGGTACCAGATCAGAATAGTGGAAGGCAAAGAGAAATCGCGTGTGTAAAAAATTAATGGCTGACACGCCTAAGCTTGTTATGTCAAAACATACCATAAGTGTCACGAAGAACAAAAACTTTTGGATTAGCAGAGTGGTGCTACAGATAGATATAATGTACTAACGCATGTATATATGTACATACTTTTAGAAGACAGCAAAACTACAAGAACTACAGAAAGACAACAAGACCTAGCCTAGTTCATTGCATACCAACGCTCAGCAGCCTCATCAGCCAGCGACCCCACCCTTTCAGCCCTTGGAGGAATCTGCATGTCATCATCACCAACATCCCCACATGCACCGGCTGCATCCATGTGCGAACGGTGACCATCATAGGAGCGGCATTTAGAACAGACCGGGCAACGGCGGAAGCCAGTACTGATCATCACCCAAGCATCATGGGTTATACCAGCACGAGAGTGCCAGCGTTGCCATGCTTGGCCCACAGCCAAGTCTATGGCAGGCGTCTCTGGGTATACGTAGCCGCTGGAATCCACGCCAGGAATGTCAGGCAGAGACTGGAGAGGGAGGGACTGGAGCACCGCTGAAAGATCTGGAACTGACAACAGGAAGAATGAGATAAAATGACATGAACGACACGCAAATTGCTTACCTATCTCCAGGGCTGGGGTGCCTTGACATCTTGAGTCCTGGCTAAGATGTTGACCATAGCCATCGGGAGAAAAGTAACAGCAACAGGATAGGCAATGAACAGTATGGGCTCGGAGAGTTGCAAATACATCAGACTCGAGGCCTTCCTTGGAGTTGAACAGATGTAATGTTTTTGTAAGCAAAGACCGACGGTTGCGCATAGCGAGTGATCGCGTCGTGTAACCAGTGAGGTGAGTAAAGGTCTTCAGCGCGGCAGGCCAGGCTTCATAATCGTTGAGTGGGTGAAGCAGTGGGTTGTCGTTGTAAATGCCCTCGGCAGCAGCGTCAATGACAGAAGTTATCAGAGCCTCATCTGTAGACCAAAAAACAGTTCATTAGACGATGCAGAGTATAAAACAACTAAATAGACACACCAGTTTGACGTCTCTTGGATGCAACATTATCAGTATAAAAAGATGAGGCGGCACCCAATGATGGACGGGGAAGAGGTCGAGGAGTTGTAGTTTGTGAGCCAGAACCGGATGCAATAGATGCCGAGTCTTGCAGGTCAGCCCGACTATAGACGAGAAGGTCAGTCCTGAAGGCCGTTTCATTGTTGACAACTGCGCACCCCGAGTGGACTATGTTGTGAATGATATGAGTCAGTTGGTATCAGTCAAAAACTGGAGGTAGAAGTTCTACGAACCTTGCTGATCTGGGTCAAGAGACTGTCGTATCCCCTTTTCAAGCTCGACCTCATCACGTTCTTCAACCTCATCTTGGTCCTGATCCACTTCGTCGCCGGAGTCTGCTAGAGATATATAAATGGCAATTGAGTTCTAAACCGCTCCAATTGAAGAGTGAAGCACATACCTTCTGCGGCAAACTTCCCTTTCTTGCGCGCCCTTAAAGATGGGATTGGGACTAAAAACAAGCAATAAGGTAAGCCTTCAAAAAATATTTAGGAAGAACATTGAGAAACTCACTGGCCAGACAGGCGTGTGTACCGGACACCATATACCCCGTACACTCTGTGTTTGGATCTCCTGCTGGCCGATCTACTGGCTGGAGCACACAAAAGTCTATGTCCCTGCTGACGATATGTAAACATACAGGCGCCTTGAGCGTTCCATGCTCATAACGAGCTTTGAGATCACGCATGCTCAAGCCGTTCCTGTAGAAGAGAAACACAAAAGAACGGGCAAGGAATTAGCAAAAGCACAACAAAAAAAGATAACAGAGGTATTATAGCCACGTACCTCTCCCAAGCAACATACTTGTTCTGCTTCACATCGAAAGTCCCGATCTTGCCTTGTAGAACTAGGGCCTTCAGCTCTTCTGAGTGCATGGCACGCTGAAGCTGTGGCGGATCGCGGTCAGCAAGATCATCAAGGATTGCTGGTATTTGATAGATGTCTGTTGGAACTTGTGGCTTTGTACGAGGCATATTGTGACGCAGGGGAGGTGGTGGAGGTGGAGAAGATGAAGTATGCCGATAACGGTAGTATGGGGAGTGTCTGCCAGTGGCGGAGTGGTTGAGAATGCCATAGTACGAGTTCCAGCGAGAGCCGCCGCCACCTGCAAAAGGACCTTTGCCTGAGGAGCGGGTGGGCTGCCAGTGTGCCATTAGAAGTGAGGGGAGGAACTTCAATCAGATTCGAGACTTGAGTTCATGCTACGAGTACTTGTAATGACCAAGGCGAGCCAGTTAAGGTGAGTTCAGCCTGGCTCATACTGCAGCTCGGAAGAAACAAGGAGTTCTTGAGGATCCTCAAGAAATCAGAGCAAAAAGGAACTTGACGACAAGGTGAGAGCATTGGCAACGACGGCCATGAGGCTGATGAGTCTAGACCTGGGTCCTAAATAAGGAAGTCACACAGTGACAGAAAATAAAAAGTATTTTTACTCTCACGACATGTCTACAAAGGGTAAGGGAGCCCCTTCGGAACTGTGGAAGGGGGAGGGATAACCATAACTGGATGTCAATCATTAATTGATCCTCTTCCCGGTCTTCTGGCCTTTGCTTCTCGGCCTTATCTAATAGTACCCATCGACTATGTACCCCTTCTCGGCTAGATAGACAAGTGGCGCCACCACTTTGGTGATCGTCTTCAATCACTCAGAATCCTGTGAGAGTGTCCTGGGCACTAACGGTACACATGTGGTGCTATTAACATCTGACCCATTCCTTAGTCCTATCCTCACAATGAATAGTTTATAGTCCTCTTCTCCGAACATCACCCACTTTACTGTATCCGTCATTCCTCTTCCCTGTTCTCCTATGCGAGCCCATACCCAGACTCCCAGCAATACTACGGTTGCCACTGAGGCTCATGTAGCTTTTTGACCGAAGGCCTTGCTCGAGTCTCGGTTGGACCATTCATTTGTTACTGAATAATGTCATATAAGCTCACCGCAAAGAACGGCTCCGCCCTGGTCCCTGATATAGAGGCTTTCGTGTTAACCAGGTGGCGGCCACCCTATGGGGTACTGACATCCGTATATCAGTGGACAGGAGCCAGGACCCACATCCGTATATTCACGGACTGGGGTCAGGCTGGTGACACGCCGGCGATGTAGGTATATGGCCAGGCCATTCCACCACCTGGAAGCGGCACGTCTCGGCATGACTCCTCCATATTGGGCAGCGGGCGATTAACCGAAATGGGATCCCGATGGGGCGGGAGATCGGGTGGAGCTATTTGATGGGATCTCATTCTCGGACATAAGACCCCGCGCTTGATATATATATAGTCTTGAGGTCGCGAGGCCATCCGGGGTTGGCAGGCGTTGGTCCGCAGGCATGCTGATATATGTATCTTGGCTCATTAGGCCGTGTACACTGTATAGTTGTCAGCATATATGTATTATCTCGAATGTTTGATAAGGAGGCACAAACTTCGCAGCTTACAGTCTCAGAACCCATATGCGATTCTGGAAATCATATATGTATGCGGGGATGACAGATATACTTCAGAAGGGGACAATGGTATGGACGTGGGGCCCTTTAGGTGCATATAGGTCTGTAGTAGATGTGGTGTTTCATGCCTATATGTTTCTGTGTTGACCAAACTGGACGTGGTATGGCAGTATCATGCACAGTATATGTATGTTTCCCCAATATATATATACCGCTATAATCCACACTGGATAAATGCGTGTGGCTCTGTACCTGATTCTATCATCTTGAATAAAGCATGTGCTGTTTGAAAGCAGAGGGCTGCCAGCAGCAGAAAATTGCGAATGCAATTTCTGTCTGGTATATGTATACAAGTGTGGTAGACATATCCTTGATCAAAGCGTTCTGGGCCTGCACCAGAATTGATGCTCCTGTATGTCAATTCAATTCAATACAGCCACAGTTCTACATTGAATTATTCAAGGTTCTGTCAGCAGTATATATGTGCGCCCACCATATCTGGGAGCTTACCAATATCCGTATACAGGACCAGTGGATGTATACTGAACCAATGCATTGCCTGGTTGGCTGTCACACATTCAGACAGCAACAAGATAGCCAATGAGAGACTGCCGGTTGGGCAGATATGTGCACGCAACAAACCTTGCAGATATACATCTGCTGAGCTGGTAGATCTATGCACACGGAATCTATTCTTGTTTCTGTTTTGCGTGAATCTCATTCATTCGCACAACAAGGTACTGATAGATAGAGGGCTGTCCTATAGCTGCTGATGGCCACAGCCTGTATGCAAGATTTGCAAATCAGGAATCCACATATGTATACTGAGATGGTGAACATACTTTGGAGGCGTACATTCGTATGGACGTGGGCTCCTTTAGGTGTGTATGAGTCCATAGTAGATGTTGAGTTTTTCCACTACCCAACGCCCATATGTGTGTATTGACCCAACTGAGGCTGGTATCGTGGTATCATATAGAATATATGTATGTTGGGGCAATAGATGTATACTGAGACAATAGATGGTGGATCAATGCATTGGCGCCTGTGACAAACTTGATTATCTTGCATACCAAAGGGCTGTAAGTCTTGTTCTGTAGTCAGGGGTTGCATGTATACCGCTATCAAGGAGGCTCCTCACATTGGACGACCTATATGTTGTCCATATATGTATGTCCAGATGTGGTGATATATGGGAGGGATATATGTCCTTGGTCAATCACACAATAATGCTTCATCGCATTAATTAAGGGAATATTTAGCAATCATCTCAATGGAGTCTTTAGGTTCCTTATAGGAAAGCCTTGAGCCCCAGCATCTGTATGTCGGTCTCATAGAGATATATGGCACGGTATACATATACAGATACATTTGGTCATGTGAATCTGTCATGTGAGTGCAGAATCATGAAGGAAATTTAAATACATAAGAACTGGACCACACAGATTTACAATAAAACACCATCTATCCAGTACATGCATATACATGTGGTATACATATACTGGCTCAAATCACCCTTCTACAAAGCAAGTGCAAGTGAGACAATAAGTGAGATCTGACCAGCAGATCCTCTACTGATCTAGATTCTGAACTTGTGCCTGGCTCCAGGTACCACACGCAGGAAGGCTAAGGTTCAATTTTAACTTTTGATTCAAACCAGAGCGGGCATCGGCTATTTCTACAGTCCTTCCGTGACATCTGGATCCTACTTCCCCACTCTCCTGCTGTCAACCTCTCCGAGTCTCGTCTTATTACTCGTGATGTGTAGGTATGTTTTACCATGTATAAGTCGAGAGCTTGTGCTTTGTACCATAACTTAGTATGACTATAACAAGTTCACTTCATTGTGCTTTCGAGTGGAAATGATGGATTTACAAATTTTAGCAATAATGGTGTAAAATTGACAACATAATTGCATGCCTGATAGCATGCACTATGAAGGGGTTGTGGGCCATCGCTGAAGCGTGGCAAGTATGAGGCCATCATTTGCCAGAATTATAAAATACATATTATTTATTCTAGAACTTCTTTTTCCCTCCCTCCCTAAGTGTACACAAAATTGGGACTATTTACCAAATGTCATTGAATTTCTTCTTATCTCCCCAAAATCAGTAGAATACATGAATTTTGGACTAGAATATTTCATTTTTTCATTTTTCACTGGATCAGACCAGACAATTACAAACTTGAGATTCAATGCCACCGTGACTGCTTCTCCACTACTGGTGTAATATCCAACTGTATAGCGGACCAAGCACACACTCCCCACTGGAATTTCTTTTGAAAATTTCTAACCCATCGTAGTTGAGACCAATTCTCCAAAAACCTTCTTTTCCATTCCAGTAAGGTACCAGGATAGTGAGGTGTGATATTGAAGATGGAGTCGACCAGGAGCTTTCCGCCAGTTCTCTGACACAAGATTTCGAGTACATCT
Organism: Tetrapyrgos nigripes; assembly: GCA_013368315.1. Classification (NCBI taxonomy): domain Eukaryota; kingdom Fungi; phylum Basidiomycota; class Agaricomycetes; order Agaricales; family Campanellaceae; genus Tetrapyrgos; species Tetrapyrgos nigripes. The sequence goes on from JAACJM010000023.1 coordinate 279,149, forward strand.
TTGAGGGATTCGTCCAATGTATTTCGTTCAAAGTCCTTCCAGATTGCAGTAGAGTATACCAGTTTGTCTGTGAATGCTTTGAACCTATTACTGAGTTAGATCAGGTTAGGAGGAGCTTAAAGTTGGCATACATGACAACTCCAATGTCATAGTATGCTGAAATGTTTGCCTTCGAGTTCATCAAATCTCCAAGAAATTTGACAGAGGTGAGTTTTCTAGCTTGTGATAACACAGTGGCCGTCCAAGTCTCTAGCGCAGTGAGGTGTTCAAGTGAGGAAAATATCTGAAAATGGCACAAATATGCACAAGTGAGGCATATATATCAACTGAGGTATATCACTGACAGTTCTAACTTGTTCACATATTTGCTTTGATGAACATGAGTTTTTTGTGTTATGGTGTTCTTGTTCTTTGCTTTCCTTACTCCAGTCTTCCTTCCCTTGTACTCCTTTATCAATGTTGATAGTTGAGTCACTGACCAACTCTGGTCTCTACCTCTCACATTATATTGTTATATTATGTATAGGTCTCTGGTGTCCCCCTTCTCAAAAAAGCAAGTGACAAAAAGTTTGGAACTGACCCCAAGTAGCAGAAGCATAGGAGGACGGTTCCAGTGTTTATCCCTTGGGGGTCGAAGAATTGAGAACTGATTATGATTGGGGACCAGGTCGGAGTTAGGGCAATAGGTGATGGGAAATTGATTATGATTGGGGGCCAGGTTGGGACTAGGGCAATAGGTGGTGAAGATGAAGGTGAAGGGAATGGAGCTAGAGCTGTACATGGATCAGCTGGGAAATGAGAGAAAAGATGGGGGTGTATACTCACTGATATCAGAGGTAATGATCATTGCAATTTGCATGATGCCTCCTCCACCCATGCATTGTATGCCTTGGCCTGTAAGCACAGTCAATTTCGGAAGTCGCTGGTGACAAACACATAGAGATTTACTTACAGAGGGCTAACCAAATAAAACTCTTAGCAGCTCCACACATTGCTGAACCAAAGAGGAAAATAAATATAAAGGTGAATAGAACAGGCTTTCGACCAAGGATGTCGGATAGTTTGCTGTACAACAGTGAGACACCTGTTGAAATACAGAGTGAGTTTGCCATCATATGGGTGAAGTATAAGGCAGCATACAAGCAGACACTATTAAGAAAAGCCCAAGTCAGAGAAGCTCCTGCACATATATAATGCAAAAGATACTCACTTGTAAGGGTCACGTCCCTTACTCCATATATAGAGCCTGCGATGGTATTCACACATACCAAATATTGTGGCCTTTTGGTCCAGTTGGAGGTTGGGTCTCATTGCAGGCTGACCTAATCCTTTACATCACTGAGCAGATATGCTGAGCCTATCCAACTATAACTGGACTCTCCACCAATGTCATCCACAATAGTAGGTAATGCTACTGCTGCAATAGTTTGATCCAGGGCACTGAGGAAAACTATTAACAAAAAGTCAGTAGGTATTTCGGAATATGAATATGCTGAGACTTGCCTGCCAGCATCAAGCCAGAGAAGACGATGAGTTTGTGGCTAGAGCACTCTAAGTTAGAGAATACCGTATCTGGGAGAAGATAGACTTACTTGTGAGGGATCTCATGCACTGAGTCTGCTTCAGACCAGTGCTGTTTTGCTTTTCCTTTCTCAAGATTGCTAGTTGAAGAGTTGGCAGTGGTAGGCAGCTCTATACTGTCTGCCACCGAGGAAGGCGCGCTACTGTTCTCACCTGTGTGAGACATGAGTAGAAGTAGCAGTAGGAATTACAAGGCCCTTTAGGCTGAGTTAACTTATGTTGACCCCTCAATTGAGTAGCAAAGGTTCTCACGGGTTCTAACTTTTACACGCCACCACAGCGCTCCGAAGTACCTGAACTGATGCTCAATACGTCATAGATCATTTCCGCCTTGCCGCCCACCAACCACGACGAGCTTCAGGCGTATTTACCTTCCCTCAGCAGCCGTTACAAGTCCAACTGCCGCTCTCTGAACCACTATGGGCTCCTCCACCCAACGTTCAAGGTGTCATTACAGAAGATATTAAGCTCTATCTAATTTTTTTAGTCAATTTTACAGTATTACTTACTTATACAATGGGCCTCGTAATTTGCCATGCGAAGCAGTGGCACCATTCCCCAGTTGAACATGGACTAGGGATGGGATGAGCAGATGTAGTACTTTTATACTGACATTTGTAACATTTCAAGTATGTAGTTGACAAGCAAGAACACTATAAGTTGTCGGGGAGCAGGACAGGTCTGGGTCCAGATTCTTACTGAGTCGAGTAAAGGCAGTTTGATGGTTCATTACAATGCCCATCGCTGGTGGCCGCTGAAAAAGTGTCATGGACTTTACCACCATTGTTTTGGTTTGGAACCGGCTATCCAAACTGGTTCATTTTGAACCAAACACCTTGACCCGATGTACTATATGAGCCACCATGATGTATCCTCAACTCCTACTGCTATACTGCTGTTTCTACCATGTCGCAAATCCACTGGATCACATCTAACCTTCCAACATGTCTGGACGACTCCAGAACTATGCCTTTACCTGGTACAGACCAGACTTACTTTCCTGTAAGTATCTTGCTGTCTTTTCATTTCTTGTCTCAATCTGATGAGACAAGCAGGTTACATTTATCCACCATGTACCCAGTGCATTATCCATGGACAGACTGAAGGAAGCTATCGCTCAGGTATTGAGTATATACCCGCACACTGCAGGCAGACTGCAATGAAATGAAGACAATACCGTTTGGGAGGTATCATGTCCTTGATTCATGTGTCTTTTTTATGCTTGTGGATTGTGGACAAAATTATTCCCTGCATCTCACCACTAATTTTCGCTGTTCCCACACTTTTCTAGGCTATTTTCAGGTCCCCTGAACAAATTCAGCCTATGACTCACATCACTAAATTTTGGTCCTAGAAATTTGCACTTTGATTTAAGGTGCCAAAATGCATCGCTAGTCTTCCAGGAGTCCGGCGCGCACTTCTAGCGTGACATGTGATGTGGGCAAGTTACCGCACATATCTTTCTCTTTCATTGCACATATCTTTCTCTTTCACCACACATTTCTTTCACTTTCACCAAACTTTCATGGGGTTTTTTTCCTGAACTTTTACATATGTCAAGCATAAATAGAAACTATGATTTAGAAATCAGTTATTCCTTCAGCAACAACTTGGTCTTTTGGCAACATATAACATCATTAACCCTAGAATGCCCTTGACTAAGCGAAGGGCATTCTGGGGAACTGGCAGGCTGATTAGCTGGTCTGCTTGGATACCTTGAGCATAAATAGAAACTATGATTTAGAAATCACTTATTCCTTCAGCAATGACTTGGTTGTTGGTACCACCTTGACCAGGTCTTTTGGCAACATATGACATCATTAACCCTAGAATGCCCTTGATTAAGGCGAAGGGCATTCTAGGGTTAATGATGTTTATGTTGCCAAAAGACCAAGTTGTTGCTGAAGGAATAATTGATTTCTAAATCATAGTTTCTATTTATGCTTGACGTATGTAAAAGTTCAGGAAAAAACCCCATGAAAGTTTGGTGAAAGTGAAAGATATGTGCGGTAACTTGCCCATGTCAAATGTCACACTAGAAGTGCGCGCCGGACTCCTGAAAGACTAGCGATGCATTTTGGCACCTTAAATCAAAGTGCAAATTTCTAGGACCAAAATTCAGTGATGTGAGTCATAGGCTGAATTTGTTCGGGATACCTGAAAATAGCCTAGAAAAGTGTGGGAACAGCGAAAATCAGTGGCGAGATGCAGGAAATAATTTTGTCCACAATCCACAAGCATACTTTTTCATCCATAGCCTGTCCTCAACGTTTTTTGCAGATATCACTCTCCAGATCTCCTGTTCCCCTCACAGTTGTCAAAAGCTCTCCTAATCAACTGGTGCCAATGTCGCAAGAAATCGTCTCTGGCTATCAACCAATTCTCGAACCCCCTCCTTGGATGTTTGAGCCTCCTGTAGATGCTCACAAGTATCCTCTGATACAGTGGAAGCTCACTTGATACTCTTTCAGCACCATTACTCAAATGCAGCGACATGAAAGTATCCTGGTCATCCATGCTTGCCATGTTCTAGGGGATGGATCACTTGTCCAATACATCCAACAAACCCCTATCTGATTTATATCAGAATCCAAATGGAACCCCATCAGTCCCACTTCCCACTTTCGAGAATTACCGGATTGCAGCTGAAAGGAGTCAGAAGTTGTTGCTGGATATCTCGAAGGTGAGGCCAGAGGTGTTGAAAGACCATTTGTTTGATTTACAGCCCACTGTAGTGAACTGGACTTCGAGTCAGGATTTGAGTCTGAAGGAGACTGAGATGCAGATGCAGAAATGAATTGACTCGACTGAAGCTATTCAATACCAGTTCAATGTGGAACAGATGGATCTATTGCAGAGGATAGCTATTGAAACCCAGCTGCCTCCTTTTCAAATGCCTGTCGGAAGAAAGCAGGAACGTTTGGTGATGGTGAGCAAAGCCAATGCCATTCTGGCGTACATTTTCATGGTCTTCAACTGTGTATATCCAGAGAAGTTCAATAGGCTGGTCATTTCAACACCCCTTGTGAGTCTTTGACTGAAGCTTTTCGCGCTAGTACCACGGCCACAAATCCTCAGAGCCAGAAGCCTTTCCTCCCTCCACATCAGCTGGCAATCTTAATTTCCAAGTCATTCTCCCGCTTAAATATTCCATCCCTTGCGCGAAACAACTTGACGTTGGATACATGACTCTTGTCTTCTGTTGTATGACTCTAAAATTCCAGCACTATCACAAATTTGTCAAAGACACAGTTAGGCTGAAAGAATACAAACTGGATGCGAGTCAGAATGACCAGGCAGGATCCTCTAGTCGATGGAAACCACTTGGACCAGGTGTACTAGGCGCAAACTTATTACATCAATATATCTCATTTGTGCTCATCATGCTAATCACACTTTGGTATCCCATTCAGCACTCCCGTTCATCATGCTCACTTTGGCTTTGGGCCCTCCAAAGTCCGATTCTGTGCCCATCCATCCATTTCTCATTATATCAGGATGTTCCCTGCAAACCCAGAACCTCTGGCCAAGGCTGACCCACTTGACACTGCTCAGGCTGCATCAGAATGGCAACCTGGCAACCTGCTGCCAAAGGTGCAGTGAGCTGGTCCTCCGTGTGGAGAAACAATATGCAAAGAGCATGATGGATGTCATCAAAATGGATATGGAGGAGATGGAAGTGAGAAAGAGAGAAGAGAGAGAGAAGAGAGGGGAAAAAAGGAAAACAAGCAATGAATAAGAAGATGAGAGATCAAGAGACAGAAAAGAATGAAAAATTAAAAAGATCAAAAGAGAAAAGAAAGCAATAAAAAAGGACAAGAAGAAAAAAGAGAATGAAGTGAGAGAAACTTTAGTTACCGGTCACAAAGATATTGAGATAACATCATTGTTTGGTCATGTTAATAAATACAGGGGCTGCAGATATGGGCAGGGAGGAAACTGGAAACAACAGCACAGGAAGAGATGGGATGAATATGCACTGCCACACGCGGAAACGGAGTGTAAAGAACTCAGCCTCATTTCATTCAGCCTCGTAACTCACTGACTGAATTTCGTTGATATCAGACACACAGTTGAATTAGGTACATGCGAGGGGATACAAATGTGGGGATCTGCTGATTGGATCTCAATTATTGTGTCACTCACAATTGCTTTGTAGAAGGGGGGATTTGAGTCAGTATATGTATACCTAATGCATATCCACCTACCTGATAGAGGGCATTTTATATTTCCTAGCCATATACATTGTCTGTGTGGTCCAGTTCTCATGTATTTCCTTCATGATTCCACACTCCAATGACAGATTCACATGACCAAGTGTATCTGTATATGTATACCACACCATATATCTCTACAAGACCAGCATACAGATGCTGGGGCTCAAGGTTTTCCTATAAGGAACCTAAAGACTCCATTGAGATGATTGCTAAATATTCCCAGCATTATTGTGTGATTGACCAATGACATATATCCCTCCCATATATCACCACATCTGGACATACATATACGGACAACATATCCATAGCTCATTAGTTCTCATGCATTTCCTTCATTTGGCATTACAGGTTCCCATGGAGTGTTAATTGGGCTCTACATATATATACCGGCACATAGTGATATGTGAACCACCATTTTTTTTCTTGGTCAATTAGATGTCATCAGCATCAGCGTCAATTCCTCAGATTCAAACGTAGATAGGCTGTATACTGGTATATAGTATTTGTCAAGAAGATACTTACAACTTGAACAACTTGAGCTGACAACAGTATTGAGAGCTAGCAAGTCTGTATAGGTATACACCACACCACAATGTATATATATACATATGCACATAGAGACTGGCCTGCAACCGTATACTGCCTGTATATATACACACCACACATAGTAACCTATCGAGTAGAGGTGTAAAGAGTGACATTGTCAAGAAAAAAAAACAAGGTAGGTGGATGGTTGAGCTCAAAGACTATATAGATATGGGCTCATGGATATACATGTACGCCTATCAAATTTTCAACAGTTGCCACTGTATCCATAGAGAAGGATCACGGAAATGCTTTGCCAAAATCCCTGGATAATCCCCATCTATGTACTTTTTGATTGTTCACCCGCTGGTCGAGATCCTTATCAGCATCATTCAGACCACTCTCACCCGTTCCCCCTTGGATTCAATACCACAATAAACAACTCAACCTCATAACACCATGTCAGTCATGCCTCCCCTCCAGCTCGAAACGCTGTGTCTCTTTTTCCCTGGACCCACCTTGTAATCCTCACACTATCAACGATTGTACTCAATGGCAAGTCCCTTTCACAGTCATTTTATCTGTTCACCTCACTGATTCCCTAGCAGTTCTCAAGTAGTTGGAAACAGTCTTATCCTCTGTAATGACCATGGCCTATGGCTCCATATTGCCACAGACTGTGATCAAAAGCATAACATTATGTGAGTACATATTTATTATTGCCACCCCACCCAATGACACACACTCAGTACATATGTCTACTTCAACATGCTATGTGAGCATATTGAGTATCAAGCCTGGCATCACTATGAATCACAAATGAAGCATGAATCAGAAATGGACAATCTCATGGAACAGATGAAGAATCTTATGGGGGAGTGAGAGGAAGATCAGTAACGGTGGGTCCTGGGGTAGTCTATGCATGAGTCCGGATGGATGGACTTAGGTTACATGTAGACATATGTATATGGGTAGTATATGACCACAGACATACCTCAGCCTGGAGATAATTTGCTTGTCAACCATAGCCTGACAGCCGGCCCTGAGCACACCATGTTTTGTCATGAAAATCACTACATCTCAATCAGAAGATTACACTGAGGGGGTGTATGTATATAGATCACATTTATTGATGCAAATGATAAACTAGAAGACTAATCCTCCCATGACGACCACAGAACACTGATGGCAGTAAGAAAAACTAAATATTTGTAGGTGGTCTGGATTTTATCAGCCTCCTCATGTAAATGTTTACGGGTGGTGTTGGTATCATGTGCCTGAGACCATAAGGTGGACCATTTCTGCTTTTCATGATCTAGCTCTCTCCATCTGATTGCCAGCTGGATGAGATGGGCTTCCTGGAAGTTCAGATCGACAAGGGTCTTTTTGAAAAGGGTCTCCATGGCCTTCCAACACATCCCAAGCTCATTAGTGCTGAACGACAGAAGAGGGTAAGATCCTGAGACTGTACAAGCATCTGCAGCACAACATCAACTAAGAATAGTGTTTGCAAAAGACATTGACAATGACCGTCGTTATACGCACATTGCTCCACCAGCCACTGCAGATCCTCCAACATTTCATGGGTCAGATTCACCATGGTTCCCTCCCATGACAAACAACCTTGCTTCACATCATCCTGAGGCATGCTAATTGCATTAACAAGCAGTTCCCACATGTCCGTGGTGGCAACTTGGTATCCCCAAGGTATTGGACATGAAACACAAGAATGGGTTGGTACTATGGCACTCAAGCTTTTGGCGAACCACTGAAAATGCTCGAAACGTGGTCCTGAGAGAATGAGAGGGAGTGTGATGTGTAAGTTGTAAGTTTCTAGCAAAAAAAAATGTCAGTATGTCTCCAATAGTAAAGATTTACAACTCACACTGGCCAGAAGTCAGGTACAGCATAGTCCTGATCAATAGCAAGCACCCACATCTTTTCGGGGGATCAGGACATGGAGAAAGAAAGAGTCATGAAGGAGTCATGGTTAGAATAGACATTTTTCTTATATTTAGCTGTTCAGGAGAAATGGACCTGGTGGCAGGCCAGTGAAGATAGCAATCTTCCTAAAGTACACATGGACACTAGGCCCATTGCTAAGATACTCATGTGTCTATACACATTTCATAGATCCATATCTATACTTCTGAATAAGTTCCAATCACATCTGTATCTCGTCCTCTGTATCGAGCTTATCCATATCAGTATTCAGAGTGGGCAAATTACCCTCACGTTGCAACACCTTTAGTGTGTGCAATCAGAGGCCATCCCACTTGGCTTTAATTTCTTGTCCTTGCTGTAAGCAGAAATGGCTTTGCTGATGCACATATGCATTCAGCCCTTCCTCCAAGGACCCCATTGTTTGAATCATTCCCAGCTTTCCTACCATTGGTCCTTCCACCACTCAGATTTCCAGACCATGTAAGCAGACATATGTCGTAGCTCTTTGGCCAGGAGCATCACCTCTTCCTTCCAGTGCAGCATTCATGCATGAGCTTTCAGCCACTCAATACGAATTACTGAATGGCAACACAAATGAAAATGATCATCAAAAACAATATACGAGGACTTACCAGTCATAAATGCCGGATCATCTTTTGAAGGAGTTGAATCATACCATATCCAGGACAGTGTGTGGCTGCCCTCTCCTTGAACATCTGAAATTACTCCCTGCTGCTCCAAATATTGATCTTCTTGCTCCATTGAAATCATGACGTCTTGCTGTTGAAGTCTTGCTAGCCATGCATTATGGCTTGCTTCCTCTTCCCTATTCAAGGCCCTTTCACTTATCCCCCTTACATCCTCATCTCTGAGTTCCCACAATTCATGCTCCCAATCCCCAGGGCCCTGTAGTTTCAAAAGGGCATTTCTCGCCTGGCAGTACCAAATCTTTCGGCTATGAATGTGTATGTCAATTTGCTGAAGAATGCCACCAGCTCAAGTACTTTCTATCTGCCCTCCCAGATTGTGCATCTTGAACCATGTAGCAATAGTTCGTGGTCTGAGTCCATCCCGAACCCCTTCAAGGGCATCCCACACCTCACAATTCCTCATTCTCACCTCGATTTCTGGTCTAGCACAAGCACTGGCCATTTGACAGTCAGATGGCAAAAAGAGTGGAAACTTCTCTGGATATGCCATATCCGGATCATTGATCTGCTCCATGTCAGTCAGGCTAAGAACGTCAGCTAGCCCAGGCATCAGTAATTGTCGAAGGCACGAAAATGAAATATGCGTTTGAGCAGTGAGGATTGCCTCTGCAGCAGTTCTAACTGTTGTGTTGGTGTAAGTCCCTGATGTGTAGTTGTGAACAAGGCAAGATTTTGCCTGCAAAAAGAGATCAGCAGATAAACTCACCCAGATGAATATTTGGTCATACATACTGAGATTCCTGGAGCTCTATACCAGTTGTGATAAATCTTTGTGGGCTGCACCACTTTTGATGTGTGCTGTTTCCTCTGCTTCCATCTCTAGTTGAACAGCTTTAAACTGGTCCTTTGCATCACCTAACATGACACGTTTCAGTTCATTTTCTCGCATCAAAGGATAGTACTCACCTGCATTCTCATCCTCATATGGACATGGGCATGCCTTATTCCTCTCCCAAGCAATCACATCCTGTTCCCATTCATCCAAAAGCACTCTTCCCAGATTTCAGGCTAGACCTTCATCAAATCAACGAAAATCCTTATAGAACTGATCAAATTCTTTGCAGGCAGATATGAGGTGCTTGGCAAGAACCCTGTCTGGAAGCCGGATCAGTGGTCAAGTCAATGAGATTCCTACATGATTACATACTGAGATTCTCCCTTGTTAGATAGTTATGAAATCTGAAGATATCGTCAAGCATCTGAGCCTGAGCTCCCGGTCCCATCTCCTCAGTCTGTGCAGCTGCCTTATTGGTCAATGACCATCCTTCTTCTATAACTTCACCATGTGTCTCACCACATCCTGGTGTGTAATTGAAGTTGAACTGAGCATGGCCCTTTACCTGGTGGGCCCTTAGATGGAACTTGAGTATCAGAAATTTGACACCAGTTTCAGTGAACTTGAGCCTAAAAGTTGGATCCAAGTAGACCATACACTGCCAGAAATTGGTACTCCATTGGCATGCAATATTGTAAGAGATCACAAGGCACAGATATTCCGTCTCTTGAATCGTGCACCAAAAGACAAAATCTACATTGCAGTATCTCTGCAAATCAGTAAGTCATTGATGATATGTAAGTATGTACCTTTCCCCTTTCTGTAGATCTCTGAGACCTGAAGGCCACCACATTTGATGCTGGCTGCAGCAAACCCTGGCCATGCCACTGACACAGAGGCCTACCACATTCTTAATGTTTGACAATGTCATTGCCTGGAATCCAGAGCAATTGCTCATCTTCAAAAATCAAGGGAATCAGTAGGGGCAATATTTAGAATAAGATGTACATACATCCTCCTGATCAACATACTTGAGGATATGCTGCTTATAGGGAGAGCTAGGACAAAGATATGCAAAGCCGTCACCCAGAAATGGACTTTTCTTTTCGTCTGATACAATGTCATTATGCAAGCGAAAGTTGGCATCTAGGGCCAGGAACAGGGCATAGAGATACCTAGGTCAGTATATGAATGTTGACTCACATGAAAAAATAAGACCTCTGACTTACTGAAGTTCAGGATCAGGCAGATTTTTGTCAGGTAGTGGGCATGCTGGGTACTACATAGCCAGCTCTCCCAATGATGTACTGATGATTCTGGGCTGCACATGACCTCGGTTGCTTAGACATTTTTAGATGTCTCCATTCAATCTTGACTTGCAGAAAGACATGGTAACGATCCTTTGAAGAAATAAGCACATTCAGCAGATGAGTAAACCACTTAGTACTGACTTTTGGCTCTTTCCTTTGATGTTATTTTGTCATTAAGTGGAGTGCATGGTAATAGTCATAGGCTGGTAATTTGCTGAGGCAGTTGAGGTGCTGGAACTGCTGCAAACACGCAAATGTCATGGTGTTGCAGGGTACCACAAAATCTGCATGAGCTGAGTGTGATGTTCAGTACTTCCTGAACAGTGACAGAAGCCCACTCCAACAGTATGGATACCATTGGTGTGGACAACTGTAAAATTGTGATGAGCAGAACGAGTATTGATACATCGAGAGCCTGGCTTGTGATCCAGCTGAACTTGCAAGCCCAGGTCGTACAGATTTTCACCCTCAAATAATTTCCCATTCCAGACCTTGAACAGGGATTAATATATATCCAGTCAGTATACATATACCGGACTCACCTCCAACCAATGAAGCAGCAAACGAGCATGTGTCAACACAATACCTCCACCCACACACCCATCATCTGCACATTGATACGTGCCTATGGCCTGACATCCACCGCCACAACACAATTCATCCATCCCATGTCGTCCCTCTATCCAGAGCATGTCCTCCAAATAATCATCCTGAAATTGCATCCATGCATGTCATAAGTATATACATACCCATAGACATATGCAAGAATGCTCACTGAATGAATGTTGTAGTCCTGCTTGTTAACATGGATTTGAGCACACTCCAAAGATTCTGCAGTGCTAAGCTCTTGTAGGGGTGTGTCATCTGAGACAGGATTTTTGGGCGACCAGAAAAATGAGAACTCCTCTTCTGGTGCATTATTTTCCAAAGCTGGATCAAAGTTGCTACTAGGCAGGAATTCATTCTGTTCATCGTCCAACTCAGAGTCAGAAATAGGCTGAGAGGATGCTAGAAGATCCTCAGTAGAGAGATGGGTGGTTGTATAATCCAAGTGTCACTTCCCTGCTTTGGACAGCCCAAATGTGGTGCTTGTGGCCTTGGGGGCAGTCCAGAACCCTGACTTTGTTGCTTGTTTGCACTTTTTGGGTGATGACATGAAGAGTGTTGGACTCTCTATGATGCAGCATAGTCACATACATATATGGTTCTAGATTGCTATAACAGTGCACATAAAACACAAGATATTAGGCTAATTGGATTCTGATTCATTGGTGAGAATCACAATCAGCTGTTTGGATGGCCAATATGATGACGATGCTATTGTTTCTGGTTCTGGGAACCACTCCTGCAACTCAGCAGTTCCTTCAATCTCTTTGTCCCATGACTCTTTGATCATGCTGCAGTTGCTGTCAAGTGAAATATGGGTGGTTGCTCTGACCATCCAGAGCCTGTTATCACTGAAGAAGCGAATCATAATTATGCTATTCTGAACATGAAGTAATCTACCTACAGAGCATGGAATTTTGGAAGAGCAGCTGAATAAGTTGTGATAACCTCAGCTTCATCAACTGCAAATGCTATGTCCCCTTGGAAACCAGGTGCAGTATAGGAAAACAAAAGATTGGATTTTACTGGATCTCCACACATGTGCAGCAATTGTATTCTGGTAACATAGCCACTCTTCACTGCAGCATACTCCTCAAGAGCCTCCTCAAAGGTCGAGTATGCCTTCCTGAATGCATCCTTGACACCAAGCACCAAGGTATCAGCAATTGCGCTCTAAGTTGGATATGAGCACAACAGATATTGAGATACATTCATTGGTGTACTCATGAATGCACAAAAAATCCTATGCAGGCTCCACAATAAACAATGATGCATCTTGAATCCAAAGAACCTGGCCACTGATCAAAGATTTCTTCGGGAGAGGGAGGTGTCTTCCAGGCATAGTAGACTCAAATGAGATTTGCTGCCCACATTGCAGGACCATGGGATTCAGATGGATTGGAGGTCTCAACCACTGATCATTGTGCCTGCAGGGTTTTTGCCAAGGTCATACCCAGCTTGGGTGCTTTAGGTGTCATGAGTGTAAGGTTGTTACTGTCTACTAATTTGACCCGAATACTGTGTGCAAGCCCGAGGATGGAGATCATCAGGGCTGGCAATGACATCAGTATCAGTGAGCAGCTGAGGAGTTCAGAGCACTTACAGGTGCCAGGATTCAGAATAATTTGCTGGAGTGCTGCCATGGTGGTAGCAGTCAGAGTCAGAGCGAAGTTCAAATCTGAATCACATCCACTTGATCCGATCACCAATTCAAGTTCTAGAACTCATACATATTGATATATCACGCCGGTGCCTCATGTCTACTTCTTGGTATTGCCTAAGATCTACTGCAGTTGTGCTGGTACTGACAAGCAATGTCATAAACCAGAAGAATAGCCATATTTACAGGTTCTGGAAGAAAATTTTGACCCCTGCAGCCAAATATGAGCTGAGTGAAAACAGCGCTTTGATCAGATCCACTTCCCTTTCTCCTTTGAGCAACAGCAGATATCCTTGATCAGGGTCAAATCTTCCACCTGTTGGTGCATAAGGCTGATTGCTATCTCCTGGTCTGCCTTTCAGGCCTGAGCTTTCCATATCCTAAGAAAGTACATGAAAGACAGTACACAAATGATCATTAACAATGGTGTGCACACAAAGTACAATGAACGACACATACCTTAGGTATAGTCAATGCAGAGGAGTGTGATAAGGTGCTCGAGATGATGACAGACAGTTAAAACAATTTAAGACTGCCCATCATGTACATTGTTCTTATATACAAAGAGGATATCTACTTAGCCCCTATCTGCCCTAGTGAGACTTTAAATCTATCTGGTACTGAAGCCCTCCATGCTTGTGCAAGTGGACAAGCTCATCAAGACTGACCATACAAGTGAGATAACATACTTCCACACCTCATTAGTCCAATGCTCAAGTTGTTTGCATCCTTTGGAGACCCCTTCCTGTGAATAGACTATGCTCCCCATTTTTTCAAAGTCATCATACACCCTGTTAAATACTGTTGCACTTTCCAGGAGAATGTTCTGTGAGGTGTGGCTATTTCTTATGTGCTTCTTGTAGAGCATTTTGGACCATTTGAACAGTGTCAGTTTGAATTGAGCCACTAATTTCTTGTAGCGAGTTTCTGCTTGCCTGAGGATCTTGGCGCTATTTCATGTAGCTGAGTGTCTGTCAAACCATGCCAAAATGTATATGGATGTACCTTCAACAAGGAAGAACATCAAGTAAGCACATTTCCAGAACAGTAAACTGAGGAGGGTGGAGATGCACCTAGCTTGAGGATTGCTCTCAGATGCTTTGAGTGCTGCCTTTCTAGTTTGTCTCTGCTGTTCTGCCTCCCTGAGCTTCTGTGCAGCTGCCTTTTGGTGCATCTTATCGTATTTTTTGCATCAGGTGTCATTGATGGCAGTGGCATACCTGTAGTAAAGATACGTAGGTCGGTCCTTGAGGAGCACCAAAATAGTTGGAGAACACACTTGGCATAGTGTTTGGCACTTTTGGCTTGATTGGCAGCCAGACATTCTTCCTTGGTATTGTAGAGTTTGGGGCAAGGCATGACAGTTCTGCCACAAAAGCATGAAACTAGTACCAACATTCTTGGTTTCGTCTGACTTTTTCATTTGCTCATACTCCATCGTCAAAAATTTATCGTTAGTATTTTCAGGTGTGCACATTCCAATTTTGTCATTTTCTAAGCCATACACTGTTTGAGTGGGCTCTGAAGATGCAGTTGAGTGCTGCAGCTCGTCAGTGCCCTATGCCTCACTGCTGAGATGTGGCCAATGTATCTGAGCAGTTGCTGGCTAGTCTACCTGGCCCATCATCAAACTTACCAGCTAGTCCAGGCCCACCATCAAACTTGCTGAATCAGTTGGTACTGCAATGATCTCTCTCATTCGTCGCAAATCTTCTCAAAGTTCCCACCTCTCTCACTCTTCTCCTTACAGCCCTTGCTTGCTGAGTGTCTCTTCTTGTGGTTCACTTAGCATGGACATTGTTGGCTCTGATAACGACAAGCATGCTCATACTTTTGATGGAGAACAGGTTGAGATCGTGACAGATATCTTTGACATACGCTGCCCTCATTTCTGGGACTTTGCTGCCAATGGAATCAGTGCTATTCCTTTCTGTTTTATTCTTCTGTTGAGTATGCTGGATATAGTGATGAGATGATCTCTCGTGAATTCTGGTTCCCAATATTCCTCCTGGGCGAAGTAAAGGCCAGGATTGGATGCGAAGATATCTTTCAACTATGTTAAGTCCATCAACAGCTGCAGAAGACTACGGTTGAGCCTGTGACTATATGGATCTGGAGTTCACTCAGCTTTTTGGAAAAGTGTTCAAGTGTCACAGCAACATTCATGATAGTTCTTACTCCTGGTATGATCCTCCATCTGGGGCTGGGCCACTCCCTGGAGGTCCATTGGGTCCTGAAAAATGGAGTCATATCAGTGGTGCACCAATTTACAGCTCTTTTTTTTCAACTACAAATCGTGTCCCCAGCGCAATGCTGTAAAGAATATAGGCCTGACCCCAGCTTCACAGGTCATGAGGTGACCTGTTGCCTTATCTATATCCCTATCGCACAAAGCAAACTTGATGAGCTCACGCACCTTGAGTTTTTTGTTATCATACTCGCCAGGGCTTATGCTTCGGAAACTGATGTTATCCTTTGGAAGGACTTGCTTCGGGATGCTAATCAACGTCACATTGAGGTAGACATGGAGGTCAAAGCATTGAAAGAGATCACTAAAGATTTGTTCTATCTCACAATCATTGCCTTGATTATCTGTAAGGAGTAGCAGAATTGGTGTATAGATATGGAAACTTGTGGCTTGCAGTGCACACACATACCTCTCATTCATATTGTCTGAATAATCCCTCACTCAGAATTTCTCTCCAATGATGAGCTAACCTGTCAGTTGATTCATGGGTACATGTACAAATGCAAGTATGTCTGATCCATATGTCAGACTGATGCTAGTTTGACAATCAGAAACACCTTCTGCATCCGATATATTGAAGATCTGCTCATTCAAGCCAGCAATTACTGTTATTTCATTTAGCAGTAGGGCAGGTCCCAGATATAGATATGGTGCTGATGGTCAAATGGAGTTCTCCCTCTGGGGCCAAGCCACCTAATCTCGGCTCTGAGGCATACACTGCTAAATTTCTCAGAATTTATCTCCAACGATGAACTAACCTGTTGGCTGACTCACTGGTACCAGTACATATGTAGATAACAAATCAATGTACAAATGCAGATAGTCTGACCATATGTCAGGCCAACCCTAAATTTTACAATCAGAAACACCTGCATCTGATAATGATATATGGATTATGGAAGATCTGCACAATTGTACAAATGCAGATAGTCTGACCGTATGTTGGACCAACCCAAAATTTTACAATCAGAAACACCTGCATCTGATAATGATATATGGATTATGGAAGATCTGTGCAATTGCTGCTAGGGCAGGTCCCAGACTGAGATATAGATATGGTGCCGATGGTTGAATGAAGTTCTCCTCTGGGGCCAAGCCCTCTGATGCATAAACATTCCAATATATGTCCCACATGGTATCTAATATGCTGGGGCATATGATTAATTCCAGTGGCCATTGACATTCATCAGTAATTTGGAAATACCTATATTGTATGCTGGATATATGATTAATTCTGGTGGCTGTCAACATTCATTGGTAATTCAGAAGTATAGCTATAGTGTATGCTGGATATGAATGTCTCCTCTCCATCATTCAGATTCCTTGCAATGGAGAGCGAACTGAGAGATTTTGACTGTATTAGTGCTGATATACATATACAGTTTATGGATGTTTTGACACTATACTCTCTTCAAGTGCTGTTGTAGAATGTGTGTGTGGACATGAGGATTATCAGAAACATTGTGCAACCACCAGTAAAAGGATGTTCTCTGTTCTCAAAGGTTCTGGAGCTTTGGGTTATGGCGTGGAAAGGAACCCAAGTCTTAGTCCGAGACATATACCTCCCATGATGAAAGGCAAGAATCCCAAGGACAAATTGGCACCTGGGCGTGCAGGTTGGTGGAACAATGAAACTGGTGAACTGAAAGCCTTCCTTAACACATACTGGGAACACTGGCACAAGTGTAAAACACTGAATATGAGGGCCCTGTTCTATGACTGGATGTGCAACAAGCTCTTCTTAAAATTTGGTGATCCACCAGGTGTGTAATTTAGAGCCCAAGACTCCCATGACCTGATCGCTAACTCATTTTTGTGAGTAGTACTGTCCCCGTCTGAATGTAAACGACTCAAGAAGTCTCCTGCCTCTGCCATCGTCAAGCCTGCTGCAGATAGCACTCAACCCACACCCTCCAAGGACCAAGGTGTAGATTCTCAGGCACTCCCATCATCATCTGCTCAGCAGAACGTACCTTTGTTGTCTTCCACTTCAAGGGGACCAAAGGACCCTTCCTCATCTCCAACCCCTTTCCACTCGTTCATTCTGGAGGCCATCAGCACTGTGCCAGCCAGCAAATTGGAATCGATGTCTGCAGTGCTTTAGGAGATCATTGATGGCAAACTCAACGTCAATGACAGGGCTACCAAGATAAAGGAGAGTGCTGAGCATGCAGGGCATCACTACAACAGTGACTACGCAGCAAACCTTATCATCCTGGCTGCTGAATTCTACGCGTGGACAATACTACAGTTCTTTGTTGACAATGCTGCTGGCTACAGCCTCCAGAGGGTTGAAGAGGAGATGAAGAAGTTGTGGGGAGATTATTGGGAGCATTCTGGTATTACTTGGGAGAATGAGTGGAGCAAGATACAGTTCTGCGAGCCAGACACACCAGAATATGTGGATGCGTGTGCTTGGGTTGTTGAAAGACGAGAGGCTGCTGGGGGCCGAGTCAACACTGCAATGCAGGGGGAAGACATATGTGCCATAGGAACAGAGAAAGATGAAGAGGAAAAGTCTGCAAAGGGTAAAGAGCCAGTGAAGAGTGACACCTGGAAGATCAGTGAGGTGAATGCAGACTTTGCAGCACTGGACCTAGAGGAGGTGTCAACTGAGGATGTGAAGAAGGCATATGGATGGGAGGAGCTGGACGAGGAGGAATGGAACAAGAAGACAATGTTGTGAAGATCAGTGTTCTGGATTTATTCGCTAATGCTACTGGATAGGATGTGGGGTACTACTACTGGAAGCATAGCCCTAAGGCCACCCTTACTGGCAACAACATTCTCAACAAGTTCGTCGAACATTCCAAGCAGGGAGCTTGAGCAAAGCCCACTCACTCCAATACAGTGCAAGTTTTTGAGTGAGTGTACTGGAAGGATGTGGCGGAGATTGCAGGGAGTGGAAACACAATCCAGATTCAGATGGTCCAATCATGCAGCCTCCATGTGAGGTGGCAATACACTACAGCTGTGTGAAGAAGCTACTCAACCAGCAACCAGAGGCTGTCCATAAGCGTGTCAAGGAGATTGAGCAGGAGGAGTATGAGCAGAAGATGAAGGATTGGGAGGAAGAGGTGGCAGCTACAGACGACAATTCACCTTTGGGCAATGCCAGGTACCTTTCTATCTGTGAATCACTAGCCCCACTCTGATCTCTCCAGATGTGGGCACTGGCTGGGGCAACATTTAATGCTGCATTAGCAAGGAAGACGAAAATGCTGGTGATCTCAGCTGTGGTTGGCCCAAATCCAGATGATTGTGGTAAGATCAGCGTTTCGTGGTATGTATCTGTCTCTCACGTTCAGTAAACCATTCTGAGACTTTTCATTTAGGAATATCAATGGCAAAAATGTGACTGGAATGGAATGGCCCGAGTTCAACAATGAGGCCTTCAAAGCCACCCAAGCCTCACTCATTGAGTGGGAGAGGTCAACATTTGGTGAGTTTCTCGTTTTCTATCCCCATATTTGAATACCATCCCATATACATTATATGTGCACCCGTATATCAATAACTACCGATATACATATACGAGCTGGTTCGAGCTGGTTCTGACTTCACCTTTCTCTTCTTTTTGCCAGGTCCAACTCAACATGGCTCAAGAGCATTGCCTGCTGACCAGCCCACTGGTTACTGGCCTGGGCATACTTCTGGCAAAGAGAGAGCATGGCTGTCACGAAGTCATCCCAGCAATCGCAAGTCACACATGGTCACAGCAGCAAAAAGGCCAGCAGGAGCAACAAGGCCAAGAACTCAGCATCTGTCCCCAAGGTGAAACTGAGAAAGCAGCCAGTGTGCAAGGCAATGTCAAAGCTGACCAGGAATATGACGAAGCAAAGGAGCAACAGAGCCCAGAAGAAATCTCACTGTTGGGGTGACAAGGAGTCTGAAGTGTCATCCTCTGGTGCAGATAGTGATGAAGAAGACAGTGGGATGGTCCTCAAGAGTGATGAAGGCGACAGTGATGAGGATCAGGAAGATGCACAGGAAGAGTCAAACAAGGAAGAAGATGAGGAGGAAAATGAGGACTGTGAGGGCGAGGATGAAGAAGGAGAACAAGAGGATGTAGGAGAGAAAGTGGGGAAGGGTAAGGGTAGAGGCGATGAGGCAGGCAAAGGACATCATGCCAATGAGGGAGTGGGTAAGGGTAAGGGGAGAAGTGAGGTGAAGGAAGACAGGAAAACCTCAGGGCATCTACATCCACGTGCTTGTCCAAGTACTGCGAGGCTAGCTCTCTTGAGTTCAACTACCACCAAGAAAGCTGTCCTGAAAACACTGCTGTCAACTTCTACTAGTACTGTGAAGCCAGCTTCCAAGAAAGCCGTCCCAATGCCACCACTGCCTCCTGCAATGAGAACTCCTGCACATTTTCTCTCATCAACCTCATCCTCTCCTCATGCACTGCCACCACCACCAGGACCAGGACCCTCTCCTCAAACAACTATACTGTCAACTGTTACCTCTGCTCCTCCACTCCCAACGACACCTCCACCACCAGCACCCTCTCTCCAAACTACTGCATCATCACGACCAGCCCTACCATCGCCAACTCCTACATCAACAAGTCATGGTGCTGATATCTGTATGTTGGGGCAGCCAGTGACAGATATGGATTTGGATGTCCCAGACCAGAGTTCAGAGCATCCGCATCCTGGTCCAAATACTGCCAAGCCAGCTGAGCCGAAACCCACATCCTCACTAAGCTTCTGGAACTCTTCCTCTGTCTTCAAGACTTCCTGCATGCTTTGCATGAGGCTCAAGACTCAGTTCAGGCAAGTCCTAGAGATATGTCCTTCTTCTCCACACCATTCCTTTGTTTGCTTTAGTACAATCGACCTCCATGGGTTTCCCCTGTCCACCAAAGGTAACTCCCATTCCAGTATGAGTTGTTGGTGCCTCCGATGGAGCCCCAATGCTTGTAGTGGCATTTTGGGTAGTGGTTGTTGGGGTTTAGGTAGTGGTAAACTGTGTTCCCACAGAGGTATTTCCACTAGCAGGAATCCCTCTGGAGTCATTTTCAAAGAGTTCAAACACTCTGAACGCTGCAGCTTTCCAGGCTGCATAGGTAGTAGGAACAGGATCCATTTGATATATCCTTTGAATGATTCCAAACCAGAGGTTCTGCTTCAATAGCATGATGAGTCCCTCCTCATTCAGCTTTGCATCTTCCCTCCATTCTTTGAAAGAGAGGAAAAACAGTGTAGCCAACGCAGTGCCTTGCTTGATGCTTTGTAGTTTTCGCTGTGCAATGTCTGTCTGATCTCCTCCTGTGAATTCCCTTCAAATCACACTACAGAGATCTGTATAACTTTCATTATTTCCTTCTGTCTGAATTTTTCAAATTCAATTGCTTGCCCACTGGGCAGCAGTGCCTTCCATCATGAAAGAAAGTGTCTCCAAGACTCGAGAAGTGTTATCAGCAAATTTGCAAGGGTTTCTGAGAAACCAGAGATACATTTGCGAAAGAAAAGGGTCAACCACATTAGAAGTCCTGTTGAAAGGTTTTGGTTTAGCACCAGAGCAGCTGCTACTTTCCCTTTCATCAGTCTTAGCCTGTTGGGCACCCATAGTTTGTTGCATATTCTAAAGTTCGTGCAAAAGTTCCATCTGATTATTCTGGAGTCCAGTGATGGTCTGGAGGAGTAGCTGATTATAGTCTTCTCCAGTGTAATATCCCTGAGGGTTATTATAGGTTTGGTGAGAGGGAGCTGGATTAGCATAGATTCTCCAACTCCATCAGAGGAGTTTTGAGTGGGAATCCCTCTGAAGGCCATAGGATTTCAAGTAGTATCCATAGAATAGTCTGAGGGGCCACCAGGGGTAGGCACATTTGGAGTAGTCATCTAGGGGGTTCTTCAAGCGTCTGAGAATAGTGAGAAGAAGAAGAGAGTGTGGTTGATGTCAGGTTGCCTTTAGGGGTACTCTAGTCTAATGTCAGAACCAAGCTGAAGATGTTTAGGCAAGGTGACAATGACACTAAAGAATGAGTAGAATAAGGCAAAGTCCATATGATAAGACCAGACTAGAGTAGAGATACAGGATGAGTATCCTACTCTATATATACTACTTTACAAATAACGTCCATGTTTCTAGAGGAATTAATCGAGAAGATAAATTAAGGTCCTATGATGATACACTCACAATCTAAGGGGATCCACAGACAACTATGGAGCGATAAATGACCCAGCTCAGAAGAAGTCAATCTCATTAGGAGAAAGTGGGTAGCAGCAATCAGAGAGATAAAGAAGGATCAAGAATCCTTCTAAGGGTTTTTCGAACGAGGAATGAGAGGTTCATTACAACTGGATGGACATTTTTGAGGAGTAGATGATGATTCCTGCAGTGAGACGTTGGGAGTGGTTTTAGGGACTTTGTGAGGAGGGGAGTATGAAGAACGTCTTTTATGAAGACGTTTGGCGATCGGAGTCTGGTCCTCAGATTCAGACTCTTCTACAGGATCTTGAGGTACTGGAGAAGGACGAGGGGTCAGCAATCCCATTGAAATTCCTCCAGGGCTCAAAACAATGTTGAGATCATTGTCAAAGAGCTGAGAAGGAGACATTGGACAGGTGGAGGTGAATAGAGGTGTCCAAGAGGAGTGTGATGGGCCAGGTTGCAAAGGTGAAGAAATAGATTTCGATTGGAGAAGGGCGAGTTGACAATCCAATTGGAATGAAAAGGCAGGCAGAGCGTGTATGGGAGATGGTGAACAAGGAGGGGAGGCAGTAACCATAGGAATCTCAGAGACAACATCTTCGATGACATCCTCATCGACATCCATCGCATTTGTTCTGAAGTAATCTTCAACTACTGTATCTGGATCAAAGGTGTTGAAATGACCTGATACATGGGACCAGATATTTGTCCACTCGTTGCTCAAATCAGTGACCTGCACGATATGGTTGATGGTCTGATGTTCGACACTGCTGGCTTCCTTCCATTGACAAAAGAAGGCATTGTTGTCTCGAATGAACTGATAGTGATAATTGGTTTCTTGGATAAGGTGAGGAATTGGATACAACTGGGATGCTTTTCAGTCAAGATGAGTAGGAATTCGAAAAGAAAATGCTATTGGGAAAGGATCACGTTACGCGTTCAACCAAAATCGAAAATCCTATCAAATGGATCCTGTTCCTACTACCTATGCAGCCTGGAAAGCTGCAGCGATCAGAGTGTTTGAACTCTTTGAAAATGACTCCAGAGGGATTCCTGCTAGTGGAAATACCTCTGTGGGAACACAGTTTACCACTACCTAAACCTCAACAACCACTACCCAAAATGCCACTACAAGCATTGGGGCTCCATCGGAGGCACCAACAACTCATACTGGAATGGGAGTTACTTTTGGTGGACAGGGGAAACCCATGGAGATCGATTGTACTAAAGCAAACAAAGGAATGTGGGATGCAAGTGTTATGGGTGTGGAGAAGAAGGACATATCTCTAGGACTTGCCCAAACCAAGTCTTGAGCCTCATGCAAAGCATGCAGGAAGTCTTGAAGACAGAGGAAGAGTTCCAGAAGCTTAGTGAGGATGTGGGTTTTTAAGGACCCATAGGCAGAATGATACACCACCTATGGAACAATCAGTGTTTCATAACAAGTTTGCTTCATATAATCGATTTAGTGTCCTCACAAATGAAAGTGACTTGACTGAAACTGAAGACATATCTGAAAATCCCCTGGAGGATTCTCATAAAGATTCTCAACAAACTCCTAACCCTTTCCAATGCAAGCACTGTACTTGAACTCCTTCACACCTCCCCTCTTGTATTCCACTGAAACCTAAAAAGAAAGTAGGACCCTATTGGGTGCACTGGAACGTGGTTGCTCAAACACCTAGAGCACCTCATTTTTTATGACAATGGGTCCACATATCGAGGGACCATGAAGTAGATGATGAACTAAGGTTCGATCTAGCTTCAATGCAACTTGATGTGGCTCTTGCTGTACTCAGGGACCTCTGGACTCCAGCAAAATGGGAATCTATCTTGCTCTCAGTCACAATTGAGGCTTTGGATTCACATAAAGGCCAAATTACCAATGCTCTTCTTGATTGTGGGGCCACGGGATGCTATATCAATCAAGACTTCACCCTTAGGAATAATTTGTTCCTGGAACATCTCTATTGACCAACTCCAGTATACAACGCAGATGGAACAGCCAAAAAAAATGGAAGAATCAAATATACAACCAAACTATGACTAACTGTCGATGATCACACAGAAGTTACTACATTTGTGGTCACTAACACTGGCTCAAACAATATTATCATTGGATTTAATTGGTTGAAACACCACAATCCATGGATAGGTTGGAAGAAAGGGACCATCAAGTTTGATAGGTGCCCTGGGGACTGCAAAAGGAAGAAACAATGGAAATTGTGGCAAGAAGATGAAGAAGACATTGAAGAAGGGGATAGTGTGGTAAAGAGCACACACTTGGCTCTAAGCACAGTAGACAGATAACAATAAGAGACTAGTCTCAAGACAAAGTTAATATTAAATGAAGACAGAGAATACATGAGATGCTCACCTAGTCCCAAGACAGAGAGGTCAAGATGGGGACTAGGGAGCTACTACTCTAAGCTTATATACAGAACAGCAAGAAAGATAAAAACTGAGTAGAGAACTGTCCAGAACAATCAAAGTACAGCCTATTGTCCTTGTAAGAGATGTATTGTGAAAAGATGAACAAAAGATGAACGAGCTGTGCATAGTGTCCCGGTAAGAGATGTATCATAAAAGATGAACAAATGATGAAACAGGGGATAATAGCTGTGCATAGATGATCAAGGAAAGATGAACAAAAGATAAGGCAAAGGATGATCAAAGCGATGATCAAAAGGCAGTGACTGATGAAGAAAATGAATGAAAATACCCTGAAAAAATACTGTCACAACAGATAGGATCTTTGTTGTGAACATGCAACCTGAAAACCCTCTGGAATATATTCATGCTACTGGTTCCATATCAGCTAATTTAGCTGCTCAACACACTGTGGAAGAGGGAGCAAAATCTTTGGAAGAAATTGTACCAGGAGAATACCTTGGGGAGTTTCAACCTTCTTTGAAAAAGAAGATTTTGATACCCTTCTAGAATGACGAAAATGGGACCATGCAATCGAGTTAGAACCTGAGGTGGAACTGTTCAAAAGCAAGGTTTATCCCTTAGCTGCAAATGAAAAGGATCCACTGGATGATATGGGACCATGCGATTGAGTTAGTACCTGAGGTGGAACTGTTCAAAAGCAAGGTTTATCCCTTAGCTGCAAATGAAAAGGGTCCACTGGATGATTTCATCAAGGAACAACTGTGAACTGGAAGAATTCGAGCTTCGAAATCTCCTATATCTTCACCATTCTTCTTCGTCAAAAAGAAAGATGGAAAACTTTGTCCAGTTCAAGATTATTGAAAACTCAATTCCTTGACCATCAAAAATCAATACCCTATCCCATTGATTTCAGACATGCTATATAAACTAAGGCACATGAAAATCTTTACAAAACTCAATGTAAGATGGGGATACAGCAACATTCAAATCAAGGAAGGGATGAACATAAAGCTGCATTTGTCACCAATCGAGGATTTTTCAAACCCCTCACAAATTTGCCAGCAACATTCCAAACCATGATGAACAAAATCTTTGCAGATCTTATCCAAGCAGGAAAGGTTATCGTTTACATGGATGATATCTTGATATTCTCGAAGGATATGAATGAGCACACAAAAACTGTCAAAGGGGTTTTACGAATTCTAAAAACACATAATCTCTACTTACAGCTATTTGCATAATTCATGACACTTGCTGCTCTGTGGAAGTATTCAGAAAAAGAAAGAAGAAAAAAACTTTGTAGTTTTTTGTTGGACTTAATGACATTGTTTGGCTCCCACAAAAAGAAAGTAGCTGTCCATACATGGCAAGGGATTGGAGCAAGACCTGATCCATAGTAGTCCAAGACCACAAGAATGATGAAGTCTTTTTTTTCATTTTATTTTCTGATGACTTGATCAATCTGGCAAATAGCTGTAAAACCAGAGAAGTGTGATTTCCACAAGGACAAAGTGGAATATTTGGGACTTATAGTGGGCAACAGGAAGATGAGGATGGACCCTGTCAAGGTCAACATTCAGAGCTTCTTAGGATTTACAAACTTTTATTGAAGGTTCATTAAAGACTATGCAAGGATGGCTCATCTGTTAAATGATTTGACACAAAAAGATGTACCCTGGCAATGGACCCCAGACCAAGAAAAGGGCTTTCAGAAATTGAAAGATGCTGTCACATCAGAACCAGTCCTCCATTTTCCCCCTGAATAATCATCCTTATTGAGTCGAAGCAGACAGTTCAAATTTCGCCACAGGTGCTGTGTTGTCCCAACTCCAAGATGGTGAATGGGTTAAAAGGCCTTAGTGAACCAGAATGAAACTACGAAATTCACGATAAGGAGATGTTGGCTATCATGAGAGTTCTAAAGGATTGGGACCAAGATTTGAAATCTGGACGGACCATCTTAATCTCCAATGCTTTATGACAGCAAAAACCCTCAACAGGAGACAGGCTTGTTGGTTGTTGGAATTGGCTGATTATGACTTTCAGCTGGTTCACAAACCAGGAAAGAGTCATTTGAGGCCTGACCTACTTTCAAGACAAAAGGGTCATGAGGAGGGGGCAGACAATAACAAAATGTCACCCTTCTTAAAGCTGAATTCCTGTGAGCTATGGAGACAGCCCAAGCTCAAGATACCCTGGGAGATATTTTCCTTGCACAAGTATGAAACTCGAGATGCAAATGGGAACCCTCAGCCATGAAAAACATTGAGCACAATCATTCATTCCAGAACCACAGAGATTAAATTACTAAAGATAACCTCTTATACATTCCCAACAACCTTGAGCTCCATAACGAAATCATCCAATTTCATCATGATACGTACTTCACAGGACACCTGGGCCAAGCCAAAACAGTCGAACTACTTACTCGACACTATTGGTGGCCTAGCATCTATGGAGATGTCAAGATATATGTCAAAGGATGTCCTACATGTCAACAAACAAAAACCTTTCCAGGGAACCCAAGAGGACTACTAAGCCCTAACAAGATCCCAGAACAAATTTGGCAGATTATCTCTTGTGATTTAATCATGCATCTTCCTCCATCACAGACCATGTCTGGAGGGATTTTGGATTACCTAAATGGGTTATTAGCAATCGAGGATCAGTCTTTGTTAGCAAATTTCTAAAATCCCTCTACGAGATTTCAGGCATCAAAATGAACATTTCAACAGTGTATCACCCTCAAACCGATGGACAAACAGAACATATCAACCAATAAATTGAACAATACTTGCACGTTTTCTGCAATTAGAATTCTGCTATAATGATCGAAAACATAGTTCTACAGGCTACACTCCCTTCTACATGACTAGTGGCTTTCATCCTCAAAAAGCTACTGAACCTTTCATCAATGTCACCAATGAAACTGCAACAGATTTCTTTGATCAGATTGAAAAAGCCAGAACAGATGCTAAAGCATGTCTTATGAGGAGCATGGAGTTGATGAAGAAATACTATGACAAAGGAACAAATGAGGATCTGGAGTACAAGAAGGGAGATAAGGTGTATATTGAAGGAAAGAACATCACTACAGAACGACCAAGTGCAAAACTTGCAGACAAATGATACAGACCTTTTCCTATTAAGGAAAAGGTAGGGAGTTCCTCATACTGAGTGGATATTCCAAAAACCTGGAAGAGTATTCACCCCATCTTCCACACATCATATCTTTGTCCTCATTAGACAGTTTGCTGCTTTTTGGTCACGTGCAAATTCCATGTTGCACATTTTGGCTGTGACCAAAAATTATGTTGCGCTGTTGCGTCAAGTCTTTCCTTCAGCCATCACTTGTAATTGCTATATCTCCCCAAACACACACAGAAAGCAAGGGATCTGCAGGCTGACCAAGCTACTAACTGAGAAGGCTCTGAAGAGTTGTCTAGCCCCAGACCTGAACCATCTGACCACAAACAGCAAAACAACTCTGCTCAAACTCTGCTTACCACAATGAGGACATGGAAGAGGACATGGATGTGGATGATTCGGGTGATGGTTTCATGTGTGATAGGATGTCTGAGAATGTTTAAGATGCTAAATGATAGTGGTAGCACAGTCTATACGAGGTTGACATGTGCAATGCATTTTTCGGTCACAGCCAAAATGAGCAACACGGAATTCGCACGAGACCGAAAAGGGCAAACTGTCTATTATTCCTCGGTTGCAAAACATCAACAAGACAACATTAGTCAAGAACCTGCTACTATCGAAGATGGCTCACTGGTCTACGACATCAAAGAAATCCTAGATTCCCGTTAATAGGTGTCTTTAAGGTTGGACGCGGGTATGGGGTATACCCGTGGTGTTCCTATACAGTGACACACGGGTACGGGTACGGTGCTCAAGTTAGTAGACCCGAGGATACCGGAACCTGCCCTGTGAACCCGTGCGGTCCAGGCCTCATATGCCTGCTGGCGGAGCTTGAAATAAGTAAAATCAACATCGTACCATTTTCTTGTACTTCATCTGTCCGTTGATTGCAAAATGCTGCCAGTCCAACGTCAGCAACATTTCTCGTATGGCGGCTGTGGCTGGTGTACTGTGGCATCTCAGCCACAGTACTTTTATCGGTCGTTCTCGTTGATATCCCATCATCCTCAATGGAAGATCTCAACACCTCCCTCAAAAAAGATATAGCATGGCATTTTCTGCAGGCTGCACCTGCAAGCGTATTACTGGAGTGGCTCAACTGTTACCCAGACCAACGTCTACCATTCGGCTGATTATTTACTCCTTCAATGAGGCTCAAGTACGGCTAATTGCTTTATGGTGCGGTCACTACTTGAGCTTCTACTTAGGCTAATCCTTTGTGCTTTTCAGGTTTCGGCCGACGTTTCCTGTTGCATTTTGCAATTTGTCTCCAGTTGCATGCGGACACAACGTTCGCCGGGGGGATTCTGATCCTTTCGAGCTGTTAAAAGGTGCGTTCTCAATTTCTTTCGAGTTGTGATCCCTCACTCAGTATGTCGGGCAAGCAGAAGCGTCCTCGCGAGCCTGTTGCAGACAGCAACTCCGAATCTTCCTCCGCACATTCACTCGCCTCCATCGCATCTACCAATATTGTCAAGGTCGTCAAAGGTGCTACTAGTAAGGTTCGGAACGTAGTTCAAAAGGCCAAGCGATCAGTGAAGCGTCGCCGCCATTCTGGTCGTGAGTGCATCATTCTCTTCTCTTCATGCACCATTCACTCAATACTCTTACTCGCAGAAGCATCTGAACCAATCGAGGTCTTGGACAGTGGCCACTCAGACACTGAAGAGTCTGCCAAAGAGGAAAATGACGAGGATGAACTTGGTGAGTTAACTTATTCCCTTGGGTATTTCTTGTTATTAATATCGACTTGTCCTTCTGTAGAACGACTCCCATCTATGCGTTCTTTGGTGAAAAACCAAGCATCGAGTATGAAAACGGTCGCAAGTACCACTACTTCAAGTGCAAGGCCTCCAAGTGCAAGGGCAAGGGTGGAGTCTGACGTTACCTTGATGGCAGTGATCGTGCATCAACCAGCAATCTCAAATCACACGCTGTGCATTGCTTTGGTGCTGACGCTGTTGATGCTGCCATCAAAGGGCTCACTGAGGCAAAATCGTCACAGAACACCATCTACTCGATGTTTGCAGGTCTCGGAAATCGAGTTGTGAGCATCTCGCATCGGATGCATACAGATCCTGAGCGGCGGTACGTTATAGGTCTATTCTAATTTGTCTTTGTTACTAACTGCATATTTTCCAGTGCTGCTGTAGTGCGTTGGATAACCGAAAGTGTTCGTCCGTTGCACATTGTTGAGGACCGTAAGCTCCGAGAGCTCATGCTCTCTGGTCGACCTCAGGCAAGCTTCCCTCGTCGCAAACGTGTTGCTGAGGATATCAAAACGGCCTTTGAACACTGTTCCGAGCGTATTGTTACTCTGCTCAAGGTAGGTTTTTGTTTCTTCATATCTATCACTCACTAATGGATTTACTAGGAGTATCCTGGTCAAATCAGCTATGCCACTGATGCTTGGACCTCACCCAATCACCGTGCTTTTGTGGCATGGACTGTTCACCTTCAACACCAGGGCAAACCGCTTGTATTTTTGCTTGATATCATTGAGGTTCCAGAGGTTCATGATCGCTGTTTCTTCTCTCTTCTCTCCTTGGTAATTGACTATTTTTGTAGTCTCATACTGGTGAAGTGCTCGCTCGGGAGTTTGATAAGATGCTTGAGCGTCATGGCCTGCAACAAAAGGTACAAGTACTTTTCTCTCTCAAAACTATTCCCTTCCTTACCCATCTACTAGATCCTAGGCTTCTGCGGAGACAACGCAACCTCCAATGACACGCAGATGACAGCTCTTGACTCCAGCACATCCAACTCGTTCTCTGTTGAAGGCCGTGTTCACTGCTTAAACCACACAATGAATCTCGCTGCCAAGGCACTCCTCAATGGGATTGCTGGTTCTGATGATGGAGCTGAAGGCAAGCTCCCCGATGACGAGCTCGAGGATGAGGAGGAGGAGGAGGAGGAGGAGGATTTGCCAACACTGCTGGATAACAACGACATCTTACCAGAGCGTGAGGACGATGAAGGTGTTGATGAGCTTGAAGGGATTGACGACGATGAAAGGGCTACTTTTGATTGGGAATCTGCTGAGGTTCGGGCTGCATTAGAGAAGGTATGTGGTATGTACTTTGGGTATTTCTTAAAGACTGATGCGATTATAGATTCGTGGACTGTCTTTTTCACTCATTCATTCAACTACCATCGGCTTACCCCAGTGGCGTGCAGCATGTATCTGCAATCATCTTCCCAATCGAATTATTCCTCGTGATGTCCGCACACGATGGAACTCAACCTTCGATATGCTTGAATTCGTCCTGAAGTATCAGAAGGCAGTCGATGATATCACAGGCAACAAGGATCTACCATACAGAAAACACGAGCTCACCTCTGTTGAATGGCAAGTTCTTAAAGATCTGTGCTACGTCCTACAGGTATGTTCTCATACTTGTAATAGTAATTAATCTTGACTAATGTATTGTCTCATCAGGCTACTTTTCTAGTGAACAACACTCCTCCATCTCTGGCGTTATTCCAGCCATGGACCGCATTGATGACCTCTTGACCGCACAGACTACAACAGCTCTCAGCCACTTCATTCCTCGGTGAAGGCTGCTCTCCGTCTTGCCAAAAAGTTAATGAACCGGTACTATAGCCGTACAGATGAATCCTCCATCTATCGGATTTCTATGGGTGTGTGATTACTTATTCTTTCATTGTTGTATGACATCTAAATTAACCAATTATTCAGTTCTCCACCCCGGACTAAAGCTCGAGTATTTCCGTCGTCATAAGTGGCAACAACCATGGATCAATCAAGCTGAACAGCTCACACGCAATGCCTACAATGAGTATGTAGCACGTTCCCAATCTCAACAAGCTATAGAAGAGGTACGTCTTTATTGTACTTCAATACTTTATTTTATTTTGTTGCTGACTGTTGTTGACATGTAGACTCCTACTACTGCCGCCACTCTGTCCACATCGTCATCCCCAACCCTCTCAGCTGCAGCTCAGACCTCCCAAGTGAACGACTTTATGAACATTTCGGTCACCTCTTCGTCAACGGTCACTGCTTGTGATGAACTGGTGGATTACCTAGCGATGCCACTTGAGAATGTTACGGACCCGCTGATGTGGTGGTGGGAGAAACGGACCGTGTTTCCTATTCTATCCCAAATGGCTCTCGACTATCACTCGGTACCTGGTTAGTCTTTTTCTTCTTTGCTTTTACTCTTCTTTGCTATAGCCCGTCCTAGTAGGACCCAGCTTTTATGTATCTACTTTTCGTTTCTTTATTTCAGCCCATCGTTGTTTTTTGTTTAAGATGAAACTAACTTCTTGTTTACTAGCTACATCTACATCGGTGGAGCGTGTGTTTTCGTCTGGACGGCAATTACTTGTCTTCACGTGCAATCGCCTTTCTGGGTGGTCAATCAGCCGGTTCCTGTGCCTGGGTAGTTGGAGCAAGAAAGATCTCGTGCAGGACAAAGACATCGTGGACGCATTGATGAAGGCTGAAGAGAAGAAGGCTGAGAAGCGGAAAGGAAAAGAAAAGGCTAAGTAGCGTAACATTATCTATGGTAGACTCTACAGTCTCTTTTGTAACTCATTCTTCTTTTGATCTCGTCCTTTCACCTTTACAGATAGTTCAACCTTTCTGTACGTCTAAAGTTGTAGTTTACGTTTGATACATTTAGATATAAAAACAAGACATCGTCTCTAAGCTATTTGGTTCGGGTTACTCGCAGGTTTGGTGGTGCGGGTGCACGGTATACCGCGGTGCGATGAACCCGTGAGCAGTGTGGCTATACTGTGTATACTGCGGGTGCGGGTATGACCCGTACTCATGAGAGTCTCGGGTTTAAAGGGTACAGGTACAGTATGCTCTACAATTAATCACGGGTATACCTGTGTCCAACCTTAGGTGTCTTTTGCATAAGTGTAGAACAAACACAAACTTAAAGACTTTTATACAAATAGTAAAGTGCAAGCGTTCCGAGTAGTCAGAATACTCAACAGTTCACTTGTACTACAAGGACTTTTGGGGGTTTTGGTAGGGGTTTTGCACGAATGCACACAAGTTAAACACACACAGACTATAACAAGTCCACAAAGATATAACCAACAGTTTCAATTCACAATTTGTAGGCCCAAATGCCTTATAACCAGTTTCATAAGTCCAAGGACACGCACAAAAAGGTAACACACAAAAGCCAAAAAATTTGATTCAACACTATTGATCCAAACACTATGTTTATACTCGATGTGAGTGAGGTAAATTTGGTAGAAGCATAGTCCGTGTTTCGCAGTCTCTACAGCTAACGCTAGTGAGATGACTGATACTCTACAGTATGTGGCTTGAGTAACTACGAGAAATACCTAGTCCTTTTATACTACTCACAGCTACTACTATACAGTTCTACATTTCTTTTAATGTCCACTAAAAGGTACATAAGAAAACAGAAATATTAGTCTAATCGCCAGTCCATGCTTGTCCATACTACTAGATTAAGTAGGTACTTTCTAATTAGGGTATCTAGGAAATGTAGGATATTATCTAAAACTAATAGGGCTTTCTATGTTCCCTTCGCTTCATCCTCTTGACTAAGAGTACCTTCCTGGAACTGGCAGCTGTAGTCATTCTGACTCACATAGCTCCACCATCCATGCTGGGCTCCACTCGTATGACTCACATTCCTTTACTGCCAATCAGTGGCTATAGGTTTGTGTAGTCTCCTGCTTATTCCTCCTCTTATGTTCTTCTGGTGCTACTATAGACTTGGTGTTTATAGACTTGGTTTCTAGTATATCACCAGTTAGTTCTTATAGATGAGCCCGGCTCTCTATAACATCCTACATATCTTTTGTAGTTGCACTTATACCAACGAGAATGCCTCAGTCATCAGGCACACATCTTGCCGATCTTACTGCTGCATTCGGAAATATCTTTACCCTTTTGGGGCTCTCTCATTATGACTCATTTCTTAGATTACGTACTGGCGGTAATGAACTATGGGCTTTATTCCTTCACTGCTAGTTCATCCCTTTAGTACCATATGAAAGCTGAGCTTCCTAGGAACTCGTACATATATACTTTGTCCTACTTTTGTATCCTTACTGCCTTTCAAAAGACTATTCCTTCTGTTTTGTTTACAAGCGAGGTATCACTTGTTATACCACTAGTTCAGACATAGTCAGTTACTAGGGTTTTCCTCCAATTTCTCCAATTATGGTGCCATTCTAAACCAGTGATCGTTTAGTGCTAGAGTCTGGGTCATATAGCCTACTCGTTCCTTGCCCGTGAATAGGGGCTTCACTTTCCCTTGAGTCGCACTGGCGGTACTAAGCGCATTATAATAGGAATGGTTATAGAACTTTGTATAGTATATGGTGTGGATCTGCTACTATAACTGAAGCACTGTACACATCAACCATAGTACTTAGAATAAGCATATCCTATTCATAAGTACTTAGTTTTATTGTACTGGCACATACACTTAGTCCACTAGCACTTTAACTAGCAGTTCGGGACTCACTCTAGTCCTTTATATACCAATTGAAGTGGTGAACCAGCTTTCTAACCACCAATTAACGTTTCTATATGCGAATTTTGTATGGCGTGTCACCGTATTTGTTATAACCAGAAGAAGAGATCATTTTTGGAGTATTTGGTGAAGTGGTTGGAGTATTCAACAGTGGAGAATACTTGGGAACCAGCAGTGGAGTTGGAAAAGAAGTGTCAGGAACTAATAACCAAGTTCCACACAAATAATCCAGCAGACAATCCTTTCTTTTGATCCTCACAAGTTTTACACTTTGGGGCCAAAGAAATCCCAAGCATGGGTCTACAGAATCTCTCAAGTGTCTTTGGGGCAAAGACCCTTAAGAGGGGGTAATGTCATGAACCTCTCATTCCTCATTCCAAAAACCCTTAGAAGGATTCTTGATCCTTCTTTATCTCTCCAATTGCTGCTATCCACTTTCCCCTAACATGATCAACTTCTTCTGAGCTGGCTCATTTATTGCTCCATAGTTGTCTGCAGATCCCCTTAGATTGCGAGCATATCATCATAGGACCTTAATTTATCTTCTCAATTAATTCCTCTACAAACACAGTATATATAGA
This sequence comes from Tetrapyrgos nigripes, assembly GCA_013368315.1. Lineage (NCBI taxonomy): Eukaryota > Fungi > Basidiomycota > Agaricomycetes > Agaricales > Campanellaceae > Tetrapyrgos > Tetrapyrgos nigripes. Next base: position 313,506 of record JAACJM010000023.1, read on the forward strand.
GTAGGATACTCATCCTGTATCTCTACTCTAGTCTGGTCTTATCATATGGACCTTGCCTTATTCTACTCGTTCTTTAGTGTCATTGTCACCTTGCCTAAACATCTTAAGCTCAGTTCTGACAAAAACTCACAAGGATGCCTTTTTGCCCACCTTTCTTATGACCAATTTGATTTCCTGTTCCCTCGCCAATAGCCTTTTGCACATGAGGCTTCCATGTAGATGCTCCATTACCTGACTGGTCAATCTAGCTGTCAATGGTTGTCTGAGGCAGCTCTGCAAAGACTGTGCAATTTAGCTTAACCACCTCTGCCTGGATCTCAGAGGCAACCCAAGATCAAGCATTTTCACACACTGTCACAAGGAGTCTTCCAGTTCTTGTATTTATGTGGGTGTGTCTCTTTGGTGGGTTTTTGGCCTTGAGGCTTATGGTTTTCCTTCTTATGCTCCTTGATGATAGCAGCCTTCAGTCACAACAGCTCTGCCTAATTTATGCCAACTGTATCAAGTGAATTGTTCAAGTGCAACATCTTTTGTTTCACCTGTACACATCACTGAGTGTGTGGTTTGAGAAATCACAATGTAAACTCACCTCTTTCTTCTTAGTTCTGCCTGGGCTTTGGACACCCAGCTCAATGTCCCTCTCTTTCTCTCTCTGCCTCTGTGCTTGCTTCCTTTCTCATGTGCCATCTTTCTTTGCCTCTGCTGCAGCTACTGTCCATCGGTTGATGGCTGCCATGTGTGCTTCACAGTTGACCACTTCCTTCTCATGTTCCTTCAGCTCATGTGTAACTGGTTTGAAGAAGGCCAATAGACCAGAAGATGAACCACTGTTCTCCTGCTCTTGGAGTGCACAATGCATTGCAGATGATCTTGCCAGTTTTTTTCTAGGTGGTTGGGCTGTAACTGGAGCATTGGGTGCAGGGTCCATGTCAGGCTCTTCATCAGACATGCTTCTCTTCTTTCTGCTGATTGGTGTAGGTGTGAGGCTTCTTTGGCTGTCTTCATCATCACTACTCAGATAGAGGTCATTCTCATGGAAAGACTCCTCTCTGAGGCTGTCATCCTAATTCAATGTTTAGCAATTCTCTGAATGATTAATTGCTTGAGCTCACCATGTAGCCCTCATATGTTTCCAGAAGATATGCCATCACCCTCAGCCTTTCAGTTTTGACCTGGATACCAATGCAGTCAACTTGAATGTTCAAGAATGCTGCCATGAGAGCATTCCAGGCCATGATGCCACAAGAATGGTAATCTCTTTGCAAACAAATTGGGATATCACTGCCAATAGTGAATGCAGTTCCTGTAAGTTCCTTCATCCACCACTGGAATACTTCCTTGACAGAAGTGTTGATTTCCCAATCCAAGGAGTCACCGTAGTGGATGGTGCAAGCCTCTTTGTTGACAATAACAGCAGCCCAGTGACAGTCTTGGATATTGACAATAGTTGCTAGGTAGTGTTTTGATTTGTTGTTGAAAAGGTTTTCGTGAAGCCAACAGATCCCCAGATGTTCCCTTGAGGAGTGCAACGTCTTCTCCCTTACAGTGTAAACCTTTTGCAGGCAGACATGAAATGTTGTATCCGCAACTAGAACATCTGCTCAGCCACTGTAGTCTAGTGGTTTCTGCAGAAGGCTAAACATCAAGTCCTCATGGTCAGATACCAACCACTCTTCTGTTGTGAATGCAGATAGCCTTCCAACATCCACTCAGGCTTCAATGCTCGGCAGAGTAACAGTCCATGGTGTTGTGAACAGCAACTTCAAAACAACATTCTGAACAGTGCAGTTTCCTAAATTTTTGTTCTTCAGCTGGTTCAAGACTTTGAGCCACTTCAACTGGCAGTTCTAAATGTTGATTTGACAGAACCAGTAGTCAATGAGCCAGAGAGGAAAGTGCTGTTGTTGGTCCTGCAAGTTCCAAATGACTGACTTGATTTTTTTGGATTAGCCATATCAACTGGCAGTTCCAAATGTTGATTTGACAGAACCAGTAGTCAACAAGCCAGAAAGGACTTGATTTTTTTGGATTTGGAGATCATGGATATACATTGGAGGTGGTGATGGAATGGTAATAATGACTGAAATGTCCTGGTAGTCTGGCTTGAGGGGTGAAAGAATCATCGAGGGTTTTAGAAATAGTATGCTACCATCAGACTTTGGTGGTAATGGAAATTCTATGAAGGCAGTGATAGCGAGCTCTTCACTGGGAAGAAGGGTTGTAGCAATGTTGTTCAGAATGTTCATGGTTCAAATTCAACAAGTGTTTGGAGCCAGTTACAAGTAAAACAACAAAATGTCATGTATTTACCATAAATGGACTTGGCCACTTTTGGCTAACCAAGTATCATTGATTGTCAATATTATGTGATGCACAATTTTCTCATTGTCTCACAATAATGGTGAGTACATAAAAGGCTTCAGCTACTATGTGGCAACCCTATCCATAGAGACAAGAAAAAAATGATGTCACAGGTCACACCAAAATTTTGTCTGGGATGTCACACACTTTCTGAGAGATGAATGGACTGAAATGGTACAGTATATCAACCTCCTGTTCAAATATCTAGGTTACAAATATATCTCATTTTCATGTACATATCCAATCACCTATCCATCAAGCAGATGTATTGGTCTTTTTGGTGTGTCGTCATGTGAACCTTTTTTCCTCTTCAGGTTTGCCTCATGTAGGGCTCTGCACCGTCCAGTAATACTGGTATGCCCATATTTTTTACAGGTCCAGTACTGGTACAGTGTACCCGTCCCCGTACTCGTACGGGTTCATCTGGACGCTTGTACAATACGGGACGGGTACCGATATGGCAGTATTACGGGTTAATACGGGTATACGGGTCTTTTTGCCAGGAAATGGCCAGGAATCTGATTTGAAATAGACTTATTGGGACTTATTGAGAGGAATTAATGCGAGAAACAATTTGATGTAGTGCACCGCTCAACGTTAACAGTGCGTTCGAGATGACTTTGAGGCACAAAGCATTTCGGCAATACTTCGGCAGGTCTCTACGCACCTTTTTTGGTAAGTACATTTTCCCTTGATGTGATCAAGCATCAATTTTCCCAAGATTTTCCGCCGCAAACTGCTCAGTATTTGACGATATTTAATTTACAGAGGTAGCATATGGCATTTTGATCCAGACACCAATATGCAACTCGTGAAATGGCCTGAATCATTGCTTCAACTCTGACCACACTTTTCCAGCAGTGATTCACCCTTTTGATTCACCCATCAGTTCATCCAAGAAAATTACATAATTCCTGCTGCAGAGAATCATCAGGATGAATCGACCAGGTGAATTGACAATTCTGATTGAAACAGCTCCAGAGCCACTTCACCCTTTGATTCGAGATTCTGAAAAAGTGAATCTCGCTGTTATATACCCAAAGGTCAGTGCATATTTAGGAACTTAAACACTATTGCTCTAGGAAGCTGAAATTTTAGTAGGAACAACAATTTATGGCAACATTTGGTGAGTAGTGGTACTGTAATCTTTCCAAGGAGTCCAGATTTTTGACCTGAGTTCAAAATAAATTTTTTCTTCTACACAGGGCAAAGACACATGATCCTTCTGTTTACAAGGATCCAGACTGGTTCATCCTGGAGAGGCATTTGCACAAGGATGGGCAGTTCAAAAACATAACTTCCATTTTAGCATTTCAGTTTGGGTGAAGGTATGCATGGTCTTTGAGCTTCTTTCCTATCTACTATTTATAATCAGGTACCTGACCACCATCCAGTTTTTCTGAAATTACAGCACCACAACTCACTCTTACTCTTTGATTTTGTGCTCGTTACAAAGTGTGGCTTCTTGCACATTGCTTGATATGACCATTGAAACAGTGGAAACAGATGTTGTGGAACAGAGAATATTTTTGCCATGCAAGTGTAAATTTGGCCAAAACTGGATACCTGGCCACCTGCTCTACCCCAGCAATGGAAGAACCTGCTGAGATCATTCTAACTCATGTCATATATACTTTTTGCATATAGAAATATGCTGAGTATAAAAAGTTGTGGAATGGTACAGTTGTCGTTGAGTTGTGCTCGCCTGAAGTGTCATTGTTGGGTGTGGCAAGCACAATTAAAGAAAATACATCATTTCAGAATTTTGGCCCCTCCTTTGACAGGTATCTCACGCACCAGTTACTGACACTGAACAAGCTCTTTCATCAGTGTGCACTGGTCAATAATTCATCTACCAGACACCCCAAAGCCAGCCTAATGGTCATAGAAAAAGAGATAATTAGCAAATGGCCAGCTTCCCAGTGTGGCCAGCTTCTTGGTAGAAAATAGTACTCTCTTATCATGATTTAGGATATGCATCAGAAGATACATGGCAAATGACATGATCTGGCTGACAATTGCTGTGACACTCACTGCTGTCAAGATATCCAGTTTGCCCAATGAAAATGTGGAGGACTATTATTCAGACGGTGTTTTCTGGTAAGTACCCTTCATTTAGAATGGCTCATATGCTGAAGCCTTGGTTATCCTAGCTCAACCAAAACCCTGCTGTGCACGATTTCATTCTGAGTGCTGGAGTATAATTGGAGAACATTGTGGTAAAGACATACTTATTAATTTATTATTAGGTAGTTGCAGTTGTACTTAGCAGGTACTTATTCTTAATACCCACACACCAGCTTCAATTACTTGAAATTGTCATAAACTCATGTTGACTTTATACAAAGAGAGAGGGGGGAAATTCAAATCAGTGCCTGTGGTGCCTGCACAGACAACCCCTGTCTTGCTGGCACCAAGTTGTCGGCTCATGAAACCACATCTCCTTTTACTGGGGAAAAGTGACACTGCTTCACATGGCAAGTTACGAGGCCCATTTCTTTCCAATAAGTATACCAGCAAGTTCTGACATAAGTGGTTCCTGACACATTGGCTTTGCTTGAGCCCTCAGTGTAGTAAAATCCACCCTAGGATGTCCTCATATATCAATACAGGTGGGGTACCCCCAGACCCCAGATTCCAATATGGCAGGGGTCTGTCCAGGCCATATAATATAGGCCTTGGTTAGAGGTTAGGGGTTAGGGTTTAGTTAGGATGGTTAGGGTTAGGGCTTATTAATGTGAGGCATGTAGCACCAAGCTGTTAGAGGTTAGGGTTCAGGTTAGGGTTAGGGATAAGACTGCCTTTATAGGGGGGGATTTGGGGGGCACAGCCCCCATTTCTAGTGGTGCAGCCACCTGTTAGAGGTTAGGGTTAGTGGTTAGAGGTTAGGGTTGGTGGTTAGTGGTTAGGGTTGGTGGTTAGTGGTTAGGGTTAGCAGTTCAACATCAGGAAAATGGTCCATGGATAAGTTTAAGTAGTGTTCCGGATATTGTCAATAAGTATGAATAAGTATCGAGTGTTAGCGACCTTATTGACCTTAGCCACAATTGGCTAACATTCCGCGGTACCCCCTGCAAATTATCGAGCATTATTGCCAACTTAGTGCATGTTTGCGAGAAATTGTAGCGAGGTTATGGATGCTTGATAGCTTTCTATTCATTCATTTTGGCGTACTTATCTTCAGCTCAAAAACCACGAAAGAAAGATCAGAACCATAGATATATTAACATAAAGCTAAACCACAGACAAGGAACGGTACATAGACTATGGTAACCCAGCGTGACACGACACCCACAATCTGGACTGACATCATGACACACTCTATCCCTCAGGCTGTAGCCTCTACAACCTCCAGAGAAACCAGACCGATGCCAGATAGGTTTCAGACCAGACAAGCATTCGCGAGGATGAGTCAAGATTGTCCCTGTATCAATCCAAAATTAGTAATGTTGTTGGAAAAGAGTGAGTGGAAAGATTACCTTCTGTCACATCCAAACCACAACGAGCGTGCCTGGAGGTAAATAAGTCCTAGTCTCTCATTAGCACATTGTTTGCAAGCGGTGAAAAGATAATGACTCACCCCAGACGAAGAAACTTGGACACACGAAGCTCTGAAGAAGAGGATCAGGATGGCAACAATAGGCAATGTGTATGGACTTACCGAGTCGACAGAGGGAGCCACTAGCACACAGTAACACTAAAATGCCAGTCTGTAAGCACAGCACAGAAGTTTGAGAAAACATACTAAGTTTTTTGCGATGGTCACCAACCGGGCCCATTGAAGGTCTGCATTGAGTCTCAGACTAACAAAACCTGCACCCTGCAGCTAGCAAGAGAGAAAATTAGAATAGCAACTGTCTCAAGCCCAAGCCCAAGATGACACACCAAGAGACCATCCAGCACAACAGAAAACAGAGTAGTTCCTACACATCTGTATATCCTCATTATGATAAACCTACCCAGTTGGTTTTAAGTAGCTGAACAGCACACTAGAACTGGGTGAATGGGATGAGAAGGGGAGAAGGAGGAAGGGAAAGATGGAAGGGAGAAGAAAAGCGAAGCCAACCATCGCAACAAATCACGTCAACTGTACAGTTGATGGAGCGGAGTTCGAAATATTGACGAGCGCCGGTCAGCCGTAACATCAGTCAGACATTCGGCTACTGATTTTCCGCCGCACCCACAGTCTTTTTCACCAAGTCCAACACTTTCCCGCATGCCCCCCTTCGAAGCTGCGTACGCCGCCCAACCCATCCGTAGGTTCTTTGCTACAGTGGTGCTGCACTGATTACTGACAGTACACGAAGGTGTGTCGAAGTATTTGTCTTTCTACTGCTCTCGGACTAGTACTCGGCCTCGGATTGGTAATGTTAACACTATGTAGTAGATTCAGTATGTCTTGAAGAAGACTATGTAGTGCTGTAGTATCAGATAAATTTTTGACATTTATTTATAAATTACCAACTACTAGTAGTCCTTGAATATAAAACCCTCGCAAGGTTCAAATGGACTCAAAGCACAGCTGAGTTGTAGATAATATGTTCACTAATTTATTGACTATTACTGAAGTTTGAATACAACTTGAATACGACACCTGGTGAGATGCTAAGACAGGAAAATGAACTAAGATGATTGTGCTAAGGTCTCAATAACTTGATGCCAAGTTATTAGACAGAAGATAATTGTACCCAACTTCAGCTATGACTTACTAACTATCACCCCTGCTCAGTAAAAGTCGATAATTGTCAGTACTTCCATGAATATTATTGCCTTTTCAATAATGACTGATAGTTATGGATACATTAGCCATGGACTGTTTTCCTGATGTCTGCTTATACGGTTGTTTGGCCCATTTATGATCAGTCTTACCAAGTATACACTACTATCCGAACTCCCATTACAAGAAGTGAGTCCACTCTGACCTCTTCAGTTCACTGAGACAGTTCTGATTTACACGCCTCCAGAGATTATCCGTTGTGGCCAATGTGATACGCCTCATAACAGATGCGGGTATCTCCATTACAATGATCGTTCTGCTTCAACGAGCAAAGACCGGCTTTAAACCCTCCACGAACTTGTTAAACAGACTGGCGAGTAATTTCCAAACAATTCGCTTCCCCCAAAGTTATAAAGTTTGTTTCGTCTTACTAGATCCTTCTCTCTGTCAGCACTGGTAAGTCACTCGCTGTTTAAAAGCAGGGCATCACTATGCAAAGGAAGATAGCTGAAGGGTTTGACCTCTTTCTCTAGGTCTCCCAACCAGTTTAACCTCAATTTTGACGGTCGTTTTGGTGCGTTGCGGATATTTTTTTCCAGCCTTGTCGTCTCAAGTCGTTCACCTAATGTCGGATCCCATCCAGATTAAAGCAGCCCCAGGAAAATTTATTTATATCTTCAGCTATCTTTTACTGTGCCACTGTATGTCTTCTATTGTTCCCCCTAATCAATCTCAGCAACGAACTCTCAGACTCTGCTCTGCCACAGTCTACACTATATCTCTCCTCATAACCTTGAATGGACGAGAATTCGTACAGAGCGCTTCAAAAACCTCCACTGGAGATTTTGGAATGTCTATAGCTCTCGAAGTGAGTTTATTCAATTATTATTGAAGTGTGCTCTATACTCAAGAATTGATATACAGATTCAAGACAGGCACAATAATACTACTTCTAGTATCGGGGACGCAGATAGAATTCGAGGTCCTATTGCAGTTCAAATTGAATGCAAGACGCATAATTTCAATGTAAGAATCACAACTCGCCTTGCAAGCAATCTACTTACTACTTGTATTCTTAACATGTACAGGAGACAGATGCGAAGGCATCTAATCAATATGCGTAGTGATCTACTATTTATTATGAAGCTCAGGATCATTTAGGCACATATGTACATTACGGTGAGAAGGGGAAGTGTAATATGCATATTGCTTGATATATCCTTTTTGGTTTCTGCTTGTGCCTCCCAGATTGGCGTGTTTAGGGGTCTCCGGTCTTCATGTGATCGTGTGAAAGGCGGACCAACGCGACTACCTCCCTCGCCGTGACGCCGTCACCTGGCCATGGGGCGTCTTGTGTGGTTCCGGACCGTATCACTCTTTAGACGGACCGCATCTTCTCAAGATTACTCTTGCAGGTAGTCAGCTGGTGAGTTTTCTTCGTGCTTGCGCCGTGCGGAGATTATATTCTTAGACATTGTTTGTGCCTTGGAAGACTTGAACCCCCCCCCCATAAAACGGCCAGAGACGAGGGATCAACATCAGTCTAAACGTCATGACTCCTTCTCTCTTTCGCGCTTTTCTCCTCTGGGGTGTCAACATTTTCAATGCTCTTCAAGCTGCATCTCAAGTCACACCCGGGGACTTTCCGGTCGTCATCAATAGCACTTTCCCGTTGAAGTTGGCTGTCAATCCACTCTGTGGTCAGCTATCATCACAGAACTTTACGGAGATTAACACCGGGATTATACCTTTGAGTGCCACGAGGTAAACTCTTTGAGCGATAACGGGCTCAGATTTTACGGAGGAACGAGCTTAACATGCTACAGGACTATTGTTGCTTTTGGAGATTCTTGGACGTCGAATGGCGGTGAGTATGTCAATGTGCTTATTGGTGGCCTTTATCTTTACGCTCTCTACTTCCTCTCGTGAAAAGCCAATGGCACTGTCCCTGTCCCACCCATCATGTGGCCTCCATCGCCTTCTGCTGGTTCCCGAGTGAATCAAAACCGAAGAGCTAGCAATGGCTTCATCTGGGTGGAGGATTGGGCGAATATGGCTAGTGCTAAGCTGCTCAATGTGAGTATTAGCGTCACCATTGTGTATTTGCATTCTCTTCTTATGCCCGTTACTGACGCTGTCAATAAAAATATCGTATCATGGACCTGGCCGCCGTAGTATGCATGGGGAGGAGCAGTGATCGATAACTTTGCCTGGAACACGACATCGCCCAATAATAAGACGGTGAGTTTCGTGAACTTAGCTCCCTAATTCTGATTTTCATTTTGTCTCTGCGTTCGCATTGCCAGAGTGTTCCAAGAACAGATTTTGTGGCTGAGGCAAAGTGTGTTCATTTAATGACATTGCGTATACATCGATTCACAGGTCTTGTCACAGCCTCTTCTTCCTCCAAGGCAAATTCCTGGACAGTCTGGTCCCTAGTCAGACGGTATACACCGTCGCTTTTGGAATTAAGTGAGTTTTATGCTGGATGTCAGACATCATAATGCTAGTCATTCTGAACCTAATTGGCTGACTTTGGAGCTAGCGATGAAGGTCAATTTGAACTCGGTATGTACGGTGTATGGCTTCACGATGGCATGTTTTATTGGCAAAACGTGTAGCCGGAGGGGATTGGAACAGGGCCTACAACACATATGTCCGTAGCTGGATTTCTGATCATTTTGGGCCTCATCGGATGCTAAAACAATCGTCTTTGTTCCAGGTCACGAAGCTGGGCGAGCTTCAGGCATTCGGCGCGAAGAATATTCTTATTCATGGCGTGAATAGATTCGTTCATACGCTTCTTGAGGGGATTCATAGCTTACCTGGCTTCCTCAGATGTATAAGTCCCATCCAAACACCGACATCCTTCAGAATCGCGTGTTCGCATATCTCAAGGAGTCGAAGGCAGTGAATGGGACTGAGTTTGCTTTTGTTAATCTCGAGACGTATGTGAATAATTATGTGACCTATCTGCGTCTCTTATTCCACTTACAATCACCCTTCTCCGCAGATTGTTCACGGCCATAGCAGATAATCCTGCTGCCTTTGGATATAGAGGCAATCCAACGTGCCTCGTTAGTGCGAATACCATCGTTGGTGGCTGCAATGACCCCGATCATAGTGTTTTTTGGATACGTAAGTTGGCTTACCGTCTTGCCGTTGCTTTGGATTGATAGTCTCGGTCATTCCGCACAGCTGGACACCCTTCGCAAAATACTCACAGACTCATGAGTCTTTATACGCAAACGGTATTGAAGAACTGTGTCGTGTAATGTTTAAGGATCTTCGGGGATAAATTTTCAAAAAGCCTCTGTCAACTCGTCAATCTGGACCTATCAGCGCTGAAAATCACGTAAACGCACGTAAATCTCCCTGAAGTTCATTCTCTTTTCAATGGCAAACAGAGATGCACGGGTGCAATAATTTGTATCGAGAACGACGTCGATTCAAACACTTGCTACACTATCGACCGACAGCTCGGTGAAGACACCTATTGATTGATTGACCGGGGTCTGCGTTTTGCCCCAGTCCACGTCTACTCTTCCAGTATGATGATGAGAGCCTCTAGCCGCCGTTGTCTCAACTCGTACTACACGCCCCTGATGGTTTTCCGCGTCCAATCGCAACTGCTCTCTCCCTCCTATGATCCATATCCGAGTATTCAGAACGATGAGAAGGGTGTTGAAATAAACGTTCTGTCGGCTTTTGATGAAGATGTAGTAGGCGGTGATCCTGGGGTTTATGAGGAACAAGAGGCATGCTGTGATGGCGAACAGGGCTAGTAAGAGCCAAGGGTGAATATTGTGAGGCCAAAGGCGAGAAATTAATGAATGCACCGGATAAGAGTCCAGACTCAATGACAATAAGTGAGACTTTACGCATAGGAGAGTGACCTCCCAGTCGAAAGTCTTTCCTGAAAAGCTGGGTGTTTCTCAGATGCGTATACTTCGAAAACTCAACGAAAATGGAGGGACGTACATAGTAAGTCATTATGCAGGCAATCAAGGAATCGCAGACCGCACTTGTAACGATCCAAGTGATGAATTCCACTCGCGTTTTGGCCCAGAGAGTAAAATAGTCCGTAAAGTGAAAAGAGCGGACGGTTTGAGGTATAGAAGCCAGCATTTGCAGTACAGAAAGCTGGGTCCATGAAGCTAGTCGACCCGGAGATGGTGGAATGTTTGCGACTTACAGACAGGAGGAAGACTCTCAGACCATTCATCCCCGACAGCGTATAGATTCTCTGTGCATAGAATCCCTGGACACCGCAGCTTACTGTCAAATGAGGACGAGGATATGAGCCAAATGGCGTAACAGAAGGAGAGTGAAGTAAATATACCTATCGCAGTAGTTACAGGTAGCAGTGAAGCTCCCAATTGGACGTGAAAGAATGCTTGGGGATGTCCAAAGCTGTCCCCGAAGAGTATAACCATGTCGTGCATCTGCAACGCGGTCTGGAAGGTGCACATGATAAACAGCGAGTAGACCAATGCTTTTTGGAAGCGTCCGTCTTTAGGAAACGACATATAGTAGATATCTGGACAAAGAATAGCATCGTGAGTCGTACTTGGCTTGTTAAAGTGACCGAGACACCCACAGACTTGAAGAATCGAAATGCCGTAGAGAAAGAATACAAGGACATAGGCAATAACCTTGCGTAGATGGAAGCTTTCGCATAGTTGCCTTTGAGACGACCTCGAGTACTTACTACAGGCTGAGCACTTGAAATTATCGTCAGCAGGTCAGTATGGCGATAAGGTGCAATACATACTACTGCGCTATTGCCATGTGAAGACGACCTGGGCAAAAGCCCGAAAAAACAAAGGTAGCAGATTAACGCACTGGGAGGAAAGTAGGGATGGAAAAGGATCACATCCAGAAGTGAGAGATATAAGTATGCGTTCATCCACCCTGCAATATCAATGACGGCAGGCAGTGTCAATTTTCAAATGACTGTCAAAGCTACGGCGTTCTCGTAGGCACCCCAGATCCCAACGATCCAACTGGTCCGGTCCACGCGCCACATCAACCTGAGCGTATGAAAGTAGTTATCATAGTAGTACAATACTGATACAGAGAGCCACAATTACTACACCGAATAAAGATAGTCTAGGAATGATAGTCACAACAGACATTAGAGCTTGTTAAGATTGGCTGCAGCTGGGTTTTGTCCAGCAGCCTTGGCACGCTTGCGAAGCATCTGAGCTGACTTGTTTCCACGGAGACCACCACCCCACTGACGCCTGTGTTCATCGTACTTGTCGGTGCTGTGAGAGAGCTGTCAGTGTACCATACACAACGAAACACGATGAATGACACACAAATTGGCTTTGGCAGCACTGACAAGTGTAGCCAGTTCCCTCTGGTCCTCGGACTTGACCTCTTCCAAGGCGACGACAGCTGCAGTCTTCTTGTGGACGACGGCGCCGAGACGAGCCTTGTCCTTCACAATAACGTAGGGTACACCCATCTTGCGACAGAGAGCAGGAAGAAAGACGACTAGTTCGATGGGGTCGACGTCATGGCCAATGATAACGAGCCAAGCTTTCTTGGCTTCTACGAGGGCGACGATGTGGTTGAGACCGTACTTGACGAAGAGGGGCTTCTTAGTATCCTAAAGCAGCAGATTCAGTCAGCTTTCCAAATACGGCAAGTAGAAAAGGCACGCACTGTCTTACCCTTACCCTCTGCAGCTGCGACAGCTGTAGCAGTCAACCGTTCCTTCTTCTCCGTCTTTGTCTCGGGGCGGTACTTGTTCAGAAGCTTGAAGAGCTACGTAGCCGTATTTTTGTCGAGAGTGTGCGAGAACTGGGCGATGGAAGGAGGAACCTTGAGGCGCTGATTGAGGATGACCTTTTGGCGTTGGAGGCGGACGTATTCAGGCCATTTGACGAAGCGGGTAAGGTCAGTTTGGGGTTGGATGTCACCACCTGTAATAGAGACCAATTCAGAGACAAGGCAAAATCATACACGTTGTGGACGCACCGATGCCAAAATTCCGAGGGTTGGCCTCGAACAAAGGGTTCTTCTTGGTCTTGCTAACCTTGGAGGCGAAAGGAGCCGCAGCGGGCTTTTTGGCGGATCCAGATTTGGCGGCTTTGGGCTGGTCATTGAGACGAGGTCAGCGTCTGTCATTACAGAATGACATTTGCGCCCCGGAGCTCTAACGCTGCTAAGAAAGCAGCCCAGCAATATGCCATGCTGCTTCATCGCCAGAAGCTCAGCAACAAAACGGCATTATCCTTTTGTGCAGACGGCACCTATAACTTTTTCAACCTTTTGGTGAGAGCGTCATCCAAACAAAAAAACGTACCATCCATCTCATCATGCCGTATTTGGGGACAAAAAAGAGCTCCCGGGTGCACCAGAAGAATTTCTTACCATTTTTGAAGCGGCGAAGGGCTTGAAGTCGGCGTTGGGCGTTGGAAAGGAGATTTGAAGAGTCGCGTCCTGGGGAAGCGCATTTTTACGGTTCAAACTCCGGTCAACGCTCCGATTGAAATCGTTACTTCTGAAACTTGACTCTCAACTACGATGTTGCACTACCGTCTGTCTCGTTCAGTCTAGTTCATACTGCGGACGGAGCATAAAGCTGAACATTCGGAGTCTTTCACCGCACTGAGAGCGCTTTTTGAGCTCAGAACCGTGCAGTGTTCCTTTTCGCAGACTCCTTGGTGCTTACCATTGGAGAGTACTCCGAGTGTCTCGGTGCTAAGACGTTCTTTTTCACAGACTTTTTGATACTCATCATTCAGAGAGCTTCCCTAGTGTGTATATTACGTCACCGAGGTGTAATTCTATCCTTCCAACCTCCCCCCAACTTCCGGACTACCAAATGTAGGACCGTATGGGGCTCCGATATGATATTTTCCGCCATCAAGCTAAAAAGCTTACATAGCAGAGGATTTGCTCTATAAGGGTCTCTCTGTGCTGGTCTTCTCTACTCTCACCTCCGATTCAATGTCTCTTCAGCTGACGAGGTCGGATATTCTTCTAACAGTTATCCTGCTGTCCCTCAGCTATGTGCTCCGTCGACGATCGAAAGCCAGTGGCTTCCCTAAACCTCCTGGACCTCCTGGATATCCACTTATCGGAAACTTGCTAGATATTCCCAATGCCAAGCAGATGTCCGATGAGATTTGGGCCAAGTGGGGTCAGAAATGGGGTGAGTCTCCTTGAGTTTTATTATTGAAGGACCACTAATGATCGGACGTGCGTTTTGCAGGCGAGATAGTGTCCGTATCCGTACTTGGAACGACTGTCGTGGTCATCAACTCGTTCAAACAGTCCATAGAAATGCTGGAGAAGCGAGGGGCAGCTTTCTCCAATAGGCCATTTCTACCTATGCCAATGGAGGTGTTGGAGATGAGAGTGCGTAGTATTTGCCCTTTTCAAGTTGACTTTACTGAGGACCTGGTACAGGATTCCATGGGTCTATTGCGCTATGGGAGAGCTCTCACCTCTAGACGGGCTTTGTTTCATCAGGAGCTGGGTACAGAATCAGCTGTTCGTGCTTTTCATTCAGAACTTGAACGCTTGGGGAAGAAGTTTCTCCAGCGGCTTCTTATTTCTCCCGAGAAAGCACTAGACAATTGTCATCAGTGCGTACCACCGTCTATACGTAGCTTTTACTCTTATAAACTTTTTTCCAGTTACTCAGGTTCAATCATCCTTTCGATTGCGTATGGATACGAGGTACAAGACTCATCATCAAATCAATATGATCCAATGGTGAAGATTGTCACGACAGCCATGGATAACTTCAATCACGCAACCGTTCCAGGCGCATTCCTCGTCAACGATATACCTTTTCTCCTCAAGTTACCAGAGTGGCTACCTGGAATGGGATGGAAGAAGCTCGGAAGAATTTGGGCTAAAGAATACTGGGACATGATTGATGTGCCTTATGCGTTTGTAAAGCGGAAGATGGTGTGTGCATTTCCAAAATAGAACTCGCATAACTTTTAATAACGATGCTTTATCGCAGATGGAGGGGACCGCAAGGGACTCATTTACGTCAAAATGGCTGTCCAAAAATTTATCGGAGCTGAAGGAGTTTGATTTGAAGCTGACAGCGAGCGCTATGTTTGGAGGTGAGTTGTGGCTTGATTGAAATTTCCCTCCTATGGACTGATAATATGATATCTAGCGGGCGTCGAGACGGTGAGAAATGCTCAATCTTAGCACGTGGAGGCTCACTTCGTGTGTTCTCGTCTAGACCGCCGCAACGATCTACGCATTCTTGATCTTGATGGCCATGCACCCCGAGATCCAAAAGAAGGCTCAAGTAGAGATTCAAGACGTGGTCGGCCTGGGCAGGATGCCTACTTTTGAGGATATGAAAGATATGACATACCTGCACGCAATTTTCAAGGAAGTCATTCGATACCACCCTGCTGTCCCCAATTGTGAGTCATTGTTCGCTTCCCCTTGAAATGGCCGGAACAGTCGATGTTAATCTGAGAGATACTTTCTATATTTAGGCCTCCCACATTCCAATCCGCATGATAAAGTACACAATGATATGTTCATACCGAAGGGAGCTATTATCTTCGTGAACCTATGGTGAGTGAAAGGGCCTACAGATTGCGAGTTGGAGTCTGAATTGCCACGTAGGAATATGGCGCGTAACCCGGAGGTCTATTCCAATCCAATGGATTTCAATCCTTCCCGATTCCTTGGCGAATCTCCCGAGCAAGATCCAAGGGAGGTTATCTTCGGTTTTGGGCGGAGGTATGTCAATGCAGCTTCTTCCCACTTCAGCGATCTCCAGTTCTTATCCATGATGTCTGTCAGAATCTGTCCTGGTACGCACTGATGAACTTGTGGTGAGCCTGAAATTTTACGAGTGTTATCATACAGGTCGCCGTCTCGTAGAATCCGTTCTTTGCATAACGTTTGCAATGGTCCTAGCCTCGTTCAACATTTCCTCCGATGCAGAAGCACCTGTGAAATTTAGAAGGAATCCAGGGATCATCAGGTCAGTTTCTGCTCCACTTGTACACATTTATGATGATAACATGACCGATTTCAAACAATTTGCGCTAGCCACCTCGACGAAATGAAACTGAGGATCGTTCCTAGGTTTGATCCCAGCCACATCAGATGATGCTTGGATAGAGTTTGGTTACGCATTATTTGTATACTGGCAATTATATGAAGTAATTTAGTGAATTCAATGATTGATGCCCAACAGAGCTTAGTCTTTGGCGCTAACCATGCATGGCCATTGGATAGGCCTTGTCCTCAATCCACCTCATGAGAAGGGTTTGATAGTGGCCACGGTCACAGGGATAGATAAGTGTAGAGCACACTACATAGTAAGTACATAAGACTATACTTTCGAGTCACCATTGCTTCTGATCATGAATATCAATCTCTCCTTCGCAATCTCTCCCGCTCCGCGTTAGAACCCACACTTTCGTCAACCACCATACAAACCCAACACTTCGAATCGTTTCTATTGAATGAACGATCAGTGAGTTCCCTTACGCACCCCCTGGAGGTTCTGGTTCTGTCACGGGAAGAGGGTCCCCGGACAAAATCTCGAGGGGGAGTAAGGGACTATTCCTGTAAATGTCTTCTTTGAGCGGCTGACTGCCCTCCCAAACGCTGACATGGCGAGCACTCTGCTTCAGGAGCGATCCAGTGATATAGTTCTTCATGAAATGATCATAGATGAACCCGATGATGTAGACGTCGTCAGCAGCGTAGGAAAGGTATAGAGCTGGTAGAGGCCGCTGAAGCCACTTAGAGTGATCCATTATAGCCAGAGGTCAGTGTCGCTATTGGCGAATGGGTGGAATGAGACTTACGGACTATTTTATCCCGAGCCGATTGAAGGACATGGTCTTTAAGACATTTTGCAATTCCTGCCAACATTTGAATTTGCTCGTATTTCCAGCTCCTCACTCCAGCCACCTCACTTTTGAGCAAGTATCCGATCAGCCGGCCTTGACGCCTGTAAGCAGTCTCCCCTCGAGGGACCCGAGATTGAACGTCCGCGAGTTGTAGATCAACGACGTTTTGGATACGAGTGCCATATTCAAAATAGAGGGCACAATAATCCATACGACCGCCGAAGACCACTTTCAAAATGTCCTTCGAGTGGATGAGATCGAGAATGGGCCGGAGCTCCTCCTTTGAGAGTGTCAAAACGTCGATGATGAACGTGCGAGCCGAAGAAATAGGCGTAGTACGCAAGCTGATGAGCGACAATGTTCCTCCTCGGGTAAATAGGTTTAGGGCTTCGCAGTCAAGGATGATGGTAGAACAGCCCTTGAGTACATCAACCTCTTCCTGAATGGTTGTAGCATTATTGCAGAGCAAAAATCCCGAGACACTAGGCCGGGCATTGGAAAAACAGAGAGGTCGTTCTGGGAGGCCGTTATGACAGACTAGTTTAGGTAGCGTCTTACACCGAAATTTCTTGCGTGCTCTATTTGGTTTCCGCCTGTCTCAAGTGAAAATTGGGCCCACTGCAGAAAGCCTCCGAGCCAACTTGAGAAGTTGGACGTTAGCTGGTGTATAGCTTCGAAACTTGGAATACATCAATGGCACGAGCTCCTGGACTTCCGCTTTAGTGAAAGGTGACAGGCGGTGGCATTGGAAGCAATTGAAGTGTTGCGTGTCTGTTAACAATGGTCCAGCCTTGACAAAAGCAAAAGCAAGTCACAGGACCGTTAGACTAGTGGCACCAAATTCTTCCCCGACTCCGACCGAAGGGAACCGGAAGGAGGAGGGTGGCTGAGGGGAGTCCAGTTTCGAGTGGAAACTTCTACGTAATCGCCGGCGATATCGGTTACCGGAGTACGAGGATGAATTGTCTTTCAGACCATTGCCTCCTCCTCCTTTCCAAGTTAATGCAGAGTGGGAGATATGTAAGCCACTCGGAAACTCCTCGAGGATATCAGAAATACAATTCTCTACGACAAGACTATGCACTGTACCTCAAAGTGCATACTACGCTGAAGCGATAATAAAAATGATTTGAGACACTGTTTAGCCAATACCAAGCCAATACGTACATCACACGTAGAATGTCAAGATGTATCGTCAGTCTGGATACTCGAGACTAGATGGTATGCCACATCAGTTGAGCCAAAGTGGACCAGAGCGTTTATCAAGGTCTGAACCACCCTCTTCAAAGTTAAGGCATCCAATGCACTGTCCAGATGATGTGCAACAGTACGAGCATTTGGTGAGGGAAGACCATCTCCAGGTTCCTTGTACTCCGCTAAAGCTTATTGAATAAAGGGGATGATCAAAGTAATAAGTGCGTCGATTTCGCTGCTACCGATCTGAATTACTGTCGTACCGAATCAGCGAAAGATCTGTGGCCCATCTGATTATGTGTTCGAGGTAGGTGGAGATGTGTTTTGAAAGGAAGTGACTTTTCGTAGGCAATTGAACAGCACATCATTTGTATCAGAAGGAATGCGAAGGAAGAGCGGATAACTTTGCACGCGGCATAACCTTGACAGCGAAGTGAAGAAAGTTGGCGCGATACTAAAAGGAGGGAAGTAAAAATACAAAAAAGGAAGAGGAGAGGAAAAAATCCCAAAAAGGAAGGAGGGGAAAGAGGGGGAGAAAGAGAGATTCTTGAGAGATTCTGATTCATATTTGTGTTGTACATACCCGTACTTACGCACTTGTAATGAGCTTAATACCAGTTTGCAAAGGTTGCGAGAAAAACTCTAACGCTTTCGGAAGTACCGGCAAATCCCGATCCGGCGCTACGGCTGCGATACTAAAATTCTCAAAGCGGAAGGTAAGGAGTACAGGAGTACATATGCACTCCCCCGCCGTTATTTGACTCAGTACTGTATGTAGTGTATGTAGATACTCCATCAGTGTTTTTTATTGCCTCCAAACGCAGCGCAGCACCACACAAGTAATGCTGCCGCGAAAATTCCAGGAAAGGCAGGTGGGATACTAATCGGACCGGTTTGGTTCCCGAAGTCCGATTAGTCAGCTCTGACATTATGATGTGCCACATGCGCGCGCGCGTTCGACACATTATACCATCGGCTCTCAGCCACATCGCAGTGAGTGCCACTAATGTCCATTGGGTAGATAGCTTTTTACTCATATGTGGACTACACAATGATATCTACTGTGGGTTTTGCTACAACTAAATTACTTAATGCTCAAAACAATCGAAAAAAAAGAGGAAAAGGGAACATATATGTATATTCTGTACATGAATATGTTTCAATCAGTTCTATTGTAGCATGGCACCTTGGGCTTCTTGGGATTCCTCCCCCTGCAACTAACTTTACCACAGTCTCTACAAGGGCTTTTACAAAATTGTGCACCTCTTCTTCCTGGACAACTCTTTCCACTATTACATTTAGGACACTTCTTTGGATTTCTCTTGTTGGAATTTTGTAAATACTCAAAGGTCAAAGTACTAAAACTAGATTGAACCTGAGCTGATTGAGGGAAGGCTGGCTGGTTTGGAACAGAAACTGGCTGGAAGTGAATATTATAATTGCTAAACATGGATTTCCTCAGTTTGATTGGTAGGACTAATATAATTATATATGAAAGGAATGTTCAAGTACCTTGAGCTGTTTGATTCTGGAGTGTGATTACTTGACTGACTTGACATGACTATTCTAACAGGGATTGTTATACTTACACCCATAGCTGATTTATTTAGACTAGCTTACCATGGGCTTTGAATCTTACTTGACTTTTTCGTGTAACGCGTAGCCTTTCAGGAATGCGGAAAGTGTCGTTTGCAGGTGCAGACACTTTCCGCACGCTCGCAAAGCCAAATTACTTTGATGGCCATGTGGCACAGCTTAATATAGCCATATGACGTGTATTTAAACAGCTGACTACACTACGGAATACAATTGCCGGTGATCGGAGTTTGAATTAGTATCCGTTTAGTATCGTTCCCTGCTATACGTATCGCACCAGAAAGGCATTCATATTCGGAATCTGCATGGATACAAAAGAATACAAAGCACTTGCACGACTTCTAGCTGTCCACGATATGCAGCCACAGGCTGTGGCTGCATATCGTGGAACTAACTCATATATCGCTGCTGCTTTTGGAGCCTATCAAGCTTCGTATTCTACTTCTAGCGTTCTGCCATAATTCAGCAACTTTCGGGTCAAAGGAACCGATCCTGGAGGAGCGGTAGCTGTACTCTGAGGCTGACAACACTGAAGCGGAGTCCAGATTTTCTTCGTGATCGGTCGGTGAAGCAGAGAGAGGAAAGGGAGCCTGTCTGTGTTCAACATCGTCGACGACGAAGTCACTTTGAATTCTTGGACCATGGCCCTGGTAATAGAATCCTCCTCCTCTCCTATAACCGGTAGTAAACTCCTCCTCCATCCTCGGAGCGGCGGGTGTTACAGTTCCCAAAGTAGATCCAAGGTTTTCAGCATCTCGCCGCTGCATTCTCTGTTTGATCATTCTTGTTCTGATACGGATGAGAATAATGAGAAGCAGCAAGTCGAGGATGAGCAGAAGGCAGCCAAAAGTGAGAGCGAGGATCAGGGATACATCAGAATTTGGTTGAGTTGATGGGATATCAGAGCTCGGTAAATCCGATGACGTCTGAAATAATGACCTGCGAA
The DNA here is from genome assembly GCA_013368315.1 of Tetrapyrgos nigripes. Taxonomy (NCBI): domain Eukaryota; kingdom Fungi; phylum Basidiomycota; class Agaricomycetes; order Agaricales; family Campanellaceae; genus Tetrapyrgos; species Tetrapyrgos nigripes. The sequence continues at coordinate 334,183 of JAACJM010000023.1, forward strand.
GCCGAGAGCATGTTTAACGAAATAGACAACATATTTTGCGTTACAGAGGCATAGATAAAGCAACACGCACCGCGATTCCAAAGAAATATGATCAGATATACTGCCCAGATACATGTCCTTCGCTATAACATTGACCGTAGTCCTTCCCGGCGGGAGCAACCCTAACACACCTCCCCCATGCCGTGAATGTTTACAGATACTCGCAAGACAGGCAGTTTCGTCGAAGAAATGCGAAGGCCAGGGCATATGTCCACCTCTGTAGGCATTGAGAAAGGCGTCGACGCGACAACTAGGACTCTTTTACTCACCTAGATCCCGAAACTTGCTGTCTCAAAGTCGCTGTACTACAGTAGAGATAGGTCCAGCGGGAGTTTAAGGGGAAGAAGACGATTCTGACACTCGAGAAGTAGAAGTAAGAAAACTCCAAGTCGTTCAAGCCACGCGCTTCCACCAAAACTCCAAGACAACCAGATATAGCTGGGACTGTGCATAGGCGTTGCCTCAGGTTTCCCCGCAGACGACATGAGAACATTCTGCCGGAGAGTGGCTTCCTCCTGAGATGCGTAACTGGCAGGTTCCATTCCAGTGGAAAGAAGTTACGAGGCCCTGTAAGGCCGAGTTAGCTTAGGTCGTAGTCGACCCCCTCAGCGCTCCGAAATGTCCGAGCACTGCCGCTCATGCTTACAAAGCATCAACAACACGTGACGTCGATGGTTTCTTGCACGTCCGCCCGGCTTCCTCGGTCACTGACCGTTCTCTTGCTTCTCGTTTATCCTTTCCACACCTCTCTTTTGACTCGCCTCCGTTCTTTGATTATTCTATACAACATCGTTCTATTCCTCGTCCTCTCTTCAATGTCCGAAATCGCCATCCTCCTTTCACAACGCCCCATCGCCATCCGTCAATACCGCAGCGCCCTTCCTTGAGACCCTCTCCCAGCCTCTCCCAAACACTCGTCGACAACCCCATCTCATTCACCACCCTCTTATACAGCATTATAATTTACTTCATGGTCGGTCTCCAAACCACTGCTGCCCAATTCTAGCTGTGGGGTCCGATCCAGCGCAGGCGTTGGTAGATGTTGCGTTGCTGACGTTGATCTTGTTTGCGTCACCAAGTCTGACATGATTGGTGGATTGAGGTGGGTAACTCATCTCAACGTGCGTCTTTCTCTCTTTTCTCTCTCTCTGGTGCTTACCCTCTTCACAGCCGAGTCGCTGGGGTTCCGAGATCTATATCCTCAGTGGAACTTGCTCTAATTTCGTCCCATCTGGTCCTGGATACTCGGATACTAATTCCAACATTTCTCTGGCAAACCAGGCTTGTGCGGCGTTCAGGAAGGTGTCAGTATAGTTAACGTTTTAGTAATGCTTGGAGGGTGAGTGTCACGTCGTTCATTCTTGCCATACACTAGCACCTGTATATACAGAACCTTGGTATCATCTTCGCCTACGGAGTCGTCTTCCTACTCTTCCTACTCTTCCTACTCCTTTCACCGAAGTCAACGACGAGGAAGCAGGTGCCAATCGCAGACTCCTAGACGACGTCTCGGTATATGTCGCTCCCGGAAAATTCACAGCTCTCATGGATGGAAGTGAAGCCGGCAAAACTACTCTACTCAATGCGCTCGCTCAACGTGTCTCAGGTGGAGTAGTTTCGGGGGATGGTTTCGTTGATAGCGAGGCGTTGTCTGTGGATTTCCAAGCCCAGACGGGCTATTATCAGCAGTTGGATGTTCATAATTTGCATACGTACTGGTGAGTACTATCTAGTCTGCGTCTCAATCTGGAACTGATGGGTTCTTCGTAGTCCGTGAAGCTCTATCCTTCTCAGCCAAACTGCGCCAACCGGAACATGTCCTCGCAGAGGAGAAAGAGGTGTAGTCTCCCCCTCCTAATCGTCAGTGACTTTATGCTCGTTCATATCTGACATTTTGTATGTTTCCCCGTTAACAATCATTACAAGAGGAAATCAACAAATCTACACGTCTTTATTTATTGCATGGTCGACTTGAACCCCTCCCCATGGAAGAGTCTAGGTTCTTTGTCATGTACTTCTGCCACTACCTCCAAGTCATTGACCCTCGTCATCGAAAGGCACTGACAAGACTCCTACTCAGCGACCATCTCCTTGCGCTTGAGCTCCATAGGAGGGGCTCCAGATATCAGCCACCAATCCCATGTGAAATGTGTCTCTGCCGTCTATGTGAACAAGAGGTCAAATCCCCCGAACATGCTCTCCTGCTTTGTCAATTTTCCCAAGAGGTTATTGACATCCGTCAATCAACAATCACTCGATTATCCCCCTTTCATCCTGATCTACCCACTCACAACAGCTTTAATGCTCACAACACATTACACTTCCTACACAAAATCATCTTTCACTATGATAGCATTGATATTGTAGCAAAGTTTGTACACGACATTCTTGAGATCTTCTACTCTAAACCAATCTATATACCCCCTCAATAACACTGCTACAGCTGCACCTATTATTATCTCCACGTCTCATTCACCCACTTTTCTCTCTCAATTCTCCACTCTCATCCTTGTCCAGCACTCCCACCCCTTAAATCTCTCACTTGGTAGCGCACCATCAAACACGATTCGACATTTTTGAGTTGGCTATGTAAGTTCCTGACCTGAATACCTGCCATGGGACTACTGTCACAAAGTTGACGTGATCGATTTCATTGGTAAGGACTTAGAGTAGATGTAGGCTGTGGCAGGCTATAACACGTCTACACCTGGCCTGTTTGTAGAGGACCATGCCGTGTAATTCTATCTATCTATCTATCTATCTATCTATCTTCTACTGTGCAGCATGTACGACAGTGCATTGATGACTTGTACTGTTCGTAGGATACCAAAATAATTGTTTGACCTCTCTGGACTTGTCCCAGCCCACCCATCCCCCAGACATGTCACGTGAAGCAAACATGTGCTGGAAAAGCCATAGTTTGAGCGCGTCGTGTTGTGGCATAGACTAAGATAGAGAACAATAAAATATTTTTGTTCGCGCTGACTCTTCTCCATGAAATGACCCATCCAACACCTCAACCATCTGAGTTACCTCAGAGCTCATCTCGTACCGGAAAACAGTGCTCACAAAGCAAATGCAAGACAATTCTTTCACCTGGAGACACATTCTCGCAATGTTCTAATTGGCATAAAGCCGATGCTGAGCGCAAACAAGCAAAGGGAGCTGCTAAACGTGTGAGAGAGGAGGAGGAACACCCTCAGTGCAGTGATGGACCACCTAATCCAGGGGATAGACTTGAGTCACAGGATAGAGAGAGTGAGACAGACACTGAGGTGAGCATTACTGGGCACATTTATTGATTTTTGACTCTAATACACAAACAGTCTCACCACACGCCATACATACAATTCACTGATGCTGAAGCCATGTTCAAGAGCCTCCGAACAACCTTCAACAAGCAGCAGAAAGTCGAATTCGCGGGCGAGTACACCATACATAATGATCCCCTTCTCTCTGACCGAGAACGTGTCCACAGAACGATTCGGGAGGTCTGGCAGGTTATCATTTCACATACGTTCCTCAGCATAGATTCCAATATGCCTTGTAATAGTGTTCATCATCATCCAAAAATTTCGACTGGTCACAAAACAGTCTTGCACTGTTGCCAAGACACTGCCTGGAAACAGAAGTCTAAGAAGAAAGAAGGAGTCAATACAATTCATTGAGACACCCCAGGAATGCGCCGCTACCCATGCCAGAGTTGACTCATTGTTACAAGCAAGAATCTTAACATGTCCAACACTATTATAAAGCTTGTTAGTGTCTGAATCAAGCACATGGAACAGCATGTAATATACTACGATGTTCCCATGTCTTATAATGCTGCAAAAATCATATGAGACAATCTACTTTCCTCCACTCCCAATTCCCTTGTCCACCAGCTCCTCCAACTCTATCCACATCTTACTGCAGCTCAAATACACTCTGCTTGGACAGTTATGAGTGAAGACATCTGGAAGAAGGATCAGCTCACCTCTGCAAAAATGGTGCTAGAAGAGCACCATGACATCATTGATACCTTTCTTGCTACTGATGAAGAAGGAACTGTACAACTATGCTGGGGACTGAAGCCTATAGCTGAGATCATCAGAAAGAAGTTGATGGTGGTAGAGATATCAATGGATGTGACATGTGAGTAAAAAAAACTTGCCTTTCAAGCATTCAGAGTTTCTGATCAAATGACCATTGATATACAGTTGAAACAAATGCGAAGCACCTTGAGCTATATTGCGTTATGACAGAGGTAGATGGTGTCTGCCTATTATCCACTGTCAATGCCACTGAGCCTGGGAAACAGAAACAGTCACTTGAGATATGGGCATGGTAAGTGAAATAAAAAGTATCAAGTTAATCCTACCATCATTCATGTTGATAAAGACCTTGGTGAAATTGGTATGGCTCAGAGTGTCTGGCCAGAAGCAAAGATCCAGATCTGTTGGTGGCATCAGAGGAAAGCTGTCCAGGAGCATATCACAAAGGCAAAACTATCCACAACACCTTATGATTCAGTAGCCACCCATAAGGAGTTCTCGTTCATTGATGTTGACTTTATCCCACCTGGTAGATCTGACCCTGATGAACAAGAAGGTGGACAGGAGGGTTGTGGCAAGGATACTATTATTGATGATCCTATCAATGACCCTGCTTCACCAGTCAAGAAAGATTCAAACCAAATTACAATTCACCTAACTGCATCCCAATGCACACATCCCTGAACTTGATCAGCTAACTGCCAAGCAAATCCCAAATCCGACAAGGCGCATGAACCAGACTCCAGCGAAACTGATGCTGCAAGTGTGAAACAGATCTTCTGCCCATCTGAATGACGTGAGGAAGTGATTTCCAAAATGGATGCACATCAACATGCACATCCATTGATACCAGGTTACACTGCACCTACACCTGAAGGCATCTATCACTGGGCAGTCAAGAAGATATATCAATACTGTGTGCACTATGACCTCTGTGAACTATGGGCCTACCTTTGGGAGAACTGGTATTGTCCAAAGTGATGGAGACTCTGGGCGTGTTCCGTTGTACTGGAGATACCTAGACTTCATACAACTATGATTAATGAAAGTCATTGGTGGCATATAAAACATGACTTCTTACATCATTTCCACAAACCTCATGTGGATCTACTAAGTTAATGCCTTTGTACCAACAGAAACTAGACAATCTTACCTTGGATGTTGGAAGGTTCCAAAGATTTCATGGAGGAAAGCATTCAAAAGGGAGTGGAGGTGGTGCAAGCAGACTCCCATAACCCTACCCATTGACCTGAAATATCGCCTGAACATCAAACATTGGACATGTACATGCCCAAGTCAAGGACCCAGCTGCTTTCTCCTTTGTAAACACCTTATCCAATCTGTCAAAGCTGTACCTAGTACTTTCTTTCTGGAAGTGACTTGTATCCAGACAATGCCATTTTGGGTCCATAAGAGTTTGGTTCCAAAGGATGGACTACAACAGGGCACAAATGAGGAGAATATTGATGGGAATGATGATGGTATAGATGCACCCGCAGAGCAGAATGAGCCTGAAGATGGCAATGAGAGTGAAGATGAAGAAGAGTACTGTTTGGATGCTGAGTTGGTAGGTCAAAGTATGGCAACATACAATGAAATAATGATGAACCTTTCTAGCACACTCAGGGACTTTGCAGATGCACTTGACTATCAAAAACAGTTCCGAGATGAGTGTTTTCTCAATGCAGTGGAAAGGCATGGTGTAGGCTTCCTCCAGTTGATGGAGAGTTGCTTAGAGAAGGAGTGAAGGCAGAACTCTAATAGAGGGGCATCTACCTGTACATGGGGACCTGGTGCATCCTCCTCGATGTTCTATAGAACTCGCCTGAGGAATGGTGAGGGACAGACTTGAAAATTTCTCAAAACATGTGTTTTGTGTGTGTTTTACATAATCAATCCTTGTATCTACTAGCATTTTTGAACTGAAACACCTTGTTTCTCACTGTCTATTGTATGCAGCTTGCATATCTTACATAGCTACCCTACTATCTTGTCTCTTGAACTTGAGCTGATGTTGCCTTCACATTGCAATATGGGTGGGATACAGACCCTGGATTCCAATATGGCAGGGGTCTGTCCAGGCCCCATATCTGAGAGTCCAGTATTTAAATATGGGTCACTGGGGTGTTATATAATCTACATACTATATTGGGCAAGTGTGCATTATGCCTGCTCATTACACAAAACTGTTGGTTCATTAGCATACAGAATCTTTGAAGTAAAATTGCCTGTTTGAAGGGTATTTTGTAGTGAAAATGATTTCTTATTGCGGTTTGAGTCAAAAATAAATCATGTGATCACATAGTCATGCCAAACTCACATGACCTTAACCCACCACCTTCATCAGGAAAACAGTCCATGGCTAATGTATCCATAACTATCAGTCATTATTGAAAAGGCAATAATATTCATGGAAGTACTGACAATTATCGACTTTTACTGAGCAGGGGTGATAGTTAGTAAGTCATAGCTGAAGTTGGGTACAATTATCTTCTGTCTAATAACTTGGCATCAAGTTATTGAGACCTTAGCACAATCATCTTAGTTCATTTTCCTGTCTTAGCATCTCACCAGGTGTCGTATTCAAGTTGTATTCAAACTTCAGTAATAGTCAATAAATTAGTGAACATATTATCTACAACTCAGCTGTGCTTTGAGTCCATTTGAACCTTGCGAGGGTTTTATATTCAAGGACTACTAGTAGTTGGTAATTTATAAATAAATGTCAAAAATTTATCTGATACTACAGCACTACATAGTCTTCTTCAAGACATACTGAATCTACTACATAGTGTTAACATTACCAATCCGAGGCCGAGTACTAGTCCGAGAGCAGTAGAAAGACAAATACTTCGACACACCTTCGTGTACTGTCAGTAATCAGTGCAGCACCACTGTAGCAAAGAACCTACGGATGGGTTGGGCGGCGTACGCAGCTTCGAAGGGGGGCATGCGGGAAAGTGTTGGACTTGGTGAAAAAGACTGTGGGTGCGGCGGAAAATCAGTAGCCGAATGTCTGACTGATGTTACGGCTGACCGGCGCTCGTCAATATTTCGAACTCCGCTCCATCAACTGTACAGTTGACGTGATTTGTTGCGATGGTTGGCTTCGCTTTTCTTCTCCCTTCCATCTTTCCCTTCCTCCTTCTCCCCTTCTCATCCCATTCACCCAGTTCTAGTGTGCTGTTCAGCTACTTAAAACCAACTGGGTAGGTTTATCATAATGAGGATATACAGATGTGTAGGAACTACTCTGTTTTCTGTTGTGCTGGATGGTCTCTTGGTGTGTCATCTTGGGCTTGGGCTTGAGACAGTTGCTATTCTAATTTTCTCTCTTGCTAGCTGCAGGGTGCAGGTTTTGTTAGTCTGAGACTCAATGCAGACCTTCAATGGGCCCGGTTGGTGACCATCGCAAAAAACTTAGTATGTTTTCTCAAACTTCTGTGCTGTGCTTACAGACTGGCATTTTAGTGTTACTGTGTGCTAGTGGCTCCCTCTGTCGACTCGGTAAGTCCATACACATTGCCTATTGTTGCCATCCTGATCCTCTTCTTCAGAGCTTCGTGTGTCCAAGTTTCTTCGTCTGGGGTGAGTCATTATCTTTTCACCGCTTGCAAACAATGTGCTAATGAGAGACTAGGACTTATTTACCTCCAGGCACGCTCGTTGTGGTTTGGATGTGACAGAAGGTAATCTTTCCACTCACTCTTTTCCAACAACATTACTAATTTTGGATTGATACAGGGACAATCTTGACTCATCCTCGCGAATGCTTGTCTGGTCTGAAACCTATCTGGCATCGGTCTGGTTTCTCTGGAGGTTGTAGAGGCTACAGCCTGAGGGATAGAGTGTGTCATGATGTCAGTCCAGATTGTGGGTGTCGTGTCACGCTGGGTTACCATAGTCTATGTACCGTTCCTTGTCTGTGGTTTAGCTTTATGTTAATATATCTATGGTTCTGATCTTTCTTTCGTGGTTTTTGAGCTGAAGATAAGTACGCCAAAATGAATGAATAGAAAGCTATCAAGCATCCATAACCTCGCTACAATTTCTCGCAAACATGCACTAAGTTGGCAATAATGCTCGATAATTTGCAGGGGGTACCGCGGAATGTTAGCCAATTGTGGCTAAGGTCAATAAGGTCGCTAACACTCGATACTTATTCATACTTATTGACAATATCCGGAACACTACTTAAACTTATCCATGGACCATTTTCCTGATGGAGTTTCGACGGATTAAAAACTGAAAAGGCATACACAATCCCGGTATAGTAGTACACCAAGACTGCCACGAACTTTAGATGTTAGACCGCTGTCCTACAGAATCAAGGAAACGTACTGAAATGTGTGAGACTGACAAGCGACTACGAAAGGTTACAGCGACATCGAAAATGAAAGAAGAAACCGGAGACTCACAATTACGACTGCAGGGAAGAGTTTCTGATGGACTGGTATCATAATCGGTCATTGTTCCTCCTTGAATCAACGTACGCCACATACGTATATATATGCGAAAACAGTAGAACCTTGAGGCATGGTCGGTTTTAGGGCGATTCACTGATTTACTATGAGACAACTCACTGATGTACAACGAATGCGACCATTTCGGTAAAATTCAACTGCACAATCAGCTCACTGTGATGCCAGACGTTGAAAAAGTTATCATTTTACAGTGAGAGAAAGCAGATACCGACGAAAGGATTTTGGTCATCATGGTCGGATCAGCCTGACCTATGAAGAGATTCAATGAGTCGATGAAAGAGGAGTGCTAAGGTATACGTACTTTTCAAAGTATACTTGTATACAGCGGCTTCAAAAGGAAAATGTAAGTACAAGCGAATGTGGGGAGGACTACGTGAGACTGACCCCACAGTAGAGCTACGTGGCATGTAATGCAGATGAGAACGATAGCGACCTTGCGGCAGCGTTAGCAGATTATCCTTCGAAAGATGTGTTCAATCTCACTAGCAGCTGTATACCCAAGCGGTCCTTCCGTTTATACCTCCTGAAATACGACCATGTTTGCGCCAATGACACTGAAAAAAGCTTGATAATGTAGCCTTCTCCGTCTCCTACTAGAAGATTGGTGACGCACCGCCATAGAATCTATGAAAGAATGGAGATCACCGTTCCGACTCAGTGCAAACGTGAGCTTACAAACTAGAAACAGCAACGGAATGAAAGAGAAACCCAAAGCTATATGCACAGAATGTTTGGAAAAGTCATAGACTGAAACATAAGGACTCAGAAGCCGTAGTACGTCGTGTCGATATTCACCAGGACCGCCATCTAACCTTGGACCAGTAGAGGAATCGAGACGAAGAAAAGGATGAATGAGCCTCGTCTGCAGCCCTGATTTTAAGCGTCAGAATAGCCCAGAAATATCACATTCATGATCCGAGAACCCGTCCAGCAGTGCTCTTTCTTCGATCAAGAGCTCTCCGAGTGAGAGCGGCTGGAGGCGCAGATTTTTGGCTAGATCCGAAGGTGAATTGATTTTGAATCCATTAAAGGCGCTTATTCCACCGAATGAGACCTTGTGCCTACTGATACGTGGACTGAGTAACGTGCCGTACAAGTGTCTAGAATTTCTAAGAAATTAATTAAATGAGAGTATTATAAAACGACCTTCGGGGGAGAGAATGAGAGCCTATTGAATCATGGCGGCAAGTTTCTCTCGGTCTATACGTGGTGTAATGCTACACTTGAAAGGATGTAAATGGCTATAAGACTGACAGCGGTATGAGAACTAGGTAAAGGAGCCGAAATACCTCTAAATACTCACCTTACGATGCCAGTCTTATTGTCCGAGGACGAAGGAGGCTCGCCTTTCGATGGCTTAGAATCAAAAGCAGCTAGCGACATTGCCAATGTGATGAAGATGGACGCGTCACCAAGAAGCCGACCTAGAGGAGAGGAAGTCAACGCTAGAACAAGGGAACCATGATCTGGAAGTAGTAACATTAAGGTGACTGGTACTCCGTACCTGTACACTGTACGGCGCGAAGCCCTAAGATTCGATAGAGAGAGATAATAGACATAAGAAACAGTGTTATAGACCGAAAAACTGAAACATACCTCCGCCCGAAACCAAATATGATGTCCTTGGGGTCTCATTCAGGCTGATCTCCGAGGAACCTTTCGAGATTGAACTCCATGGGATTCTTGTAGACACTAGGATCATGTGTCATATTCCTTGATGTAAAATATTCAGTTCTATCGAACTTGGGAAACTTATCCTTGAGCGGACGCCACATACTTACCAGATATTTGCAAAAATGATAGCGCCTTTAGGGATGAAGCAGCACTAGCACTAGCAGAGGAACCTCGAGTCCGACAGGCGAAGCTAGCAATAGCCTGCTACCAGTGCCATCAGTCACGCCGATGCCGGTGCGATGGTTCTTACTACTGTTCTTGCCGTGCATCCTCCTGCTATTGGAGTGGATGTTGAGTATGATATGATGCTATGAATATGAATATGAATAAGGCGGGTGACGTTTGAGTCGAGCTGAGTCGGTTCCGATGTAAAATCTGTTGCTCTTTCTTTCATTAGTGTCGTTTTCATTAGCTCAATTATCTTTATCAAAGTAGTCTGCTGTCTGTACGCATTTGCAGTAGCTACTTTGTTATGTTACTTATTTAACCTATTCAAAATAATGAGATAATAGAAGCTGCTACACGACGGAGTGTCCATAGCTTGGTTTCCCAAGGGGGTCCGAAAAAAAATTAGTGCCTCGGTCAAGGAACTTATCTTGCCTTCTATATAAGGTAAGTTCACACGAACTTACCTGCCAAATATAGTATGTGCACATGACCTCAAGTCTCGTGCTTTGCTGGACAGTCGGAACCTTACCCGGCTCACGCTCAGAGATACTGCGTAATGGTCGTAAAACATCTGGTGAACATATATTAGAGAGCTTGCGCAAAAGCCAACCGTTGGCTTTTCAATTCAATCATCAATTCAATTGTCACATGAATATTACGACATTCAATTCAGTAAAGCCAATGCTTGGCTTTTGCGCAAGCTCTCTATTTACGTGTTTAACTTCACAGCTCACCATATTGACACCCGCCAGCATGCTTGCCAGCTCCAAATGAGTTGGTAAAACAAAATTTAAGGGCTTCGCCAGGGAACCTACCTACCCCGGTACGGGATTTCCCGGTCCGTGCCCCCTTGTGGTTTGCGCCTTGTGCCTCGGTAACCTAATTCTATTTCGAGGGAAATGTGGGCTACACGCCGAAAAGGGACAAATTTCCGCTCGATGGATATGTGACCGGATATGTGTACGAAAATGAGATATATTGGGAAAGTAGATATAAATACAAAAAGATGATGTATCCGTAGACTAGATATCTGAACAGAAAGCCAATATATCTGGAAGTCTTTTGGTACATTTGATTGGTGCACAGACACATGGCATATCGAATGTATGGAAAAAAGTACAAAAAGACCTCATATCGAGGCTCCGGACATGGTCACGGACATGGGTCCGAAAAGACAATAAATCCGGCTTCCAGATATGAGTCCCAATAGTTCATATGTCCGTTGAACGGATAGGTGGATTCTGGCCTATCCGTTCAACGGACATATGAACTATTGGGACCCATATCTGGAAGCCGGATTTATTGTCTTTTCGGACCCATGTCCGTGACCATGTCCGGAGCCTCGATATGAGGTCTTTTTGTACTTTTTTCCATACATTCGATATGCCATGTGTCTGTGCACCAATCAAATGTACCAAAAGACTTCCAGATATATTGGCTTTCTGTTCAGATATCTAGTCTATGGATACATCATCTTTTTGTATTTATATCTACTTTCCCAATATATCTCATTTTCGTACACATATCCGGTCACATATCCGTCGAGCGGAAATTTGTCCCTTTTCAGCGTGCTATCGCTGCGCGTGGCACGATAACTCGGCCCAAATCTGCAGGTGTAAACTGAGGAGCCCGGCATGGTAGTGAACGCTTCAGGATAATAGAGCTGATTAGCAGCGCCCATTTTTGCGCAATTTTTGCGGTCTCGGAATTCTCCGGACGCTGATCGGCTAAGTTCTAAATGCCGTCATCCTTGCACTGTGCTATCCCTCCTGCACTATTCCATTGTTAGTGCTCGCAATGCATTCTGAACATATCTAGGGGATGTGTTGGAAGTTCTGAGACTAAAGTATGAGGGATTCATGAAATGTGGAGGCATACCAAAAATCCTGCAATTTGTCTTAGTATAAGCACCACAGAAATCAACTCGCCTTTCGGCTAAGTTTCGGAGATAAAAAAAGGGCGCTGCTAATCAGCTCTAATACGGCGATTGCGAAATCCTGATCGGAATAAAAAGATAACCGAACTGGTGGAGCCACACAGCAAATGGGGGGTTTGTAAGAACGAGTCCCTTAAAAGGGCCCCGTAATATACTTACATCGGCCTCAGGGTTGGGTACTCCATTGACCAGACAGAGAGCGTAAAATATATCAAAAGGAGTGTAAGGAGTAAGAGAATGAGGGAGTGTAGCTGCCATTGGAGGGGAGAAAAGCATCAAACAAAAAGTACAGAGAAAGTTCCAATCTATTGAACCATGGCGGCAAGTTTTTCACGGCCGATGCGTGGTGTAATGGTGCATTTGAACGGGTTAAGATGGCTATAGAGAACCAACAGTGTAAGTAAGGGTGATGGACCCAGATCTGGTGGAATCTCACCTAACGATGCCAGTCTTATTATCCAAGAACAAAGGACGCTCCCCTTTTAATGGCTGAATATCGAAAGCGGCTAGCGACATTGCCAGTGTGATGAAGATGGAAGCGTCACCGAGAAGACGACCTGGAGGAGAGGAAGTCAGCGCTAGAACGAGCCATGATCAGAAAGTACTTACCAGGGCAGAGTCTAATCCGAATCCATAGACAAGCATAGTTGATATAAGAAACAATGTTACAAGGCCGAAAAATCGAAACATACCTTCGCCCGAAGCCAAAGATGATGTCCTTGGGGTCTCTTTCAGGCTGGCTTCCGAGGAATCTATCGGGATTGAATTCCATCGGGTTCTTGTAGACATTGGGATCATGTGTCATATTCCTTGAAGGGAAAAGGGAATAATTCGATCGAAAGCTTGGAACTCGTGTTGAGCGAAGCACGTACCAGATATTGGGAAAAATGATAGCTCCCTTGGGGATGAACATGCCATCATGAACGTCATCTGTAGCAGTACAATGAGGAAGACCTGGCTCCAGGTTCAATACCGGATTCTCAAGAGAAGGGGATATGATCTTACCGTTCGGAACAACAGCATGATATCTCATCGTTTCCTTGCAAACAGCCTCGACGTATGGAAGATGGACACGATCCTCAAAGGTTGGCAGCCTGTCAGGTCCGACCACAGTGTCGATTTCGACTTGAGCCCTCTTTTGAATCTCAGGGTGCATGCACATAGCCAGGAAGAAAACGTAGAACGTCACGGCACTGGTCTCTCCCCCGGCTTCCAGAGAAAAATTTTCATTGGACGGGGCTCTCCCGTACGTACAGAGTGCTTACCGCCGAACATTGAACTCGAAGCAAATTTCAGATCTAGCTCTTCCTGAGGCGAGATGTTTTGCTTGAGCCATTTTGCAGTGAACGAATCTCCAGCAGTTCCATCGGCCTATCAGAGGGGAAACCGAGATAAGCGAAGGTTCAGTGCACTGACTTATCAACAATGTTCACATACCAAGCCTTTCTTTACATATTCGAAAGGAACATCCACCATTGCCCAGTAGGCCTTAGCCCACGACTTCCCTAACTTCTTCCATCCAGCACCGGGAAACCAATCGGGAACATTAAGAAGGATTGGCATTTGGTTGACAAGAAAAGCACCTGGAGCAGTAGCCTTGTTAAAGTTGTCCATTGCGGTGTTGGCGATATGAACAAAGGGGTCATTCTTCTCTTCAACCTCGTAACCGTACGCGACTCGTAGAATAATAGCGCCGGCATGTCTGAAGTTGCAAGGCAGGAAGATATTCAGTACTATTCGCTGAGTATAAGAACATACTCACTGGAAACAGTGATCCAACAATTCTTTGGGGTTATTGAGTACACGCTTCAAGAATCGTCTTGCCAAATGCTCCTCCGCAGGGAAGAATCCTCGAACGGCCGAGCTGCTTCCAAGCTCCTGATGGAAAAGTCGACGAGAAGATTTGAAAGTCTTGTCGTAGGGAAGGAACCCCATGGAGTCCTGAGTGAATAGGAGCTCGGTCAATTGGTATACTCTCAATTCGGGCCACGTACCCTCATTTCAATAAGCTCCATTGCCATCGGCACGTACGGTCTGTCGGAGTAGACCGTACCCTTCTTGTCCAGCATCTCCACCGCCCGCTCGTACGAGTTGATAACGACAATGGTTGTTCCAAACACTGACATCGAGAGAAGATCACCTATATAATGATTGGGAAAACATCAGCGCACAATGGCTCCGACCGAGAAGATAGGAAAGACGAGACACGTACCCCACTTTTCCCCCCATTTCGCCCACTCAATCCATTCGAACGAGGTCGGAATGTCCAGCAAATTTCCGATGAGAGGGTATCCTTTTGGGCCAGGCGGTAAAGAAGGACGTTTCTTGTTCGTAAGCAGGCGTCCAACTATGAAAACACCACCACAGAGGAGGACGGCGTCGAGTGTACTAAGCTGGGGCATGGTGGGGTACTTGGAAGAACCAACAAAGTTGGCGTGAGGATGGAATTATTAGCGTTTGTGGGCGTGCTTTTCCAGGACAAAGCTTCTGGTCTTGGGAACCCAGCTGAATGAATTTCGTATATATGTTTCTGGAAAGGCCGTTCTTTTCGTCAATCGGTCCCAATAGTCGCATAGACTTTTAAGAACAAAATATATGAGACTCAGCAGTTTGAATAGAGATTTTCTTGGTAAATCCGCGCGCAACATCTTTATTCCTTCGACCACAATCGCCTACATATTATGGCATCATCAGTTCGAGCCCAGCTCACCACCTGGGAACGGGAATGTTCCGACTCGGAAGAGCCAGAACGCCGTCTTGGAATGTTTACAATGTTTACAAATTGATATTCATCTACGCCTAAAAAGCTGGATCTTTACTCCAGAGAGGCAGGGCTCCTGATAGTGATTGTATGCCGTGTGCTTACTCATCGATGAGTAAGCACACGGCATACCTCGGCGAGTACACTGCTTTCCTCTGTTCCTTCGTGAAAGCCCACCGAAAGCTCGCAAACGATGTATCTAAGGTATGTAAATGGTATATGGTATTCTTTGGATCATAATTTTGTATATACATCAAAACATTCAGGATTTTATCAACATCATCATGAAGGAAGAAGTATGTAGAGCAAATGTAGAGGAGCCGGGGGTCAACCGGGGGTAAGTATAGGTATTTGAAAAGAATCATCACAATCATGTTGACTTGTTATTGTAAAAGAGCGATAGAAGCAACGAGGGATGCTTAGTTCGACAATGTACAACGCGACCGCGACGATGTGGAATGAGAGGCGTCAAGGAAATCTTTAGGCCTGACGTTGACCGATGCTCGGCATCTCAACTGTATTGACCCTCGTGAGAACCTGATACAGATCTGACAAATCGCACGTAAGTATTGTTCGTTGTCTGCACCGTCTAGAGAAGATGTTACCTTCTCGAAATTGCTCCATATAGTTTCCAGGCGAGTTTCGGGCCACATACGATCTCCGGACGATCTCCGTCTCTTCACCAATATTTATGGTCCCTGCTGAAGAAATCTGTGTCCAGCCCACGTCCGAGTCACTCATCTTTTTCAACCAACGATGGCTGTTCCAGTGAACATCGATACAACGTACGTACTCAAGATCTTCTTTCCTCCGCAGTTCCCCCTCTCATGCCATCAGTACACTCGCAGCTTTGGGTTCCTATTCCATTCCATCGTCATTTGTAGTCTGTAAGTTGGCTGATTTTCTTTCAGTCCTAGAGCGCTGTACTCAATCTTTTCGCTCGATTCGAATTACTATAGGCTCTACGGAGGTACATGATCAGGTACTTGTCATTGAGATGGACGAGATTCTTACGGTGTCCTCAGTGGCGTTGATGCAAGGATGGTCGTATTTCACCAGGTATAAAGGCAAGGATGGCTTGGGGATACAGCTCATGGTGCGTATGCGTATGACAGACTACTCTCTGTCAATCAATTTGCAGACTGCATAATACCCGTACCCTTATAGGTCGCTACCGTTCTCCTCTGCGATACATGTCAAGTCTCTTTCCTATGGGGTGAGTAATACCACACTATCATGTCCCCTATCACCGACTCATCATCACCACCGTCCTTATCCTTCTAAATTCTAATTGGATCTCCTCAGCCGCCGTTTACAAGTATACTCTTACAAGTGCGTATGCGTCTCCTTTGCCACGTCGTCGTTCATGTGCTTATGCATATTTCACTTATGCAGGTCAAGCTGACCCTCTAGTGATGACCAAAATTGTTCCGTTCGTATCTTCTCCTCAATTCGCCTAACAAACATCTCCGTCTAATCTTCGCCCCATGGGCTTACCACTTTCAAAACTACTACAGCGAGCTCATCATCGAGTTGATATTCAGTGGATTTGTGGCGTTTGTCGTGCAACAGTGAGTTCATTCATTTATGCGTCATTTCGGACTGCATTGGAGGTTTCCGAGGCCCGAGCTTACCGCTGCTTTCTTCCTTCAAAATTCAATTAACCTTACGGCCCCGAACCAGTTTCTATTGTTATCGTATCTTCACGCGTACGTCATTTCCTTCTCTTTTGCTCAGGAACAACGCCGTTTCTTGGAGATTATTATACATCTAAACTGTATCTGAATTGACAGTCAGCAAGAACATTTTCCTCGCAGGGTTCATTGTGTGTTTCACCTACACTTGATGTCAATCTTCTGTCCTGATATACTTTCACTTACAGTCGCTTTGCAGTCTTGGAAGTATTGGTATGTGCGACCACTCGTGCGTTCTTCTCGAACTATTATTCATCTCCACGATGCCCGTTCTCTCCTATTTCCTATTAAACAGCAACCCTGTACTACTTCATCGGAGTCGTGTAAGTACTTACCTATTCTTAACCCTTTCAATTTTAAAGCCTACGCGCGTCCCGAATCCGAGGACTTCTTCTGTCGGGGTTTCCATTTCTCCTGTTCTGCATGACCTATGCTCGGCTTTAGGCTCACCGCACTCATTTGTTCAGGCTTTCCCAGTATACTCTCTTATCCGAGTTGGCATTACAAAATGTACGTATTCTCCTTCCATCCGCCGTCCGTCCATATGCTTTCTAGGATCTGGATTAACTTGGGGTCTTGACCTCCTTCCAGAACATATCCATCGCAACTAACGTCCTAGGCCTCGTCACCGATGCCGGCATATCCATCATCATGATCGCCTTGCTTCAACGATCAAAAACGGGGTTTAGACGTTCGACGGATTTGTTGAACAGGTTGGTGAGTATCTTTTACTTTGATTATATCGATATTACGCTTTCGAAGGATTGATGCGCGTTTACTGGCCCCTACACATATACTTACCGACTTTTGTCCCCTAGATCTTATTCTCTGTCAATACTGGTGAGCGCAAACTTCAGACCAAGATCAGTAGCTCGGGTATGAATACTAAGTCCATTTCATCACAATGCAGGCCTTCCAACAAGTCTGACTTCGATCTTGACGGTCATCCTGGTGAGTCTCTCTCTTTTTAACTCCCCTGAATCCTTCGACATTAACGGTTATTAGCTTGAAGAAGCCCCGGGCACATTCATCTACATATTCATTTATCTCTTGCTCTGTCATTGTGAGTGCTTATCTTGAGAAAAATAACGGCTGTACTCGATATAAGACTGACATTATTATAATACGCCTGGACACCGCGGGACCAGTCTACACCAACTGTCTCCTAATTACGCTCAACGGTCGAGAGTACATGCGAAATGGTTCTGAACCCCCCTCGACTGGAGATTTTATGTCTATCCCCTTGGAGGTGAGTGCGCAGTAAATCCTGGCGTTATATATCATCCATTTAATATTGACCAAAATATGTAGATCTCAGGTCGACGGACGAATCCCAGTAACGTGGACAATATAAGTGGCCACGACCACGGACATGGCGCTAAGGATGGACCTATCGCAATTCGGATTAATCAACAGACGACGCAGAATTTCGATGTATGTCCAACCGTCCATTGTCGAGTACTCCATACTCTGAACCTAGGCCTCGAAAGCGGCTAACCTAATTTCCAACAGGATGCAAAAGCTGGTGCCTCCGAGGATCATGGTCATTACCGCCAACATTCTCATCCGTACGGAAAAGTCTAGATCTAAATAGTGAAGTCCACTATGATGAGCCAATCATGAGTTGTTCGGGCGTTCTAGATCTGCTTGGAATTTGGAATTTTTCGTTCTGGGTGTACAAGTCCTGCCCTGGTATCCGGAGTATAGGTTGATATTATAATAAGTAGATATAGTAGAGCTGCTCCATTAAGCTCTTAATGAGTCTTCGTTCCTTTAATATGTACATACATCGTAGTACTTCAACCTTCCTTTAGCAGTATTGGAGGTATCTATACTCGGTCGTTTCCAATTCTAGGCCCAACCCACTGTTGGAACCAAACAAAGCCCTTGGTCTGTGCACTTTTCTTCCCTTCCCCGAATCCCCATTTGACTAACCCTAACCTAATCGATACTTCCGCACACCCAATAGGTACAGTGTTACGAGCTCTCCCTCCTCCCGCCTTCTGAGCCACTGCGCCATCGCTACCGCTTTCTCAGCTGGATTGGATCTCAGGCCGTCTCTATTCAGGAAGAATCGTACTCGACACTGCATCCATGTTTCTTTCTCTCGAGTCTCGCTTTCGTATCTAGTTCTCTTTCCGTTTTTCTCCTTTCGTCCTCAATACTGACTATACGCACAGGGATCATTGTGCCTCCGCGTCATGTTCTAACTTGCATAGCCTGATCGACATCGATGGTCTCTTACAATCGTCTTCATCAACTTTGCCACCAGGCACCGTTCCCCATAAGGCTTCCCCCCTTCCCTTCCTTGTCCGCCCCCACCATTGGGGCTCTATTCCTACCACATCCTATTTTCTTTACTTCTTCAGATACCAACTTTTCTCCTTCCTTGTCATCTCCCTCCCTACCTTTTTGACCACCTCTATTTACCTCGCTGCCAGCTGAACAATTTTCTGGCCCATGAAGCCTACCTCAAACCTTCCCAACACCCAAGCCACCCTCAACACCCTCTGTATTCTGATGTCCATCTCCTCACCAACGTTGCACTCCTCCACTTCACCCTAACCTGACTGCGCCATTGTCAATCCCCGATTGCCGTCGTCTCCGCACCATTTTTTTCCTCTGGTGATTTGTCTTTGAGCGTCTCTCTCACCGTCCAACGCTCAGCTCCGCCTGAGTCCTACGTACCCTGCTCGTCTATCAGATTCTGACACCGCGCGACCCAAGGTTCCCGGCCATCAATATGCTATCAAGGTCATCGCTTCACCTCGCTTCACCTCGACCCCCCGACACCCTCACCTTCAACACGACATTTCCTCTCCCTCTCCCTCCCTACCTCCTCATCTCCTATCCATCGCCTCATCTCACGTCCCGTCGCGTACTTGTCCACCTCCCACCTTCTTCCTATCCTCACTCGTGTCATCCCCTTTATCTCTCTCTCCCCTATCCACCCCTTTCCTTCCTTTTTACCTCTTTCCCCACTTTTACCGCAATTACCACTTACCCGTCTAGTCCTACCTCGTTATTCCTTCATTCACCCCTCTTTCCATCTTTCATCTTTCATCGTTAGCCTTGAGTCTTCCTCTTGCACTTGCGTTGCCATGTCATATGCTGTCTGATACTTATCAAACATGTATTATCGCCTATCGCCTACCTACACCTGCCTGTTCTTACTAAAATTCCTTGCTCTCACTAGATCTAAATCTCTTGTCCTGCGGGGTCAAATAGCATAAATGCTTGCTTGCTTATACTTACGTTTACCCTTACGCTTATTGTCCTAGCCTGCAGGCCGCTTCCCAGTCTCCAGATCCTTAGTTTTACCTGAATAGTATATACCCTTCGCTTGCTCTAGCTCTGT
The DNA here is from genome assembly GCA_013368315.1 of Tetrapyrgos nigripes. Taxonomy (NCBI): domain Eukaryota; kingdom Fungi; phylum Basidiomycota; class Agaricomycetes; order Agaricales; family Campanellaceae; genus Tetrapyrgos; species Tetrapyrgos nigripes. The sequence continues at coordinate 354,331 of JAACJM010000023.1, forward strand.
ACCAACTATTACCAACCAACACCTTTGATAAACATCTTGGAAAACGTCCTTCAACCTTGACATACTGGACCAATGCCGGGCGTCATCGATCATTGGTCACTGCCATCCTTCTTGACTGGTGTTGAGCTTCTCAATCTCTCATCGACACCATTGTAGCGCTCCAGCCTCCGACGTTGCGAATTTGAGTCTACCAGTTTCATTTCACCTTTCCAATATTCGCGCAATCTCAGACTCTAGGTCTTTGGTATTGCGACTACTCCACGCCACCCCCGGGTCTTGCAGGGGCCACTTGGCGTGTACATATCTATCTATCTAACTTAAGCCGAACTGGGACCTCACCAAGGGCACCCCCGTTCTCTGCATATGATTGATTTTCGGTTTGCCATATGTCCATTTGAGCTGGCGTCGCACGATCTCAAGAGTAAGGACGACTCGGAGAAGTGCTTCGGGGTTCGGACAGACGGTCCTGTACCCCTTTTAGTCTCGGTACCAGACTGACTACCCGAAATATTGCGTATGCGTTCCTGGCAAGTTCCTGGGCCGGAAGTGCGAAGTCCACTTACGTCTGCTGGTTCTAGCTCAGACTGCTACGCAATCAGTTCCTTTTTGGGACGAAAAACTCCGCATAGTCAGTCTGGTACCGAGACTATACCGCTTTAGCTTAGGACAGAACCTTAAGATCAACACCTCTGACGGCTCCAACAACTGAGCTTCCAGCATGATGTTCATGATCCGATTTCGAAATGATTTCAGAGTACGAGGTACCAACTAGGCACATTCGTGGGTCTCCGCCGGTCAACAAAGAAGTCAACGACACTTCGAACTGATGGAGAGAACCTTAAGCTGAACAACCTTCGAGGGCCCCAACAACTGATCTGACTCCGAAGTGATTTCATAACCTCGGATCCAGATAGTTATGAGGCCTCTTAAAGGCCGAGTTAACTTATGTCGACCTCGAAAATTTTACCACGACCTCAAACTCCCACCCCTTTTCATTGCCACAGCTGGTCTTTGCCCTTCCCGACAACCGGAATGTCCAGACTCGGTCTAGACGAGATCCAAGGACCGTTAACGTCAATAACCACGATGTCATGCTAGCATGTCAAATCGGTCTGCTTAACGCCCTTCTTCCCTCTCACTTTCCACTGATTCTCCCTCCCTTCTGCATAACTTGAGTTAGACTACGTGAAAGGGCCTCGTAATTTGCCACGCGAAGCGATGGCCCTTTGCCCCAGTATTTCATAATGTGACACAGCATCAGTAAAATGGCAAACCGGCTTTTTGCGACTTTTACGCGACTTTTTCTGTTCCGTGTCGCGCTTTCAAAACACAGGCCCGATCGCTTTTAAAAGTTGCCTCCTGCTTTCAAAAGTGGTCAGAAAACCTACTTGAAAGGTGCTGGAAAAGCTGCTGAATAGTATAAGTAGAACCACATCCTCGTACCTCAGATTCCCAATATGCATCAAAAGAGATATCACTGCAAGAGCTAAGACATATGTAGATACATGGAATAATTCAGTGGTATATAACAGGTACTTCCAGCAATGGGCCCTTCCAACAACCACCTTTACAGCACTGCTGCAGACTTACAGTGTATTGCCTCAACCAATAAAAATTTGAAAGTGGATCCCATTGATATCATCAGGTTAAATGTACATGCAGGTTAGGCTCCGTATTGGGTTGGGAAGGACAGGCCGACTTACCGAACAAGCACACTCCTTTGAAAAGATCCTAGATGAGGAAAAGACAAGAAGATTGCTGTATTAGTATAATTGTTAGAAAAAAAGCTGCGGGACACACCTATCCTTTCCAACTAGTCTTCCCAGCCTCCTTCCCAACAGATTGCATGACCCATGTCCGAGTATGCAGCACACCAGACTAAATGAGACAGGTCAGACATGCTGAAGTACAAGCAAACTGGTTACTGGAAGGGTAGACGCACCTAATACTATCCCTTGTTATCTGACATCCAAGTCAGCTGAGCTGAGGAATGAGGTACAGGAAACAACAGAGCATTTAGCCCTGTCACAAAGTGTTAAAGAAGAGGGAGTACCATCAAAAAATCACAGGCGACAAGATGGGCGCAGCAAAAGGACAGAGTGAACGTTGGGATGGACACATAAGCACAGTTGCTGTTTCTGCAAGGTCAACACAACATGTGATCACAACTATACAGTTGACTGGCTGCATCAGAAAATTTCTCTAAGTCCTCACAGAATCTCTCTAAGCGACCCTCTCCCTCCTTCCCCTGTCTTTCATTATGGTGCTGTATGGGGCAACTCTCTCAGATTCAGTATATTGTACACTTCACTCAGTCCAATTACATGTATTACATGTATTAACACAGGTTTCAGTGCGCGCTATTGGTGTACTTGAGCCTATTTTACTCTTGACACCTAGTGAAAAATTCATATGGTGAAACTGAGCTGGATCTGGCTAAACCGGTTATTGATTGAAACTGACCTGGCGAAAACTAGCCTAAAGTGTCTCTTCGTATTACTGCTTCTTTTTATAGCTTTATCTACCACAATAGCTCAATATAATGATCTTGCTTGGTAGCTTTCTGGTTGCTTGACTTGTCCTTCTGTAGCATGAGAAATTTGCCTTAGATGTGCTTTGTTCTCTCTTCTCATTTGTCATCAAACATTTCCTGTCTCTCCCTTCCCTCTTCCAACTGCTCCATGGTCAAAAAGAAGAAAGATGAACCACTGAAGAAGTTTTATTGCAACTATGAATGCTGCAAGGGGAAACAAGTATGGATGACAACATATTACCAGCACAAGAAAAAACAACATCAAGCAGAGCAGGCACCATTGGAGTTTGTTGAGGGCAGTAGTAGAGGATGGAAGTGACATAGGGTACTAGAGGATTCTGATGAGGACCTGGTATGTTCTTGGATCCATTATGGAGTGTTTTTACAATCTCATCATCCATTTACAGGACCATGGTACTCAACGTGTCTCTCCTGCTCCCCCTCCATATATATGTGCACCTACACCTGTAGAGCCTCCACCATCTCCTAATAGATCCACTTCATCACATCATGAGCCTGAGTCCCCAGTAATTCCCCCACTACATCTTCCTGAACCTGACTTGCACAATGACCCACCTCTAGACCCTGGACCCCAAGAACCTGAACCCAATCCAGGTAATCTTGAAGATGAAAGGCCAGGTGTATTTTTGCAGATTATGAAGCACTGGAGAAAGCATCTCTGAACAATGGGGACTTGGACGAAGCTGCACTCAATGCACTGCTAAATCCACCTGAGGAAACCCTCAAGCTTGATCCAGAGGAGCACTGCACACTCATCCTCTGCCTCAAGTTATATCATATCAAATCCCAGACAGAGTACAGATATACCAAGGCCATTGACGCATTATGCATTGCTTTTCCTCATCTTGAATTCTTTTCATATGATCAAATAGAGCGGTGTTCATGAAAACTTAGAAGCATCCATCCCATCATTTCTGATATGTGCCCAAACACTTGCATTGGATACACTGGACCTTTTGCTGATCAAGATACCTGCCCAGAATGCTCGGAGCCACGTCATGATACTAAGGGAGAATCAAGGCAGAAGTTTTATACCCTACCCATTGGCCCCCAGATACAGGCTCTTTATTGACACCCTGAGACTGCTGCACAGATGCAGTATTTCTTCAAGCAGGCGCAGGAGGCACAACAAGCTAATGATAGAGATGGTTGTGTTGATGCCTTTGATGACATACCATGTGGACATGATATCCTCAATGCCATACAGAGCAGTCTTATTCAGCCAAACGACACTGTTCTCATGATCTCTTTTGACAGCTGTCAACTGTATTGCATGAAGTCCTCTGACTGCTGGATTTATATCTGGATCATCACAAATCTTCCTCTGAGCTTTTTTCACAAGAAGAAGTTCCTCACTGTTGGTTCAGTCATCCCAGGACCCAAAAAACCCAAGAACACAGACTCATTCTTATTTCCTGGACTCCATCATGTAGCTGCTGTCAATCTTTCCCCACAGGGTGGCCTGCCAGTTTGGGATGTGCTCTGGGATGTCAAATTTATATCCTGTCTGTTCATTCTTCTTGCACTCACTGATGGACCTGATATAGTATACTTCAATGGGATGGTTGGGCATAATGGAAGGAATGGATGTTGGTACTGGTGTGGGCTTGTCAGTCGTCATAAGGACAGTGCTCATACATACTATTCTGCATTGGCAAAGCCTGACAACTTCAACATAGCAGGATGCTCACATGAAGACGTTCCCTATTCATTCCAGTTCAGGTTAAATCCCAAGACATACCTGGCAGATCTCAAAAAAGTCATCCATGCATCCAATAACCAAAGTTACAAGATCCTAAGACATGACATGGGAATCTGCAAACCAAGTCTATTCATTGCCTTTATTGGCAATGCCATACTCAACATCTCCACTACTATACTTGGCAGTGACACCATCACAGATCTTCTTGTCAACCTATGGAGGGGTGGGTACCTTTGACTGTGATCTGGATGACTCCCATGCTTTGTGGGACTGGGCTGTACTCAAGGGAGAGACATGGAAGCTTCATGGTGCTGATGTTGCCAACAGCATCACTTTCCTTCCCAGTTCCTTTGATCATCTACCTTGCAACCCTGCTGAAAAGATTAACAGTAGTTACAAAGCCTTAGAGTGGCTTCTTTATTTCTTTGAGATGGGTCCACGACTGCTATATGGAGTGCTTCCAATGAAGTATTGGCTATCATACTGCAAGCTCATTACTGGGTTTCGCATCTTCAATCAGAAGAAGATATCCTGGGAACAGTTACAGTGTGGGTATGTTCTTCTCATTGAGTTTACCAAAGAATTCGAGGAACATTACTATCAATGGAAAGCCTCATGTCTTCATTTCTGCTGCCAAAGTCTTCATTGTCTTTCTCATCTTGGTTCAGAAGCTGTTCATCTTGGCCCTGGAATTGGCTATTCCCAATGGCCAATGGAGCGCATGATCGGCTTTCTGACTGGGAAGATGAAGCAGCATTCTGCTCCATATGTGCATTTGTCCCAGATAGCCTGGAAAAGTGCTGAAGCGAATGCTCTTATGGTTATGCTTTCAGAACTAGACTGTGACCATGGCAAAGAAGACCACATCCCTCACTATGGACAGGACCTTGGTGATAAATATGTTCTCTTGCATCCTTTTGACTCATATGCTCTGTGACTCTATTACTTCAATATCTCAATCAGAAATACACTTGCAGCTATCACTCGGACGACCTTGACTCTATCTACAAGTGGAGCTGCTTACAACTACCTACAGGACAAATAGCATGATCCCTTCATTGAGAGAATAGACTCAGTGATAGATTAAGAAGGGCTAGAAATGTCAAGGTAGCTTTCTATCCTCTGTACTGACTTTCTCACTGCTTACCTGGCCCAGATCCTTTCAGACTCTTCGACTGTGCCAGAATTTGCAGAACTGCAATACTACTTTTATTATGAGAAGGATGGCATTTCTGAAGCTCTTGCAATGGTTTCTCTTTTCTCAAAACCAGACTTGCAACTTCTCAACACTTCTTCGGAGACAGTCATTTCATGTCATTACCAGGGGCAGGAATCCTTGGCAGTCCATTCAGTCAAGGATATCAAAGCGGTTGTAGCTATGATACTGCATTCTCAGCTATCCAAAGGTTTGCTGGGAGCAGGTTGGGAAGAGTGGTACTTTGTTGTAGAGATGCCAGGATTAGACATAGCTGAGATGGATGGGATTCTCGAAGAGGATAATGGGCAATAGGTAAATACACAGCATGTACTATGGACTTGTGTAAAATTTTAGATGCATCAAATCATGTGAAATTTAACTTCACTTGTACTGCCATGTTCCCAATAACAGCTTCGCAATTCTCCTTCCCTGCTGTTGGCTCTTCTCATTCCAATATGTCAAATAGCAATGTATCTTATGCCCAGACTTTGTCTCAAGCCCCTACAGTACCCTTAGTACCCCTGCAAAGCCCTGCAAACCTTATTCTAGTGTCGCTTTCATTGTTTTCTCCAGAGCTGCAGATGAACATTCTGAGCACTCTACTAGCACAAACCTGTCGTGACAGTATTATTTCAGGGTATTTTTGTTCATTTTCTGTTTCTTTTCTTCATCAGTCACTGCCTTTTGATCATTGTTTTGTTCATCCTTTGCCCTATCTTTTGTTCATCTTTCCTTGATCATCTATGCACAGCTACTATCCCCTGTTTCATCATTTGTTCATCTTTTTATGATACATCTCTTACAGGGACAACAGGCTGTACTTTGATTGTTCTGGACAGTTCTCTGATTCCTTTCTTCGCTTTACTCAGCTTTTATCTTTATTTCTGTTTTGTGTATATAAGCTTAGAGTAGTAGCTCCCTAGTCCCCATCTTGACCTCTTTGTCTTCAGACTAGGTGAGCATCTCATGTATTTCTTGTTTTCACTCAATATTAACTTTGTCTTGGGACTAGTCTCTCATTGTTATCTGTCTACTGTTGTTCTGTCTACGCCTACTGCTTAGAGCCAAGTGTGTGCGCTTTATCACAAAACCCAGAAACAAGAAGAAAACTCGCTTGGGACAATGATAGTGTCTTCATTGGAGTCCATAAAGTATGTGTCTGCATTCTGTATATCTGCTTTTAGATGTTCTAATGTATCCAAGAACAACTCTACATACTCTCTAGGCACAAATATGCAATCTGCATGAATACTCCTCACCTGAGCACAATCCAAAGGATTTCCTGAATGTCTGGCCATGGGATAAGAAGAACAATTTCAAGTGCAAGAACAAGGATGTGGTGTGCTGTCTCAATGCTCTCAAGGTGACTGCAAAGGAAGTAGGCAACAGCTCGCTCTATTACATTGTTGACAAAGACGGCAACCCAATCTTGGGTGAAAGAGCAGATGAGATATGTGCCTTTGCACGACTCATCTATCAGGATCAGTCCAGGACAGGAATCCTACCAACTTCATGGGGAAAAGCAGGTTGGGCAGTGCATAAGGATTTTGAAGAGAAGATGATAGCAAGGTTTAGTGAGCTTGGTTATGGCAGTAATCCTCAGAATTGGAAAGCTCATCAGGTTGCTCTGGAGAACCTAACTGGCTTTCTTGCTAAGTGCAGGTCAAGTGTTAAGGAAGAAGACAATGATGAGCCTGTCCTCTCCAAACCCTCTTCCTCCAAGCAAATGAATGCCAATACCACAGAACCTGTCAATACTACATCCAGTGTTCTCATTCCACCTGTTGTTGCTACCCCATCTCCACTTTTGGGGTGAGATCTCTCACCTGCAGCCCCATCTGCTAGTAGCATCACCCAGACTGCAATTGTTACTCCAGCAACTCCCATTTCCACACCTATTGGAGCTAACATTGCTCCATCTCCTGCTGGCTTGCAAGTGTCACCCCCAACATCCTCTGTCTGCCCCAGCTGGGTGCTGTTCCCTGCTCTGTTACTCTGGATCCTCAACCACTTGAGGCTTTCTCTCCTTTGCCTCTTCTCACAGCTCCTGATTTGCTCTCTCAAATTCCTTCAACATTGACATCAAAATTGACATCATCTCCTGTGACCCCAGTTGACAGTGTCAGTGGAACCAAGTCACTGGAACCATTGCCACATTTCAATGATGCTAGGTCTGGATCAACTGAGTCTTCTGGTTCGGGAAGCAAGTTATCAGAGGAAACCGCTTTGGCTGGCTCACCTGCTGTTCAGCTCATGGTATGTGTAGCCCTGGAGGCAGATATGCTATTTACTGACCTTGTTTTGTTATAGAAGAGTCTGGTTAACCCCTTGTATGTGTTCCATACTCTTTTGCTATTAACTTTCTAACATCACTATGTCACTTTTAGAGCAGATTTGTTCAGCACTGCTCCAGCACCTGCTGGGGCTTTCTCACAAGGAACAGCTCCAGAGGCTTCAGCTTCTAGTTGAGGTGCATCTCTATCATCTTCATTGTTTATTAACTCAATCCCATGTATCCTAGCAACCGGCGGTGAACAAAGGAAGAAGTGTTCTGCTGTGCTGCCATCTGAAGACTCTACAACAGCTAGGTATAATTTCCTTTTCAATTCACAGCAGGCAAATCCTGGTAAATATGGTGAGTATTACTAGAGCCTTACTACCAATTTTGGGATTACTGGGGCATTACTGGAAAAATGGCAGTAAGGTTCCCATAATACTGCCATATGGCACTGTATTTACTGGGATTTGTGTGCTGTGATTCTAGAACAGTTATACTAATCTGATGTACAGACTATTCTTACTAGGAGGGAGGAAGCCAGTCAGAAAGTCATAGTGGATGAAGAAGAATGCACAGTGGCATGAGGCAAACTAGTGCCAAAGGAGAGAAGGTAAGTAGACAACTTGCTCTTTCTCTTGCTGTACTACCTTTGTTAATTCTTCTCATAGGAATATGAAAAAAGTGCAATCATGAACAAGCCCAAGATCAAGAAAGCGAAGGTTGCAGCCTCAACACAGTGGTTCATGACTATCATATTCTATTCCTACTCTGATAGTAACTTTTCTCTCTAGTACAGTTTGCATTATACATCTTTTCACATGTTTAGAGGGTAGAGGGACCAGGTGGCAGCAAGTGATATTGACATAATGAGCAAGAGTGAGTGAAATGGAAGAAATGGATATGGCTGAACTGGGTGTCAGCAGGCCAAATTGTATGATTAGGATACAGTAAATGGAATCTCTTTCATTGCACCAAGTGGCCTGAGTGAGCCAGGGTGAGTCTAAAATAATACAGAAAGCCCAACCCAAAACCTGGCCAGAATGGACCAGCTAGGGCCAGCTATCACTCATTTTCACCAGGTCGCGAACGTTAAATTTCCTGTCCTCCCATAACCCTGAGTGAGCCTGAGTGGGTGGGTCACTGATGGTCAGTTTGGCCGGTTCTTGCCATATGGACTTTTTGCTGGGCTTGACATGTAGAAAGTGAGGTCATCCAGGAAAGCTCTACAAAAGCTGGTAAAAGTCATTGGAAAGTGGATGCCATCCAGAAAAAAAGTAAAAGATGGACAAAGCTTCTGGAAAAAAGTAGAAGTCGGAAAAAGCTTCCATCAAAAAAGCCGATCAAAAGGCTTTATGGGAAAAAGTTACTGAAAGGCCCGAAAAGTGGCACCAGATACCATTATCCATTTTAAAAAGTTGACAGTGTCTTACCACCATGGCAATTGCAAAAGTATAGTGACAATATTTGGCAGGCCTCCGGGCTCTTGCCCAAATTGAAAGTACAGGTTCCTGAAGCCTTCTCGGCATTAAGGCATTCTCGGCAAGTCAGCAGATGCTTTCTCTACCATCACTTTTACAAAAACATGCACTTTTAATTATAATTTTGGTGCTTTTGCAAAAATTGCGGTTGCTTCAGTCTAGTAGGGTATATCGGGTGCATGGGTGCTTTGTGGTAGGGCAGGGGTATGGCGGGGGGGTACTTCCTTTTTGGGAAGAATGGTCAAAAAATACTAGAAAATTCAGATTTTATTCTAATGGCTGTTGGCAGTGCGCGGAAGCTGCTGAGGCAGGCCTAGTGGTTGTTTCCCATGGTAAAGGGTTAGATTGGAAGGTACCCATGGTCAATAGCACCCCAAATCTGTATTTGGAATGGGAATAGGGGCTGTGGCTGAACCAGAAAAGACAAAATACATTTTTAGAGCCAGCAATTAAACAGAGTGCATCCTGGGTAGCTGAATCAAAGTATCAAATTAGATTTACAATATATGTAGCGGTTCTCAAGATATGGCCAAAATACTGTATAAATATAGCAAAAGAGCAGGATGGGTACTGGTTATTGTGGTAAAACAGCTCTGATCATCATGTGGGTTGGTATGATATTGCATTGACACTTTCTAAATATGGGAATATAGCCCATTCTATTAGATCTTCAGGTGTTGGGGTGCTATGCCCAAAATACTGTCCAGAAATGGCAAAATTTGAAATGGCCACAGCACCACCGCCACTGAATCCACTCATATTTCCACCTCCAGGACAGCCACAGGAAGCTGCACCACAGCCTTCCACATCATCAGAACCACAGCCATCGTCATAAAACAGCTACTGAAAGGAGATCCAACGCCACCTCCATCAAATCCTCCATCGCATCATTCAACAGATCCAGATCCAAATCCAGGTCCAGATCCACATCCTAATCCACCTGACTCACCATCACCATCATCCCATCCTGATTCAGATTCAGACTCAGACGACAACATGTCCAAGGCAACCAAAGCATTCGATAAAGTTACGAAACTTGAGAAGGACAGATCTAATTGGAGTACATGGGTAACAAGAGTACAGAGGGCAGCAGGATCTGTTGGATACAATAAGTATCTAACTACAGAAGAACAGCAGCAGGCATCATCGGCACACTACCAGATACTATTTTTAGGTGTTACAAGAACAAGCTGACATCAAAGGAATTGTGGGATGCATTGAAACAGGATTATGATGCAAAGGACCCCCTCACTGAAGCCAGCTTGGAAAAGCAACTCTTCTCCCTCACATGTACCAACCCAGCTAAAGTTGGTAAACACCTTGACAATCTCATCGCTATTATGGACAAACTTGCTGAACGTGGATGTGACAGCTGTGTATAGCATAGTCACCTTAGTACCGCCCAAATGGGCCAGTGGATAGCCATTTGTATATACTTACATAAGACAGTGTTAAACTTGATTCCTTTCTTCTATCTCATGTCTTCTAGTCATTAACACCAGAGCACCAGAGTGCTCACTCCCCTATTGCCTCGTCGTATCAGCTGGGTATCCATTTAACTGCCCCAATGCTGATAGTCTTCAGTCGCCTGACCCTCATCACTGGGTCATTCCCAATTAGGTACTCAAGAGGTCATCAGACCTTTCGAGAGCCCCAAGTCAGTACGCACTGTCTTCACAGTGGTGGGGGTACCGTGGACTTTCAAGGTATATCTCTTGAGTCCTGTAAGTATAGTGGTGCAGTCTTCACATCACTTTACTTGCAAACAGCAATTCCAGAAACGATTGTTCCCATGAGAAGGAGCAGTATTCGCTTCTCTCTATGTCTACCCTTCTTCTAGACTTCATGTCTTGTTTACTCCTTATAGAGGTGGTGAATGTTGTCCATGGACTGAAGCAACTTCCGCATTGTCCTAGTCAATTTCGCATCACCTTCTATAACCTTCTGCATTTCCAGAGATCCCAATCTCCATGAGCTGTCTGATTTGACTAGAGCAGGGGTGGTTTTTGCCTTTCTCTATGTCTTTCTAAATCTTACAGAGGTAGTGAATGTTATATATGGACTGAAGCAACTTCCACATTGTCCAAGTTAATGCTGCTTTATCCTCTGTCTTCCCTCAGCTTCACTTAGATGGTGTGGTATTTGCATCTCTTGAATGCTCTCCCCCTTCTTCATGCTACACCTACAAAGACTACTCTACTATTGTCTTCAGCTGCAAACCAATGGTCTCAGGTGTCTTCTCAACAACACCATCTTTTATTACACCTCAACTGACTCATTATGTATATTAATCCTTTCTTGTCAGTCCCTCAAGTTGTACAGCAACTCTGCAGGTCTCCTAGAACACTGAATGAAGTGCTAGGAGTGAGCACACCAAGGCTGTTGTGGACAGATAGCGATGACGTGGCTATTGCAGTGTGCCCGTTGGTTTGAATTGCGAGCATTGTTTCCCTCTTTCTCCCAATCCACAAGGACAGACACTTGCATTGTGTTGTCCTCTTCCTTTTCTACTCAGATCAGACCCTATTTGCCCTGTCTTCCTCTTTGTACAATATCCTGCTGCTATGTAAAGAAATGGAGCGCTATTTGCTCTGTCTTACATTCCTTGATCTTCCTATTCACTACACCCTGATCTCCGTTCTACTTGAATAGTGTTCTATGCTATTCACCCTTTTGTTTGCAGCCCAACAGCTCTACATACCCCTCTCAACAACCTCTTCTGTGCTACATCTTATTCAATCTGCTCCCATCCTCAAGTCATCCACATCAGCTTCTCAGTTTTGCATAGTATCAAATCTACAGCTCTGCCTTCCCTTTCACAGATACTTGGCACCTCATGTAGTGTTGATGCTTTAAGTCTGAGTACTGCGAAGCTCACCAGAGCAAAACAGTATTGTGGAAAGAAGTTATTGAACACTTCTCAACACTGTCAGAGCCATGCTCATCTCATCAGGATTACCAATGCTTTATGCAACCTACATCTGGAATTGTACCCTGCACAAAGCCATTAATATGAAGACTCCTTATGAGAAACATTCAGAACTATCCCATACATCTCAGAGCTTAACCCATTCAGCTCTATCGTTTATGTCAAACACACTCCAAAACCAAACAAATTGGAAGATCAGGCAATTGAAGGACATTGGTTAGGACCAGAGAAGGAATCCCAGGGTTACTATATCTATTGGCCAAAGAAGAAATCCATCACCATCAAACGGAACATACAATTCACCAATCAACTGATCCAACTCAGTGAGGAGGATAATGATTTCATCAATTTGGAACAAAAGGTCCCTGAGTCAGATACAGTTGATCCAGTCATCAAAATTACCGAACCCATCACACCAAAATCATCCAGGCAGAAGACCTATCACCAGATCTATGACAAAGAAGACAGGAGGAGTAGAATCTGCCAATTTGTTTACTGCTAGTCTTGCTCAAGTTACATCCGAACTTGAAGCTTATGACCCACTTTCAGTTGCAGAAGTGAAACGACAACCAGATTGGCCCAAATGGAAGGAAGCTATGGAAGAGGAAATGAGAAGGCATAAGGAATGAGGAACATTTATTCCAGTTTATGCACCATCAAATGCCAACATTCTTACTGGAACATGGATGAACATGGAAAAGTCAAGGAACATCAAGCATGACTTGTTGTGTGTGGATACAGTCAAATCCCAGATGAGACATTTGCATCAGTTGCCAAGATGACATCAGGACACATCATTCTATCCATCACAGCATATCATAACGTGGAAATTCATCAAATGGACATCAAATCAGCATACCTTTACGGCAAAACTGATCCCAATGAAAATACTGGGGAAAGGTGCCACTGCTTCGCATGGCAAATTACGAGGCCCATTGTATAAGTAGGTAATACTGTAAAATTGACTAAAAAAATGAGATAGAGCTTAATATCTTCTGTAATGACACCTTGAATGTTGGGTGGAGGAGCCCATAGTGGTTCAGAGAGTGGCAGTTGGACTTGCGACGGCTGCTGAGGGAAGGTAAATATGCCTGAAGCTCATCGTGGTTGGTGGGTGGCAAGGCAGAAATGAGCTATGATGTATTGAGTGTCAGTTCGGGTACTTCGGAGCGCTGTGGTGGCATGTAAAAGTTAGAACCTGTGAGAACCTTTGCTACTCAATTGAGGGGTTGACATAAGTTAACTCGGCCTAAAGGGCCTCGTAATATTCATGAAACCACCTCCTGGCATCGAAATGACAGGTGTCAAACCTGATCAAGTACTCTGTCTCCAATTAGCTCTATGGATTCAAACAAGCTGGACGTCGTTGGTATCCACAATTCTGTGAAATCATGAAGGAAATCAGACTCACACACTCTTTTACCAACTTAATCCATTCATCATTCTATTCATTCATGTCGATGACATGACATTGGTTACAGATACTATGGCAGATATGGAGAAGTTAAAGAAGAAGATTAGAGAGAAAGTAGAAGTTACAGACACAGGAGAGTTACAGTGGCCAAAAAAATTGTCCACATGTTTGGCACTTTTGGAAAGATTGCTGATTTAAGTGCTATTGAGCAGAAATCTCAAAACATGGCTGGTGGTAGCAAGAAAGCCTTTGATTAGAGCTACAATAATCTGTCTGTTTTTTCTTATTTGGCCACATATCTGTGGAGTTATGATTGATTTAAAATTGTATGTCATTTGGACAATTTTTTGAGTTGCCACTTCAAAATCATTATTGCAATAACCTGATGTGTTATACATGATGTCATGGGTGGAGCTGTACAGTAATGTGATGTATACACCACAATGATGTCATAGCTGCCAGCTGGAGCATACATAGCAACATACAGATGCTCTACAGCTTCTATGAAAATCATGGGGTCCCTCATATCAGCCCAGAAAGACAATCTCTACTCTCTCCTCCAAACTGCCCCTCCCTCTATCAAAATTTCAGCTCAGACTGAAGTATGAAAGCAGAGTGTTGCTTTTATAGGTAGAGAGACATGTTCTGATAAAGGAAACCATTGGATATAGCACTTTAGAAAGTTAATACCCAGCTGAAAAATGACCACCTCTGGATCAACTCCCATATTATTAATGCTTTCCAGGATTTTGTTACTTAAGATGGTCATATAGTGTTTGCAATCTATCTTCCCCTTCATCTGGACCATTTTTACTGCTTACTGTTGCCCCATACCCTACCCCATCATGTCATTTTCTCTCTCAAATGTCATCATTTCTGTCACATCTTGCTGTACCATGAATTTATCTCTCTTTTCTCACACATGCTGGGGCATATTTGCCCCAAAATAATTAGTTTTGGTCTTATCTGAGAAAATAACCCACTTCTAGCCTTCTACAGCCCGGTCTTTTTACATTTGTGCAAACTTCAAGTGAGCCTTGCTGCAAGTCACTGTAAGTTTGCACTTGTTCTGTGTTTTGGAGATCGCCACAAGACGTTTTCAGGAATGTTTTGGCTGTTATAGGTTGGGACAGGTTGTCCAAGAAGAGCCTTGATGTTTCAGGCCACTTGTGTAGCAATCTGGCTTTACCAGAATGGATTTTTTTCCAATCTAACCTCTTCACAAGTAGTAGAGAGCCTCCTATGACACCCTGCTGTATTGTTCTCATTGTCTGTATTTGTCTTTTAAGCCACAAAAGCAACTCTTGGCTTCCATACTCCAGTCTGAGCTGCAATTTTTGCAGATGGAGAGGCAGTTAAGAGGAGAGAGTAGAGATTGTCTTTCTGGGCTGATATGAGGGACCCCATGATTTTCATAGAGGCTGTAGAGCATCTGTATGTTGCTATGTATGCTCCAGCTGGCAGCTATGACATCATTGTAGTGTATACATTACATTACTGTACAGCTCCACCCATGACATCATGTATAACACATCAGGTTATTGCATGTAGCCCTTGGCTCAGTGTCTCGCCCTCCTCCTATCTCGCAGAGTTTTCCCATCCTCCAGCCCCATCAACGAGTCCACTACTTCCAGGTAAATGGGCTCGTCTTTAAACCGTTCTCGCAGTTTATTAACCTTGTCAGACACTTCTATGCTCAGGACATCCTGTGCCAGACCCAGCCGGGCTTCCCACTCAGCTGGTACCGTCCACTTGCTGCCATCACCATTCAGCCTCACCGTTCCTTCCCACATTCTGCTCAAACCATCTGCAACCATGTTCATCCGACCTGGAACGTGCTGAACATCCACAATACGATGTCCCAGGATACCGTCTCTCCATTCTGGATCAATCTCGTAAGCGTAGAAGCCCGATGCAAAGTTGAAGAAGTGGATATAACAGTGGCCACTAATCCGCTGTTGCTTTATGCGGATGTCACCCTGAGGCATAGGTGCGACCTCAGTGACCTTGTTGACCTCCGCAAAGTCCTGACAGATTCACCATTTTATTGTAGCAGGCTCCTTGTCGATAGGAGTCGGTTCCATGCAAGGTGGTAAGTTGAAGGCTGGTTCCACTCCTGCTGCTACACACTGATTGTTGACCTGGTGACGTAGCTCGTCCAACGTGAGGCCTCCAGGTTCATGAGCCTTTTTTGCCAATGTCGTAGGTGACATGCATTTGACTTGGCTTGGGTCTACCTTTTCGATTATGTCGGCTGCTAGCATCTTGTCGATTTTACCATGCAGGTATTCACGTTGTGGTGGTGTGAGGTGACGTTGCTTGATGGTGCGACTGAAGGTTTGGCCCTCGGGTATGTGTAGTTTGTGCGTAGCTCCTTCAACCACCTCCACTTCACTGACCGACAATGCAAAACAGTCTGCGAACTCCCTCAACAGTGTCTCCACTTCGTCACGCTGCTCCTTTGTCAAGTCGTCCCCAATCTCAAGAGCCTCGAGTACAGCATCAACATGTGCCAGTTTGAAGGGATCAGTTTTACGTGTGAAGATGTTGGGATTATTTGGCAGTTCGTTGGTGGGAATCTCTGTACCAGCATTGACTTCCTGCTCTGGTATATCAACCTCGACAACATTGACTGGGTGAGTATCATGGCCTGTGACAGGGACTTCGTTAACATGATTGTTGACAGGAGAATACGCATCGGAGTGGAAAACTCCCCTGGAGGGGGGTGCGTGACTTCCCCCCAGAGAGTTTGCATGCCTGCCCATATGGGACTTGGAACACCATCGTCTTCCCCCAACCACTCTCGCTTTCAATCGTCGTACCATCCATAGTACATTTCCACCTCTCACAGCCTTCACCTCATGCTCTGTCTCCTCGTTCCTCTTTCCTATTTGCTGAACTGGTCTTGGTAGTGTATTTGGAGATGTAGTATCCACTTGAACAATATTAACTGTGTTAGCATGCTCATGTTGGACAGATATATCATTGTCTTGGACTTGCCTCAAGGGGGGTGCATTACTTCCCCCCATTGAGCTTGCACACGTCACCATTGGCTTTTGGTTCCAAATCTTGACTGGACCTTTTTCGCCCTTGAGTATAACCTTGTCCTGATCAAAATCATGCACAGCTCTGAACTGCCATAGGATTGGTTTCCCCACCAAGAAGCTCCAGTCTGCACTACCTCCTTCAAACACCTCAATGTGTCCCATCCTACAAACACCACCAATATCCACCATTCCTCTCCAGAATCCTAATGAAGGTACCTCTGCTCCATTTGCCATTCGGAACCACTGGTGAGAGCGTTGAAGGGGACCAATTTCATCCTCCAGAGAACGATACAATGTGGCCTTCATCGCCCCCACCATTGCACCACCATCGAAGAGACCCTCAACAACGACACGTTTTCCTGTATTTGACACCAGGCTAACGTCATGTAGGAATGGGACTTCCTTGCTCCACTCATCATCCACGGAATACAAGTCATAAACAACACAATGTTGGGCAGATTTGTCTAATACAGTTGTAGATACTGTTTCCGTGGGTGTAGTGTGCATGTCCCTGAAAGCTAACCCTTGTCCTTCAGGGACCATTACTCCTCCACTCGACTCTATACTCAGGGCCATCTGCTTGTCGATTACGCGGACAGCCCTTCGCCATTTCCCTGACTCGCTTCCTCAAAGATAACTCCAACAATAGGAACTGAACCTCTGCGGAATGCACCCAAGTAGTGGTTGCAGAGACGGCGCCAATCCCTCTCGCGAATTGGGATCCAGGATGATTGTGGAACAGGACAGAGTCGGCCAATATGGTCATTAGCACCACATCTGAAGCATTCTCCCGAACACACTTTTGCGGTTCCTGGAGTGAGAGGGAATGGTTTGGTGTGATCAATGGAAGTCGTGGAGCTGTGCTTCTTCTCCCACTCTGCAACCTGAGCCTTGTATGCGGTTTGGCCAGCAGGTGTGTCAGGATGGGTGACGAGTGAATCGATGACAGACTTGAGAGTCTGCTTTGCATCGTCAGAGATCTCGGGAAGAGCGGAAAAGCGAGTCGGTTGGGTTTGTTGACCATTAACGCGACGGAATGACTGAGGAGCTGACGTAGTTCCAATAGAAGTACCAGCCATAGCTCTACGAATACCAGCAGTCAGGGACGATGGAGGAGTTGAAGGAGAGCGACCTTGGAGGCGCTCCAGCTGAGCAATGCGAGCAAGAAGATGCTCGTGCTTTTCGTGCTCCTCCTGTGCTTCTGTGGCTGCTGTTTCGATGAAGGAGCGACTGAGGCCCTTGACTGCATCTGTAAACTCGGTCCAGTTCGTATAATCACCGTCAAGCTTCGTCCATAGTACCGGAGATAAATTTCCTTTTACCAACCCAATGTAGGTAGCTCCCCCTTGCACCTTTGCTGACTTTGCCAACCCAAACACCTTGTCTGCCCATGCCCAGTGCGAATAAACCTCTACCCCTCTAACCGTTGTTTTCTTCCCCAACTCTTCAATCTCCAATTTTGTCCCCATCAACTCCTTCTCAAACTGCTGATAACTGGGGGCCATTGCTTATTGAAAGCTGCTTCGAAAGCAGCGAGGGAGGACTTCTTGTCGTTAGACAACTCGTTGTACCAGTCCTGCGCCTCGCTACTGGAAGTGAAGTAAAATCGGAACTGAGCAATGAGCTCCTTTTCATCGGTACGTTTGTGTTCGGCTCAGCAAACGTCACTGAACCAGTCCTGAGGATTTTTGTCTGGGTGGTCCGTGTCACCATAGAATTTTGAGACGTCCGGCATCGTGGACTCGTCGTCACTGGAATCTGCTGTAGGAACGTGGATAGGAGGCGGTGACGTGGGTGGTGTGTCTCTAGTGGGAGTACGTAGCCCTAAATCGGTAAGTGGGGTGCTTCTATTCGAACTCGGGTCTGATGATGGCGGTAATGAATGGTCTCGGTGATAGTCGTCCCAATTTGCGAGCGTGAGAAGATACTTCCTGGGAGACAGGACAGTGACTCGTGGCGGTGGCTGGAAAGTCGTTTTGAAGTGTGTAGATGTTGCGCGAGGACGCAGAAAAAAAATTTTAGGGCTCGGGAGAGACTCGGAATAGAAAACTCGATAGACTCTTGGCTTGGACTCGGACTCGGGTAGAAACGGGTGCTTGTTTGTGTGGAGAAAATTCCACTCTCATCACCAAGATGGAGTAGGCCGAACGAGAGATAGACTCGGAGCAGCAATGTAGTAGTTGATGATGTACTCTGCTATGCAAGGTCTGGCTCTAGCCAGGCTCTAGACAAATACACACAAATAGCTGACTAATCATACCAAATGCCCTCTTGTGGCATGCTTCAGACTATGGAATAGGGCGAAATCCCTATTCCACCATACATGTACTCTCCTACATTGACTCCTTCCTTTTCTGAGTGGATGACAACTACAACTCTGAATCCTATGATGCTAGAATGGCATAATCAGTCTACAAGCTGCAAATACAAAGGAAGATGATGAAACTTACACTTGTCTTTCATTGTAGGCAGTAGTGTAGCTGCAGTTGTGAGAATTCTGCAGACCATCTACAGGTCAGCAGGCCTGTGTGTGTTGCCTTGGATCAGCTGAGTCTGAGGCTCAAGCACTATGTCATCAGTCTTCATGTTCTTTAGGATAGATGTCAGCTTGCAATTATGTCAGTCAACATCAGTTTGACCATTGAGAACTCATTGTAAAGTCAGTAGGACATCTCTGTGAGCCCATACTGTGAGTCCATATTAGTACTTCTTATATATAGTACTTAGGATTGAAAACTGGGATGAGTTTATTTTGATATGATATCCTGCATAATTCCTGCCAAATTTACAGGGGGACTGATGGAAGTGGATGATATACTGTCATATTGTAAAATTGGTATTTTTTCACCATATTTCCACTATTTACAGCAATATATAACCAAATTCCCAGATGAGGTCTTTCCTGATGAAGCAGAAAGCACATGGAGAACACACATACTCAACCTGATGGACATGGTAATAGTCCAAGTTGATGCTCAGACAGACCTGGGTGCCAGATTTCAGAAGCTCAACATGAAGTTGCAAGTCACTGTAATTTGGAAATTGTTGAATCTCACAGACAATACCTTTGTATCCCTTCTCATTAACAACACAGACATGTTGAAGCTTGGTTGAGGTTTGCAAAGCTGACAATGTCTGACTTGTCAGGTATTGGCTGGTCTGCAGGTGGCCTGCAGGTGGTCCATAGGTGATGTCATACCTGTGGGCCACCCTAATAGATCTGTGTGTCAATCCTTGACCTGCATGCTAGTTTCCAAGTCAGACATGTATGAAGTTTGCTGTCCTAAGAACTTGAAAGAGTAGACACAAGCCTTCTTACTTGTACCAATCATCTTCTCACCCATATTCACATATACATATCTACCATTTATCTGTTTTTCAAGCAGGGATTAGTGAAATGCCCAATTAAAATTGAAATAGAGTGTGTATTAATAGTGTTGTGCTATCTACAGACTGCTTAAATAGGAAATTCTTAGTTGAGATATCCTTCAAAATGCATTTTGACATAGTGGAGGAGAAGTTGAACTGATATTTGAGTGGCATGCAGGTACACAGCTACTGATACACTGACATGGAGGGATCCTCGAACCTAAGAATGAGCATCTTGGTAAGGAATCCTGCAGACAAAGGAACATTATCTAGGTCAATGGTCTTTGAAGAGTCACACACAATATGCTCTCCAACAATAGGGAACCCTTTGGTGGGCCTCTTTTTGAAAACAACATGAGGGTTTGCAGTCATGGTGTCAGAAAACATTGATAGAGACTAGCAGAAAAGCAAGAAATGAGTTGTTTACTCTGGATGCTACCCATGAAACTTCATGCCTTTATGTGGGATCCATTTATTTTTTACTGAGTGTCACCTTAAACCAGAGCAGAAAAGATGATGAAAAGATGAGACAAACTTGCTGTACATGTGTTGCAATTTCTCACCCCTATTCTATAGACCCTTTGACTCACCTCTTCTTTTCCTTTCCTTTCTCTACTTTGTTCCATCTTCCTTATCTAACACATGTTTACCACTTGTTCATCATGCTTTATCCTTGCTTTATCCCTCACATGGATAGTATGCATGCTTATTATTACTTACACATTGACTACATGCATTGTATGCATGTTTCTTATTACTTACATGCTGTTTGACATAGTTACTACAGAAAATTTACATGCTTGATGCACATTGTACTTTGAGTCATAGTTACAGACTCTATTGTATTTAGATAGAGGATCCTTCAAGCAAAGTTCCCCAGCTCAACCTTATACATCTCCCTACAAGTCTTACTTCGAGTAATACTCATTTTCTGAAGGCTAGCTCAAACCCTTTTTCGATAGAAGGGCTCAATGAACAAACAAATGAAAGACAAAACCTTGAAGTACAACTTCTGTTGTAATAAAATGTGTGAAAGTTCATTGGGGGAAAAGTGGTTGGCAGGCTTGGATCACAAAGGAAAGATGTATGATGATGCCTCTGCAGATGGAAAAGACTATTCGCAACATTTGTCACACTTCTTAAAGCACTGGACCTTGATGACAAGGACCTATAGAGTTCAGCAAGTATCAGAATCCTGATGCATGCTTGTGAATCCTGGACAAAATTATTTCCTGCAACTTTCCCCTGATTTTCGTAGTTTTCACATTTTTAAAGGCCATTTTCAGGTCTGCCAATCTGATTCAGCCTATGACTCACTTTCTTGAATTTTGATCCTAGAAACTCCTAACCCTTGTTCATTTCTCTGTACTTTTATTCCAGGTCTGCCAAACAATTTTCACATATTGCTAATCTTACTCCTCCTCTGGAACTTCCATCAGGAGTCCCATGCACACTTCTAGCATGACGTGTGACATGGGCTCATTTCTGCACTCTTCTTTTGCTTTCACCAAACTTTCATGCTGGGTTTGTCCTGAACTTCTAGATACCCCAAATGTAAATATGTATAAACTTGGGAGGAAGAGGCCAAGCTATGCTGGTGAGAACAATTACTATTTTACATTGATATTTTTACACTACATATTTAAGGTTGGCTACATAAATACAGCTGTATGGACTTTCCCCTTCAAAGGTGGCTGCTTGCAGGATGGGATTGATAAGTGTACAGGGATTTTGGATGTTTAAGTGTACTACCAAAGTCGGATATAAGGGCAAACATTGGACATCAAATGCACAAATGTCAGACATTGATTTTTTCCCTAAACAGCACCTCATATTGTCCATCATGAGGATATTGAGCTGTGACTATAAGAAACTGGAAATTGAGGAAGAAAAGATTATACTTACATATTTGTCAAGACCATATGCCTTGAGAGTCACAGCAAGTTCCTCAGTAAGATATTCTCTGGTATGTTGTTCATTTAGCCTTTGTTATATGTTAGTGAAATGGCTTCTATTGAAATGAACAAGGAACATACTTGATAAATTCTAAAGTTGCATGATGCAGCTGCCCAAAATCCTCCCAAGATAACGTTTTGTGATTGGAGCTGTCCATCCATCAACAATTGCATGGACTTCACAGTTGTGTTTCTAAAGTAATACATTAACACATGAATGAGTTGAGAACTACACATACACCTGGAAATAGTCATGTACTTCGACCGACAATCCCTTGTAAAGACGTTGAATATCCTCAGCAATGGTATTGGCTGAGGGAACCAGAGTACCAGGTTGAAGCAGGTCCACTTCCATGCAATAGAGTTTGTCTTCTTGCTATCAAAGTCCTATGACGCACTTCAGAATAGGGAGTAGAGGATTGGGTAGTGGTAGGCGTTAATGGTACATGGGTAGGTTCACAGTTGACACAGGTCCTGGCTGTGTTTCCAAGATTACTGGTGCCTGTACTACTGTTGTTCAGGTTGCAATACTGCCTGCAATACTGGGAGTCACCAAATTTGCAGTCAAAAATGAACTGAATGACACATTTTCTGGTAGCTTGATCTGTTTTGTGGTTCAAAGACACATTGTAATGATCATATACATGCAAAACCCAGCCTTTGCGTGCAGCATCCAAACAGGAAAACTCTTTAACCAAAGTAAAGAACAAAAGCATGACTATATGCACACCAATAATCTCTGTTTCTGTTCTGTCCCAAACGTCTTCATCACTCAAACAACTTATACTCCCATTGTTATTCTTCTTATGATGTTTCTTGGGTGGTTTTACCAAGGCAGGTGTTGTGGGTATGGCAGTTTATGTGAGCTCCAGACTTGTGGGTGGTGAAATGGGTGTCAAGTTTGTGATGTTTTGAGTTAAAGGGGTGGTCATTATGGTATAATAGACAAGTTTAGGGTATTGGAATAATCTCTAACGTAGGGCTTGGTACCGTACCTGTATATGGGTATGACCATATTTTTCACGGCTAAGCTGTACCCGTACCGTATTGTCTGCACAAGAACTCCCTGACGGTATGGGTATGGGCCGTATACTGTAAATACAGTCAAAAAACGTTTGCCGCATTGGCTGAAACACCCGAAACACGTTGGTACCTACACTTTGCATCAACGATTCCATGAATCTCTCCCCTTGGGCTCCATTCTGGCAGATAATCCAGTCCAAGGACAGCAAGGACGGCAAGAAATCTGTCAAAATCAACGGCATACCCTTCCCACAGTACCTCAGGAGTGATTAAATGACGTGCCAGGAAATTTTGGGAAAAGGCAGCCTTGGGTCAACCTTGGGTGCCACCGATTTTGGTAGCTGTCATGCACACATGATCAGTGACACCTGCCATAAAAGGCTATTATTTCACTTACCCATACTACCCATATATGATATGGCCTGATATGGGTCATAGTGTACCGTATACCGTACCATCTTGGTCTTGGCTTGAGTAGCATACGGTACAGGTACGGAACTGTATATACAGAACCCATACACCGTTATGATTACTATTTATAGTAATTGTTATTTTTTGATGTCCACCCACCCAAATTTTTGCGCATTCAAACACGGATCTGTGATCCGTGGGAACTTATCACTATATTGAGCTGAAAAATTCATATGATCTATTTGCTTACAGTAAATGATTGTGTATCCCTAAAAAGTGTGCCAGTGCGAGGATTGAACTCGCGCAAGCCAAACATAATTGACGCGGACTTTGGCACAGCGCAAAACCATTACACCACAGGACAACTGTTAAACTGCATACATAAAGGTCCATATCTAGTTGTACAATCAATATATGTTCATTACCATTTGTTCAACATCATCAAGGATTATGGAGATGTGGGTTTGGTTTATGGGGGGTAAGATATGTAAGTGCAGAGAAGTTTATTACAAATTCATTTTAAGGGGCTATTTGGATGGGAAATAAAAGTTTGCAGGGGTGAGGGGGGGTATGCAATTAAAGGGAAGTTTACCATTGATACATTTTTGGTCTGAGCCAATTATGGCTTCCTTTAACTCCAGATTGAGAAGGAAAGAAAGCCCACAATAATAGGTAGGGTAGTTTACCATCAATATATGTTTGGTCTGGGCCAATTCTTGCCTCATTTCACTCCAGAAAAATAGGGAAACAACCCCCATACTGAGAGGTACTCTGGATCTATGGATATGAGTTGTGGGTGGGTGAGGGGGAGGATATGTGAGAGCAGGGAAGTTTACCATTCATATATTTTTGTTCTGGGGAAATTCTGGCCTCATTTAACCTCAGAATAAGGGGGAAAGAAACCCTAGAGTTATAGGTGCTCTGGATGTGGAGATATGAGGTTTTAGGTGGGTGAGGGGAAGGTATGTGCGAGTGAAGGAGTTTACCATCAATATATATTTGTTCAGAGGCAATTTTGGCCTCATTTAACCTCAGAATAAGAGGGAAAGAAAACATAGAGTCATAGGCGCTCTGGATGTGGAGATATGAGTTTTTAGGTGGGTGAGGGGAGGGTATGTGAGTGCTGGGAAGTTTACCATCAATATATTTTTTATCTGGGGCATTTCTGGCCTCATTAAACTCCAGAAAAACAGGGAAAGGAACCCCATACTGAGAGGTTCTCTGGATCTACAGATATGAGTTTTGGGTGGGTGAGGGGAAGGTACGTGAGAGCAGGGGAGTTTACCTTCAATATATCCTTATTATGGGCCAATTCTTGTCTCATTTAACTTTGGAACAAGATATACCTCACCTGTGTCTTTGCCGCTCACCTGTCTTTGTTGTTGTCAACCATCACTATGTATGATTTTGGGAAGCTGTGTTCCTTTTGGCTACCTGTTGTCATTGTACTCATTGCATCTAGGTCCCCTGAATTCATGGATTGGGTACTTTCCCATCTTTCCATGGATGAGTTGATGCCCTTCTCCATCTCTTATTTCAATTTCTGAAGCTGTACACTCCAACAAGGCCCAACTTCACTCTCTGAAACATTTACAGTGCCACACTCAGTTTATTATTTCTGGTTCAGTTGTCCATTTACTGGGTTAACAAGAACCATTTTATGGTGCATGTAGTGAGAAAAGATGGCACAGTTTGGCTCAATGATGGTGTGCATGGAAACACTTCATCACCACAATGCTACTTATAATGATCCTGCATGTTCCTATATATATGCCCAACATTGATCTTTATCCCTGATGTAATATAGTAATCGTCTTGCCAGCAACAGCCTGGCCTCTACCCCCCAGTCAATGTATGGGTATGGTACTGAGCCCTAGTTAGAGAGCATGGGGCATGCAGGACATGAGGGAGGATGTGTCAGTCACATTGTGCTAATGGTGGTTGACCAGAAGCATCCGCTGGTCAGGCCTAACCATGGGAAATCTATTTGGATACATTCAGGTATTCAAAACTATGCCATCTATTCAAGTCATCTGCAAGTAACTGCTATTAAAGCGAGGCCCTGGTCTACAGGTATGTGTGGCAGTGCACTTGCATGGGAAAAAAAGTAAGCATACCAAAATCTGCGTCAAGCTCAGATCACGTGAATTTTGACCTAAACTGGGGAAAGGTGCCACTGCTTCGCATGGCAAGTTACGAGGCCCTCCTCAACAAAACCTCACTCTTGTATTGACTATGTTGCAGCTACTTGCAAAGTAGTATGAGCGAAATAAGTTGGGAGTTCGAACCCGCAGAAAAGACTTTGAGGTCGCTACATAAACATAAATTAATGACGATGAAGAGGCAAGAATTCTGAATTACGAGGGCGTCGAGGCTGAAGCCAAGCTTCAGAAGCGGAGGAAGTAGGGTGGCAAGTACTGGCAAATGTCGGATAACAATTAGTATGGCCATACTTGCAGAGAGAAAGCCGTGGACGCGAGTAAGTATCCCATGAAGCACGACGCTGGCAATGAAGGTGAGATGAGTCAACACACTGGCATGACGTCATGATTGTCAACGTATGTAGACCCAGTCCAGACTCAGTCTGGATATTTTGGGTTGATCGGGAAAGTAGAGACCGGCGTGGTGTGGTGACGACACACAGTTGGGTTGAGTGGCAATGAAAAGGGGTGGGAGTTTGAGGTCGTGGTAAAATTTTCGAGGTCAACATAAGTTAACTCAGCCTTAAAGGGCCTCGTAATATGGTCTTGATTTCACACGGTACAAGGATCTGTGTCAGATTTTTTCGAAAAATTTGGGTGAGGTGGCATCATAAAATAACGATTCCTATAAATAGTAATTGTAATCAATAATCTTATCAACGTCTTCATATTGATAGAGTTATTTGTAGAACAGTGTCAAGAACGTGTCACTTAGCAAAGAACCACCCAAGTCACACGATAAACAATAGATTGACGAGATATAATGAGACGGTGTAGAAGAGAGAGAGAGATGAGTAGACGATGAGTAGCTGACTATGCTCGACACTGCACTGTACTGAGAGCGGAGTGGAGACGAAGTGAACAGACTGAAGAACTAACTACAAGCCCCTTGGTATATATGTAAAAGAAGTGAATTGAGAGTAAATGAATAGGTGAGAATGTCCATGGAGATAGGAATCGGAGGAGATAAATGATGTACATGTCAGATCAAGTGATGGTAACCGTAGACAAGGAAGATGATGATGGGAATATGAGAGAAATGAATAGTAGTCCGTGGAGGTGAATAGAGCAGCGATTCGTGACACTATCCCCCTCTTATGACAAGCTTGCACCGGAGCTCGTACATTGTTAATCCATTGTTGAGGGTATTCCAAAACCCCGTTTTCCACCAGTGGTTGAGTCTCTCGCTATCGATTGACTCCTGCGCATTTTCATCGTCTGTACTGTTATCCCATAGGGCCACAGGAGTGTGATGTCCCCAAGAGCCCCAACCATCAGAGTCCCAGCCGTTGTTATTGTGGGGGTTTCCCCAACTGTCGCCCGTGTTGTTGTTGTTCTCGTTCCACCAGTTGTCGTAGAACCTGTCGGAGTTATGCCATCCACCGTCTAGCATGTCGGGCGTATGAGTCGTAGTCCACCAATCGTCCTGGAACCAGTCATTCGGATCGTAGGTCCATGCCAAGCGCCAAAAGAGATTGATTCCGTCGTCGCGAGGGTCATATGGGATTTTAGTCCCAGAGAAGGTGAGCGATGATTCGGGGCAGAAGGAGAAGAAGACAGTCTCTGGGCCAGTGGTAACAGAGGCGGTGAACATTTTGTTGGATGACAGTGTTCGGACGGTGGATGCGAAG
Organism: Tetrapyrgos nigripes; assembly: GCA_013368315.1. Taxonomy (NCBI): domain Eukaryota; kingdom Fungi; phylum Basidiomycota; class Agaricomycetes; order Agaricales; family Campanellaceae; genus Tetrapyrgos; species Tetrapyrgos nigripes. Next base: position 381,521 of record JAACJM010000023.1, read on the forward strand.
GAGGTAGTTGTGTTTCTCTACCCTTCTTCGAGCGTAGCTGCTTTTAACCCTTCTCTATCAGATGGGTACCTTAGCTCGGTGACGTTCTGACAGTGAACGCTGTTTACTTGTGTCGGTACACCCGTGGATGTTTCTGGTGGAATTCTTCAACCATGTCCGTTACATTTGACAGGTTGGATGTGGGCATCCAAGAGTTCTCAGAGTCAGGGTAATCTAACCATTTGATGAGATACTGACTTCCCTTTCTATTCCTGGTGGGCTTTGAGTCCAGTATCTTTTCTACATTGTACTCCTCATCTGCATCCAGTAATTCTGCGGGTGGTTCAGGGTAATTTGGCCCATGTGCATCTGTTTCAATGTACGGTGATAGTAGCGATGCATGAAAGACGGGATGTATTCGCCAGGTCTTCGGTAATTTCAACTTGTAGTTGACCTGACTGATTACTTCAATGATTTCGAATGGACCATGACGACGATCAGACAACTTAGCTTTTGGTCTCGTCGTTTTCAGGTTTTCCCATCGAGTAATACCCTGTCCCCGACCTTGTACCCTGTCCATGGTATAGAGTGATTCCTGTGCTGGTTCTTCATGGTTTCTGCTGCTGAAGTTAGACTGGCTTTGAGCTCCTCTCTGAGTTGGTTGAGATTTTCGAGTTGTTCTTCGACCGTCGGTAGATTCGATGTTGGGTTAAACGTCGGGAAAAATCGCGGTTGGTATCCGTGTTATAGTTCAAATGGTGATTTTCTGGTTGCTGAGTGAATTCTAGTGTTATGACTGAACTCTGCATACAGTATGTAGTCCACCCAATCTTCCTGTCAGTAGTTGCAGAAGATCTGTAAGAACTGTTCCAGTTCTTGGTTGTATCATTCAGATTCTCCGTCAGTTTGTGGGTGATAGGCTGTGCTGAGTGCTGATGTTACTCCGAGTTTCTCATGGACCGCAGCCATAACTTTACTAGCAAACTGTGGTCCTCGATCGGAGATCATTTTATCCCACAGTCCATATCGTCGCCATGTGTGATCAAGCAAGAGGTTAACCGTACCGTCGCTGTCAATTGTTTTTGTACAAGGTGATATAATGACAGTTTTTGTTGATCTGTCAACCACAACATGTACTGCATTGAATCCTTTACATTCGGGAAGGTCCATGATGAAGTCGGTGGTGATAGTTCTGAAAGGGCGTTCTGGAACTTCGGTGGGCATTAAGGGGACTCGGGTTGGATGATTATTGGGTTTCGTCAGTTGACATTTGGCGCAGCCATTTACGTAGTCTCTAACAAACACTGACATACCCGGCCACCAGAATTCTCTGCTGACTAGTTCATAGGTTTTGTATCTTCCCGGGTGTCCCGCCGCTAGAGAGTCGTGGTGTAATTTATGATGTCTCGTCAGAGATCATTGTCTGCTAGGACATAGATTTTGCCATGGAACAATATAATCCCGTCTTCATAGTTCCATTCCTGTAGATTTTTTACCAGCGACCGTGGTCTGTTTCGTAGGATGACGTCAAGGGCACTCACTACTTCGAGGTCCCTTTTGGGGGATTCTTTGATCCTTCGACATAGTTCCACATCTCCTATGGCAGTTACAGTCCCTTGTCTGGTTGCTTGGATATGGAAGAACTTAGGATCCAGTAGGACCCTGTTGGCATTGTCATTTTCTATTCCGACTCGATGATCTGGTCATCTAGACAATGGATCAGCTTTGTTAAGGCTTCCTGGTTTGTGGAGCAGGGAGAACTCAAATCGTGTGAGGAACAATGCCCATCGTGCTTGTCGTCGGCTAAGTTTCTGAGCCGTCTGGAAGTATGTCAGGTTATGATGATCGGTCAAGATTTCAATGGTGTGTGGGGCTCCTTCTAGGTAATGTCACCATGCTTCCAATGCCTGTATGATCGCAAGCAACTCCTTGTCGTGGATGTCGTAGTTTCCTTCCATCTCAGAGAGCGACTTGGAGATGTAGGCCACTGGATGCCATCGATTGTCGTCTCCGGTTTGCATGAGTATCCCCCCTGTTGCATATTCTGATGCGTTGACTTCTACTCGATATGGTTTTGTATGACCGGGCATTAATAGGACTGGTTTGGACGTAAAAGCCATTTTGAGAGATTGAAAAAAGCTTTCTCCACTTCTGTTCCCCAACTCCACTGATTATCCTTCTTTGTTAGGTTGAACAGTGGTTGTGCGATTTTCGAGAAATCTTTGATGAATCGTCTGTAGAAGTTTCCGAATCCTAGGAATGCTTGTACTTCTTTCACCATTTTTGGAGTTGGCCATTTGATTACTCCTGCTACTTTAGCAGGGTCCATTGCCAGGGTGTTGTGGGACATGATAAGGCCCAAGAAGTCGACTTTGTCTGTTTCGAATGTGCACTTCTCGGGTTTTGCGTACAGGTCGTTGTCTCGTAAATGTTGTAGTACTTTTCGCACAAGTTCACAATATTCTGACAAATCATGGGTGAATATGAGGATATCATCCATGTAAATAACAACTTTTCCTAGATCGATGAGGTCCTTGAAGATAATATTCATCATTGCTTGGAAGGTGGCGGGTGAATTCATAAGTCCAAAGAACATGACCGTTGGTTCGAAAAGTCCTCAGTTGGTCTTGAAGGCGGCTTTCCATTCATCCCCTTCTTTGATCTGGACGTTGTTATATCCCCATCGTAGATCGATCTTGGAGAATACGTGTGCATTTTTGAGTTTGTTGATCAATTCTGGAATAAGCGGTAAGGGATACGTGTTCTTTACGGTACCCTTATTGAGCTCTCTGTAGTCCTGTACGGGTCTTAGCTTTCCATCCCTCTTTTTGACGAAGAAGAAAGGACTTGCCATGGGTGACTTTGATGGTTTAATGTACCCTTTTTCAATATTTTCGTTTAGGAAGGAGTCTAACTCGGTTTGTTCGTTTGGTGATAGAGGGTATGTTTTACATGTTCGTGGTTGAAAGTCTTCTTGTAGTTTGATTGTGTGGTCCCAACTACTTTGTTGGGGTAACTGTTTTGAGGTTTCTTTATCGAATACCGACAGGTAATTGTGATATTGCTTGGGGATTTGTTCTTCTAGTGATGTCAGTTGATCTGTTGTTGGTTTGTTTTCAGCGATCTGTTGTGCTTTTGTAAAAGCTGCTTGGATACTCAGCTTGGTTTCCAATAGCTCTTCATCTTGATCTTTAGGAACGTTGATATATTCCATGGGGAGTTCACTCCATTGGTGTGGAACGTCCCATTGTCCGGTTGTGTCTTCTGAGGATGACAGTGCTCCTAATTTGATCGGTTTCGAGCAGGTGTTCTGGGACCGTGATCTTCGACATTGTCCCACTATCTTTGGCTGTGCCACTGGTTTACAGGGTCCTGTGGGTTCTTTGTATAATACTTGGTATTCTCAATGATATGTTCTAGGATCAACCACTTCAGGTTGTTTTGGTTTTGTGGGGTGTGTATTCAACTTAGCTCTGATTTTTACCAGTGGTTTCTTTAGTATGCAGGTATCATCACAGTGCATCAGGTTCACTTCTGAGGTCACCCAGTCGATTTCTGGGTTGTGGTGTTCTAGCCAATCGGTTCCTAGAATGATATCGTGTTTGCCGATGTCTGTAATATAAAATTCAGCAGTTTCCTCGTGATACAATTTTCGATTTTGTGTATAAATCTGTAACTTTTGGATGGTGTAATGTGTCACCCATCCCATAACGTTTTCGGATCCGTCAACATTTTGTACTGGGAAGGGTTTTTCTATGGGGATTTGATTCAGGTGATGTTTTTGAGTGAAGGTGTTGTTAATAATAACTCCTTCTGCTCCGCTGTCCAGGAGAGCGATTGGTTCGATTTTTCATCCAGTTATTTTACCGATTAATTCTGTTTCCAATTCTATCGAGGGAATCTGTCAGTTTCGAGTGATTGCCGTGATTCTCAGCTTAGACAGGAGTGTGGCTTACAAAAGGGTATAAGGCTCATGTATTGCCTATTTTTTACTGGTATATATGTCCATATCCCTCCTCCTGACAATGTGACAGGGGAGGTGTTTAAAAATCCGCTTGTGTTACAAGGTCCTTTAGGTATCCTGCTGCCTTCTCCTTCTCTTCTCCCGACAGTGACCTGATTTTGGCAGTGAATTCCTCTGTGATATCCTTCATTGTGGTATTTGTTTCTGAAGACGAGGGTTCACTGGTGGTTGTAGTTGTTCTGATTGATGGTTTCCAGGCTGTGTTGTTGGAATTGGTCGTGGTGGGCCTGGGGAATGTAGGACAGTTAAATGTAGTGTGTCCTTGTTCGTGACAGCTGAAGCATCATCCTTCTTTTCTCATTTTTTCTCTTTCCTCATTTGTCAGTTTAGGCAGGTATTTAGCTTTTGGGGATGCACCTGGGGTATTATTTTGGAAGGTGTTTACTTCCATGCTTCTCGTTCGACTGCCTCCCGCATTCTGCGATCCCTTGGTCTGCCGCTCTCCTTCCCCTCGTGGTTTGCTCCATAGGGCTTTCTCCATTTGTCTTTCCACCCAGATCATATGTTGTCTAACCGCGGCCTTCTGTAGCGCCTCGAGATTCCTGGGTTGGGATGGTAGGTAGGAAATTCGGTCTACCAATCCTTTCAGGAGTCCTTTTCGATAGTACTTCATTAAACCTTCGTTGTTTTAGCCAGTATCTTTAGCATATAACTGGAATTGGGAGTTGTACTTATCTATATCCGCTAGTGCTCCCTCCATCTTTATGATCTCTATTTTTGCTTGTGCTTGAGTTTTTCGGGACGTTGGTTTAAAGTCATGTAGAAATTGTCATTTCACTTCTTGTAACATCCACAACATCTTCTTCTTCTTGGATTCTGGCAACGAGTCTTCGTCTGTGCTCCACGAGTCTTCGTCACTGTCACTGAAATCATCGTCTTCTTCGTAGATTTTCGCCATCATATTGTGAGCCCATCATCCTGCTTCCTCTCCCATGAAGAGAGTGAGAAACAGTGCTATCTTCTCGTTTTCTGTGGGGTACACTCTTTCGTTAAGTAGAAGATAGTTGGTAAACTCAGCCAGCCAATCCTTCGCCAAGTTCCGTTCTCCTGTAAACTTCTCTGGTTTTGCTCCTCTTTCTTTCGTCATTCTGTTTGGGAATTGATCATCGTCAGAAGGAGTATCAGCGGGGGGTCTGTTTGTTCCTCCTGCGGTGGCAGTAGCTGAGGCGGGTTCGTTGTGTTCAGACATTTCGAGTGAAGAAAGGAGATTTTGGAGATCGATTGTTTGTTGGGAGGAACGGATATGGGGATCTATCAGATGGAGATCTTCTAAGGGGAGTTCGTGGTTTGATGGGAGAGAGTGGAAGTTCTGGTTCGGGGATAGGTTCTTTTATTGGGGGTTGGGTCTCTGTAGCAGGTTCTGGTTCAATGTGTTGTCCAGATGGCTGTACTGGTTCTAGACCGTATCCTAGTTCTGCTTGGGTGAGTGCTCGATTGTGTATAGAGAGTCGGTTTGGGCACAGATTGTTTAGACAGATGTCCCACTGATTGTTAATTGAAACGTGACAGTCTTCCTGTCATCGAAGGTGGTATGCGTGAGGTCGACAGATACAAGTGATGGTGGGGATGTGAGGTGAGGAGGTACGGCTGGGGACTCGGGATGTGGCGCGTGATCGTGATCGAGTTATTCTAGGGTTTCCGCTTCCGGACATACACTAGTTGGTGTCTTCTGGTCCAGCAAACAGGTAATCCCAATGATCTTCAGGGACGTCTTCCCAGCAGTCGTCTAGTCGGTTGTAGTAGTTTATTCTGGGTGTTCGAGTTTGGGAGTATTCTTCGTATTCCTCTAAACAGTATTCCAAGATATCGCAATCTTCGTAGTCGTCGTGACTGAACCAACTAGGGATAATAGTGTTTCCAAGTTGAACGAAATAACAAGTGTCTACGACTGCCACGTAACGTGGGGTTACGTTTTCAGGGGATATCTTTATTCGAAGGTATTCGAAGATGGTTACTTCACCTTGGTCCCACGTCCTCTTGTTTAATTTAATCCAGTGGTTGTCGAATACAGCGGTGTGTTTTCGTACTGCATTTTCAACTTGTTGTGAATAGTTTTCGAAGCTGTTTGGGTCTGAATCTTCAATCCCATGACAGTATTCTGATGGGGGTAGAGTTTGTAGGTTGGTGAGGAGTGGTTCGAAGTTGAAAGCCAGTGTGTATGTTTAGGATTTCAACTACAGAGTTGGTCAACCACCCTACTTGAATTGGCGAGTTTGGTTTTATGTCTCGAAACTGTGTAGATGGGGGATGACTTCGTGCAACAACTCCTTGAGTTTGTTCACACCGGCCGACCTGTGAGACTCCTCACACAGGGTAGAGATGATGGGCTTGGGGGCACCGTAGGGGAAAGATGGGGAATAGGAAAGTCCAGTAAGATGGAAGGATTCGTAATGAGTTGTGAGGTCTGTTTGTGAGGTGGGTGTAAGAGAGTCTGTTCAAGTGTCAAGAATGTGTCACTTAGCAAAGAACCACCCAAGTCACACGAGATATAATGAGACGGTGTAGAAGAGAGAGAGATGAGTAGACGATGAGTAGCTGACTATGCTCGACACTGCACTGTACTGAGAGCAGAGTGGAGACGAAGTGAACAGACTGAAAAACTAACTACAAGCTCCTTGGTATATATGTAAAAGAAGTGAATTGAGAGTAAATGAATAGGTGAGAATGTCCATGGAGATAGGAATCGGAGGAGATAAATGATATACATGTCAGATCAAGTGATGGTAACCGTAGACAAGGAAGATGATGATGGGAATATGAGAGAAATGAATAGTAGTCCGTGGAGTTAGGAAATGAATAGGGAGGTGAATAGAGCGGCGATTCATGACAAACAGTAATATACAAATTGCTTAATGGAAGTTGTGGCGCACACCCGGTATCATGATATGGGGTAGGTAGCACATGTCCAGTAAAGAGATACGGGCAAGCCCATATTTGGTAATTCCTATCTTATTCCGTCAGTTCTATCCTAGTTATTGTTCCTATCTTTTACTTTGTTCCATTTCACTAATTTATATTATATATCCATAGAGTAGACTCAACAACCTCAGCCATTTACTATGAAGGGGATGTGGGCCACCGCTTCGCGCGGCAGTAACGAGGCCCAAGGTTTCAGCCATACTTAATATAAAGCAATGTTGCTGCTTTTTTACCTTCATAATCTGCTATTGTGTCATTCTCACCAATTGGAGTGCCAACTTTTTGAGGTAAGCCATTCTTCATACCATCATAGATGTAATCTCCTTCATCATTAAATGTTCTGAGAATAAAATGGCCATCCCCAAAATAGATAACTGCTCTCAGATGATAGGGTCTTTGCTGCTGATTTACTGTGAGATTAACAAACTTATCAATCTGTGTTGAGACATTTATTGGAATATAAAGTAAGAAAAATTCTGGAAATCTGATGAATTCAACAATTGTCTGAAGATCAGTGTGACAGGTCTGACATTTCCATCCAAAAGGCTGAATGTAATTGTCCAGCCATTCCTGAGTAGAATGATATGCTTGTGTTGAAGTGTATAAAACCATATTTTTTCTATCTTTCCATGGCTTGAAAACATGCTCATTATTGCATACAACTGTTCGTTTAGAAAAGGGCATATCTGATTGAGTCAGTTCAAGTAGAACTTCGCCGGCATCTGCATACTCACCATACGGAAAGGCATTAGAATCAATGTGATGTAGACCGAGTCTTAAGCTTTCTCTGGTACGTGCAAGGTCAACAACATTAGACTGAAAGGCACTAGTCAATTCTGTGGAGAGTATTTGGATAAAATGAGATGCTTCTGTTTGAAATTTTTCTGGATAATTAGAGTGTAAATAATGAAGTAACATTATAGCAGAATCATAGGCACAGCTATTGTTGGACCAGCTTAAGAAAGGAAGCAGTGGTGTAAATTCAGTAGAAGTGTTGCTATCAGCTTTATGCCTCTTTAGAGGAACATCTTGATTTATTTTTTCTGAGCTACTCTTTCTTTTGAGACTTGAAGTTGATGGGACATTAGTTGCAGCTCCTAGTGCTGGTTTAAAATCACCTTTCGGTTGTGTGGATTTCTTCTGTTGATCTTCTTTATCATCAATGATATGCCATGTTTCTCTAGAGTCGAAGGTCTCAGCTAAGGGATCATTATCGTTCCACAGAATAGATTTGTGTGCAAAAGCAGGTACAAAGTTTTGACCTTTGAGTGTGCGGAAAGATTTAATCAGAACTGAACACCGATCACCTGAGACTGACGGTGGTAATAGACCTAAATGCTTGAGTTTACTCAGTTCATCCAGTATTTCCAGCTCTCTCAATTCCTGTCTATATCCACCTTTATTCTTCAGGCCTCCTGTAAGAAGACTTCCATTAAATCCTTGAAGGATTAATGTTTGGTCAGCACAGGAGCTGCGTGACAATGCAGTGTATATAGCTCTGAAATCTCTGCTATTATTAATGTCAACCACATTCCAATCTCTTGTTTTGCCTTGAGATGCAAAATCTGTCATAGCGAAATTGGGAAGTACTTCAACTTGAGTACGGGATATTGCAATTTGGGAATCATCTGAAAGTTTGCATTCAATTCGGACAGTATTTCGCACTATAGGTACTACATTTTCAGGAAGACCTTCAAATTGAATTGGAGATGGAGGTTTAGGGGGATTATGTAGTTTAATAAAAAGAACATCTAGAACAGGCTTACCATGCTTGCCTATTTTTGCTTTCCAGCCATGGACATGGCCTTCCTGTCCCTTAGTGATACAGATTTCAGTGGCACTATTATATCTAATCATAACAGGCATTCCTAGACATATATCAAGTCTACCAGGAATTTGTCTATCATTATAAGAGTGTGGTTGAGTCCATAGTTCATGTTGAACTTTATTATTGACTTTGAATCTCTTTGATTTACGTCTTTTTCTATGCTGTTTCTCATTTTCTGGAATATCTTCCAGAACAACCTGCTCATCTTCTGAATAGAAAGACATCAATGTTTGTCCTGTTTCGGCAGCAAAGTGTTCTGTTCCAAGCTTATTAGCTACATCTTTATGTTTATTATAAGTAAGAATAATAGGAGTATTACGAAAATTTTCATTTCTAAGTGACCTGGCAGGCTCATAAGGGTTTGATATCAGTGTTCGCAAAAAGGCAATATCTTTTGAAGTGCATGACCTATACCGCATATTCTCCAGAGCCTTTCGATAATTATCATCATTTTCTGATGTTTCAGTTTGTCTCATATTTTTTCTAAGCATTACAACTGTAGTTACTTGATGCCAGAGATGCTGGCCTATAGCATTTTCCTGATCTGATCTTGACTTTGGTGATTGTCCAATGGAATGACTGTATAATGCCACACTTTCACCACCTATAGCAGGGGGAAGCTGACCAAAATCTCCAGCAAAAATCATATTCATTCCTCCGAAAGGGAGATGAGGCATGCTTAACGCCAGGGCTAATTTTGCACTGATCTTGTACATATCTTTACAAGACAACATTGAAACTTCATCAAGAAATATATAGTTGACACCTTCCAATCGTGAACAGATCTGTGGAATAGATGTTGAATGATTCTCTCCTTCTGATTTTGAGTTGATACCAAACATATAATGATACGTTGATCCTGCTAGTAGTGCAGCTGCATTTCCAGTTGGTGCAACAACTAGCATACGGTGTGACTCTTTTCTCTCTGCAAAGAACTTGCGCAGAGCACGCAATACAGTTGATTTACCAGTGCCACCCATTCCACCTATATACATCTTTAACTGCTCAGGACAGGGGCTGACTGCATGATTTGCAATGATTCTGAATGCTCTCTCTTGCTCTGCATTATCCTGGAATTGAAATTCATTTGCTATCTGATCAATCAGATTCTGAGTATGGCCTTGTCTTGTCCTTTGCTCAAATACAGTTTTATCTAGTATTTCTACTTGTTCAGGAAATGGGTTTCTAAATTTATTATTAGAATTCTGGTCTGCACCTGATCTATGTCTTTTATCAAGTATATCCTGCCTCATTTTGTTGATTTGAAGTTTCCAGCCATGTGCACTTTTATCAATTTGTGGGTGACATGCTGAAGGTATCAGTGATTTTCGGTCATGCAAAGTGTCAGTCCAGCCCATATCCACCAAAAGCTGCTTCATTTCATTCATCTCATCCTGCCTTCGCCTTTCAAATGGTCCAGACTCTCCATTAAGTGGATCAGCTAATGTGTTAAGTAAATCAGAGTCAATGCCATCGTCATACTCTGGAAGATAGGAATCCTGTGTATTCTCACTCATTGCTCTTCTCTGTGCATTGTAGTCATCTCTGGAATCCAAGCACTCATAACAAACTTGAAAATTCTTGAGTATCTGCTTCTGCTGAGGTGTGAATTGAAAACTATCAAATGCATTATCCCAAGTCTGATCTTTATTCTTTACCTTTTCACCGGCTCTCCAGGGCTTAAATAGTGTTAGCATTACAGTACAGTAATATTCACGGTTTCCTTTATCAGCTCTAGGTAATGTACCCCCAATAAAGTTTGGAACAAGACGCTTATCATCTGATACAACCTTTAATGCATGTGAGTCAGCAAGAGGATGGCCATGAACAAACGGAAATACATTTCTTGCCAATTTTTCCTTTGAAACTGGCTTTGGGCCTTGGGGATATTCATGTGTGCTGTGTTCATTATCAGATTCCAAACCTGCATCGGAGTCTGAATCCTCACTATCACAGACATCTTTCTTGGTAGAGACTTTGACTCTTTCACATAACTGTACCCAATCATACAGACACATTTTTTCAAGATGTGCGGGGCAGTATATATAATCATAAACTTGTGAGATTGCAACTACACCATTACGCTTCCTTAAAAGAATTACTTTATCTTTAGTAGAAGGTGAGTTCTCGTCAGAAATGGTCCAGGATTTTTGAACCTCATTTACATAGTTTTTCCAGTAAAAAGATTTGAACTTATGGCTAGTATAGTGATCTGGGTTGTCTAATAGATACATGCAAATCATTGGAGCTCCTAATTCCATTTTTACAGATAATAAATTTACCATCTGTGTTACTAATTTTCTTACTTTCTCTTGCCTACTTAATGGTCCATTTAACATTTCAGAATTTCTTTCAAGCACTGACTTTATGACATCAAATATTACATGAGTGTTCAAACTCCATTTTGTGATATAATTGGTCACATAGTATACAACAGCTTTGATTGCAGTTCCAGACAATAACGAAGTCACATCCGAGTTACATTTGAGTAGATAAGTCATTGTAGGGTTATAAGTATTAATCCAAGGCTCATGTTTCTGCATCCTTAAGTAACCTGTCTCCTGGTCAACCTGAGTTGTCTCTACAAATTGACGTGGAAATCTTGCACTACATGTACCATATTTATTGTCAAGACAGCCAAAATAATCCTTGTTCTTTTTACGCCTGCCATCCTTTCCCATAGTTGACTTGCATTTATGGATGTGAGTACGAGAAACAATGTCATCCACTTCATCTTTATAATCATTCCACCATTGTTCGGTAGATAAGCAAGTATCACAGCTTTCCTTGATACTGCATTTATGGTTGACTGGTTCTGGTGGTTCTGCAGGAAGTGTATAAAGTGGATTAACATAATCTTCTGATTGGGCTCTGATCCTGATATTTTCTTCAATACTTTCTTGATTTCCTGTCATGAAATTACCAGTATGTGCACCTTCAAGATATTCAACAATTCTCTTTTGAAAGTCACTATTTGGATCTAGGATTGCATCTCTTATTTCTTGAGGAGATTTGGAAAAGGCAATCCAAAGAAGCATGTGCAAGTGAAGTGTCAGTCTACCTTGCTGTTCTACAGTACCATAATATGCACTTGTCTCCCCAAAAAGACCGTCATGATCACTGTCAACACCTAAAATATGCTTTATAAACATTCTCACCATAAAATCAAAGAACTTAGCCCCAGAAACTGGATTTCTGATTACCTGTCGGGTCCTATCATCATCTGGTAAATTAAGACATGGCTGAAACTTTTCATCTGTACCTGCATAATATAGGCAGAGTGGATGAGTTGTGTCTGAAGGAGCAAAATTTATATACCATGATGGTGCACCTAGATATGCAATCAATGACCATAATTCATTTCTAAGATATTTTTTGCTAGTCATAGAACCTTTCACCCCACCACCAACATGATCCAGATCTTGAATGACAGCAAAGCAAGTCTTCTCATCCTCTGTCTCAGGGTGCACTATTTCACCTTTATCAAGCCTTTGTATAATATTATTCAATACAGCATGATTAATGTTAAGTATCCGGTCAGCAATTGCTGGAAATGATTGAAGGTCAGTCATTGCAAAGCCATTATGTGTTGCCATTTTTATTTGCTCATGACTAAATGCAACAAAGGGGAAAGTAATATCAGTTTGAAAACGTTTATCATGATAATTAAGTAGAAACTTTTTATGAGCTTTTTCTCCAAATTGGGAAATATAATTCATTCCAAATCCTCCTAGGCCATAGGGAAATAGCCAGGGAAAAATTGAGGGGTATAATTTTGGATTCTTAAAGATTGTTGAGCTGTCTTTGCTATGACCTACTGCCAAAAATTTCCCTTGTGAATTTAAATGTGCCAGTGCTTTGGCTTTCTGTGATTCTACAGTTTCATTTTGAAGGCTTTGACCTGTAAGCCCATGTACTACAAAAGGAACTTCACCTTGTTCAGTCCCAATTTCAGGCTCATTATCATGTACACTTGTCCCTTCTGGAACGAAATGTCCAATTCATGATAAGCTGGATGATTTAGTTTTAACCATGTAAGTGCATTATAAACATACTTTCGGCGTACTAGCATTGGGGTTCTCTGATAATCTTTTTCAGTTGGTTTGCACGGTCCAGTAAACATAATTGCTAGTACTTCATCTAGTTCATCAGGTGGAGGAGGCAATGTGTCATAAACTTTGACAACGGGAGCATCAAAAGCTATTACATGAGAAATCATCTTTCTCATACCTGATGAGACACGCACAAAGCAGCAATTGGTTCGGATTTTTTGAATTAACAATCTTTCTACAAAATTTAAGTATTTTAGCTCATCTGGAATTTCTCCAAGCCATAAACCTCTGGCCAAACATATTCTTGGCATTTTTCCATTTATCAGAGCTTTACGGCACTCGCTACAGGCTTTGTCACACTGTTTATCTATGACTGGTCCACTATATTCTTTGATTGTATCTGTACTAGTTTTACGCTCTAAGCGTGTCACACCCAACACTTTGAGAATATCAAGAAATCGATGAATTGATTTTAAGGACGAGAGCTCAGTGCATGGCTTTAGCTGCCCACAAACAGCACATCCAGCCTCCTGGATTCTGTCAGGGTGGAAATCATCAGTCCAACCACGAATGACATTCAGAATGTTTTGTTGTGACACAGGCTTAGGTGGAAAAGGTTTTTCTTCTGGATGAATTGTGTGTACATTATTGATTGGTCTGAAGACAGAAATAAGTTGAGGACAAGAATCTGTGCAAGTGTGAGATTCACAATGTTTCTGAATTTGCTTTAATGTGACTTTGTTACCAATTTGGATGTTATGTGCCCTGCCTAAATGCAGAATCTGATCACGGTATAGCATTTTGTAAACAACAGCAAAAGGGATTTTAGTATATATGAGTGTATCAAATAGATTCTCTGTATCTGCAATAAATTCCTGAAATTCGAACAGAAGTGTCAATGCATTGACAATGGAAGTTTGCTTAATCATATAAGGCTGAAGATCAAGATAGCTAAATGTTTTTTTACTACCATGTCCGCCGCCTTTCATAAAGAATGTAACAAAGTCATGTTCTGGGTTTGTGGTATGATTAAACCTGAACTCAGTCTCTAAGTGCATTATTGGAATCAAGGTATGTGCTATGTCGCAGATTGTCACCACCTGCATTTGATTTATGGCAAACAGACATTTATTCCACAGGTGAGATATACAACCACAAGGCAAACTCCAGAAAATTTGGGCATAGACATGATAGTTGCCCAACCGGATCATTTCAGAGATAGCATCACAATTATCCCATACATCTGCAGGGTGCTGGCTCAAGAATGCCTTAACGAAAGCTAAGTAATCATGTCGGTACATAGTATTGCGCAGTATCGAGATTTTCACTTTCAGAACAGTTCTGCGTATATTTATCTGAATGACTGGCAGCTTTCTGTGAACTCGAAGTTGAAAATCTCTAATTTGAATAGGTGGATGAGAATAGCTTGCATGAAGTGTTTGCACCAGATTGAGACATTTGTGAGCGCAGGCTTGTAGGATATTACGGACTCTCAAATGGGTTATATATGGTCTGTAAAGTATATATCTCAAGATGAAAGACAGTTGCTTTTCTAATCGTAACCAATATGCGCGGTGAAATGCATGAGCGGTAAGTGATCGGGACATAAATGAATCAGTAGCTGGCGCAGGACTGCTTTGTTTTATGCCTTTTGCAGCAGTAGCATAGCTTGGGCTAAACATTCTGTTGTATGAAGCAATTTGAATGTTTGTATTGATTAAAGACGACCACGTCAAATCCCGAGAGATAATGCAGTGGTCTTCTCTCAAAGCAGATGGTTCAAATTTCCAAATAAAAATATAATTTAATTTCCAGTAGGTATAAATAAATTTCCAGTGCGGGGTATAAATAAATTTCCTAGGATACTGGGTAATTTCCTCAGGGAGAACGACACATGGAGGGGAAAGAATGCACGAGCTTGGTGCATATATGAAAGGTGATGTTGAGGTAAGGATTGCATTTTGAGATGGCGGCGGTGGTTGATGTTGAGGCGAGGGTTATATTTGAGACAACGACGGCGACGGCGATGAGGATGACGGCAATGAGGGCAATGACAGTGGCGGCCGGCAGTATAGACAAGTCAATGTTGCGAGACAGAAGACACCAAGGAAGTCGGGTATCAAGATGCGAAGTACAAAACCGCCGTTGACAGAGGGTCAGGGAAACGGCGATGCGAGAGACATTGGCAGTCATTGAGTTGACATGTAGGACCAGCAGGCAAGACGTGGAGACGGAGAGCAAGGTAGAAGGGAAAAGGATGAAAAAGAGACGGGGAAAGATCAGCTAGCGGTTCGTTATCATATGAGCAGTGCACGTACCAAAAATGATCTGACAGGAACACTGTTCTCGTATCGTCGACAGCTCTACAATTTACCTGCAGCAGTTCGGACGGAGGAACCTGGGGATGAAGCATTACCGGTGGAAGGATGTCTCGTGGGGTGAAAGCTGGCAAGGTTTTATTTATTCGGATGACGTGGCAGACAGCGGATACAGCGGAGACACAACGTACCGTGAAAGGACAAGAAAAGCTGACGCAAACAGAGCAGATGACCGAGCCAGATGAAAGCAGCAAATAACGACGTTGTTATCATCTTCATGGATGAGCAGCGAGGACTATGGATGAAGGATGATCGATGATGGGCGTTGCAAAGCAAGTGCGTTACAGCAACATTACAGACCACCGCTTTCCGGCAACAGCCGGTGACCGGTTACGGTGATCAAATGACACCGGAAACCGGTAGACCTATTCAGCACAGCCACCCGCGCGAGCGTCATGTTATAAGAACGAGACCCTAAAGGGCCTCGTAATCGTCTGAGGTCTTGCACTTACACTAGCATCTACAGATTTGCAGTCAGACTTGCTAAAAGTGCCAGGATCTCAAGACTATTCATTCCTATTCACCCAATACTATCATTATCTCACCATCCGTTATGTCCAACCCCATCTCGAACGCTCCATCGTTACCTGACGACTATCCCCTCAAGAGTGTAGAGAGCTGGTTACAATTCAGGGCAAAGGTCTTCTTGATTACCTCACCGGAACAATCCCTTAGCCCAGTACCACTCAAGCTACGCAGCTGCTTTCCCAGGCTGCCACCTCACTCATGTCAGCCACCCCATCCCTCAAGGAATGGCTTCGTGAAGGGCATGTCTCTGCTCTTATTTACCAGAACATTGTTGATCCTGATGCCCACAATGTTCGACCCGACCAGCCAGCTGCAGAAATGTGGCAAAATCTCAAGAGCAAGTTTGAGGTCACTGTCAGGTGTATAAGAATCTGGCTATGAAGAAGTTAGAGAGGACAGATGACAGAGACTTCTCGGAGCATCTGAACATGTTGACGAAGCTTCAGAATATTGTGTCGACAGGGATTCCCCATGGTTTGGGCCATATCTCTTTACTGGGGTAAAAAGCCATCGCTTCGCGTGGCAAGCTAGGAGGCCTGTTCAATAAAGCCAAAATTTTACTCTTATATTGACTATGCTGCAGCTGCTGAGAGAAAGAGAGCTAAAACAACGAAAGAGGATTTGAAGACAAGAATTACGAGGTTTGTACTCGATGCGAATGCAAGCTTGAGGAGTGGAGGAATAGGGTGGTGGACATTGTCAATGCTGGCAGTGAAAACGAGAGAGTCGACACGCTGCATGACATTGTGGTTGTCGACAGAAAGGCCTCGCGTTGATCCGAGGAAGCCGTGAACAACATCATGGGTCTTTGATGGGTCTTGACCGTGATTCCAGATGAGTGCCTAATGAGCGCCAACAAACAGGGGTGGGGGTTTGAGCCCATGGAAAAGCTCTGGGAGGTCACTACGACATAAATTAACTGGGGTAAAGGGCCATCGCTTTGCGTGGCAAGTTACGAGGCCCTTTCACATAGTCTGGTGGAGGGACCCAGGCACGGTGAGGAATGGCAGAGGAGGCAAGGAAGAAGGTGCACCCGGACGCTGCCTATGCTGCTTTGATTACACATTGGTTCGAGGATGCCATGAATGACGTCATGATGGTCGCGACCATGATTCCAGATGAGCGCTTGACGAGCGCCAACGAACAGGCGTGGGAGTTTGAACCATGGAATCCTTGGAAGGTCGCTCTGAAATGACATAAGTTAACTCAGCCTAAAGGCCTTGTAACTTGCTAAGGTTTTAGGGAGTAAATCTGTATGAATATAGCAGATAAACAGCAAGAAAATTTGAATGTGGCTGTGCTTATCCCTATGTTTTCAAGATTTTTACACTTTCTTTACAGTAGGTATACCACTATTCTGAAGTCATATACATGATTTTTATGGTACATAAACCTGTATATGATAACTTACATTGGTACCCGCAAATCTGAGCTGGGTCCCCGCAGATTTACATATACCGGTTGCTATCGCAGTTATTATCCGTTCGCTTTTCCCGGGGTGGGTTTTCAGTCTATCGAATAACCGTGAATTTGCGACACTGACCAGTTGCATCATCATTTGCTCCCGAATCCAGTATGAGTCCCTGTAAGTCTGAGCGTATGCCTCTCCAATTTTATATTCACCTACATTGTCACATAGTCAATTTATCTGAGATTTTTCCCTTTCCAAGCTCTACACGAATTGTCTATTTTCAACGTAAGGCTTCGCTTCTTTCCTACGTATTTGAAATATTGCCCTGACTTGTATTACCAGATTAAATGCCCAAGCAGAATGGAATCGAGTACTTGAAGCGCGGAACACTGCTGAAAGCGTCAGTGATATTTCGTTCGCCCATTTAGATGGAGTCGCGAATATGAGTGCAAAAAGTTCCAACGAATTTGATGTACGGGGTTCTAGGTTTTATCCGGGTTTCAGCTCATTGGAAAGTGCACTCCATAGGGTACCAAATCCATCGGGTCGTTACGATGCGCTCCAAGTCAGCTGCAAAGTTTTGGGTCACAGCGCTCGGCACACTCCATAGCCATCTCGCTACTTCCTCCTCTCCAGGACACGGACTCTATTGTAAGTCATTTCCGAAAATTAACTTTTAGCTGAGAGCTCATCAATCATCGTATCTCTCTCCCTTTTACATTTTGCATTATGAAGGGGGTGTGGGCCAGCACTGAGGCGTGGCGAGTACGAGGCTGGAATGCGCTGACACGAAAGATATAAACCTGAATAGAAAACTCCTTGAACCCAGGTAAGTCCGAGAAATCATCTAGAGGTTGACGGTGGCACTGATCTAGAGGTTCTAGGCAGTAACAACCAAGAAATATCTGAAACAGAAATGAGATAGGAAGATGAGAACAATGAGAGGCTTTCTGGGAAAGAGCTGGGAGACTGGGACTTTGGACTGGATTGGCTTAGGCTAGGAAGGGTGAAGTTGGTAGTGGATAACTTGGTATATTGTGTGCTTGTAAGTACTACTAATCAGGTTTTCAGCAAATCACTCGCGAGCACTCGCAGCCACTTGCACAAGCGCCTGAAAGCTATATGAGTTCATGAGTCCGCGAGTTGGCGAGCTGAGTCAAAAATTCCACAAGTTCTTTTGACTAAACTGTACATAGGGTGTTCCTCCTTGCTATGGACCTTACACATTGACCTGAACTGAGTCTATACACTCCATTTACATAGTCTGAAATGGTCCTTCTGTATATTATGCTTGCCATAGTCATCACTTGTGTGTTTTTCAGAAAATCCTTCAAAAGCTATATACAAAGGGCAACTACTTACCATTTCTCAAAACACTAATTTAAATCACAAATAGGGTCTCTATATAGTGTATCAGTACCCAATCTAGGTAAATAAATGGGGGAAGCCTGAAATACTTGAGGAAAGAGCTCTGCGAGCCCCCGCAAGCCCGTGAGTAAAAACCCGCATTTGCTGATGTAGGTATTTATACAAAACGTCGTACTATGCACCGAGTTGGTAATAGTAAAAAAATGAGGGATTTTGAGTCGAAAAATTGTAAGAGAAAGGCATATAGGAAGAAATGAGTACAAGATAGGCTGACAGAATTGGTATAAAACATGTACCAGGCGTGATACATGTATGAGTGTGGCGGGAGTCAAGAGAAATGAAAATATACTAGCGAATAAGGAATAATGAATTTGTAAAACAAATGGAAAAGAGCTGAGAAGATGTGTGGTCCATACAAAGAATAGTGATAAAAGAAAAGATAGGGGCTATGACTTATGCGTCACTTGTTCCTGATAGGTCTACATGTCTAGGCATACAGTACCAGAAATGGTATTACAGGGCAGGAATGACAAATACACATTATTTTCTATTTGACTTCTTTACTATTTACCATTAAGAGAATACAAGTACATGTGAAGAGACTACCAAACTACTTTGTTCATGCATTGAGTCTTCATAAACAGAATCCATAGAATCAAAAGTGGAAAAGATGAAGGGTGCGTCAGAACAGAATTGGGCATTGAGTTGAAATATGCAGACATCTTAGAGCCAAGAATATATTCAAAAGGGAAGGAAAGAGGACTGAAACAATGAGTGCTGCAGCACCACTGCTGTGAAATAAATCATAGCTAAGCTTGCACAGAAGCAAGGTTAAAGAGGGCAATGAAGCAGAGAGGTATGAGTCAACATCATTGTAGGGGAACAGGAAGAAAGGTCCAGTTGGACATGTTGAACCCTGTATACGGTCGGAAAAGAAACGGAAACCCTGATCGGAGTGATATGCGGAAAGAAACGGATGGGAGAAATTGGGATGTAATTGACATAGCCACCTGCGGAAACGCAGTGTAAACAACTCAGCCTCATTCTTCGGCCTCGTAACAGGATAGCTCCAGACACAACGTCAGCTTCCATCATCCAGTCAATCAAACTGACCGCCATCGTATTATACAGCCGCTAGATGCGATAACGCCGCCTGAGATAAAATCAAGTTTGGCACCATCATGAATGGGTCCATTGATGTTGAGGGCGGATGGATGAAATTGAGGTTCAGGAGCACCTGAGCTCGAAAAAAGCCGAGTCCGTCAATCGCGATGGTGGTACCCACAGGACTTTCCATTCACTTGGCATAAAAGAAGGGGCAGAGCCTCCAAGTGAGCTTTCCAACATTCCTTCATTTCCCAGACTTCTCCGTATGACGATAATCCACTGGTCTACCGGATCTCCACGTCTTCGATATCTTCTAATTATCAAACACATATTTCTTCACCGTTATTCCTATTTATGTATGTAACACCGAACATTGTTGTACAATAGCCTAGAAACATGTATATTGGTATTAGAAAACATCTCACCTATTTTTCTGGACCTTTAACGAACCTTTAACGACCACAGTTCTAGACTCGGCAGACTTCAAATTCCCTGTCGGAGCTCAATCCGAGCGTCTGA
Organism: Tetrapyrgos nigripes; assembly: GCA_013368315.1. Taxonomy (NCBI): domain Eukaryota; kingdom Fungi; phylum Basidiomycota; class Agaricomycetes; order Agaricales; family Campanellaceae; genus Tetrapyrgos; species Tetrapyrgos nigripes. The sequence continues at coordinate 401,634 of JAACJM010000023.1, forward strand.
GCCGAGTCTAATCAATTGAACTACTCATCCGACTGCGCTGGTCCCCTTGTTATTCACAGACGTTCAAAGAGATTGCAGTGGTAGGGGTATAAATACCGATGAGCAATGCTCAGTGGAAGGACGCCAAGATGGTGCTTTTTATTGCAAAAGGGACTAAGCCCGAGGCCTAGTAGGGATGCTGCTGACTAAACGAGAAACGTGAGTCGTCGTTGGGCCAGAGGTTCATGCACCGAGGCGATGGCTCATGAGGGCCAGAGCGGTACTACTGTTGTTTATTGGATACTTATACTTCGTACTTGCACCTGCCAGGCTCTCAGCCTTGTTCTGTTTTCTCAAGATCTTGTCTCCAACTTGTCTCTTTCTATACCATGGATTCATAGATTTTTCCCTTCGCCAAGCGGTTCGAGTGACTTCCATCAAACCTTGCAGAAGAGACCGACTCGAGTCTAAGCTCAATTCGCACTGGAAATATTGAAGAGGAAAAGTGACACTTATAAAGTAAACCATCAATGAGATTTCCATCAAGGGTCATCTGGGTTAGTCTCTTAGATACTCTCAGCATTGAAAGATGCATTTACGTGTTTATTGAATGAGATAACGGATCAGGTGTGGCTCAGACCCTGCAAATGTGTACTTGCACCCACTTACACCTCCGTGTGTGTGAGTCTGAAGTGGGGAAGCCAAGGAGTATTCAGCGACGATGGCACGGTAAACAGAGGGTACTGACTAGTACTAGCATCAGTAACCAAAGTAAATCCCAAGGTAAGAAGATACCACTGTCTACATAATCAGTCCCAACCCCCTACTAGTGGCCTACTCCCTCGTTCGTCTATCTTCCTCCATTCACACTTCCGTATAACTAGGTGGAGTCCCCCTCTGCCCCTGTTTCATCCTAGTCGGGAGATAAGCATGAGCTATGGGAGGGGTTGGCGCTGTGGCCATCAAAGGATGGGGTGACGATGGAAAGGAATCCCTGTACGATGATACGAGTGTGTCGGATGAAGGAGCCGTCAGTCTCCGACGTGTTCGGTGCTTTCTGATGAGGAAGAAGACCACTATGGTAATCAGCGCAATGGCAACAATACCCCCAAATGTACTACCAACAATCGCCCCCACTGGTTTTGAATGATCCCCTGAAAAATCCCACAAAGGTCCTCCAGGTGAGGCACTCGAAAATCCTCCCCGTTCCGCCGCCGTCGGAGAAGTAACCAAAAAATAATCAAACGACAAGGGCATTCCATCCGCTGTCCCATTATGTTTGACCACGAGTGTATGTTCCATCGCAGGTGATAAAGAAGAAAGATTGAAAAATTGTTGTTTGGTAAACGCTTGTCCTGACTTGACTTTTGGGAACAACTGTAAAATTTTGGGGTCCTCGTTATCGAGTTGATATGTAGCGGCATTGGAAGAGTTTCCAGAGAGGTCGCCGTACATCAGGATCTCAGTTCCTAACATATAGAAAAGGTGAGGGTAATCATCCGTATGAGTAGATGCTATCTGTAAGCGCACCATTAAACCGCACCGTCACCACAGATCCAGGAGCCGTCGTACTAAAATTCTGCCCACCTGTCTGCCACCCAGACCCAAGTTCAAAGCCATGATTTTCTTCACTGGCAATCGTCGGAGCCAACCCTGTCTCTGCATTCCCTATCTGCAACACACCTCCATCTCCATCTCCACCAGCCATTCCACCTCCGTCAAGCAATGCAACAGGAAGAGGCTCATATACCAAATAATCCAAATAAAAAGTCGAATTATTATCCAACGAAGTGACTTTTACCACCAACTCGTGTTCCTCTGGAGCTACTAACCCCTCTTGATTCCCCTCTGAGGTGATAATACCACTAGTAATAGCAGACTCGGCCATCCGACAAATGAGCTGATTATTCCCCAGAGTCAGCTGTCGAATAGGCCAATTGATGCCTTCTACGAGTTTCTGTTGTCCGTCGAGGAGACAATCTATTTTGACAAAACCACCACTGCCACTGTCACTGGAATCATCATCTTCTGTGCTGAGGTTGTTGGGTATGACCAGTGTACCGTATACGAGAACTAGACCAGTACCTGCGTAATTATAAGTGGTCGCACTTGGCATTCAAATTTTCGTTGAATCGTAAGATTTAAAGTCACGACGCACCATTAAACCGAAACGAAAACTCAGACCCCACGTCCCCACTCGCATGGAGAGTGTTATTAAACACATCACCCGCTGTACTAATCTCATCCAAACTATTCGCATACGCCGCTGGTATGGTACCCCCAGAGGCAGTCATCCATTTCCCTCTTGAATAGTTGATACAAGAGTCAGAGTCGTCTACTAGGTTCCAAACTAAAGAGTGGCTCATGGAAGCTGACCGGTTGAAGTTTAGAAGATGGAGGGTTGACTCTTGAGACGGTGGAGATGAAGGCCGACAGAGGGAAATGACAGGTGAAAGGGACGGATTTAAATTTTTTTTAATAAGTCCTCATATATACCAGGCATTCAAGGAACTTTGAAACATCAAGCCATATGAACCATATACAGATGCGGGCATCAGAAATCTGCGGGTACATGTGGACACTCATTACCCTTTGCTTATTATGTAGAATCCTAGTTGATTAAGCCAATCACAGGAATACTCCTCGCTTTTCACTCGTTCCTCGACCCCATCCAAAAATCCATCCAACAAGTCATTCCACCCCGGACCAGCAAGACAACTCCACATGTAACACTGGTACTCCAAATTGAGAGCAGCCAACTGTTCGTTAGCTCCAGCGACAGTTTCCAAACTCCTTGAGCTAGCAGTGGAACAGATGGAGGGTACAGCTAGTTCTCGGCTGCACATGTTGGGGCGAGTTTGAACTTTGCCGTCTAGACGAAAGACACTTTGTAGACTGAGAGGAGTGATGAGAATGGAGGAGGGGTACTGTACACCGAAGAGAGTAACGGGGAGGGAACAGGTGTTGGTAAGATAGAGCAAGCGCGGAACGATGCGCAAGGAGCAGAGGGCTGCAAGGTTGGCATGGTAGGTTGAGGAGGTACCATCGGAACTATGGGCATAGTCGAATGCACCTGTAAAAATGACTGAGTTAGTATATGCAGGCGCAGTGTAGGTATATGTAGAAAAAGGATACACGCACCAGACTACTGTTTCAGTTTCTCTCCGGTCATTTCTTCTAAGTATCTCTTCAAAGGCGACGGTTTCTAGCAGTTGAGGTCCTTGTTGAGCAATATATGTACTTTTCCCATTGGATCTGGTCCGCTTCTAGGAGGCATTTGAGGTGGGGAAACATGATGAGCGGGACGAGTCGACACGCTGGCATGACGTCGTGGTTGTCGTGGTTGTCGACGTCAGCAGTTGTTGGACCTGGTCCAGACCGAGTCTAGACATTTCGGTTGTCGGGAATGATAGAGACCGACTTAGGGGTGACCCACGTCATACAGCCCACAGCGGACGGCGATGGGTATTTGCCATCCATTTTTGTGCAACAAAGATTTGAGATTTACACCTGCGCAAAAATGGCTGGCAAATACCCATCGCCGTCCGCAGTGACAGCCGGTTGGGTGGCAACAAAAAGGGGTGGGAGATTGAAGCCGTGGTAGTTTTTGCAACTCAATTAGAAAAGTCATGGGGTCTCGACCTAAGTTAACTCGGCCTTTAATAGATCTTCTCTCGCATAACAGTGGAGAACTTACAAATACAACGTGAAGGTGTCAAGGAAGTCTAAAAGTGTACTGTGGGAGAAGATCTTGTCATGTTACAAAATCTTGTCACTTAGTAGAGTTTTGTTCACAGACTAGGCCAGATCAAGAGCCCTCCAACTACGTTAACGAAGGGATTTTCTGCGATTTTAGAACGGCACTGCAAAAACAATGTATTAGTGACGGTCAAAGTCGGCCGCAGAAATTCCGCAGAATTGATTTCTGCGACTAGCTGCAGAATCATCGCAGAAATCAATTCTGCGGAATTTTCTGCAGCCCACTTTGACTGTCGCTAATAATTAAATGCCGGTAAAGGTCCCAAAAAGATATTTCTATACGGTCAGAAGGTGGATACTTCGCAATTTTCTCGCAGCCATTAAAAATGGAACTGAACTGGGAATGTTGCGTATAAAGTGCTAGTAGTGTTGTTCATTTCCTTCACAGCCATGAGCATCGACAACCCATCGCTGGTCGCGCTCCTTGCCCTCTTCCTCGTTCTCTGTCCTTGCTGCTACAGGATCTTGTACCCTCTCCCTCCTGGTCCTTTTAGACTTCCGCTTATCGGAAATCCATGGGTATGCTCAATTGGCCTATTTGCATTGTCCTGCTCACTATCGACTCAGGCGATCCCTCTAAGTAACCAGAGTCAAAAGTTCTGGGAATGGAGCCGACGTATGGGTGAGATCCATTGCCTTGGATCTTGCGAACAGTGACTAATCAGTAGTACAATCCAAAGGATCTGAAATCGTGTATTTTCAAAATTTCGGGACACCCTTGGTAGTGCTGAACTCGCAACACTCTGTCGAAGATCTACTGAACAAGCAAAGCCGCTACTCTTCTAACAGGTATTTTTACTTTCCTTCCATACACTAATACATTGGCAATATGCTGCTTCTTTTAGGCCTCCTGTAACCCCTTTCCTTCAAATGTGAGTTCATTTAGCCTTGTCGTCTCCAGTGCTACGTACTTAGTAAGTGCCAATATACCAGGATTGGGTATGTTTCTCGGTATTTTCCATCATTCCTTCTTATGTGATCGCATCTTTGTAGTTGGGTTGGCGACGTGGTTTTCGCCAATGGAGAATTGTTCAAATCCCATCGCACATTGTTCAAGAAACGTGAGCCTTGTCATTTTCTTTCCAAGCCAGGTTTCCGGTTTTCGCCGGAATCTTACTTTCAGAAACATGGCAACTCATTTGTCTATGAGATTGATTTGCCACTCGTTCTCTTGTGCTGGTTAGGAAGTGATGCTTTCAGTGCGTCTGCTGATTACCTCTAGATTTTTCCCCACGCGATAAAAAATTTCCCCAAGGTCACGCAGAGCAAGCTCTTCCAGATCTTCTCAATGGATTTCGCCACTCTCCCAAAGACTGGCAGCGACATATTCGAATGTAAGTCAGTTAGCATTACTACCATTCAATTTGAGTTTTGATTCCATTATTATGATCAATTTGGCCAGTATGATGGCCCGTGTCATTCATGGCGTGGCGTACGGGATTACCATTGACTCCACTGGCGACCATTGGGTTGATTCAGCTGAGGCAATGATATCTGTCTTGAATGAAGCCGCTCTTCCCGGTGCATACTTCGTCGTGCGTCAGTGTAACAGTTGCCTACTGCAGATGTTGACAGAAGTTTCGTTCTACAGGATTTCTTTCCTTCTCTCAGATACCTCCAGTACCTTTTCCGTTTCCTGCCATCGTGGTTTCCGCGTCCCTATTTCATTCGCAGAGTCGATGACTGCAACGGTATCAGGTCAAAAACTATTTCGGCAACTTTTGAAGCTGTACCAAAGGGAGTTGATAGCTTTGTCTCCCGTTGTTTACAAGATGAAAGCTACGGTACCATGACACAGCTCATTATCGACACAGCTGGAACTATGTATGAAGGTAATCTTCAAATTGTTTCATACATTCGCTGAAATTCTCACGTGGAACCAGGGGGAGCTGATACGACCACTATCGCATTGCGTACCTTTATACTGGCCATGGCCCTTTTCCCGGAACGGCAAGAAGCGGCACAAGCTGAAATGGATTCCGTGCTTGGCACCAACGATCCAGCATATGGAGAGGAGGACAAATTACCGTACTTTAAAGCTGTGTTGCGTGAATGCTTTAGGTGTGTCAGACCACATTCACGGATTCTACGAATGAAACATATATATTTCAGGTGGCAAACCGTTGTGCCCTTATGTCAGTCATTCTTTACTTTTCTCGTCCACCACTTATCTCACAAGCTATTCAGCATTTCCTCATGTTACCAACCAAGATCTTCAGTACAATGGATATAAGATACCTCAGGGCACGGTTATTCTTGCCAACGTCTGGTATGCTACTTTCTCTCACTCTGTAATTTGCTTTCTTTATCGTCTGATTTAGGGGAATCCTTCGTGATCCGAAGATTTATGGATCAAATGCGGATAATTTTGACCCTGAGCGATGGCTAAAGAGAGATGAGAGAGGTTGGCAGTGGGACAATGATTTGCCAGATTCGTATAATCTGAGTTTTGGATTTGGCGCACGGTAAGTGAACTTGTTAGGAGTTGATAGATTTGTAACGTCGGAAAACAGAGTATGTCCGGGTAAACACATGGCCGAGTCATCTATTTGGCTAGCGGCCGCCTCTATACTTTACCATTTCAAAATCTCCTTGGACCAGCCCAGTCAAGCAATCAAGTATTGTTCCAACTTACTGAAGTGAGTAGTTTTTTTTTCTTACATCTGTCTCCTGTTGTTTCTTACCTGTGTTTACAATTACAGCACACCTGGTCAATTTGAGTGCCGTCTTGTGGTTCGTTCTAAGACGTGCAAGGCATTAGGCAAGTAGGTATATCACTACGTAGTGGTATAATAGACAATCCAATTGGGTCATCTGGATATAGGGAGAGAATATCCGGAGCAGTGAATGAGGGAAGGTTGAGAAGAAAGCACGTCAATAATGAACTGGCGCCAGCGAGGATGGCGAAAGCCGTGGGAACGTTGAAAGGAAGAGAGAGTGCGTGTATGGAAGAGTAACCCTGTAGTTCAAGAATCATTAATCAAATATGTTACGAGGCCTTTAGGCTGAGTTAATTTATGTCATAGTGACCTCCCAGATCTTTTCCATGGGTTCAAACTCCCACCCCTGTTCGTTGGCGCTCATTAGGCGCTCATCTGGAATCATGGTCGAGACTCATCAGAGACCCATGGCGTTGTTCACGGCTTCCTCGGACCAACGCGAGGCCTTTCTGTCGACAACCACAACGTCATGCAAACGTCATACCAGCTGAAAGCGTGTCGACTCTCTCGTTTTCACTACCAGTGTCGACAATGTCCACCACCCTATTCCTCCACTCCTCAAGCTTGCATTCGCATCGAGTACAAACCTCGTAATTCTTGTCTTCAAATCCTCTTTCGTTGTTTTAGCTCTCCTTCTCTCAGCAGCTGCAGTGTAGTCAATATAAGAGTAAAATTTTGGCTTTATTGAACAGGCCTTGTAGCTTGCCACGTGAAGCGATGGCTTTTTACCCCAGTTAGATTCAAGCTGAGTGGCCTATGTATGTGTATGTGTAATGTACCATTTCATTCAATCCGCGACGGGGTTGTGACCGTGACCTTGTGCTGCGGATATTTTTTCGCAAAATGGGGTTGGTGACCATTTGCAACTTCGTGTGGAATAAGTGGCCAAGACGAAGTGGAAAAGTCCTGACACTTTACAGCTGTAGGTAATTAGCCGAAAACAAACTCAAAACACCCTATTTTAGGTGCGGTCAGAAAAAATTTTCCCGAGGTTGGACCTCCCCCCCTACCCGATGTGCCGGATATTCGGCCCGCCTCCCCCTTGAGGGACACGGCAAAAAAATTCGCGAATTTGGAGGGAAAATTGCCATTTTTAGACCTTTTTGTCACTTTTCGCGACCCAGGTTTTGTGACCATGGACAGCCCGAAAATTTTCGCAAATCTTGGGGGGCCGTGACTGCGGGTTCGCGAATTGAACGGAAATGTAGGCTCGGTACCATCCGTTCTGATTCGAACTCCGCGCGGTCGTTCGTCAGAACGGCTGGCGTTTTTGGACGTCGTTTTGGGTGCTTGGGGTCACTTAGAATAATTTGTGTGTTTCTGCTGCTTCAAAAAAGCCTCCTGGCACAATTACACCTAATTACACCCACACACACTGTTGAGACAGCTGAAGAAAGGTATCATTTTATAGACATACATCATGTAAATGGGGTCTGCTCTTAAGAACGCGAAATATCACCATTTGAGCTGGATACAGCCTTCTTTGGTCTAGAAATGGCCCAAAAAGAGCAAGTAGTCATCAACGAAGGCAAGTACGCAATCAAAACAAGGAGACCATAGAAGAGAAACAGCCAAAGTGATGTCAGAGACAGCAAAAAGTCTGTTACAGCATCTTTGAAGGGAGTGTTGAGCCAATAAAGTTTGACAGTGGTCTCTGTTTGGCCTCGAAAACAGCTTGCTTGCACTAAGACCAATTACTGTTTTTTTTCTATCTTATATGTTTACATATTATTATAGATAGAAAAACGAAACATGGGAGTGCAATGGAGACCTTTGAGAATCCCATTTAGAGGGTGTGAAGTGACTGGCACTTGGGCATTTGCAGTTGTTGCCCAGGCAGTATCTTCATTTCTAACCATAATCAGAACCTCCTCATCCCTTTTTTCTTGCCTTCAAATTGTCGCATGCCAGGGTTTATTTTCCATATATTCTCTGCCATATTTGAAGTATTTGAAAGTGAGGAAAGTCAGCGGAAATGAGGTAAATATGTGGAAGTGAAGCAAGTATGCGGAAATGAAACAAATAAGTATGCGCAAGTGAAGAAAGTTTTTCGAAGTGAGGAAAATATCCAAAAATGACCCACATATCTGAAATGAAGCAAATATGGTGAAATAAGGCAAATAGCTTCAGGTGTGTTATATACGACTGCAGGCCTAGGACGGCTTCAAAGCACAGTGATAACATAGCAATAGATGTATATTGACCTACATACCAACTACATACAGGCACACGTACTCTACCGAATGTCGGACCACTCATTGCATAAACTGCAGTACTACTAAATGAAAACCTAATACTTAGTGGCACCTCTGAATCAGAACTACGATAGCCTCTCGTACTCTAAAAAAGCCAGGAAAAGTGCAGCGGCTCCAAGGACGCTGTCGTACTTGATTGGTTGACCAACGTAGTACTATAAAATCAAAAAGGTCGGTCACCAGAAGAAAGGCCGCCAACGAGAAGAGAACCACTCACCTCTTACATGGTACGATGCAGTCGAGTTTGAACTACACACGGAAACTGTCCCGCTGTAGCTAATAGTACCATTCCCGTTGTCAACAACAAATGTGTTGACAAGCACAGCAGTCACATTCTCACTCAGAATATACCACAACCTTGAACCCTTCAAGAGACCATAAACAAATATCGCGCTGCCACTTGACTTGATATAGCTGCCTTCATGACCTGGAGCACTGATTGAGAAGTTGCCACCAAGTACCCAATTCAGGGTCAACCATGTCAACAACAGCAAAAGCGAGTTATTAGAATGGACTTTTGAGAGTTTTCCACTTGTCAGAGTCATGCTCAATGGGCATGATTTGCAATAAATCAACCAGAGTCATCACGTACCACCCGAGACTCCTACCCCATATGTGCGGACTCGCTCCCATCCCAGGATCAGCCCAGAGAGCAGTCTTGAAGTTGTCCTACCCATGAATGAGTAACCCTGAATTGTTCCTACTGCAATGTTGCCATAATAAATCGAGTTGGAAGAGGACATCATTGATGGTGGTAGTGCTGAGTGTGGGATCGGTGTCAAATAGAGTGATATAGGCAGTGAGGAAGCAAGATCTGGGAAGAAAAAGGTCAAACAAAGTGAAGCGGTCCAGTCAGTAAACCTAAACTAACGAAAGCCCAATGGAGACACGCCCTCTGACATTTCCTTCCTTTACAGTCAGCTTTGCTGTGGCCAAGTTAATAGTATCCAACCAGGGCAGTGGCGGGTCATAAATATCCAGAAGAAGTGTGATCAAATTTCTATATCTCACCTAGATGGTGAAAAGGCTAGATTAAGCTATGTCCTCCATTAAAGAAGAACATTAAACATAAAGTGTTGAGGGAACACAAACACTAGGACAAGAGAAAACAGGAAAAGATGCAAAAGACAGAAAGAAAAAGAAAAGATTAAGAAAATGCGAGACTCACCTCAAAGAATTCCTTTCTTGAGCTAAACATTCCGTATGGGCAGATTGTATTCCTAGGACCCTATCTCACAGTATACCAATATCCACACCTCCAACCCCATCTCTTTCACCTCCTGTGTATCCTTCCAGAACAGCACTAGATACTTCCACAAGTCCACTGAGAGCGGCCATGCTGACCCGATATTCCAAGCTTTATCTGCAAAGAAGATAAACAAGATTGAGACGTGCCATACATTGTCATTGCTGAGAGTTGCTACGCACTTTGAGGTTGAGGTCGGTGTCTTGAGGAGAGTCAGCAAATCGTTGGTGCAAGGAAGACTGTGTGGCAGTGCACTCGCATGGGAGAAAAACGTAAGCTACTTAATGAAATCCGCGTCAAGCATAGATCACATGAAATTTGACCTAAATATGGTTACACTTTCGCACAGCACAAGGATCCATGTCAGATTTTTTCGAAAATTTTGGGAGGGGTGGCAGCATAGAATAACGATTACTATAAATAGTAATCATAATTGCCTAATTAAGTATTTGTACTTCTCATCCTCATGACTTCGCTTCTTTGACCTGCTAGGATGGATGATGTCTGCTGCTCAAGATTGTGCTGCCTGGAGATTTCAATCAGGTTGCTCAAGGAGGTTGAAGTACATCTCATAGGTACTTTTATGTTGTTGATGTGCATCTGGCATGGCTCTGATGATGTGTCTGTGGATACCCATAAGGGCTTTGAACTTAGTGCACTCTCCAGATTAAATCATTTGATCTCAGCCATGCATTGGTCAGTGAGCTGTGTATTGGGAACAGCTGGTTCATTGGGTGATCTGACAGTTGGTCCAGAAAGCTGCACTTGGGTGACATGTGCAGAGACACTGGATGAAGCTGTGGTGCTGTCAATAAATGACTGAGCTTGGTTAGTGAGGTCTTCAGCATGGGTAATGGCAGTGTCTCCTGAGTTAGGGATATCAGTCTGGTTGTTGGTATTGGCAGTGGGATCAACTTCAGGAGCAGTGGCAGTCTTGGCCATAGGATATGATCAAAGCAATGAATGTATTGATATGTAATGCAAAATGTGCTACTAGTCTGAGAAACTGTGTGAGGAAAGATGAAGATACTAATTGGAATATAGAACATACCTGAGAGACTCATGAAGAAAGATGAACATATGATGAATAATGATGAGCAGTCTCTTGAGGTATAAATAATCATGTCAACTGAAACATGTGTAGCAAAGGAAGTAATCAAAGGTACTATGGGAATAAATGCTGATATATTAAGGTAGAGGAAAGGATCAGAGGTGTATAGGGGAAATTGGAATGAAGAGACAATGACATCTGAGCAATGGACAGCCCTGGGGTCCTGTGTGAAAGATATACCCATGGAATAAGATGAGTTAAAGCAGTAGACAGCCCTGGGGTCCTGCATGATGGATATAAGATAGAAGGGGTGAAGAAATTCAAAACGTGACTCACAGCAATGATTGGATTTTTGTAAATCCCATTTAAAATACAAATAAATTGCCTAATTCAGTATTTGTACTACAGTTGGGAGTGATATAGGTTCATTGTCATACTGACCTCCCATCCCACTTTTGGAAACCCCACCTCATGACCTCATACCTGGCTTTCCAGGTAGTGATTAGCTGTTGGCTGAACTCTCCCAATGAGGAAGTGGTCTAGAATTGTCACAGTTTTTACAGTCTTCACCCCTATTCATGCATCATGTAGTATCTTACTTATTTTGATCTATTCTCTGTGACATGTGGTTATCAGATGACTGCTTTATAGCTTATCGCATGGCTAGCTCCATATGGTTTGATCTAGATCATAGTTTAGACTCATTGTCTAGACTCTAGTTAGTCTGACTCATTGATGCACTCAGTATCACATCATAATGAGTAGTGTATCACTCATGCACATCAGTAAGTGTCTTTTTACAAAAGAGACATGCTATTGGTCAATTACTGCCTTACTCATCAATGTGCTCATTAGGGTGTTTTTTGGGTGTTTTTCAACCTCATTTTTCAGTTGATTTTTCAATGAAAAACACATTAAAAAATGATCAAAAAATGCTGGAAGAACAATCTTGCATGAAACCCTGATTTCCACCTTACAGTATTCACTTATGTACATCCTACTTATTATGCCTCCCTTTGCCAATGACTCCTCCAAGGGGCATACAAGTATACTATTTGGTGCTGGCACTGTGAACAATGGCATTGCAAAGAAGCTGCGGGTGTGCAGTGGGTGCAGGTGTAGAAAGTTCTGAGGCTTGCGTGCTGCAAGTACCAGCAATTGTGGCCATACTAGGAAGGTACAGCTAGTAAGGCATTACTATGACCATGGTATTACATGAAAGCTGACATAAGAAAAAGAGTCGAAAACCAAACTGAAAAAATGTTTTTTGCAAAAGCAGGGTCAGAGCTGCTTTTGCATACTTGAAAAAACACAAATCTGCAAAATCAAAATATGACCAAACAACACATCAAAAAACACTCAAAAAATGCCCAAAAAACACCACATGAAACACCCTATTATTCCATCATATCACACCATGATGAGTATGTGTCTGTCAGCTAGGTACCAGGGGTCTTAGGTAGTGTCTGAGGTCTTAGAGCACTTGTTTGTGCTGAAGTGTCTAAGCAAAAAACTGGTCCATAGGCTCTCGATCTTACAACACTAGACTATTTCCCATCATCTTCTCCTTTAGTTCTCCATTTTGCAAGGTCCTCTGGGGTCTCCTCTACATAGGAAAATATGTCATTAGGTAGAATCCTTGCCCAAACAGGTCATCAACAAGATTATTCTTATCAAAAATCCATACTCACCTGTATCTCAAAAGAGTTGGGGGAAAGAGATTTGACTTAGAAGTGGAATGGGAGGTCATTATGACATTGAGTGGGATACAATAGTTGAACCTATATCACTCCCAACTGTAGTACAAATACTTAATTAGGCAATTTATACATATTTACATTTGAGGGGTATCTAGCATGAAAGTTTGGTGAAAGCAAAAGAAGAGTGCAGAAATGAGCCCATGTCACATGTCATGCTAGAAGTGTGCATGGGACTCCTGATGGAAGTTCCAGAGGAGGAGTAAGATTAGCAATATGTGAAAATTGTTTGGCAGACCTGGAATAAAAGTGCAGAGAAATGAGCAAGGGTTAGGAGTTTCTAGGATCAAAATTCAAGAAAGTGAGTCATAGGCTGAATCAGATTGGCAGACCTGAAAATGGCCTTAAAAAATGTGAAAACTACGAAAATCAGGGGAAAGTTGCAGGAAATAATTTTGTCTGGGACTCACAAGCATACCAATGTGATACACATTCAACATGAATACCACCCTCATGCAGAAAAGGGACAAATTTCTGCTCAATGGAAAGGTGTACTGAAAGACATTTATTGTACTAATATATCATGTTTCAGTATGGTACTTGTCTTTCATCACACCTTTCCATCTTTTCAGTGCTGATTGGGGTGAGGGTCCCAGGGTATAGGCACAGGCGCTAATATTAAGGCTCCTGATGGCACTTATGCAAAGTAGTAATTGTGAGGCTCTATGGGTTTAAAGAAATGCAGGTCATTGGACCCACTCACAGTGTCCAATCTCATTGGTCAACAAACACAGTCTTCACAAGCTTAATGACTTAGCCAGAATCTAGTTAAATAACATTATTATTAATGGGGTACACTGCAGACATAATGTGTTATACACCAGGCACCAACTCCCATTGTATAAAGGAATTACAGGAGATTTATTGCATGCCACTCAAGAGTACAGATTGAAATACTCTGGTAAGCCGAAAATTCACTGTAAATCTCCAGTAAATCCTTTGTCAGGGCCGGAGATTTATGGGGCTCCCCAATTTACCCCAACTGTTTGCCTTGTTACATCAGCAAGGACTCACTGACTTTTTCATGTCACTGGATATGTCTACATAACCAAGCCTAGTGAGTAGCTTTCATGCATGGGTCCAGGGAGAGCAATATGGAAGCTACACATTTGGACACTTGGGGACTCATCAATACATGGTTGCCCTGATCTATGACAGACAGGAAGGTGAGTACAACACCTTTTTCTTTGTGCCCATGCCCCCAGGTCCCTTTTCCTGGACCTATCTTTGAATCCTTCTTGCTTTATCTGAGCCAACTCTTATGCTCACAGTTTCACTTCTCTTTCTATGGTCAGACTACTGTTACAAGGCCTTTTAAAGGCCGAGTTAACTTAGGTCAAGACCCCATGACTTTTTTAATTGAGTTGCAAAATTTACCACAGCTTCAAACTCCCATGCCACACAAATTAAGCCGGTCTCTGCCTTTCCTGACAACTGAAATGTCTAGACTCAGTCTGGACTGTGTCCAAGGACCATTGACAACAACAACCACAATGTCATGCCATTGTGTCGACTCATCTCGCCTTCACTGCCAGCGTCGTGCTTCATGGGATATATGGTGTGTACACAGCTTTCTCTCTGCAAGTATGGTTTGCCAGTATTTGCTACCCTACATCCTCCACTTCTGAAGCTTGACTTCAGCCTCGACGCCCTTGTAATTCTTGCCTCTCCATTGTAACGAAGCCTTTACAGGCTTTAGGCTGAGTTGTGGACACCAATGTCATGCCACATGTCCCCATCACTAACTTCTAGTACAACTTCTTTAGATAAACCTCCCCTCAAGGTACTACTAGGGAGTCAATGTTGGATACTATGTCCCTCTGTGAGTTGAGCTGAGGGGATCTCTGAGTCTGAGTTGGTTAGTATATCATAGTACCTATTGAAGTCATACCAATGAGATTGAATAGAGACTTGATATTTCTACATGTAAATCAGCAAAACCCAAATTTCCATAACTGACTTTCATCACTTCTAAAGACAAAGTTTCATATTACGAAGTATACTATTACTTTCAGTAGTTTTTATATGATTTTGGCTTATTAATCATGCTGTGGAGCCCTAGTCGGATGTCCCACTTGGCATCACTCGGCAAATGACAAAGCTTCCACATTTGGAAGGTATGCCACATGGCCATTGGCCATTCAGTTTTGTGGTTTATGTACATGACAAGCAACAAGTACATACTGTACGATAGTCATCAATTCATCACCTGGGCAGACAAGAACCAAAAATCAAATATACATGCCCCTTATGACTCGATGTCTCCAATCCCTAGCTGCAGGTTGGCTCGAGGTTGAGCATACTAGTCCAAACTCGAGCCAGTCCGCAGTTCTACTTTCCACAGAACCCAAAAACCCGCCATAGACTAATCACTATAATTTCCTCAATGTACCATTTGCCGCATGGTATGAAGACTTCATCTAAAAACACGTCCGTTGCATTGCTATTGTTGCAGGACAACGCGACAACACCTATGCGAGTATGACATGCTGTGCTCGGAAACCTCCGAGTAGGCCCAAAAAACTCGTTTTGGCAAGATATGATGTCACTGACCTAGTTGAAAACCTTGGAAAAATCCCAATCGGGTTAGACAGTTTTCTTCCAGCAAGCAACCCAGTTGCCCGTTTGTAGCATTTCTTTGAGCACTCTAATCACTGTCCCACCATTAAATCAGTTACAAAGGTAGGTCTACGCACTCTATTGATGTATAGTATATACAAGCCCTTGTTCTCTTTCTCCCTTTCTCCCTTCCTATTTCCTTCTTTCCTTTTTGTTTATTTTTTGAAACCCACACAGCATGATTACCAAGCCTGATTTTAAAGTACTCAATGACTCTTTGCACTGGGTATTTTTGCAGCCACAATGTCTCTGATGTGTTGTCATGTTGCGTTCACATGCGTGCAGCATTCAGAATTGTGGCTGAACTCATTGAAAAAATCTGATTTTGTGGTAAGTTCTAAGCTATAGGTGTGTAGAATAAATACACAGCCACATTGCCTTTCCTGGCAGGCACGTGATCTTGTTTATTCAAAAACCTGCGCATCGCTAACTGACAGTTTTTGTTTTTTATTTGCTTAGGTCCGAGGTCAATGTGAACCAGGGTGGACTGGCCACCATCCCTGGAGTGTCCGAAAGGACCTGATTATTGTTGACCTCTAATTTGTCCTCTCAAGGACAAACTGCTACAACGTTTGTGCGTCGAGTTACACACCAATCCTGTGTATTTTTTCCCCGTATCCTCTGGCCATTGTTTTGCTGCACGGGATACATATTTATCTAGGTCAATATCCCACTATGGTGTTCTGTTTGTACCCTTCAGACAGATAATCACTTTTGGTAGGTTTGACAGATATTTCTACAGTGGCAGGACATTAGTGTTTGGCTGCCTGACAATTCTCAAGAATGAGTACCGAAAATTGTCTAAAATACACTATCTATAAGTCAGAGTATATTTAGTGGTGGCTGGTATGGCAGGACTAGCACTACAAACAGTAAATGTGGGTTTGCATACCCATACCCCTATCTGTATGAGTGAGACTGCTGCAACACATTAGACTTGTGCTTTTTGATATACTAAGTATGTGAAAGGGCCTCGTAACTTGCCACGCGAAGCGATGGCCTTTTACCCCAGTGTCTATGTCTACAAGCCTTGTATTATCCTATATGTTGACTGCCATTTTGACCTTCATTTGATCCATGTCTTGAAGATCCACTCTTTCTCTCCATCTTCAGGGTTGCATACAAGACCAACAAGCACCAATACCATATCATCATTATTGTTGATTCTATTCACTGTGTTTCTCGCCAGCATGGCCAAGCCCAGATACATCAAAACTACAAAGGTAGTCCAACAGTATCTGAAAAGTAGTTGAAATGTAGTCATTTCAAACTACATTCTGGATTGGCTAGAAACAAGTGGGCTACAGCACCTCACCACTGCCATAGTTTTGTTCTAGATTCTTTTCCTTAGACAATCAGGGCATAAGGTGCAGCAGCTGTCTTTGCTCCCATTCCCAAATGTCCAATAGACAACTGCAGAAAGTAAAAGAGTAATATATTGACACTGCTAACTAAGTGTTTGATGTAAGCATAGGTCTGAAGTGTATGTAGATACACAACCAACTAGACTAGACTCGAGATAAATATTTGATGAGCCATACTGAGATACTAGCACAACTCTTGATAGAAGCTTGAGGGCCCAAAAATACACAAAACAGCGTGCAGACTACACTTGATGGAAACTTGCAGGTCTTGAGGGCTTTCTTTGATAGGGCTAGTAAGTGTAGCAGATAGAAATGTAGTTTTCAATAGAAAACTACTAAAACTCTCAATAAAACACTTAATAAGACTCCTTAATTCCAGAGGTGCCTCAGAGAGATAAGGACTTGGGAGCAAAGGCCCACACTCTGTTTGTGTAGGTGGTAAGGTTTTGGATAAGGTAGTTCAACTACACTGCTTCTATGGAACTGATTTGGCCATGAACGGACTAGGTTTAAGCTACATCTATTTCTTGTCTACATTACAACTACTCTAGCTATGTCCTGGTACAAAGAGTACACTACAAGTGGAGTGGCAACTCCATTCTTACCTGGGGATGAGATGTGCTTGTTAGAGCTAAGTAGAGGCTGTTTGAGGCAAGTAGAGTAAGTTGAGAAACTTGTTATTTGGGGGTCTGTCTAGAGACCCTTTTATACCTACGAAGGATATAGTATTCATGTGATACTAGGATTGTGGCTGTAGATACTGCTGTACTAAAGCTTGTAAGCATGGCTATCTATGACTATCTAAAGATACCTATGACTACTGTAACTATCAAATGCATAGCATTTGATTGGATTGATTACTGATGCATAGCATTCTTATTGTCTTAACAGATCAGCATCAAAGATGTATGTTGACGGCGGCACATGGAGATGTGCCAGTTCAACACTGTAGTCTTCCTTGACTATGCTGTAGCCACACTGGTCCAAAACATAGTGATTTCTCAGCCATTTCTGGGAAGACGGAGGGTGAACTA
The DNA here is from genome assembly GCA_013368315.1 of Tetrapyrgos nigripes. Taxonomy (NCBI): domain Eukaryota; kingdom Fungi; phylum Basidiomycota; class Agaricomycetes; order Agaricales; family Campanellaceae; genus Tetrapyrgos; species Tetrapyrgos nigripes. The sequence continues at coordinate 419,418 of JAACJM010000023.1, forward strand.
TCTACTATGCATGGTGTTGAGGTCATTCATGCTGGTGCAAAGCTGATCACAGTGAGTCACTGGCCATTTCTTCTGAGTTTCCAGCAGCTAACTGAGTCCCTGTCTCTTGTTGTCATGACTACTGACTGCATTGGCAGCATTGTCCACTTTTTTTTTCAGCATACACTCTGACACAAGGAAAGATAAATCCACAAGAAACCTAGCTGGTGAAGGCTAGATGTGAGGATCTGTCATCCAGGGGTAGTGTGTGCAGATCTCATGAAGACTGGGAAAACTGGGGATAATCAACATAAGTGGACTCAAAGACTGATGAACTGGGAAACACTGGGAAACACTGGGAAATACCAGCTGAACGGAAGCTGGGGCCAACGACCCAGAAAGACTAGATCAAACGCGGAGCAGAAGACGTCTATTCAAACAAAAATCTACCCCTTCAATACTGTATGTACGAAATGGATACAATCGTAAACACAGATGTAAAACTCATAAGAAGTGAAATACAACATCAACTGGAAGGATCAAGGAAGTCTGAAGTAATACAAATCTGTAGATAAAGCTGTAAAAAGTGAAACGAGTCAAATACAACTCAGACGAAGGTGTAACTAATGTCAAAACCAAAATTTGGTATTACAGCTCCTCACCCCTTCCTCTGAATCTTTTCCATCTCCCTCCTCGTCTCTCCACTGATAACTTTGAAGGAAGAACCGGGCTATAGGGGGTGGACGTGGACGTGTTTTTTCTGTCACTAGGTCCTCGCATTTTTTCATCTCCTTCAGACTCTTCTCTTCGCGTTCTTCGACTTACAGGGAATGCCTATGATGGACTATGCCAGGTTTCTTGCCCCTCTAGTTCAAGTCCTCCTTCGCTAGTGGCATCGCATAATAACTATCTTTTAACTTTAAATAATTACATAAATAAAAATAATCCGCTACTTCAGTCTCTCCAGAATATCACGAAGCTGCTCAACTCGGGGGGTGAGCCTCACTCTGTAAGGAATCGGAGTGCGACCAGAAAGTCCTTCATACTCCTCAAGTGAAATCGGCTCATACGGTAGAGCTTCAAACTGAAAGGCCCATAAGAGTCGAGAAATTGCCAACCATAATTCTTGTTCTGCGATGGGAAGACCTGGGCAGATACGACGTCTACGAATTGGAGATTACGGACAGTAGTCCTGATAAATGAGCGGATTGCACTTACCCTGCTCCGAACGTCCAGTGGTCTCTTTCCATGACATTTGCAAGCTTTGCAGATTCCGCACAGCTGAGGTAGTCTCCGAGGTACCTATCGGGGTTGAAAGCGAAGCTACAGGGATGTCATAACGGGTATATTTTCTACATGCTGAATTTCGATGTACTCACGAATCAGGGTATCGCTCTTCGTTATGGTGCAGACTATAGCAGTTCAGAACGACCACGGTCCCTTTAGGAATATACATTCTATTATAGGTAAAGTTTTCGCCCGCGCAGTGTGGTGTTGCCATCCAAAAAGGGGCGTGCATTCGCTGAACCTTCGGTCGGGATTAGCGAAAACTAGAAATATTTCAGAGTACTGAAACACGTACCTCTTTGATGATAGCACGGATATAGGGCAGGTTACTCTCATCCTCTGCAGTTGGCCAGCGGTCTCGTCCAATGACTTGATCTAATTCCTTGTGCGCCTTTGCTTGTATATCAGGGTTCGAAGGAATCAGTGCCATGAACCACTGAATTATACCAGATGTCTGCAAAACATTTGAGAAAATAGATAGGGATATGCTATTGCACTTACAGAGTGAACGCCTCCGAGAGTGAACACAGCGGCAAGCATACAGAGATCCTCCCAGTCGAGCTTTTCTTTATCCTGATTGCTCAAAAGAGTCTTGACCAGACAGTCGGGGACATCTTCGCCTGCATCCATTCTGGCTCGAACCGAGTTGATCATAGCGCCATACACACTAATCAGATCATCATGGAGCTTGCGACCTCGCGATCGGGTAGTGGTTGGAATCCATTGCAATGGCTCAAAAAAATCAACCATGTTGGACCAAGGTCCTGAGGTAAATTTTAGCATGTTGCATCACAATGAAAGAAATGTAGAGTTAACACTTACCAGTCAAATCCATGAAGTCCATCGCAAGCTCAAGTGCCTTCTTGATCAAAGGATCTGAAGTCGAATCAGTTCTCGTTCCGAATGATATACTGAGCATATTGCTAGGGATGGGTTAGTATTTGTGTTCACGACGATAATGACAACAAGAGCATACTCACTTCAATGCATATCTTCCCGAAAAGTGTGCAGGATTGACAGCGAATTGCTTATCCTTGGACATCTCTTCATACAACGAGCGGATGAAGACATGGGCTTCGTAGTCCAGGACTTCCGAATATCCTTGGATTGCCTTTGGAGTGAGAACACTGGTTGCTATTCTGCGGTGTTGTCGCCTACCCAAAAGAAGTTCAGGAAGAATATCCATGGAGAAGGGCATGCTTTACTCACCACTTTTCCCCGTATTCAGATGCTGTTATAGCGCGGCCATTGAGGATTGTCTGGTTTTTCATGAAATACTTCTTGCGAGTTGAAAAGATAGCGCCGTTGGTGACCAACAGTTCCCGAGCGATGTGGGGATCCGAGACGACGACGAAAAGCTGTGAGCCCATCCAGATGGAGAACAGCGGACCATAAGTCTTTGCCCAGGAATAGAGAGCGAGCTCTGCATATTTTCGGAGAAAAGCATAACGAGTGCCTGGGCCTGGTGGGACGCAATTTCCATGAGCATCAACGATGATTCGCCTCAGAGCGATAGGGCTTAGAAAGTAGAGTAGAATGAGAGTGGTGGGCAGAAGGAACTGGAAAACCTTGTCAAGAAATGCAAACTGAGTACACAGGGAGCACGCTTACAACGAGAGTGGGATAATTTACTGGCAGGTAAAGGTATGCCATTGCAGCTGAAGCAAGAGAATCCATTAGGTCAGAGGCAAAGCTATGCTCGCTTATATATGAATCATCCAATGATTTTCAATGCTACGGCGCAGCCTGTTGGAATTTGATATTATCATCCATCATCATATCAATCTATCCATCTTTTATCATAGCCATACTTACAGCCTTAATCTTTGATTTTGTTAGCTTTATCTAGGATACGAGATACGTCTTTGTTCTAACACACTACCTGACTACTGCAGTTACTTATGCTGTACTTAACCTGTACTTACCAAGCATAGTTATCTCACATATTTAGTAGTACGTGGTATAAAAGCATGTAAGAAAAGTAGATACTATCTTCATGCAATTGCAGACCAATGTAAACGCAATACAAACTATCAACTCCATATTATGTGGCCTATGACCTTACTATAAATTACGCGATATAATTTCTACACGGCCCTACAGAGATGCCACTTTCGATCAGTATATAGTATTCTCTTGTTGGTGAACATACTGACCGTCCTGTCACAGAAGCTTCGTAAGCTCCGCCCTTATATTCTCTCCTTGAATCATGGTTCATGATTCATCCCGGGTACGACTGTGCGGTGGGTGTAGTTCCAGCCTTGTTCTGAGCCAAGTGGATCCAGGGAGGTTTAACTCCGTGTATTGATTACTTTCCTCCATTTTTTAAATAAGTAATACCTTCAGATTATCGTCAGAGCAAGACTAGAAATTTGAACCGTTGTAGCCACTAGGCAGCATACACATAATTTCACAGAGAATGGTTCTTCGCTCATTCCCCACTTGGTAGATTACGAACGTATTTTTGAGGCACGCTGTTGTAGTGTTCTTTTCCACAGAAAGCAGTGCTATGGATAATTATGGGTAGCATCCATCATTCCACAGCGCGGCTTCGGATGTAATTCGAGGAACTTCCTCAATGGCTTCCCCGTTATTGGAGCATCACGGGTTGGTGGTGGCTAGGCTCATTGGGGCATTTCAAGTTGCACTAGAATCTGATGGGTATTTGGCGTCCTCGGTTACAGCCCTCATGTTCCGTGATGTTTACTTGTAGAGTGGCGACCGCTGAAAATTCCATCTCCAGAAAAGGCAACTCGCGACGGCCAAACTGACTTGATTGGTGTCTGTATATCGACTGCCTGTGTCGATGCCCAACGTTGAAGTGCTCACTTTACGATGTGTCGTTTCCCTCAGATACGCAGATGGGAAACTATTGCCCTTTTGAAACATTTTCAACGGCCGCCATTGGAATGTTCGTAGAGGACCACGCCGTGTATTTCTATCTATCTATCTGTACCTATCTTGACATGCAAGGCTTCCACATGATTGACAGCTTACAAATAGATAGATGCAGGATATCACGCCGAAAAGACAAAAATATCCGCTCGACGGATAGATCACATCACTACTACTGATATAAGATATATCTGTAAAAAAGTGTGTTTCTGTACGCCTTTCTGCTGAGCGGATATTTTTGTATTTTCGGCGTGTATGTTCCTGCCCTAGTAATGTACTTACCAAACTTATTGAATGGAACCCACTCTGATGAAACCTGCGCTCTCATAGTTGACTGAACCTAAGATTCACCACTGATTGAGCCCAAGTCAAGTACTGACCAAACCCTTTTCAGGTGGTGACGGAGCACGCATAAGGTACTACCAGATATTTCCCCAGTCTTCAGGACAGACACTTCTCTGAGGTGAATTTCTTCAGAACTTAATGTATACTTGGTACTATGACTTCATGATATATCTGGCACTTACTGTATAAGCACGCTCTTATTTCCATTGTCATAAGGTAGCATTGTAGACTTGCTCAAACGTTACTTGAACGTTCTGATTGATTCAAAAATTTTGCAGCTGTTAATTGCGGCTACAAGCTTCTCCGAGTCCTTGGAACAGTTTAGGACTTGTTACTCGTACTTTCATTCCTTTTTTTTTGTCAATCTTTCAGTGGATGAAAGGTTCCTCAGACCTTAAAAATACCATGGATCAGATTGAACTACAGAGCAAGAACGCAAAGATCTCATTGATACCAAGACTCTGTACTAGGGGCATCTGGTTTTTCAAGCTACTACTCAAGCTATCCAAGCTTGAGTAGCTTGAGTGTAGCTTGACTCTCCTTTTTGGGTGTTGCTGTGCTTATGCTACTGTAATCAACTTCACAGATGTATATTTTACACACCACATGCCTCATTGCAAATTGGTTTAGCTTCTACAGAGTCAATTACATACACTTTGAAATTGCAGTCTCATTTTGTGCAAGTCTTAGCTAGATATTTCCAACTGTGTTGGACAGCTTGCCTTGTGAATATGGTGATCCAGAGAGAACAGGTAGATCCTATGAATGAGGTTTTAGTATACAAAGGCAATGTCAATCATTTTAAAAGCCAAAAAATAGTCTAGACATATTCAAGAGGAACTAGGGCACATCAAAGGCATTTTAGGGGCATATACAGTGGCTCAAAAAATTGTCCACATGTTTGGCACTTTTGGAAAGATTGATGATTTTCTCACTAGTGAGCAGAGATATTAAGAAATGGCTAGTGGTGGTCAGAAAGGCTTTGATAAAGGCTACAATAATGTGTTTGTTTTGTCTTATTTAGTTGAAAACCCATGGAGATATGGCTGATTCAAGTTAGTATATCATTTGGACAATTTTTTGAGTTGCCACTTCAAAATCATTGTTGCCAGAATATGATGCCTCATACATGACATCATGAGTGGAGCTGTGGAGTATGCAATGTAAACATCATAATGATGTCATACCTGCCAGCTGGACCACACATGATGGCATTGAAATGCTCTACAGCCCCTATCAAAATTATGACACTTGCCATATCCACTCAGAAAGAGAATTTTCTCTCTCTCTCCCAAATCACTGCTTTACCTGAAGAAATTTGTGCTCAGGCTAGAGTATGGAAGTGAAGGGCTGCTTCCCTAGCTAGAGAGACTTATTGTGTCTAAGGAGAACCATAAGGCAAGGCACCATAGGAAGCTCTCTGCCATCCTGCTATCCAAAAAAATCGAAAATAGCAAAGCCAAAAATGGTTTACAGGTGGCCAAAAACATCAGTTCACTCCTTGTACAACCTGTCTCCACCTGACCATGCAAAACTCACTCCACAAACATGATGTGGACATCTCCAAAAAGGAGAAAAAGCCCAAACTCATTGCAGCTCATAGCAAGGCTCAGTTGCAATTTGCACAGAGTCTAAAGACTAAGCTGTAAATGATTAAAAATGGGCTATTTCATTAGATAAGAGCAAAATCAACTAGTTTAGGTCAAATGAGTAGCAGTATATACTAGGGAGGAGGGGCCAATCTATGAAAGAGATGTGTAGGAAAATGGCAACTTTGGAGGAGAAAATATGATGGTTTGAGAGTGTATGGGGTGGGAAGGAGCAAGAAAACTTGTGTTCATGGAGCAAAATATAGATTTACAGCAGCCTATGGTCATTTTGTGTAACAACTGTGTGGAAAGCCTGAATATTTTGGGTGTTTATCTGGAGGTGGCCAATTTTCTCTGGGACAATAACTTTTTCTGGTGCCCTGTCTTATGGTTCTTCTTGTCACAATATGTCTCTCTAACCATGGAAGCAACCCCTGGCTTCCATACTCTAGTCTGAGTACAAATTTCCCCAGATAAAGCAGTGGTTTGGGGGAGAGAGAGTAAATTCTCTTTCTGAGTGGATATGGCAAGTGTCATAATTTTGATAGGGGCTGTAGAGCATTTCCATGTCATTATGTGTGGTCCAACTGGCAGGTATGACATCATTATGATATTTACATTGCATACTCCACAGCTCCACTCATGATATCATGTATGAGGCATCATATTCTGGCAACAATGATTTTGAAGTGGCAACTCAAAAAATTGTCCAAATGATATACTAACTGGAATCAGCCATATCTCCATGGGTTTTCAACTAAATAAGACAAAACAAACACATTATTGTAGCCTTTATCAAAGCCTTTCTGACCACCACTAGCCATTTCTTAATATCTCTGCTCACTAGTGAGAAAATCATCAATCTTTCCAAAAGTGCCAAACATGTGGACAATTTTTTGAGCCACTGTAGCTTGAGTGGTAGCTTGAAAAACTGGTGACCCCATACTAGGAAGTACTGGAACTAGTTCTAAGACTCAGGCTACAAATTATAACTAAGTGAGAAAGTAATGAAGCATGAACTTGATGAAGGAGATTCATTGTTGGCATGTGTTCCTTCAGTACTTGAAAGGGAGCTCTGTAAATGGGTAAGACTCATTCATATCAGCACGCACCATTTTTGTCCTCTATGTGCAGATGCAAACTGCTTTGAATCTGTGTGGTGGTAGCTGAGGTAAATCATCAGCTTCTGGAAGCTGGTAAACAGGAGTCCTTAGCCAAAAATTTTTCCTGTTCCATAGCAGAAGCTCAACACCACCATTGTGGTATGATCTCTGCACTGCCCCGCTGGGACAGAACCCCTCCTTGGTATCCACTGTCAGGACCCAAGATAAAAATGTCGGTAACTGTTGCACAGATTTTCAGTGACTCACAAGCTTTCCATGATTGTCTTTCTGATTGCATCAGTGCACGGCTTGGCATTACGAAGCCAAATGAAATGAAGATGAGTTCTTTACACCCTCTTTCTGTGTGTGGCTATGTGCAAATTGTCCCAACTTCACCCATCTGTTCCTTTCTGTGTTGATCAAGTCGGTTTTTTGGTTTTTCAGCCTTTCCTTTCTGTTTTGTTTCTGAACACTTGCAGTGTCTACAATGCATCATAGCATCTGATTTCTTTCTTTCCTTTGCATGGTTATAGTCCTTTGCATCAAGTACAAAAAAGTCCATAAAATAATGTGTACATTAAAAGCTTGGACTGCAATGGCCTCGTATTCTCCATGATACAGCAGTGGCCCACAACCACTTCATCAATGGGTTCTTCCTAACCTACAGTTCCTCAGCACATGCCTCTGTTGTGGCCATTGTAAGGGTGACTCCTGACACATGAGGCAATCGCTCAACAACTGCAGGAGGAGATCCAAAGAGAAAAACTCAAGGATACTCACCTGCAGGGAAGGGGTATATATACTCGTATGAAGGCCTGGGAAAAGATCTACAAAACTGTACAGTTGAAATGAAGTAATAGAAAGGAGAGATCAAATGATGAACAATGAATGATGGATGATGAAACAATGAAACAGGGATAAACAAGTTGATGAAGTCCAGATAAAACAAGAACAAACAAGTCCTAAAGGAGAAGGGAAGGAAAAAGGAAACTGTCCCCTTACATCACCCCCCTACTAGATCTGTGGTGACCTCGACGCAGCACGCCAGTTCCTGGAATGATCAGCTTGTGGCACTCGCACCATTTTAACAGCATCAGGATGCCTTGCATAGAAGTCTGCCACTGCCTTTGGAGCATGTACCAAATCCTCTGCATGCTCCCATGAGTCCTCTTGTGGTCCATAGCCTTTCCATTGGACGAGGTATTGCAACTTTTTCCAACGTCCATAACGACAACTATCCAAAATCTCTTCAACCTCGAACTCTTCTTTGCCATCAATAATTTCAGGTCTATAACCAGGGGTAGGATTGTCAGTGTAGCAGTTGAGTTTGATGACAGGGAAGACTGGATGGAGGCATTTCACGGATGGGGGAAGTTTCAGTTTGTAGGCACCCTTGCCAACTTCTTGAAGAACAGTGTAAGGCCCAAGCCAATGGTGACTGAGTTTCTTTGATGGACAGGTTGTGTTGATGTCAGAGCCATCCAACCAGACCTTGTCACCAGGCTTAAAGACAGGGGCAGGGGTATGGCGACGGTTATAATATTGGGCATACTCTGACTTGGCTTTTGTGAGTGCTGCCTGTGCCTCTGTCCAGCCTGACTTGAGCTGATCAACAAAGTCGTTGACATTCTCCATTTCTGACCGCTGTGTGTGAGGCTCAAAACCCATACAAGGGTTTTGACCAGTGTCAATCATGAAAGGTGTTTGCTGAGTCGACGCATGGACCTTATTGTTGTAGGAGAACTCAGCAGTGGGCAGTAGCTCATCCCAATCATCCTGGCGTTGACTCACCCACTGACGCAGGTAACCTTCTAGCTCTTGATTGACACGTTCAGTCTGCCTGTCTGTCTGTGGGTGGTAGGCTGTAGAAAGTTCCTGTTTGACACCAGCCATCCTACAGAGTTCCTTCATGAAGTCCACAACAAACTGTGGGCCACAGTCGGAGCGTGCTGATCTGGGCATTCCATGGTGCTTCCATACTTCCCTGAAGTAGATACGTGCAGCTCCTTCAGCAGTAACCGTTGTATGAGTCCGAAGGAAGTGACCTCTCTTGCCCAACATATCTATGACCACCATGACTGCATTGTACCCATGAGCTTCTGGTAGTTCGACAATGAAGTCAACTGACACTGACTGCCATGGCTCGGTGGGAGTCTCAGAAGGGACAAGCTCTCCAATGGGGAGGTGACAACGAGTCTTGGTCCACAGCCCAATGTACCAAGACATCTGGGGCCACCAGTAGTTCTGTGAGACGAGTTCTAGGGTTTTGAACTGTCCAGGGTGACCAGTAACCTTGGTGTCATGGTGTTGGGAGACTATGCAAGAGTGGAGGTCATGGGAAGAAGGAACATAGATCTTGCCCCAGAAATACAGCAGTCCTTCACGTTCATCCCATTCCGCACTGTGAATAGAGCGAGTGTGGGACTTGTGCAAGGCTTGCACAGCACGCATGACTTGTTCCTCTAGCTCGTTTTCACGGACAGTGAAGCAGACATCTCTCATGATCTTGACTTCTTCACCAGTCAAATCAATTGCAGTAGAGACAGCAGCGATGAGTAGCACAATGTCTGAATTGTCATCAGCACCAGTACCATGATCAGGTCGGCAGGACAATGCATCGGGCTTGCCCATAGTGTGGCCAGGGCAATGGTGTAACTGGAAGTCAAAATGAGAGAGATACAGGGACCAATGGGCTTGATGTCGATTGAGCTTTTTTGCAGTTCAGAAGTACTCCAAGTTTTTATGGTCTGTCCAGATTTCCACAGGAAAACGTCCTCCTTCAAGGAAGTGTCTCCATTCCTTGAGGGCTCAGATGATGGCTAGCATTTCCTTATTGTGGATCTCATAGTTGCATTCAACGGCATTAAGACTCTTGGAGTAGAAGGCAATGGGGTGCCACTTGTCATCATCTGGAGACTGCTGGGATAAAACTGCTCCTGTAGTGTAGTCAGAGTGATCTGACTCCAAGTGATATGGTCGAGAGTCATCAGGCATGGTGAGGATGGGGGAGGAGGTGATTAGGGACTTCATGATGTCGAAGGCGTCCTGAGCATCCTTAGACCAATCAAACTTGCTTTTTGGGTCAGTTCGAACAGTGGTCATGCATGATGAGAGAAATCCTGGATAAACTGACAGTAGAAGTTGGTGAATCCAAGGAAGAAGGAGACCTCTTGCCACTCTGCAACACCAGACACCTTGACAGGGTCCATTTCGACATGATTATGAGAGATGATGACGCCAAGGTACTTGATGCGAGTCTTCTCAAACTCACATTTGTCCGCTCTAAGGTACAGCTTGTGTTGCCACAACTGGTGAGTCACACGACGATGCTCCTCAACAGTCTTGGTGTAGATCAAGATGTCATCAAGATAGACAGATACAGCACCCTCCATGATGAGATCATGGAGAATGTCATTCATCATTGTCTGGAAGGTCGCAGGGCTGTTGGTGAGACTGAAGAACATGACAAGGGGTTCGAAGAGACCACAGTTGGTGTGAAAAGCTGCCTTCCATTCATCGCCTTCACAAATCCAGATGTTGTTGAAACCCCAGCATACATCCAATTTAGTGAAGTATCATGCACCTTTGAGGTTATTAACAAGTTCGTCAATCAAGGGCAATGGATAATGGTTCTCAATCATCCTCTCGTTTAGCACATGATAGTCTTGGACGAGTTGGAGGTTTCCATCCTTCTTTTTACAAAGAAGACTGGGGACGCCATAGGGGATTTGGAGGGACGAATGGGACCAGTAGACAGATTCTCTGTGAGGAACTCATCAAGGGCCTTTTGTTCATTTGGAGCAAGTGGGTAGACCTTGCAATTGGCAGGTTTAGAGTCAGGGACTAACTCTACTGCATGGTCCCATGGTTTGCAATCTGGTAGCACATCAAAAGAGTCCTTGGAGAAGACATCTACGTACTCATAGAAGTGATCAGGGAGGCTGTCATGAGGGTTCCTCGAAGCCTTGGCATGTGCTTCTGCTAGACGTTGAGAAGTGGTGCTTGTCACTCTGATGAACTCCGACTCTGGAGGAACCAAGGTAACAAATATGTGGTCACCTTCCTCAATAGAAACGTTGTCAGGGAAGTCATCGCAGCCAAAGGTCCCGAGGTTGTTCATCTCATCTTCACCAGGGTCCAATTCAATAATGTGAGAATCTTCAAAATTGTGCAACTGTAGTTAACTAGCCAAAAACAAGCTCAAAATACCCCATTTTAGGTGCAGTCAAAAATTTTTTTGGCCAGACCTTGACCCCCTCCCCCCCACCCTATGTGCTGGATATGTGGCCTGCTTCCCCCTTGGTAGTATGGTTATCATTGTCAATGTCCATGGCAATGTCGACATGAATCTGGCAGAGGGGAATACTCTTGATGGTCTGAGTATGTCCAGAGTGATTTCTGTCTCTTGCATAGAGCTTAATGCGAAGTGTTATCACATTGAAGGTGATTCCCTGTTAGAATAAGTAGACAGTTTGCGCTTTTCAGTCACATGTGAATTCTGCATTGCGTGTATCAGCTGTGACTGAAAAATGCATTGCGCTGTGCTACCACTACTATTTAGCATCTCAAACATTCTCAGACATCCTATCACACATGGAATCATCACCTGAATCATCCACATCCATGTCCTCTTCCATGTCCTCATTGTGGTAAGCAGAGTTGACCAGAGTTGTTTTCTTGTTTGTGGTCAGATGGTTCAGGTTTGGGGCTAGACAGCTCTTCAGAACCTTCTCAGTTAGTAGCTTGGTCAGCCTGCAGATCCCCTGCTTTCTGTGTGTATGTGTGTTTGGGGAGATATAGTGATTACAAGTGATGGCTGTAAGGGGACAGTTTCCTTTTTCCTTCCCTTCTCCTTTAGGACTTGTTTGTTCTTGTTTTATATGGACTTCATTGACTTGTTTATCCCTGTTTCATTGTTTCATCATCCATCATTCATTGTTCATCATTTGATCTCTCATCATTCCACCTTTCTATTACTTCGTTTCAACTGTACAGTTTTGTAGATCTTTTCCCAGGCCTTCATATGAGTATATATACCCCTTCCCTGCAGGCGAGTATCCTTGAGTTTTTCTCTTTGGATCTCCTCCTGCAGGTGCATAGTATGTCAGCCTTGTATCTTCTAGTTCTGATTTATATATCTTTGGATATCCTCCTGCAGTTGTTGAGTAATTGCCTCACATGTCAGGAGTCACCCTTACGGTAGAAAAACTCCTCATTAAGTGGACTAGTCATCTTTGGCAAGCATTTCCTTCCAAGCTCCAGATACCAGTGAGAGCAACTCTGATAGTGCTCACACTGCTCTTGCTCCTCCTCCCACAGTTACCCAAGACTCCTCCTCCACTCCTCAGTTCTCTCCACCCTCTGTTTCTTCTGCCTCATTACCTGGGTCCCCCATGATGTCTGAAGCCTTCGATGCTCATCTGGTCTATCTAGAGCAGGCTTCTCAGAGTCAGAGCAAGCAACTCGCTGCCCTCCAAGGCTGAAATCCCCCTCCACCTCCACCTCCTCAACCCCCATCACAACACCCCACTTGACCTCCATCCTCTGCTTCATCTTCTACTCCTCCCTCTCATCACTCTTCTGGAGCTTCACATGCTAAGGCGTCCCCACCTGGCATCTTTGATGGTCAGCATGCTAATGGCCGAGTCTGGTGGACCAGTGTGATAGCACTGTTCGCTTCAAAGACAATATTGCCAAGATTATGTGGGCACTGTCCTACTTCCAGACAGGTCATGCTGCCACCTATCGCCAAAGCCTCATTGACCATGGACACCTCTACAGCTCCTCCTGCTTTGATACCTGGTGAGAATTCAAAGCTGAGTTCATCCAAGGAGTTCATGCCAGAAGATGAACGCACTCAGGCTAGTCTTACCCTAGAGGGTGTCTCCTACTTTCAGGGTACAGCTTCTGTTGATGAATATGTCAACAACTTCTGTGCTCTCATCACCATGGCAGGCCTTAATGTTGAACCTGTCCTCTACTCCACAAACCCTACTGCACCCACCATCAAGGCCCAACTTGAGGATGCAAAACATGTTGGTCAGACAGTGGTCCTCAAATTCCGACATGGACTGTGGCCTGCTTTAGAGAAGAAGGTTGCAGAGGCAGAGGCTTGTCCACAGGAATGGGACATCATGGCTTGGTATTCCCTGGCCAAGAGGTTTGATAAGCATGAACAGGAAGATGTGATCTTCTGTGGTGCTCAGAGAAGTGTGCACCCTGGTCCACCCAAGCCTACTTTCCCCTCTCGTGCTCAACCTCAGAGTCGTTCCCTTTTCCCAATCCAGTTCCCTACCCCTGCTGCTGCCCCTGTTCCTGCCCCTCGTGTGCCAGCCCCTGCCCAAGCTCCCCTTCCCCAAGGCATTCCCATGGAAGTTGATGCTTCAAGGCAGAGGTTCCTAGCCCACTGCACCTGCTACACATGTGGCAAAACTGGTCACTTCTCTGCAGTGTGTCCAGACTGCCAACATGAACATGTTCGCGTCGTGGATATGTCTGTTGATGACTGGCAGGAGATCGCAGAAGCATATGCAGCTTTCCAGGATTTCCAAGCTGCCCCGATGAATGAGCCCACTCAGGAGGATTTTGCCAAGGACCAGGAGTGATGGACACGCCCTCATGGTCAAAAAATAATTACTTTGCATGTTTATCTACAGACTCTACAAATGATAACAATTGTATCTCTGTCCCTGAGTCCATGTGTGAAGTAATGTTACGGACATGGGTCCGAAAAGACAATAAATCCGGCTTCCAGATATGAGTCCCAATAGTTCATATGTCCGTTGAACGGATAGGCCAGAATCCACCTGTCCGTTCAACGGACATATGAACTATTGGGACTCATATCTGGAAGCCGGATTTATTGTCTTTTCGGACCCATGTCCGTAACCATGTCTGGAGCCTCGATATGAGGTCTTTTTGTACTTTTTTCCATACATTTGATATGCCATGTGTCTGTGCACCAATCAAATCTACCAAAAGACTTCCAGATATATTGGCTTTCTGTTCAGATATCTAGTCTACGGATACATTATCTTTTTGTATTTATATCTACTTTCCCAATATATCTCATTTTCGTACACATATCCGGTCACATATCCATCGAGCGGAAATTTGTCCCTTTTCGGCGTGACGTTTACCCCACGTTCTAAAATTTTCACTTCTGTCACGCTCGCGGAAACACGTTTTGTTTTGTTTTTTCAGCCACGTCTCTGTGAAAATCTGGCGAATTTGGTTGCATAGCAATGCAGATGGTGTATGAAAGTGTCTACTGTTCAAGTTCTATGAAGGGAGAAGAGGGACGAAGATATAGACAGATTTCTGAGAAATCCATCACTTCCACTAGGGTACGAGCAGTATATTCAGTGATTCGTATTTTATTTTTTACAATGGTACTGCGTCACATTCTACATTCTACATCCCTACTCCTTCCCCGTCAACATCTACACCCGTGTCTTGTCCGGCCCTGGGTCTTACCATTACCACCAAAGCTTATGCGTAGGACACTGATACCCATCCGGATTCTTAAACAGGTACAGTTGATGGTAATCTTCAGCGCCCCACCATTGACCGGCTTCGATGAGGGAGGTGGCAATTTTCTTATTCCTGAAAGTTAAAGACAGAAAGAAAGAGAGTAAGAAAACATCAGCATCCAAATAAAGTATCATGAAGACAAAAGCAGAAGAACAGACAAAGACACAAGTAGTCATCCCATCGTTATCACGACCACACGATCACCATCCCACTATACTCTCTACTGGTCCTAGCCCGGGTAATACACTCCTCCTCCTCCTATACCTTCTACTCTTACATTCTCTCCTCAAGAAAAACACTAAAAGAAACTACTCACCTCGACGTAAAATGCTTCTCCTGAACCTCCTCTGTCACCCTCTTTGCGGTTTCGAGTTGGGAGGGAGAGTGGTAGAAGATGGCGGAGCGATATTCTGGGGTGTGGTGGAGAGGGCAGGGTTTAAAGTAGGGTATGGAGGGCAGAATTTGCACACAGGGTGCGTTGTCGGGTGGTGGGGAAAGCGACGGTTGAGGCAGACGTCAGAAACCAGCAACTAGGCAAGAAAGAGACAACGCACGAGTACCAACATCCGCTCCTTGCCTATTAACCGTCGTAGGATCATGCGTGCGGTAGAAAAACTCTGTTACACCGTCAGTATCCTCCCCATTACCCGTAGGTCGTGTACTCACCAACCAACTCGGCATAACTCACGACACTAGGATCAAACTCAATCCTCAACGCCTCTGCATGGTCCGTCGTCCCAGTACACACTTCTCTATAACTCGGATTCGTCACATCCTCCTTCCCTCCCGTATACCCCACACTCGTCTTGAGGATACCCTTGTTCTCCTTCGGAGGGTAATGCTTCAAAAAGATGTGCTCGACACCCCAGAAACAGCCTGCGGCAAAGGTAGCTACTTCTGGCGGAGCACCGGAAGAGGTTGCTGAGGACATGGCGCGGAGAGAGGAAAGGTCGATGGGGGTGCCAAAGAGGCGAGTGCGGAGGGAGGATAGCATGATGATGAATCAGATGATGGCGACACTATGAGGTCATCTGCTGACATGTCTTTGTTTCCCAAACGACTAGACTCGCGTGGCCAGTGCCGTTTGGATGCCGGAACGCGGCAGCGTCAGATTATAAGAACGAGGCCCTTTTAACTTTAAGGGCCTCGTAATGATTCTCGCTTTGGGTTTACCAGTTAGGCTCTAAAGTTTAAAGAGTAGAGCACCACCAGCCCCCGGTCCTGTGGACAGATTTCCCGACTTTCCTCATATTCTTCTTGCACGGTATGCCAGTGTCAGAGTATTCATATGAAGGGGTGTGGGCCAGCGCTGAGCGTGGCAGAAACGAGTCCAGTGAGTTCGACCACACTCCAGTGAAGATATTCAATGAAAAACGGATATTGTTGGTTCAATTTCTGAGAAAAGTACTAGAGTGTAGATCATTGTGTAGAATCAGAGGCTCAGAGCTATAATCAATATACATGAGAAGAAGATACAGCCCTTGAGCTCTTGAAAAGGGAATACTTACAAGAATAGGGGTGCATATTCTCTATTACCAGAGAAATTTGGAAAGAAATTTGATTGAGACAGACGGAGGAAATTGGGACAAACTCAACATAGCCACACGTGGAAACGCAGTGTAAAGAACTTGTCCTCATTCTTCGGCCTCGTAATTGGCGAACTACACCACAATCTTTTTTATCTTAGCTACAGCATAGCTTGCATTTTGATGGTCACCCGTTGTCGCAAATCATATAGCGGATATCCTCGAGAACTTTCTGAAAGACCGAATGGATTATACGTTGCTGAGATCACAGTTCAAAAACCGAACCCTGAATGAATCCAAGGAAGCTCAGTCAAATCATGAGTTTGCTCGTTCATACTAGGGAATGGTCTCAAGAGGGTGAGTGATTTCTGTGATCGTCAAGCTTTCATCAGGCTAAAACCTCAAACACATTTACCTCTTTTCAACATCTCACTACTTACTAAAGCGGAAAGACAATCTTGAATCAACGTTTTCCCAGAGTCAATGATTATTCTGAATATGCTGAAAAGTATTCAACGAATTATCATAAGATTTGTAACTATGCATATATAAGTATATATTCGCCTGATTATTGCCCAGTTATACTCCAATAATCAGACTCGGAACGAAATCGTGCACGGCAAGGTGTTGGGTGAGCTAAGTAAAGAGCGAAGGCTTCAGGTATATGACCAGTACTAAATGAAGCGCGCTTACCAGAAAGCACCATCTGAAAAATAATCCTCTACATTTTCATTGGGCAAGGTCGATATTTTGACAGCTGCGAGGGTTGCAGCGATTGTCAACCAGACTGTGTCATTGGCCATGTATCTACCGACGCAAACCCTAAATCGCGATCAGAAAGAAAATAGGAAAGAAGCTCAAATGTCATGCGTACCTTCGCCCGAATCCATATGCTAAAATGGAGTTTATATTGTCAAAGTGGCCATCCTTGCGCAAATGTCTCTCTGGGATGAACTGGTCCGGATCCTTGTAAACAGAAGGATCATGTGTCATTGCCCTGAAAGAGAGGAAGAATTTGTAAGAAATTCAGCTGAAAGTTCTGAACACTCACCAAATATTGGCATAGATTGATGTTCCTACTCAACGTTTAGTTCCTTGCAGTTATACTGTTCAATCAGATAATTATGAGCTGACCTTTGGGTATATAATATCCGTTGTAAATGATATCTTCCATAGAATCATGAGCCATGCCTAAAGTTCAAAGGAAAGTAAGAAAAGTACATATTTTTGTCAAAGATCAACACACCCATTGGAAATGCAGGATGCCAGCGCATCACTTCTCTGAATATAGCCTCAATATAAGGCAGAGAAGCACGGTCATCAAAAGTAGGCATTCTTCCCTTTCCGAGTACAGTGTCCAGTTCTTCTTGACCCTTGGATTGCACTTCTGGATAGATGCTCATTGCCAGGAAGAAAGTGGACATAGCAGTCACTGTCTAAAAAAAGCCAAAGGTAGCAAAAGAAGCATATCAAAAGGTGTCAACATTGAAATGATCTCAAAGCATATGCGGGTAACTTACTGTATCTGAAGCAGCTAGTGGTAAACAAGGCAATTAGTGAAGATGGGAGAACGAGAACGAGAATGAGAAGCTGACCAGCAATGGAGGTAAATCCAAACCATTTAATTCTATGTATTTCCTCATGATTTTCCGGATCAGTCCTGGAGAGCAATTTTGCAATGAGAGATGCATGGTCTCCATCTGACTTCTGTAGATAAGTAGTCAGACGTTAAATTTTTGAATTTAAAGGATGGAAATATGGAGACACTGACCATCTTCTCCTGAACAGCATCCCAAGGTTTATTTACCCCATCTTCAGTCACTTGTCCAAGCGTACGATGAGCAGCAATAAGTTGACCATTCGGAAACCATGATGGGAAATGTTGAATGAATGGTATATATTTGAAGCCATCCCAGCCAGGTATGAAGGAATTGCTGCTGACATTAAAGTCAATCATCTCTCGGTTGTGAACAGGCATTTCTTCCTTGTTACTTGAAATTTCTAGGTCGTATATTGCTGCAAACATGATCTTCTGAGAGACACTGTGACCAATGATCATAATGATTGTTAAGGAGATACCCGGATGAGAAATGAAAGTCAAGTGGTCAAGGATATAAGAAGACTCACGTAGATATTTGATCTTTCAGTGTGTGCTTCGAAAAGCGCAGTCCTTCAACAAAATCATAAATTTGTTGAGTTTGTATTGGTCGAAATTGGCTTGTCGCCTCTGCGCGGAAGATCTGATGGAAAAGTTTGCGGGACTTCCTCCATTTATCTGAGTAAGGTTGCAAGCCTGCAGAAAATGAATCGGATTGAGAAAATATTCTGATTACAATTTGTTGGTGAAGGCTGTACTCATGAATTCCTCTAGGTGAGATCTGCCAGTGTTGAAGCATTCTGTAAAATTGATTTTATATACACGGAACGAGCCTACTCACATCCCATCCAATTGTGTATTTGCCCTATCAGAAGTGATTCTAGCTTGTTTATCAAGGATGTCTCTGGCGGCTTGAAGGGAGTTAAGGACGAGGTAATGTTTGCCAAAGCGAGTAAAGTGGATGAGGTCGCCTGAATCCAAAACGGCGCGTATCGGGATGAGTACTCCTCATCAATTCGAATACCAGACGCACCGTATTTCTTGCCCCATTCTATGTATGTCAACCAAAACTTCTTCGATGGGACCTTGGTGCTAGGAAGGCCAGTATACCAGTAGCCTTTTGGGCCAGGGGGATAAGGATACTTATCTCGACTAGTATAACGAAGACTTTGAAAGCGGAATGAGACCAGTCGCGCAATGCACAGGATATGAATGCCAAAGGGGATTGTGTACTTACAAGAGGATGACCATCGACAAGCCAAGTATCGAACCCGCCATTCCTACCGTTGACGTCGGAGGGAGTCCATTGGGGAAAAAGTAGTCAATCATTTCTTTGAAAAGGATACAAACGAAGTTGGGGAAAGGTGTCCTATGCTCAGAATGAAGAAAGCTTCCAGTATATATCATACCCAGATGGAATGACTCCGAGCCTGGACTAATGTATGGACGGTGCCTTACCTACACAACACGATTCGCTGATCATATAGACTTCTTAACACTTCCAGAGTAGTCATGCATCAAACCGCTTCACTAAGTGTCATCTAGTGTCATCCGGAGAATAGGACCTCGCCGCTTCCCTGCTCAGGGTTGCGCCGCCATTTTAGAGATCGTCGTCAATCAGTCTGAATTCTGTGAGAGTGTCTTGGTATGTAGTGCATAAGAGTATGCCACTTATCCTCCCAGTCAATAGTCATGGCCCTCCTCTCCGAACATCACCTACTTTACCGTATCCGTCGTTCCTCTTTCCCGTTCTCCCATGCGAACCCATACCCAGACTAAGAGCAGTACCTACAACCCCGGCCACAATTCCCCATCGCGCTATCAACGTCGCCTTCTAGGCCGATAAAGCGAGAGATGCAGGCGATATATGGATCGTCTTAAGGACAGCCTTCAGTCGAGGGGTTGGTGATTGTCGCCTGAAACCCCTCAAAGTCTCTCAAAATCTCTCCTCCATGGCATGGCCTAGCAGTTGACGGTTGTGTGAAGGGTCGTTCGGAAAGGAGGATTGATTAGGCAGCCTTCATGCTCTCTTCCGGGATGACACGAATGCGGTCAACGTAAACTTGCGGTCGCATAAGAGCCGAAAGCGAGACCTACTGATATTTGCAAAACTGACGTCTCTCGTGCGTCCCACCACCCACCACCCGTAGACCGCCGACAGCAAGTCGTACACCCCTGTAAAATCGCGATAATTAAACATAATAAAGCCACTTACTTGAATCTGACCTGAAGAGGCTATCCGCATAAGACTTCTTAGTCGGTATTAGCTGAAGAACAGAGTTATGGCTCTAGGCTAATCATGTCGAATCACGAGTGAACGATGGAAAGCTTGAACCTTGACCCCAAGTAATATGTAGATTGCAGACTCTCGGAAACCTGTTACCAAGGAAATGAATACTGTGGCAACGGAGAAATGAAGAATGATTAAGAGACGATCTCAGGGAAGTTCAACCGCAGAGAAAGAAGACAACCAAAGAATAGAAAGCATGCGCTCAGGGTCCCGCCGTACTCATCAAATTGATATACACTTTAGCCAAAAGACTTTACAGCTAGACGGCCTAAGGGTATCTGACTGGAAGGTTGTGCCAGCGCTCTGTCATGTCGTAGTTCGGTTCTGTCCCTCGCAGTGTCTGCGTATGGTATATAATAGGCAGAGGCTAATGCCAAACAAGTACAAACAAATAACATCTATCCCTTAACCTCCTACTCCATCGTCGATTGGTCGTCGATCAGAATTGCAGAGAGGCTCGGCTCGATATACAGTGCGATGAATGGTAACGCAAACGCAAAGTAACCTCACCTCGTACAGCTAGCTGTCAAATCGATGATCAAGAGTGGTTCTGAGAACGAGGCGTGCGTGCGTTTTGCACGCCGTAATCTCATTGCACTACCCGAGTGTCCAGAATTTCATTGGAGCTTGTAAGCAGCATAGTTTGACGGACGTCGACAAGACAAGGCCTTTCAGTCAACCGTTCCCGGCGCATTGCGCAAGACGCCAGTCTAATTATTGATACTCAGCGCTCAGCACTATCATCCGATAAGGCTAGCGCTTCAGCATAGCTTGTATCTTTCCTGCTTCTACTTCACGTATCAGGTTTGGAACGTGTACGCTACCAGTCACTAACACCTGAACTCAAGTCATCGATGCGTCTTCAAGCTTGCTAAAAAGCGACCCTTGGATAAGGTGGGACGTATCAAGCCATCTAGACTCCAGGCCTCGCAGCCTTCTCCGATCCATGAATTGCTTCTTTGCATTCACGTGAAGTTAACATAAAGTAACCAGTCATCATCGATTGCTCCATCTTGCTCCATCGACGCACCGTGCTCCATGGCCAGCCCAATACATAACGACGTTTGGAGGCTCCATGGGCTGCAACTCGCCCTCCTCATAGTCATGTTTGCTTTTGGCCATCAAGACTCGCGCAAATTTATCGATCTCCTGCTTCAAGTGACAAACAATAAGTGGGCCAATATTGATGTCAATAAGGAAGTCAGACTTCCTTATTCAGTGTTGCCGGAGTCCGGGCCATGGCCCCATTGGCCCTGAACCGACCCCGGACCGACCCCGAGGTCCAGGTCCAGTGGCTATGTAAGACCTGACCCGGACCTGGAGGTCCGGGTCGAGGGTCAGAGGCTGAGGAGGAGGGCTGACCCGGTCCGGACCTCTGGACCTCGGGTGTCGGTATGACTGAGTTTAGGCACTTTGAGCGGCTTCGATGACCTTCTTTTGACCTTTTTGATAGAGGATCTGGTGACCTGAGTTGCCGTATTGGTTGCCACAGCGCGCTCTCACCAAAATAGCAGTACTCGGAAGATGCCGAGCATGACCTCGAAGCTGCATAAATGTTATCACTTGAGTGCAGACGCGCTGTGGCTCAGTTATTACAGTCATCATTGTCAATTCATACAGATACAACTACTAAATTACATTATTCCCGCTACGTAAGTAGTGGGTTTTTACGAAGCAATCAAATTTACGTTTCCATGGGCGATCAGTGATCGGGAGTGTTCGGTCAATCCGCGCCGCGGCTCGCATTCGCCCGTGCTTTAGTGGGCTTGCTGTTTGTGATCTGGAGCTCGCATTCCTTGTGTACCCGGGCCGGCAATTGCTGTCCTGTCCGAACACCCCTCTTCTTTTACCTTAGTCAGTGTGGGTGGGTATCTGCACGCGTTCACTGACCCCTGCTTTCCCACTCACATCTTCTTTGTCTACCTCAAGATCTGTTCGGCCCAACCACTACCCAACATCTTTCTCTCTTTCCTCTTTTCGTCATGGTTCTTCTCACCGTTCTCATTGAAGGCATCTCTGTTCTTTCGTATGCTTGTGACCAACATCTAATGAGTTCATTGCTCTCTGTCTCCTACGCCAAACAACGCGGTTTGCCTTTCCCTGAGTTTGAATCAGGCGTTGTCCGCTCGCTGCCTGTTACCATTCTGTCTGACTTGATACCTTTGATGACGGCAATTGACCTTATGCTCACAAATTACTGCCCCTATAACACTTCAGTGGTCCTGGGCAAGGACATTTTCGACGCCTGTCTGAGGGCAAGCCTACCAGAACTCCCTGGTCTTATTCAGAACACTTCTATCTCTGGTATTCAGAATGCAACCGTTAATACTTCTGTCTCTTCATCTGTATCTTTACCTCAAGTTTACTCATTCCCCCCTAGTAAAGACACTTTCCCCACTCCCATTCCACATCTCAATTGAGGCTGTACATTCACAGTATCCAATGGACCCTCATCGCACCACCCACTCCTGTCACGAGCTGCCTCTGGGTCCAGTGAGTCCACTTGTCCATGGCTATAGAAAGCTCTACAAGGAATTGGTACTTACCGTGTTCTAGCTCCCATCGTTGACCTGCACGGTAGTGGTAGCAGAGATGTGATCCCGAAGGCATCTCACATAGCATCATCCTCCTCAAATTCGGGTAACAGTGAATCATTCTTGATGGGTACCAAGGAGAACTACAGCAGCTGACTGTCCTGCCTCTGTAGGTACCTTGCCTGTCTTTCCTGGCAGTGGAACCTCCACAGAACATTGCGTGTTAACTCATTCTGGCGATGCCATGTTACCTTCTTATGATGTACCTCTTTTTACCCCTGCTTCCAGTTCTGTCCCTCCCGAAGTTGAACCAGTTCCTGGTCCCAGCAGTGTTAGTTTTGAACATGCACCCACTGCCGGTGAGCAAAAGTCTAAGGCCATGGAGTTATTTCGTGATCTCGCTAGTGGCCATTATAGTGCTGGTGTATGCTGCTCACCATTCCTCGATAACCCCATACTGTTGTTACATAACGCCCATAGTCATGGCATCGCCACAGATGGACTTTTCGACATGAAGGGTTTAAGGAAAGCCATTGTAAACCATATATTCACCCACAGCGTTACACTCCAACCTTGGCTTTCTTTCTGGAGGGCTGTGGGTACAGGTTCAGACCCCGAGGTGACCAGGAGACCGATCTCAACAACAATCTCGGAGAAGGGGATTGTTCTAGGACTGACTATTCGTCTTCCCATATTGTCAGCGTCTACAATTTCTGCAAGACGATTGGTCTACGTACGGAAGTTATCCAGTTGATTTCTTGTGACGGCCCTGAGGTTGCAGCTATAATGGGCTTTCATTCATGTGAGTGTTAATGTCCAATTGCCATAAGACATGAAGTGCTGATTGCGATTTTGAAGCTTGTGTCATGAATTTCATCACTTACAACTACGCAATATCTTTGTATCCCGATGCCACGTACTGCGAAAAGGTCAACTTGGCATTCGCTCCAGTGGGAGCTGCCGGACACTCTGCAGTCATGCGGAAGTATCAGCGGCGTGGCTGGCCTACGATTAGGACTATGGGTGCCCAACACTATCTCTCTCCCAACAAAGAGTTCTCCCATCGAGTCCGAGTCGTAGGGGATAGTTTGTGCAAGGTTGTGCCCATCTCGATGGAAGCTACAGCTGCGCCTGAGAGGCTACCCGATGATGTGTTCTTGAACTCTTGGTCAATTCGATTTGATCTTGTGGGTCGGCCAAGAATTGCATTTTCTTTGCTTAAGTCATGTAATGATCTCACTGTGTGTGTGGAAGAGGGTGTTGGATATCTGTATGGAAGAGATGAACGGTATGTTTTTGAGTCACCAACTCTGATACTTTGGACAATTTCTGACAGAACCTAGGGTATGCTCTGGAAAATTACGCGACCAAATCAAAGAAGGTTTGCTGTTGAATTTGGAACCACACAAATCCCGACTTGCCGCGAGTTCTGCACTGTTGAACGGTTTATCCAAGAATGACCTTGAACTGTGTGGTGAATTGTTCTGGTTCGAGGCACTTGTAGCGATTGCGATGGCACTCTGTGAGGGAGATGGGAGGGGTTTGACAGTGCGTGTATATTGCTCCTTAATTATAAATCAATCCTGACGCGTTGGCAGGTTGTAAGCGAGGGCAAGTTGATGGAAAGTGGTAGGCCATGTAAATGTATCACCGTGAAGTTCTCTGGTGATTTGGATAATCATACTCGGATGAGGGCCGGGGTGGCTGTGGATTACTTGTTGCGGGCCATGAATTGCGAGGCTGTCTTGAATGATGAAGGGATGCACTTCTACCTGGTGCAAGACCTGGTGTGATTGGGGACTGTGTGTGTATGATAGTATTTTGGTTTTTTGATGGAACGGTGATGATTGGTTTATTTGCATTTTCTAATTACTTGGTTGTACTCTGGAAGATATGTAAATTTAAAAAACGGTGGTAAACAAGCATTGGTGTGACAGCTGATAAGAAGCTGGCTGCGCATCGAGAACTCTCCCTTGATGGACTCTGATGAATGTATTGCGAACAGGGATCATGTCGTCGTAATTTGTCCTCAGTGGTCTAGTGGTGTTCTTTATCTGTGACGGGACGTTGCTCCTAAACACCTGATTTGAGATACCGAATACCCAAAAAGAATCCACTATAGAAGTTAAGCGGAAAAGACTCAGATCGATGGATCTTCTCACTATATGTCCATTGACGGGGATTGAACCCATCATGGTGCGCTAGATGAACAACACCACTAGACCATAGAGGACAATGTTTACTCTTAAGATTATTGAACGTACCGGTTGCGTGAATTCTGCGTGCCACCTGCGTGCTGCGTGTCGTCTCCATTAGGCAAGTCCGATATATCCGTTGGGCTGTAAGCGCATCTACATATGTACACCCTTTGAGGTCCTTCGTCGGTGTTTAAATCAAGTTGGGATTGCCGTACTATGAGCTCAGAAAGTGAAAGTCATGGATGTAAGAGGTCTTACTTGAATGGAAGGGATATCTACAGCGTCATGGTTGTATTAAGCTCCGTAAGAACTTGAACATTGGTAATGTACCTGCAAATTCAAATGAGTAAAGGCATATGTGAACCAAGTACTAAGTAGTATGGATTCAGCTATATGACTTTTGTTGTACAGCACAAAGATGAGTGGAGAACGGAGACAAAGAAAGAAGGAACACATTTTAATTTCACCTAAATGCCTCACATTTCGTGGGTTATTTCCTGGAGCAGAGCTTCGGACATACGCTTACAAATGGGTTGGGTTTTGTACATTGATGAGAGCTACACTGTGCGGCCGGAAAGTTGGTCTGAGGAGGACAAACTTTTCTGGTGGATGAGTCGTCCGACTTGGCGACACTCAGGCTGGCACGCAGGTGGCACGCAGACCGGCACGCAGGTACACGTGACCTGCGTGTCATCCCGATAGATCTGCGTGCCATCGGCTAAGGCTGAGCGCTGAGTGTCCACTCCTCGTTCACAAGACAATGAAAAATCTCAACTGGCACTCGGAACTGTGATTTTCACTTCAGAAAATAGAGAAAACTATTCATGGGTCTCACTGGACAAGGTCAGAATGGAAGAAAGCAGTCAATTTTTGCCTTAAGGCACGCCTTCGGCTAATCGTCGGCTAAGGGTCTGCATGTCCTGCGTGCCACTCTTCGAGGTCGAGAAACTGGGAAATCTCGCCTGCTCGTGTTCAGTTTCAAGCTAGATTTCAAGTTAATATAGGTGAATGATAAATTTCCCATCTAGAGACATCTTTTATACAAAATCAGCAATGTGTTGCCTTGCACTTAACCTCAGTAGTGTCCTTAATACCTATTTCATGGCCCTTGCACTCAGAATAATACATTTTGTCTTGTAAATGGGTAGTAAAAGACCCCAATGAGCTGAAATACATGGAATCACAAGATATATCCTGACACGCAGACACACAACTATCGGCACGCAGGCACGCAGGCATGACACGCAGAATTCAACATACCGTTGAACGTACCAACATACTTGAGTTTGGCATTGTTGCACTGAGCTCACCACGGCTTCACTGAGACCCATTATCATTGTTAGTGTCTTTCTCGTGTTAAGATCCATTTGGACTATGTTTTTTTTTTTTTTTTTGCTTGACATATGGTTCAGTTCGTATTGTTGGTTCTTTTAGGTATTGAGAGCAAACACAGTAACGGGATCGCGAGCCTATGCCTGGGTGAGCCTGCTGCCCGTCGGCGTGTGGGTAGCGGGCTTTGCTGCCCCGCCGGCCTTCGCCGATTATTTACAGATTCTAACACTTTTTATGGGTCCTACCGTCCTCCAAAAAACTTTTTCTCTATGTGGACCTGGGCCAACCCCGGACCGGCCCTCTTGACCCAGGTCCGCAGGTCCAGGGCCAGGGTCCAGTGAGAGGGTGGACCGACCCTGTAGGTCCGGGCCAAGGGCCAGAAAATTTTGGCTGGACCTGACCCGAACCGGACCTCGGCAACACTGGGAAGTCAAGGTAGACTTACTCATTTCCTTTCCTCCTCTTTCATCCTCGTATGCGCTCCACCAGTGTCGCTAACTTTGAATGATTAATGGTTATAGGTAGGCGACTTTGGTCGCATTGACCAAGCTACTGGGGAATTTCTCGTCGAAGGGAACCTTTATGAGCTGGCAGAGACGAAGCCAGTGATGGAATCTTACCCCGTCCAAACGACCGTCCCGACCAAATTCGAGAAGTACCTCTCCAAAGGCGTCAAGGAGGTGTCGATATCTCCTTCTGTTAATGTTGGAATGTAAACCCATGCTCCAAAACCTCTAACTTCGTACTCACTGTTGTGGTAGTCCATCTATCGCGGACGTCGGATTTGTAGGAAAATGGGAGTTCAAGAGTAATAAAGGGGCGCTACTGGTACTCCTCGCCCCTCGAATCAGCACCATGCGTGGCTTCCCGAAAAGCACCATGCTCGAGAAGAGGTTTGAGTCGGTGCTAAAGCACAGGGTCGTCTGTACGGACGTTGTCAGTTGCCCCGCGGTTTGTCTGTATCTTGGGAGGAATAGTGAGTCGATTGATCCTTCAATAAGTATTTGCAACTTTGATTAACTATATCTTACCTGTGCTAGAGGACCACGTTTTCGAGCTGTCGTTGAAGACAGACGCTCCGATTCCGGTTGCTGCACCAGTCACTGTTGGTGGCAACATTGACGTGAAGTGGAATTCCAATAATGCTCAGGGGCTTATCAAGGAAGGCGTCGACCCCGATGGGAAATATAGCTTCTTCCCTCTTTATGGGCTCAAGCAAGTCAACTGGGGACAAGTAGGTACTGTGGTTCGCGGAGATAGGAAAGTTGAGGAAAACGAAGTGTCAGTTCATTTTCTTTTCAGTATTTTTACTTTACTGACGAGACGACAATAGACTTGACGAAGTGTATGCTCCATGGAACGAGCTCGATGATGAAGGAGAAGAGCTAGATTTTGCTGTTGACAGTGGAGAGCCTATTGTAAGTCCAGATACTTACTGTTTGTTTTTGCCGTGTATTTGACTAAATTTCTGCAGGAATGAATGACAGTTTGATAGAGCCTTGAGGCAAGTGTAATGATCGTAGTAGGAGCAAAGCATAGAACCTCTGTACTCTGTGACCAGTGTAGTAATTGAGCAAGAATCAGTTTTTGTATCGTAAAATATTCGGACGGAGTACCAAGTTACAAGTCTGCTTTTTTTTGTGCTTTCGTTCAACTTTCCCTAGACATCCAACACCCATGAAGGCTTGGGCCACCGCTTCGCGTGGCAATAACGAGGCCCTTATTTGATTGGTTGTACTAGTACGCTGAGCTTCATCAAAGCGAGGATGATACTATGATGAAAGGCACATGGCAGGTATCGGCTTCGGGTGAGGCGCTCCTGTACCCATCGGGTCGAGATTTACTCGTAGCTTTTATACCAGGCTCCAGCCCTCCCAAAGCCTTCCAATTATCCACCCCGCCTGCCGATCATTCGTTCAACTCCCAACAGTGAGTCAGTAGACGTCAGGGCCACCCAGTCCGCGTGTGCAGCTGCGAAGAGAAGCTCGTCTTCGGGAAGTGTCCTGGAATAGTAGGTTCCCCGTTCTTCGCTAAGGACTGGGTGATGAATAAGGTATCTTCGGACGGTCGTAGAATTGATTGATCAGCAAGCAGGAAACACGATGGATAATTATGGATAATCGGTTAAACGCTGGAGTGGATACTGAATTGCGATATACCACATTTGGATCCTGGCGCATTTCACGGAAAACATCTTCAAAGCATCCGACTCGAAGACGACTGGCTGAGATCTACATACGGTTGGACGCTTGTTTTTCGTTGTCAAGGAGAAATCCTTACTGACGACCAGAGAGCCCAAAGCAGACACCGGAAAAACGGCCAGCCACAGTGGATAAGTCAAGGATAAGTACGTACCCTACCTACCTTGTTGCTGTATTGTTGCTACATTGTATCCAACTCCTCCAACTTCTCCAAACCCCTTCAACTATTCTTCCGCATTCTACCGAACGTTATTGTTTATCTGTGACTCTATGGACTAGCTACTCCGGAGCATGCTTAGAAAGGCCTTTTCCAATGACTAAACGACATACATAGTGACCTAGGCCTTCCGAAAAGGATTTAAACCCTCAAGGTCACGGTCTGCTTTGACCACGAACAGCACCGTCTTGCACCATCCTTCTTAACCGAAGACAACCATAACTCACTCTAACGATGTCAACGTCTACTACTCTGCCATCCCAAACCAACACCCAAATCCTCATCGTAGGCGCAGGTCCCACAGGCCTCGTCACAGCTATCTCTCTAGCCCAACACGGAGTCTCTCCTCAAGATATAACCGTGGTGGATTCCCTGCGTAAGGGAGAGAACTCATCTAGAGCTACCGTCATACACGCTGGGACACTCGAGGTGCGTCCTGCTTCTGCTCAATACTTATATCGTACTAATCTAGATTTTCATTAATGGTACGATATGCATATGATATGTATCACGATACACAGGCTCTAGACGCCATATCCTCCACCTCAGTCGTCGAAATTCTCCGCATTGGGATTAAAGGCATAGGCGAATACCTCACCGACCGACACGGGACACCCATCTTCAAGAGTTCATTCCCCGTCCTGGCTTCCTACACCAAGTATCCGTTTTTCGTCGCCCTTTCACAAGCTATCACGGAAAGAATCCTCGTGGAACGAGCGGAGGAGTTGGGGATTGTTGTTCATAGACCGTTTAAGGTTATTGGTATGATGAGGAATGAGGAAGCTGGAGGTAGAGGTAGAGGAGGAGGGTTGAAAGTGACGATGGAGAGCGGACAAGTTATAACGACGAATTATGTTATAGGCGCTGACGGGGCCAAGTCTATGGTGAGTAGTAGTGTGGCCTTCAACCTTCCGAGAACCTATGTACTCACCTGCTTGTATATGTATATGCTCCTTCCCCCACCCAACAGATCCGCGAATCAGCAGAAATCTCCTTCGGTGACCCCAACCACCCAGGCAGCACCGCACCCTCTGACTACGTCCACAAAGACCTCGACCGAATGATCATGGCCGACGTTTCTTTCGATCCACCCTATCCTTCTGGAATCGCACCCGACATCATGGCTATGACTCCCAGCGACAAAGGCCTGTTTCTCACCCTTCCTCTGGATAGCGATACCGGTCGCCTCTACGGAACCGAGGATCCGGTGTATAGGATTGGGTTTACGATTCCTTCTGACAGAGAGGCGCCTTCGTATGCTACGAAGGAATGCATTGAGGAGTATATCAACCGCCAAGGACCGTATTTCATGTCTTCGGACGAGAAGCTCAATCCGAGTGGGAAGAGTGTGCGTATTGGCAAGGTTCATTGGTCTTCAAGGTTTAGGCTGCGTTCTGCCGTAGCGGATACGTTTTCGAAAAGGATAGGTGATGGAATCGTATTACTCGTTGGGGATGCAGGGCATATTCATCCACCTGCTGGTGGGCAGGGTATGAACCTGGGCATTCGTGATAGTATTGGGCTTGGAAAGGTTCTTGCAGAGCATGTGAAGAAGTTTGGTGGAGATTATGGCAGGGAGAGCGAAGAGTTTGAGGTAGGGATGAAAAAGTTGGAAGCGTACGCAGCATCGAGGAGGGAGAGGGCACTGAAAGTCATTGGGTTGACAAAGGTGTTGGTCAAAGCGGCGACGGGGGTGGTAGCGTCTAGACTGTTTGCTTGGGGATTGGGGATGATTTCGATGTTGCCGTTGGTACAGAAGACGGCGGCTTGGAATATGAGCGGGCTTGAGGATAAGGTGGTTGACATCAAGGACATGGATGCGATTTGAATAGAATAAACCCAATTATATTATATGCCTATGTTACACAGCGAACGCTCATATTACAAAACCGATACATAGACTCCTGAAAAACAACGGAGAGGGTACATTAGCACAGGCATTACACAGAACGGGCGCCAAGGCTAGCGAACGCAAGGATAGAAGACAACCATAGAAAAAAAAGCAAAAAGAGGCAGATCGCAACTCACCTTCTGAGAAGCTCCTGTCTACGGGTACCCGACCCCACGCTCACCTTAGCAAGCTGAATCTTCCCCTGTATTGCTGACAGCCGGCCCAGACTCTAGCCCAACGTCCAGCATTGCAATCTTCTGACGATGACGGCCTCAACTGCAAAGTGCGTCACCGTGCATTATACAACGAACCCCACCCGAGCGGAGATTGAGGAGCCTAAGCCTAAGTAAGAGAAACAGGCAACAGGCAGCATGGAAAAGAAGAAAGAGTAGAGAAATCGCAGAGTGAAAAAAATCAATAAATAAAAATAGAAACTTGAAGCTGAGCTCTCAAGCCGTTCAGTGCAAAAGAAGGATAAAAAGGCTACTGGCACCGCAGCGCAAGACGGAGGAAAATGACAGCGACCAACAATGATGGTATACGGCGAGGAGAGGGTATATTTGGGAAGAGAAAGAGACGGAAAATCCCAGTGATAATATATTCATCCTTACTCGGTTAGGAGGGAGCTGCAACAATCATCGCCCAGTGTCTGCGGTGGTGTAACTCTGTCCTGTATAGGTGAAACATCGTTAGTGTTGTTGTTCAGAATGACGACGACGGCAATTGAATAGCAGAGTTGCGTTGAGGAGTCGGTGCAAAGTCGGTTTCCGACTGCCATAGAATGAAAGGAAAGAAGACAATGAAAAAAAAAAAATCGGCAAGAAGAGATGGAAGCAGAATCATATGAGAATCTGTAAACTCACTGTCAAGCGGAGAACGACAATCTAACTGCTCGTGTAGACCTCCTTTTTTTAGGTAGGGAGGGAGGGCCGAGTTTGCACCTAGGTCCATGGACCGTCGACGGAGAAACAAAGGGGAAAAGCAAAGCAAATGTAAAGGTAAAAGCGAGATAGTACGGTCGGAATAGGTGAGTCGGTTAGGCACCACGAGTAAGTATGAGGAATATAGTGAGGAAAGTGGTGAGTAGTGAGAGCGGTAGGAATCCATAGCGGGCAGAACATGAAGAGGGAGAAGAATAAGAGGATGGGTATTTGGGTGGAAGGTATAATAGTTATTGGAAGAAGGAACCGGTGGGTTGAGGAACGAGGTAGAGTGGTGGGGAAAGCGACGGCCGGGGTAGACGTCAGAAACTAGAAACTACCAAATATAGAGATGACGCACGAGTGCCAACATCTGCTCCTTGCCTATTGACCGTCGTGGGATCATCCATGCGGTAGAAAAACTCTGTAGTAACGCCGTCAGTATCCTCCCCATTACCCGTAGGTCGTGTACTCACCAATCAACTCGGCATAACTCACAGCACTATGATCAAACTCAATCCTCAACGCCTCTGGATAATCCGTCATCCCGCTACACACTTCCCTATAACTCGGCGTCGCGTCCTCTTTTCCTCCGGTATACCCCACACTCGGCTTGAGGATGATGCTTCAAAAAGATGTGGTCGACACCCCGCCTGCGGCAAAGGTAGCTATTTCGGGTGGAGCACGGAGGAGGTTGTTGAGGACATGGCGCGGAGAGAGGAAAGGTCGATGGGTGTTCCGAAGAGAAGCGACACTATGAGGTCATCTGCTGACAAGTCTTTGTTTACTAAACAAAGGCAATGTTGGCCTTCAAAAGTTCAAACCCTCATGCCGATTTGCAATACGGCCTAATGGTCTAGTAGTATGATTCTCGCTTTGGGCTTTCCAATGGGGTTTGACATTGCGAGAGGTCCTGGGTTCAATTCCCAGTTGGGCCCTTGTGTATTGCTGTTTCTTTTTGCCTACTCACATTCCTTTTTATCGCTAACGGGACTGTTCGCTAGGCTCGATCCGGTGTGGTCAAGCCGCACTGCACGTGTCCACTCACGTCCTGCATACTGAGTACTCGGCTTGTACGAACCCATCAAAAGTCACCATACGTTTTCATCAATGTCGATGATCCTCCCGACACCAATACTTTTCTTTTCCTCACATTCCTCAACCTTCCTCAGACCTCAGACTCAAACCACTCAGACTGAACCAAATCGAGTCACGCTAGAGGCTAGCATCGTCACGTCAATCTTTGGCTTAGGGCTAAATAGTTTCTCCTCAAGTCTCGACCCCCTCTTCCCTTTAGTACTGTCCATTGTCAGACGAAGGCTTTGTTTACCAAACAAATACTCAGTTTCACAGCAACTGCCAACCGCGATGTTGGCCATTCTCAGAGTCTCCAGCATGGTCTCAACCTCTCTCACCGTGGGCGGCTCGGATGGATTGCACTCTGAAACATTCGTCTCATTCCAATTCCTGCCATGGAGTCTATTCATGCTTTTGCAACTACGGCCCAATGGATGATTCTAGCGTTGGGTTTGCGTTGCGAGCAGTTGCGAGGTCTCTGCAGAAGGTCTAGAAGCACATATATTGGAGCAACAAACCCAAACGATTGATGCAGCTCTATCTTGGCAATGGGCGCTTTTCGTCGGTCAGCTGTTTCGTCTTCTATGCTTCTATTAGTACGTTACTGACATGCTATGCCCTCTACAGCTTTCAGTCAAGTCATAAAAGTGGACAGCTTCATATTGTTGGATTCATCCCCCTCTAGATGCAATCCTCCTCGTCCCCGCCGCGGGTAGCAGTGCTTTTGCTCTGTTGCTGCTTCTTGATTGCCTGCGCTGCCCCTTTGGACCACAACAGACGGGGAGAAGACGACACGACTCCTGCTAGCGACAGCGATGCCAAGCGCTCGATTCAGGACATCGTTTGGAGCTGCTTGGCGACTATCTTCGCATGCGCCTGGACCTCTATCCATCCTAATATTCCTCCTATCAATGAAGGTCGCGTCAAGAGCTTCCTTCGCCGGACCGGAATCACCGTGCTAGCGCTCATTGCTCCCGAGCTCATTGTTATATGGGCACTGAGGCAGTGGTTGGTTTCTCGTCAGATAGCCAGGGAATATAGAGGTGACGTTCTTCATTTTTTCTCGCAACAACTTCAGTACATCTAATTGGAAGCAGGTCTTGGTTGGGAACAGGTCCATGGATTTTTCGCTATCATGGGCGGCTTTATGCTCTACGACGAACAAGGGAATGCTCGACACGTCGTCTATCCTCGTCGGCTATCCATGTTCCTCGATAGTCCTGAACTACGAATTACTGCAGAGGAAATATGGGACAAAAGCAAAGGGGACGTGCTGGCAAAGGGATTTGTTATATTGCAGACAACGTGGTTTATCCTGCAATGTATTGCTCGAGTATCCCAAGGATCAACAATCACCCAGCTGGAAGCCCTGACCCTTGCTTTTGCTGCTCTCAATGTCGTGATCTATGGTCTGTGGTGGAACAAGCCGCAGGGAGTGGAACGTCCCGTTCGCGTCGCACGCACTGATTCGGATGAATGTTTCCTTCGTCTGAACGCTATGGGTATCAAAGAGCGTGATACGCCTGTGATAGTCTGGCGTCGCTGGTCTGGTCTGTCGGCAATATTAAGGATACTCTTCGGAAGCGATGATGATCATTTCCTGGAACGCGAAGACGTGGCTCCGAATTTTGAATCTGATTTTCGTGTATGTTGGAACGCGAGCGCTATAGTAGAAAGTCCCTCAGGCATTCAAGTATCCCATGGTCATTACCCAGCCATGCGAGGGGTGTCCCGACATTTTATACAGGATGGCAAAAAAGAGGATCCCAAGAGTACTGGGACTCTCAGGGTTACCGTCATATAAATTATCTGCTGTGGCTTTTCATAGGTTCTCCGGCCTTATTTGCGGCGCCTATTGCAGTAGTATTTGGTGCCATCCATTTCATTGCATGGAACTCTGTCTTCTCAACGAATACTGAGCAACTTTTGTGGCGCGTCTCTGCGGTGGTCATGATCTCTACACCCCTATTTCCAATCTTTTTCTTGCTCTTGTTCTCTCTTGCTTACTCTCTTAAATCTCATTATCGTTTGGTGTTCTTCCGTTGGCTGTGGCAATCTATGCTTCTCTTATATTTCATGGCTAGGTTGTACTTGATAGTAGAGTCTTTTGCTTCGCTACGTTCTCTACCACCCAACGCTTTCCAGACAGTTCAGTGGACATCATTCTTCCCGCATGTTTAGTCTTCTCTCACGTAGGACTGGTATTGGCATGGACTATTGGATTATTCAGCTTTTTGTCAGCTTGTATTCTGTACGGACGGACTTTTTCATGGACTTCACATCGGGGGGGCAGGGGGGGGGGGGGGGCGTTCTGCTAGTATGTACTTTTCAATACATACCTTCGCCAAACCTTCATAGCTTCAAAGGACTGAAACACTTCTACACGAATAGCTTTAAGCGTCACAGTTACAGTACTGCACAGGGAGTCGCTCACAAGTCGTTCAACCTTTCAGCCGTCATTACTCCAAACCCTAGGGAGAGTTAGGGATGGCCACCGTACTGTCCGTACCCACGGTGCCAGTGGATACGGATGCAATCTTTGTTTACCAAACAAACTCTCTTTCCCAACAACCGCGATGTTGACACTCAGATCTCTGGGGAAGTAAGTCAACGTCTCTCATTGTGCAGTGTACAAGCTGTTGGAGCCTACCCGTCTCGTTCAGACCGTCGGCATGATGTTCCCTCATGCCGATTCAAAAATACGACGTTCTGGTTTTGCGTCCTGAATCTCTACATATATTATGCTTCTAGCTTTTGTATTTGGTTTCCTTTCCTGCCTTGAAATTGCCTTCTTTTTTCCTTTTTGACTCAAGTGATTCACAATTAGGACCTTAATTCAGGATTCAGGATGCTCTTCAGGCTTCAGCTAGTAAGCAGATACGTTACATATAATGGTGTCTTCCTTTTCATCCAGTGCAACTTGCAACTTCAACTTCCTCAACGTTGCCGTCGTCGTCAAAGTTTCGGGGAAAGAAAATCAAAAATCAAATATACGTATACGTATATGTACTCACAACTCTCAACGTCTGGTCTGGTCCTTGCCTGACCACTAGTAGGCTTGTTCGCGCTGATTCGAGTCATTCTCCTTGGCTCAGTCATGTATATGATGACACGCGCGTTACATAGGTATACAAGAGCAGAACAGCCAGAGACCAGCATCACATGTAGCTTATCTGCTGCAGGAATTCCAAACGCCTATCTTTTAGTCCCATCTGCTGACTCTGCGAATACGAGACCAAAGTTCTATGTCACTATTGGTGAGCGTCATTTGCAGGCCATCAGCCTCTGAAATCAACATATCACCATTTGTTCGTGGTACTAGGAATGAATCTCATGAATCCGTTGTCGTTCATCACCAGTGCGTCTTAGTTGGTGCTCGTTTCTATTATTGAAAGATGCTTGCGGCGAGTCTATTTCAGCTACAGCGGCAGCAACGGTCCTGAATCAGAAACTAGCAAAAGTGTACGCGAAATGCACACCTATGAAGGAAGGGCAGCACCCTACTGAGGCTCGGACGGAGCTCGTTATGCGGCAACTAGAGGTGATGCCCGAAGCTCACGATTTTTTAGACCAAATTTTGATAGCGTTCCATAAACAGTCCCAGCATACTTAATCTAGATTATAAGGGCTCGATGAGTTCTCAAAATGACACTCTGGTACAACAGATAAGTATGTTCAATTCCCAGATTCTCGTTAAAATCCGTACTTTGCACAACGTTCCTAGCCTCGTTCGATGCAGAAGTACCTGCGAGATTGATCGCTCCTAGGTTTGATTTGAGCCTTAGTATCTCATGGTG
The DNA here is from genome assembly GCA_013368315.1 of Tetrapyrgos nigripes. Taxonomy (NCBI): domain Eukaryota; kingdom Fungi; phylum Basidiomycota; class Agaricomycetes; order Agaricales; family Campanellaceae; genus Tetrapyrgos; species Tetrapyrgos nigripes. The sequence continues at coordinate 455,729 of JAACJM010000023.1, forward strand.
CTTGGGTACTACTAGAGCTTGGTTATGCACCATTTGTGTGATTGATACGCAGCAATTCAGCGACGCGATGAAACTCGGTCTTTTCAGCCATGCACCGGGCTCACGAGAAAGGTTGATAGCCACAGACACAGATATAGATATACAGGATCACTAGTACGTCGATTTAAACTGTCCTTTAAGCTTTTGCTTGATATGAATACTAAAACCTCCTTCCTCGTGATCTTTCCCGTTCCGACTTAGAACCCTCACTTTCGTCAACCGCCATACAGACCCAGCACTTTGTACCATTCCCTTCGAATGAATGGTCGCTCAAGTTTCTTTTGCATCCCCTACAACGTCTGGTCCTTGCCTGACCCCTAGTAGGCTCGTTCGACAGGATTTCTAGAGGGAGGAGCGGGTTCCTTCTGTACACATCCCCTTGCAAGGGCTGGTCATTCTCCCAGATACTGACGTATCGAGCACTTTGTTCCGGAAGCTCAGTCCCCACCAATCTCTTCTTTAGAAAATGGTCGTAGATAATACCAATGATGTAGACGTCCTGAGCGGCGTAGGAAAGATACTGTGCCGATAGAGGGCGTTGAAGCCATTTAGTGTGGTCGACTGGATGATATTAATATCGATAGCACTGCGGTAGATCAGCTAGTCCCAACTCACCGACCGTTTTATCCTGAACCCCTAGAATGCCGTGGTCCTTGAGGCACTTTGCGACACCTGGCAGCATGTGAACTTGCTCATATCTTTCCCTCTTCCACCCAGTCACCTCGCCGTATAGCAGATACCCAATCAGCCGTCCACGCTGGTTAAAAGTGGTCTCCCCACGTAGAGTTCGGGACTGGACATCGGCAAGCTGGACATCGACGACGTTCTGAATGCGAATATTATACTCGAAGAAGAGAGCACAATAGTCCATGCGCCCGTCAAAGACCACTTTACGGACATCCTTCGACTGAATGAGATCGAGAATAGGCTGAAGCTCCTCCTTCGTGAGGGCAAGAGCGTCAATGACGAACGTACGCGCTGTAGATACAGGCGTAGTACGTATACTAATGAGCGACAGTCTTCCTCCTTTGTTACCCAGGCTCAAGGCCTCGCAATCGAGGATGAGGGTCGAACAGCTCTTGAGCACGCCAACTGCTTCCCGAATGGTTGTAGCATTGTCGCACAGTAGGAATCCCGAGTCTTGACGCCGGTTGCTGGTAGCTGGCAACGATAGGCGAGCGAAAAGTGCAGAGAGGTCGTTCTGGGAGGCCATTATGAGACAATCGCTCAGACTAGATTAGGTGGCGCCTTAATATCAAAGTTTCTTGCGTGCTCTATTTGGTTTCCGCTTGTCTCAAATGAAATTTGGGCCAAATGGCACGAGTTCCTGGACGTCCGTTTTACTAGAAGGCGACAGGCGGCGGCATTAGAAGCAATTGAAGCATTGCACGCCTGTCAACAGTGGTCCAGCCTTGACAAAAGCAAGTCTCAGGACCACTAGACTGCATCCAATACAAACGGCACTCATTGGGGCCCACACGAAGCGGATCTTAGGTGACAGATGATGCAACGATGATGGCGACACTATGAGGTCATGCCAGTGACAAGTCTTTGTTTACCAAACAGCCGAATAATCTACAATCTTTCTCGATGTCCTCCATTCCACTCTCACACTCATCCGCTCATATCACCTTCTAATGCCGCCGTCTCTGATGCAGACCGAAAGACGAGAAGAGTGAGAAGATACGAAAACTGGTGGTTGGGTTTTTGACGGCGTTGCTTGGCGGAAGGGATTACAGGGAACAAAAAGACGAATGACCGACTCGAAAGAGGAAAGGATCCTGGATAACGCGTACAGTCTAAAAGTATGAGTATCACCGCGATAAATAAACTGGGGTAAAGTGCCATCGCTTCGCGTGGCAAGCTACGGGGCCCTCAGATCAGGGGAGGAAGCAAGGAGGAAGACAAGGCGCACCCTGCTGCTGCCTTGGTTATGCGTTTGTCTGAGGAAGCCGTGAATGACATCATGATGGTCTCAGATCTATGATCGATGAGCGCTTGCCAAGCACCAATGAACAGGGGTGGGAGTTTGAATTTGAACCCGTGGAATGGTTTTCGAGGTCGATCTAAGTTAACTCAGCCTAAAGGCCTCGTAATAACACTGCAGATGAATGAACGCGTGCAAGTGACATTGACAAGCATACCTATGCATTCGCATACAGTACATCACGCCTCAGCCTTTTGCTAGCGCTAGCAAAGGACCCAGATCAAATAATACTTATAGTGAATAGGGTTGTCGTTGGTCCCAGTCAAAAACCATCAAAAGTTCAAACCAACTCCGTCCCCTTTCTCGCCAACATCATACGAATACCCAGCAAAATCACCAAACCTGCCAATACGGTCAGTGTTGCCGAGGTCCGGTTCGGGTCAGGTCCGGCCAAAATTTTCTGGCCCTTGGCCCGGACCTGCAGGTTCAGTCCACCCTCTCGCTGGACCCTGGCCCTGGACCTGCCGGACCTGGGTCAAGAGGGCCGGTCCAGGGTCGGACCCGGTCCACATAAAGAAAAAGTTTTTGGAGGTAGAACACACCAAAAAGTGTTAGAATCCGTAAATAATGTATTGTAGTACTTGTATTTGTGTAAGCTAACAATGATTACCTCAATAACTGAGCCATAGCATGTCTGCACTTGAGCGACGACATTTATGCAACCTCAAGGTCATGCTCGGCATCTTCCGAGTACTGCTATTTTTGCGAGAGCGCGCTGTGGCAACCAGGGATGCAATTCATTTCACCAAATCCTCTATTAAAAAGGTCAAAATGATGGTCCTCAAAGTCGCTCAAGGTACCTAAACTCTGTGATACTGACACCCGAGGTCCAGAGGTCCGGACCGGGTCAGCCCTCCTCCTCAGCCTCTGGCCCTCGACCCGGACCTGGAGGTCCGGGTTCGGTCTTACATAGCCACTGGACCTGGACCTCGGGTCCGGTTCGGGTTCGGTTCAGGGCCAATGGGGCCATGGCCCGGACCCCGGCAACACTGAATACGGTGACACCGCTAAAGATGATTGCCTTGGACCACTCTAGATCAACGCCGCTATGGATATTGTCGGCAGTATTGTTGGAGCTGGAGTGTAAACCTCCAAGTAGTCTCCCATTGATTGGATGACCGAAAAGGATGCCAAATCCAGCGAGGAAGTATGCGATACCGAAGCGGACTCTGTGTGTGTTGGGAAGCGAATGGAAGGGAGTAGAAGAAGGAAGAAAGGAAGAAAGGAAAGAGGAAAGCAGCTGGTCAGTACGACTATGACTACGACTTCGATATGATGCGCAAGTTGGAACCGCATTCTGCCAATAAAGAGAAGAGCATACCCCACCTCATCTGGAGTCCTGGACAACGCCGCTAGACATGCTGGACATAGAGAGAGAACTATACACACAGCCAAGTCAGCTTCCTCAAGGTCATCAAAGCTTGAGGGAAAGAAAATTAAAAGTCAAATGTACGTATACTCACAACCCCCAGAGAAAAACCCATAAAAACCCGCAAATGCCGCTATTCCACCGACCCTGACCCGATTCCAAACATCACGAAATTGAGCGCTCCAGCGATACCTATAGTAGGAATGATAACGTTGAAAAAAAGGACCGATACGGTCTGCGAGGATGTTTGGTAGGAGGCGGCCAGGTAGAGAAGCAGCGGAGAGGATTGCTAGCTGTATTTGGTTGGTATTTCGGTGTGGATACTATGAGTATGGGTGTAGACAGTCAGTAAGTACTCTGATATGTATGTTGCAATACTGGGATAAGTATGATATGGAATGAAGCGTACGTACAAAGTAAAAGGTGATGTGATTGTCTATGTCATGCAGAACAGCGAATAATTGGAGGTATAAATCTGGCAAAACGGAAATGGTCAGCCTGGCCTTTCCAGTGTCAAGAAATACGAAAGGTCACTTTAAACACTCACAAGGAAAGAATAATCCCAAGTTGATGAACAGGCAACTAAGTAGAGAAGGACATTGAAACATGAGTAAAATCAAGATGAATAGTTCATAGTGATAGTCATCATGAGGTAAGGAGAAACAAACTCAGTGCTCACACAAGAATAACCAACAGGTACGGCAGGTCCGTCATAATACCCTTGATGTCAGGAATCGCTTTGGGCTTCTCTTTGGCAGCGATATCAGGGTCATCCAGTCTTACTATTCGATCACTCATGAGTAAGTTCGCAAAGATGAGAAGTCCAAGGACGACGAAATCAGAGGCTCTGACACCCCACGCGAAGCCTACTGAGGGCTTCTCGAAGAGCTGGTTGAGCATGATAGCGAAGAAGATGCTTCCTATGGAGGATCCTGTTGTATTAGAAGTTTATAGGTAGTTATAAGTTGAGTATTTAACGAAAGTCAGAGACATAAAGGAGAAAGTAAGGAGAAAGACATCGACATACCAGCTGTAACAATATCCATAGCCAGTCCTTTTCGGTCTTTCCAGTGACGCGCCTGAACGGCAATGGCTGGTACATACAGAAAACCAGCTCCTATCCCCATTCCAAGGCCTTGTGCGAGAAATATTTGGTAATATTGGTCTGTATGCACAATTGACACCATGAAGAGCCTGCAGATGTTCAAAAGAAACGTCCGCAGGGAATGGGCATAGTCAGACACATGGTTAGCGTTGGTTCATGATCAAAGGAGTGGACAAGAGTAAGAAACGTTCTTACGAGAAGACATAAAGAACAGATCTGAACAAGGTTGCTTGACGGAAATGACCCATGTCCAAAAGTTTCCCTGCAGGTAATGCCATGGCAAGCAGGAGAAATGTTTGTGTGGATCCAAATCCAGCTGATTCGGGAAGCAGAAGCCATTCCGGAGCGGGTATACACATCTCGGTAGACCCCGAATTAGTGTTGTAAACGGTCCGACTCGACAGCGGCTAGCCGACGAGCCGAGCCGGTATTAGAGCCACGGCTCGGCTCTGACTGGCTCGCGGCTCGAGTCATCTAGGGTAGGTCAAAAATTTTGTCTGTGTGAAGCAGTCAGAGTTCCATTTCAGAGATGCCAACAAGCATTGGCTTCCTCACTTCCCTTATGAAGATGGCTGGAGCCTGTCAGCCTTGTTGGAAATTGAAGTTGTCGAACCTCGTCATGTCATCCTTGGCATGTTCCCACGACCTCGCTTACACCTCATTTCTTGTGATTCGTAAAATACACAGGTAAAACTACTTTAAATTACTCATATATACTATTTACGGACTTGAGATAGCCTTTCAGCTTTGTAGGTAGCAATAGTTTGCTTTTTTCCGTAGACGATTGGATTTCACCGACTCTAAACGGCTAGAGTCGGAGTCGAGTCGATTTTACCGGCTCTGACAAAGAGCCGAACCGGAGCGGACCATAGCCGACCGTTTACATCACTACCCCGAATGCATTGGCATATCCAAAGGCCATGGCGGATAGACATCTGGGTTAGGGGCGGAAGTATCGAGTCAATATGAGATGAACTGGTAGTGGGGCAGAAAGACAAGAACCGTACCCTCCAATGGCCGTACACCAAGCTCGAAGGTCAACGCGGTCACCAATTAGATATGAAGGAGCTGTGGGCCACCGCTTCGCGTGGCAGTAACGAGGCCCAAGTAATCAGTTCATGGATGGTGAGCAGCGATGAGTAAGGGTGAAAGATGATGAGCGTTGCAGATCACGCGTCTTTGCGGCAACGGCCGATGACCGGTTACAGTGATCAAATGGCACCGGGGACCGGTGGAGTTATCGAGCATAGCCACACGCAGAAACGTCAGGTTATAAGAACGAGAAGACCCTAAAGGGCCTCGTAATGGGCTGTCTTCTGACACGATTGGGGAGTTTTGAAGGCTGTAATCAAGCAAATCGTCAGATTTAGGACGTCGAAGAGGGTCATTCGTAACATCAGAGTCATTCTGCGACATTGTGGGTCTACGACGAACTTTGCTGAGCATCTTCGGCTGGAGAGGAGGTATGGAATTTTTATATATGTTATTCATGTCATCCATCTGTGCCAACTAGGTGGATATGGCCTTCAAAACTGATAGCACCGGTATATGCTCCGGCCCAGAAGTCTACCTGGCAGAGTAAACCCCTAGTATACTGCCCATCTAGTTTCCATTAGCGTGACTTCGGGAATTTGAACCGTGCTAAAAAAGACATGCTAGTATAGCAAACCCCTAGTATACAGGCCATGGAAGATAATATTTCGATAATACTTGTAAATGAAATCGGAGATACATTACAAAAAGGCTCCATCGCGATTGTTACAGGATATCCAATGCGTACGTACCCGAGTGGAAAATCTCTCCTTGGTGACGACAGATACACGAAGCAGTAATAAAACAGCAGTTCATTCATGGAAACTTGAAGTAGAAGCCTGAATAAGATAAAGAAAGGGTGAACGGAACGGGACCAGTACCGGTAAAGGCACAAATGGAGACGTAGAGGTAAAGGTAAAGATGTTGCCAACGCCTATGTAGATGGTAACGGCAGACGCGATGTGGTAGATTATAGGTCATAGGTCAGAAATAGATTAAAAGTGTAGGTGAGCATAGGAAAGAGAACAGTCGGAGTGAAAGGCGGATGCGGTGGCGCTTTGAGGGAAGGGGAAGGGGGAAAGAGGAGAACGATATGACTGAGGGGAGGAGAGCACGATGTGAGCGAGGGAAGAAAAGAGACGGGTTTATATGAATGCAGATGAGGGATAGGCACACTGAAAGCGGGGAATGAAGTGCTGGAAAAGCGGCGTACGGGAAGCGCGAAGGAAAGAAAAGGGAAGGTGAGAGGAAAGTGCTGTGTAGACGAGGAAGAGCGATGAGGGAAGGAGAGGAAGAGGGGACAGACGTGAGGCCAGAGCGAGTGAACTACGCAGAGACTTGCTGTTAAAAAAAAAAATTGGTACCGGTACCTGGGGGAGTAGTCAGTATCGAAGGCGAAGGGAGGGAGAAAACGGAGACAAGGATGAGGAACAAAAAATAAAAACACCTCCACTCTCTCGGGACTCACAACCCTCGTAGCCATGCCTTACCCGCTATCCCATACTTACTGTTCTTCTATTCTACTCACTTCAGAGAAAGAAGAGTAATGCAGATGTATTGTCCAGTACAAAATCTTCTTCCACAGATAGACTGCCTCAGATCCAATCCGCCCGTCCCTTTACTTTATAAAAAGTAACAAGGAGAAAGTGGTGCCGAACGGGCGACGTCAACGTCGGTCCACACTCCTAGAAGGGGCCCAGACTCGTAAACTGCACCTAGGGTCATCGTCACCGGCGGTTTTGATTGTGGAAGAATCGAAGAAAATTGTTTTGCGCAAGGCGAGCCTTTATAGGAAAAGAAATGGGGTTAGGGTTACACGTCATCCGGCGAATACCGGCGCGTCTCAATGTGGACCTTTGTCGACATCGTGCTCTTCCTTCACTTGTATCATGTTCTTATGTCCACACGCCCACAAGATTTTCCAGAGCTCCACAAGGCAAGTACAAGATCGCGTTGTCAAGATTCTCCGTCTATTACTTTTACAATTCTCGAGTCATCGCAAGGGGACCGCTCCGGGTCATCATTACACTCACATGAAAGGGGTGTGGGCCAGCACCGAGGCATGCCGAGTACAAGGGCGCAGGGTTTTACCTCAGACCAAATAGTCATTAAATTCTATTTTCATTGTACAAACAGCTGGTCGTTCTATGTAGATGCTTGGAGTCTCTCCCAGTCACAGTCCACATTCTTAAGAATCTCCTTAGGAGCTTGAATATCCTCCTTCTCATTCACCATCACCTCGTCATTCACTTCATTAACCTTCTAGTGTAGGTATAAGATTAAGACTACACCTGTGCAAATTGCAAAAAAAATGGAGGATCATCATCAAGTCACCTGCAAAAATTTGCCTACACAAGAATCAACCGGGAAAGACTTGCAAAAATTCCTGAGTTACGTGAAAAGCAATCTGCAAAAATTGCAATGCCCCCCGGTGACCTGTGAAAAATTTTCAACTTCGTCTGGCTACCTGCAAAAAAATCACGATGTTGTACACACTCGGAACCTGCCAAAAATCGGATTTTTGCACAATATTACTGCCATAGGGATGTTTCTTTGTTTTTTCTCTCTTCGTTATTATATGTTTTAGTTTTATCTTTATATTTTACCTCAATATTAATCTCGAGATCTATTGGACTCAAATTGGACTCGTTGTACTTACTTTTGATGTGAGGGCATTACGAGTTGTATGCCGGCGGTAAGGTAGCGGGCTGTGCCGCCTGTCAGCTCTACGCCGGTTATATGCTATCGATGAAGCCGTACTTGGATGCATTACCTACTGGACTCTATGAATCACCCATGGCAATTTTATCGTACCAAATCTAAACGCCTTAGTACTGTGTACCAGTGTGGCGTCACCTCCGACGGCGCCCGAGTACAGCCTAGCAGTACTGCACTGCTACTACTGCAGCTGTTGGGAATTGGAAGTCTGCAAATACAGTAACATGGATACGAGTCAAGTCTCCAATGAAGTCCCCGGAAAAGAGTTGGAGTTAGCTGTCAAGTCAAATTGTATAAAAGCAGCCAAAATTTGGTGAAGGTAGCCAACAGTTTGCAACGTCGACATTTCCTTCCTGTCAGCCATCAACCCAATCTCCGAGTCGTCTAATATCTCCTAATTTTTGAGCACAATGTTCAGACTGAGACTCACAGCACTCAACAACCTTGTTCTCCTGGTGTTCATGGCTTCGGCGTTGACCACCGCTATCGCCATCCCTGTCCCGGGCCCGGTCACTGCGGAGTGGAGTGACCTTTGGGAACTCACAAAGCGTAGCTTTGGGGTATGTTGTCAAAAATATGGGATGACATCTCCACGGATAGCTGATAATGTTGACGTACTAGGGCGGCAATGGTCAGAATCCTGGCTGGCGCGGCGCAGGCTATGAGTATAACCCCGGGGATCATAATAGGGTGAGTTTTATATCGTGATGAACCCTTCCGAATTTGCTCAAGAATAATACAAGGCTCTACTCGAGTAGTGGAGTCAACGTTCAAGGCGCCACAGCATGAGCAGTGTATCAGTCAAGAACTTGCAAATGTAGTGTTGAGTTCTGATAAACGTCCTCGATTTTAGTTATTGGTTTTGTAGCGAGCCAGTGGTACAGTGTGGTACATTATTAACATAGGCCCTCTCAAGAAACGTTAATTTATAATTACATTCCCCTAACCAAAGGCATACGTCATAACCTACACACAGTTTCGTGGAGAAGTCCGAGTTGTACACTCACGTGATAGTTCCAAGCCCTCCCTCAGAGTGCCCAGCAGTTCATGTGCAAAACGGCGGAAACAGTGACATGCGCAACAAGTTGGACAGTGCAATTCACAGGAGAAAAGAAGGGCAGAAGTCAACTGACACAGATGATTGATATATACGCACAACTGAGGGCTCCCGGCGACGCACGTTGTAAAAACCTGCATGGTCTTCTACTACGCAGCACCAATACACTAGTTTATTCTTCTCAGCCCCAACATCTCAGCTGACTTCGTTACACCTCAGAGAAACTGCACTGAGAGTACATATATACACACGAAGTGTAGACATGTATATATCGTCAGTCTGGATACTCGAGACTATTAAGGCACGCCTTCGGCTAATTGTCGGCTAAGGGTCTGCATGTCGAGGTCGAGAAACTGGGAAATCTCGCATGCTCGTGTTCAGTCTTAAGCTAGATTTCAAGTTAATACAGGTGAATGATAGATTTCCCATCTAGAGACATCTTTTATACAAAGTCAGCAATGTGTTACCTTGCGCTTAACTTCAGTAGTGTCCTTAATACCTATTTCATGTAGCTACCAAATAAGGACACGCGGACTTTTTAGCAGGGACTAAACCTAAACGCCCTATTACTCTCATCCAAAAACACCCAAATCACCTTTTCTTTCCACCGCATCTCCTTCCAATCATCCAACGTCTCCGGGAACAACCCCACAATCCCAACAAGCGTCGAATCGTGAGCCGTTATCACAAAAATATCTTTATGCGCATCAAGCACACTCAGCAATCTCTGAGACTCGATAGATTGCTCTCTATCTTGATACGCCGATGGCGGAGATGGAACAGAAAGAAGCGGCGTGTCTCGTTTGCTCAAGTCGAACTCGGTCGTACCGGGCGTAGAGAAGTGCTCGGCGGAGACGGATTTTCTAGTAGACTCGAGGATGTGCCCGGGGCATGGGTACGATTTGTGGATGTGCTTGTTAGGTCGGATTTGGCCCGGGTGGTGGCAGGTATCTCCTCCGAGAAGGAGGAAAGAGTCAGGTTTGACACGTGCGAGGGCTACGATGTGGCCTGGGCAATGCTATTTCAAGCGTTAGATTAGGATGCTTGCTGCTGGTGAAAGAACGCACCCCAGGCATGTCGATAATGTATAGACTTCCATCACTGAAGAAGTCGATGCCGGGAACTCCAGCAATTTTGAGGTTGGAGTTGGCAAAATTGAGCTCTTCCACTTCTCGGCCGCTGTCGCGAACGGCTAGTCAAAGAACGTTTTGTGGAACAACTCGAAAACATACGCGAAATCGCTGTCAAGAAGCACGGCATCTGGAATGGTCGGATAACCTCTACGGTCACTTCCAGGGCCAACTATCAGCCTTGTAGAGCTCGGCCACTTTGACATGTCGCCTATTTGTCACGAAAACGCGTTATCTCCGAGTCCAACACAAAGCACAAAAAAGACACACCAGTGTGATCCAAATGAGTATGACTATGGCGACAGCAGTCGTCAGTACCCTACTAACACCGGATGATTCACACACACGTACCTCCAAATAACAGCATCCACTGACTCCAATTCCACACCTCCCTCCGTCAACTGCTCCACCACGTCCTTCTCAACGGGTAGATTGAACCCCGGGTGAGACGGAAACCCCTCTTTCAACTTCGGTGAGAAGTTCTCCATATCCTTCCTAGGCCCCAAATCGAACATAACACGTCTCTTTCCATGTTCGATCAAGAACGAATACGCAGGCAAAGTATACATGGTGTCACGACCTGGTAGAACGGGCTCCACGAACACATTGGCAGGTACTGAAGAGGTGCTGGTTAGAATGTTGAATGCTTTCACGGATACCGTTGAGTTGGAAGGAGGGATTGTAATTTCTGATGGGGAAGACATGGTGACGGTGGTGGTGGTGGTGGTGGTGAGAAGTGCAGGCGACTTATTCAGCGTTTATATGGGTCGCCCTTGTGAACTCACAGGTTACTAACACCCGGCCATTTAACCGATGCGGCTTTCGGGCTCGAGTACACTGTGCAGTCAAATAATCCATCATCATTGCGCACGTAGGTATACGAGGTGGAAAAACAGCTGGAAGCAAGTAAAGGAGCCCAATGTTCGTCAACAGCAACGTGTAAGTCGCTGTTTGAGTTCCTCCTTGTGAGAAACGTCTACTTCGGAAATTCGTGCATTTCATACTGACAACTCCGGATAGGCGGCGAGGAAAAAATATGTAAAACGTACCGTGCTACCCAGCAATAAAACGGTACTTTATTCATGGAAACTTGAAGTAACAGGAAGTCTGAATAAGATAAAGGGGACCAGTGACTGTAAAGGCACAGGTGGAGACGTAGAGGTAAAGAAAGGTAAAGATGTCGCCAACGCCAACGTAGATGGTAACGGTAGACGCGATGTGGTAGGTCATAGGTCAAAGGAAATAGATTAAAGGTGTAGGTGAGCATAGGAAAGAGGACAGTCGGAGTGAAAGGAGGATGTGGTGATGCTTTGAGGGGAGAAGAGGGGAGAGGGGAGGAAAAGGAGAACGATATGACTGGGAAGGAGAGCACGATGAGCGAGGGAAGAAAAGAGACGGGTTTATATGAATGCAGATGAGGGCCAGGCACACTGAAAGCGGGGAATGAAGTGTTGGAAAAGCGGGGTACGTGGCCAAACATGGGAAACGCGAGGGAAAGAAAAGGGAAGGTGAGAGGAGTGTACACGAGGAAAAGTGTTGAGGGAAGGAGAGGAAGAGGGAAGAAGCGTGAGGTCAGAGCGAGTGAGCTACGCAGAGACTTGCCGTTGAAAAGAAAATAGGTACCGGTACCTGCAGTGTGAGTAGTCAGTATCGAAGACGAAAGGAGGGAGAAAACGGAGACGAGGATACTAACACTCACCACTCTCTCGGGGCTCACAACTCTCGCAGCCCTGCCATATCCGCTATCCCATCCCATCCCATCCCATCCCATACCTACTGTTCTTCTACTCTACTCACTTCAGAGAAAGAAGAGCAACACAGATGTATTGTCCAGCACGAAATCTTCTTCCACAGATAGACCGCCTCAGATCCAATCCGCCCGTCCCTTTACTTTATAAAAAGTAACAAGGAGAAAGTGGTGCCGAACGGGCGACTTCAATGTCGGTCCACACTCCTAGGAGGGGCTCAGACTCGTAAAACTGCACCTAGGGTCATCGTCACCGGCGGTTTTGATTGTGGAAGAATCGAAGAAAAATTTTTTGCGCGAGGCGAGCTTTTATAGTCAAAATTTCGGGTTAGGGTTACACGTCATCTGGCGAACCGGCGCGTCTCAATGTCGACGTCGTACTCTTCCTTCACTTGTATGTTCTTACGTCCACACGTCCACAAGCTCTTCCCGAGCTCCTCCATCAAGCTTTCATGCCTAATCCTTCATTTGGCAGATGATTGAATGAGTGCACCACAGCAGAGGTGGAAGGATATCCACGTAGATTGTGATTTTGTCGAAGGATTATGAATGGAAGGCTACGTTCTGCAGCTATAAGTGAGAAATTGGGTCCACAATATTGGGTACAAGGCAAGTACCAGGTGGCGTTGTCAAGGTTCTCCGTCTATTACTTTACAATTCTCGAGTTTCCCGTGGGGGACCGCTCCGGGTCGTCAATACACTCACATCTCTGTGTAGTGAGGAGGTATACTAGCTGCCACCGTCTCCCCATTATTCTGTCGTCCCATAGGCATCCTCCACCCACTGTCCATATACACTACCTGTTCCGTTGCTTCCCTACGCCTTTGATCATCTTGCGCTGTCGATAACGTCGACGAACCCGCAAGACGAGCACCCAAGACAGCCAAACATTGCTGAAGCTTTAGGTTTCCAAATCGCATTCTGTCGCGAGGAAAAACGTTTCAATGGCCAAAGGCGTACCGACCGTTGTGCTGTTGTGGGTGACGACCACTGTATGTCCCCCTGAGATAGAGAAGAAAGGTTAAATAATACTACTAATAGTTGATGAGTCTCTATTCGATCTCCATGACCAGGGGGTTGCAGATGAAAAGTTACAGGGGTTTGGTCGTCCAATTGAGATGTTGCAGAGTTCGTCAATGAAGTGGGAACTAGTTCACCGTAGAGTTGGATTGCAGTACCTACATAGTAGTAGCTGTAATTGGAATCCATGGGTGAAGGCTCGGAATAGCTGGTATGTAGGGTCCAGGGAAGGTAGATGGGTGAAAGAAATGAAAGAAACGATGTTTCTATTCCAAGCTGACGCAGATGGCTATCAAAGTTCTTCCCGCAAGAACTACAACCTAGTAACCATCAACCAAGCATCAACACAGCAGTTTGTTCAGGCTCCCCGTACTTAAAAATGGGCATCAGGATCGCTGATTATCGGGTTGATTTGATCGTGATTCAAGAATGTATTTTGTACTGCCAGTACTATATCAAATGATGCATCACGCAGCATGATTTTGATGATTCTCATCCTTATTAAAGTGAACCTCTCATCCACTGTTTCCTCCTTACCATCTTTGAAAGACTCCCAGTAGACGATTGCAGGTATGTGCGTGTAGTCTCCGAATCTCAATTCTAATCAGCTCTATAAGTTTGAATGACCGAAGCAGTCACAGTCGTTGTCGACGGATTTCTATGCCCTGAACAGTCTGGTTGCTCTCCCTCCCCTCCTTTAGTTCCCAGTCCGACGGGTGACGTTTCCAATTCAATGCTGGAGAGACATGCTCCGAACAATGCATTCAATTTTACAGTCTCGATAACTGCTCGTTCGGTGGATTTTGGTTTGCCTTTCAAGGATGATTGTGAGTGCTCAATTCTAAATAACCTGGCATCTAGACTTGCATTTAGGAACGTTCACCTCCTTGTAGTCGTCTCTTACACAGTATTTGGAATCACACCTTCCAGTCTCAGTAATCAAATCATCCAAGTAAACGACGAGACAATCCACTACTCCCAACCCTCCTATCAAGGCGAACTATTCACCGCTTCCCCGGGAATAAACAACATAATCAGTCTCAACGACTCTGTCATCCTGGACTATACCCTCATTACCGTATCAAACGACACATTTCTGGAGGGTCAAACTATACTGGTTGATGATTCTAGTAAAGAACTTCAATGGAAAGGAAGTTGGCAGGAAAATATCACCAATATAACCGTGCCATCTCAGCTGCCTAGTGGTTTTGCAGACGATTTCACCGATATTGTCATGGCTGCGCATGGGAATGGGACTCATGTCTCCTCAACAGTGGGGGATTCGTTTATATTCCAATTTGCTGGTAAGCACAGACATGGTACTCACATTTCTCATCATTGATTATTGTAGGAACATCCATCCAAGTTTTTGGCTTCATCTTCGACTCGTCTTCTCAATTCACAATCGGTGCCGCCCTAGACGGACAACAAAACACCCGAGACATAGATACTGCCAACCTAGTCCCTGGCATCCACAATTCTTTATTCTCCACCCAAAACGACCTTTCACCTGGTAATCATACTCTGATTTTCACCATTCAGGGTCTATCCAGCTCGGACGCAGTAGTGGGGATTGATTATATCCTATATACCCCCTCCTTTCAGACGATAAAGGATAAACCGGTATTTCCTTTGATGGACGCCTCCACCACCAACGATAATAATAGCACGAACACTGGTGACAATGGCGCTGGGGGAGATGGAACCCCTGGACCTAATGTTAATCCAGATTCAGATTCATCTGGACGAAAATCAAACCGAGGTGCTATCATAGGAGGAACAGTTGGGGGACTTGTCATTTTCGCCTTGATTATTTCGGGCATATGGTGGCTATGGAGGAGAAGACAACGGAATAAGCGAACGCACGAAGAGCTTCAGGCCCAGGTTCAGGAACCTTTTGTTGTACAAAGTTCTACACGAGCTGGTCTGAGTCCTTCATTAGGTACGGGCTCATCTCATCCTATGATGATCTGATACTCGATATCTAACCGTTTCTATAGGTATTTCGCAAAAGAATCGATACTCATCCATCCCTTTCTCAGCTTCGGCTTCAGACTCTCCCAGAGAACAATGGAGCACAAACACCAAAGGAGGCCACATTCTTTCCCTTTCCTCACATCCTGCATCTAATCCCACGTCAAATCCGAATCTGAATAGACACAATCAGAATTACCGTCCTAGTCCAACCGCTACTCTCCGTCAAGAACGAGACGCCCTTCAAATGCAAATACAGCAGATTGACGCGGAAATGCGAAGTCAAGCCGGCCCAGACCGAGACCAGAGGGATTTAGAAGCTGAAATGAGGGAAATGAGGGAAAGGGTAGATATGCTTACGAGGGAGATGAGTAGGTATATCGTTCCACCGGCGTATGCGAGTGAACAAGGTGGAAGCGTATCTGGCGACTAGATCTATGTGTAGAATATCGATCTGAGGGTTTGCGTGTTTCTTGCGATTGTGTGTATCACAGCGTCACAATTGAGCGAGTCATGCTGCCTGTGCTTATGAGGAGTGTCAGTATGGTACAAAGATGTTTGGTTTCGGGGTTGATGCAGTATTTTTGAATGTGAGTTTGAGGGACTGTAGTCATTGTGGAAGCAGGGGAGCGATGACATTGAGTGATGACATTGATAGGAGGAGTGTATTACCCGGGCCTAGGACCACGAACTGATACGCCAAAGAGAAGTGTAAGTAATTGGTGGGATAAGGTACCAGACTGAGACTCAGACAAAAGGGTCAGTCAGTGGGTGCACACATGCGTAGTCAAGTGTATTTTAAGGATTAAGAATAGGGCGTCATGGTCGTTGTCATGACAGTATAAGGTTTTGTTTTAAAGTCCCTTTACAAAAGACTAATCATCGCAGTGAGTACTCTTAAATATTTCTCTATCCTCCCCTCGCTCAACGCCCTGTGCGTAGGACCTCATTGCTGTCCATCGTCTGCCTCCGCGACTTCAAGCGTTGACGCCTCAGGGCTACATACCCGTTATGCCTCCGAGGCTTATCATACACGTCTCCGGACCTCAAACACCATCAGATCCGCTATATTTCATCTCTTACATGTTTCTTTTTCTTACTCCCTTCTTTCTTTACATGTTTCTCTTTCTGACTCTTCTTTCTATACAAGTTTCGTATTTTATTTCATCTTACCATAGTACTTAATATCACCTCGAGAGACTCGCATTCTTTATCCTTCTCATCCTCATCTTTGCTTCACGAGTCTCTCGGGTATGTGCATACATCATCCTTTTCATTCTCATCTGATTTACAAGTCACAACAGTAGTATTATCATACAAGCTTCTCGCATTACCCTCCCACCTCTCCCTTATTTACTTGATCACTGTTTCTCATGTACGCGCCTTTCGAGTCTCGCTCACGAATATACCCAGGGGAGTCGCTGTTTCAGGACTCCCCATGATTTGCCTATTCCATACTTCTACGAGAAATCTTCTCGTACGATCCGCAAGATGATTAGGTGTTTTATTTATGAGAACTAGAAAGAAAGTAACAAAAAAAATAAGAAATGATGAACTAAAAACAGTGAACGGTAACGGAACCAGCGAAGGCAAATGCCAAGAGAAGGTAATGCCAATGTCAAAGCAAAGAGCCAAGGGCCAGCGACAATGTAGATAGCAGTCATAGGTCAAAAAAGGTCAAAAAAATAGATGATACATTGATGACGAGTGGTGAGGATAAGATCAAGAAGGGACAGACAATCGTTTGTGGCAATGAAATAGTGACTGCTGGGTGGTCTGGATACAGAAGGATATAGGATATATATGTATGTGAAGTAAGGTAATGAAGAAGCTGAGCGAAGAGGGAAAGGCGGGCGAGAGAAAAGGAAGGGGGCGACGAGCATGAACACTGGAGTGGAGAGCGAGTGTCGAAAAAAGGTGTCGGCGGTAAAGAGGAAGGAGAGGAGTGAAGAGAAGAAAGAGGGAGGAAGGTGAGTACGTGAACGACAGGCAGGGTGGACAGGAAACGAGACGAGTAAAGAGAGTGGGAAGTAGGAGGAAGATGGGAGTGTACACGAGGAAGGGGAATGACAAGAGGTAGGATGGTGAGAAGATAAGGAAGGTGCATGATGAGGCCAGAGGGGGTCAGTGTGAGGTGAAACTGAAGATATTGACGGACGTCGGCCAGACAGCGCAGAGGTCGACATCAAGAAGATAAGTCAGAGACGAGATATACATGCAGTTGAAAATGAGAGAGAAAACAGAGACGACAACGAGAATGGAATAAAAACGAGAAAAAGGACTGGACCAACATACTCACCTCCACTCTCTTGTAATCTCAAAGCGCTGCCGTACCGACTATTCCGTCCACTTTCCTGATCCCCTACCTCCCGACGTAGCCGCGTCTGTAATGTATAACCTAGCACTGAGAGCAGGCATAAACCATGGGCAACGTCAGTTTGAGCTTGAGATGCTTTCCGAAGAAGAGTGGATGATGTTGACGAATCCGAGGCGTTGACGGGTTTGAAGAGATCGGCGATTGGCAGGATTGACAAGGTTGACGTTGCAGGATGTTGGAAGGCCGGAAGGTAGAAGGCGTTGTGCATAGATTAAGAAGATGGGGTTACTAGAAAACCGACGGCCGGAGAGTGAAGAGCAAGAGGATGATAGTTGTCCGCCGTACGATTGCTTGAAGTGGTACTGTTCAACGCTAGTCTTGTTTCTTGTCGTATTATGACTGCGATCCTACACGTAGAACGACGACGACAGCGATGTCTGAGTTGGTTAAAAAGTTGCCAAGAACGAAAGTAGAATAATACTAGACGTAAGTATTGTCCAGTACGAAATCTCCTTCCACAGATAGACCGCCTCAGATCCAATCCGCCCGTCCCTTTATTTTATAAAAAGTAACAAGGAGAAAATGGTGCCGAACGGGCGACGTCAACGTCTGTCCACACTCCTAGGAGGGGCCCAGACTCGTAAACTGCACCTAAGGTCATCGTCACCGGTGGTTTTGATTGTGGAAGAATCGAAGAAAAAAATTTTTTGCGCGAGACGAGCTTTTATAGTGAACAATTCGGGTTAGGGTTAAACGTCATCCGGCGAATCCCGGCACGTCTCAATGTGCCAACTCCCAAGTTGCCAACTGAGGACCGCGAAACATCTCTTGGGACATCAGGCGGTACATCACACGGACTCTACCTACGCGGGACAGATGGAAATCGTGGGACAACCGGTGACGGTAGGTGCAGGGGAGCTTGGGGCGTAGCAACACGGCTATTTGTCCGCGGACAGTTGCGCTCGTTGTTTGCCTTCCTCATTGGCGGTAGGACCCAGTGTATCTGAAAAGTTGAGTAGGTCGATGGTATGTGAGAATGGAGAAGTTGGATTGGAATAGGGAAGTGGTGGAGGGGAGAGAGGGACGCCCTCCTCGACATTTTGGTTTTGGTTTAATGTGTAAAGGATTAGGTCAGCCTGCGATGAGACCCAACCTCCAACTGGACCAAAAGGCCACAATATTCGGTACGTGTGAATACCGTCGCAGGCTCTATATATGGAGTAAGGGACGTGACCCTTACATTACCTCCCCTTCGAGGCAATCTCCTTTCTGGGTTCCTCAGGCCCAGATCGGTGTCCTTATATAGAAGACCCCGAATCGTTTCAGGTTTCCCACGCCTGTCCCGATCCTCAGCCACTGGTTCCGTGAAGGGCGAAATCCCAAGGCCCTATGAGAAGGGACCAGTGACCGTTTGTACCGAATATTCTGTAAAGGATTTGAAGATTTTTGGATTGCTGGCGGCGATCGAAGCGATGGAAAGTCAAATATCGATTATTAGAGTGAAGAAACAGCGTGTTGACAGCGCGAGAACGCAAAAACGCTAAATTCGAATCAAATCGGCGAAGAACTCGGAATCGTTAGAGAGGGTAGTGAGAGAGCGGTAAATGATGAAAAAGCGAAGCAGAAGAGTTGGATAGGGGTAATTGACATGGCCAGAGACTGGGGAGTATGCCGAGTGATGAGAGAATTAGAGAAGGGCAAGGAAAGTGTTGGGGAGGTGAATAAAAGTCAGAGAAACTTTATGAATGACAGGCGGCAACTGTTATGAGTGTCGAGAGGGTAGAATGTCGAGATGGTGATAGTGACGAAAGAAAGGAATAACGACAAGCGCCAATGGTCCGAAAGGGGTAAGTCCAAATGTGCGTATCAATCGGCGAAGTGTTCCGAGGAGTGAAAGAAAAAGGAAGCGCTAGAGATGAACGAAGGAGTGACAGCGCATAGAAGAACACACAGGGAGCAGGAGAGTGTTCAGGGGTTTTACAGCCAGAGGACAAAGGCTGAGGGAGCACAGAAGGAAATAGTGCACCAGGCAGTTTGTAGCCTTATCAAACTGTAAGGGACCAGGCTAAGAGTCTCGAGAACCATAGATGGACTCATATAGCGAGGTGCCTTAGGCCATGAATAAAGGCATAGAGAAAAGAGTTGATAAGGCTAAAGAACTACTATGAAATATACAAGTATTTATAAGAATACTAAAAGGAGTAGTAGTAGTCTAACATATGATAAAAGGTCTAAGGAGCGTAGGAGCTAGGAGGATTGGGGAGCTACCCATGACATTATCCCCCTTCTAAGCTAAAGAAAAAAATTTGTAGCTATGAAGTGTGATAAAAGGGAAAAGTGGCATAGATGGCATAGATATGAGCATAAGTAAGGCATACTTGGACGAAGTAGTAGTGTTAAGAAAGTGGAAAGCGTTGATGACGCAAAGTAAGAAGTAAGTAGGAAGTTAAATCAAGAATGGTAATGGCATAGGCATAATTAGAGGAAAGTAGTAAAGGTAGATTGAGTACAACGCAGCAGGGAGGTAGAATAACTGCGATGAAGGCGAATGAAGAAAAGGAAATGGAAAGCGTTGATGACGCAAATGGATTGAACAAGTAAATCAAAAATGGTAATGACAAAAATAGACCGAAGCCTAAAGTAAGTCAAGAATGGTAATGACAAGAGTAGACCGAAGCCTAGTCCGACATGGAGTGATATGTCAGGAAGTTGCAAGCGTAGACCAAAGCCTAGGATGCATTGACAATAAGCAAATGCAAAGAAAAGCGCACGCAGAGTAAATGATCCGCAGACCACAAATATGGATCAACGTGGAGAGTAATGAGTAGAAGACAGGCCAAAAGATGGGAAATCTGTCAAGCAAAGATGCATACGAACATGCAAATAAGGAGAATGAACAAACGCGCATGCGAGGGTGCAGTGTTGAAGGATGAATGTAAGAGATGAAAGTAAATCACAGCGACGGAAGCGTAAATGCGGCAAATGTTAAACAGGTATGTAGGTAAATGTGAAGGAGTAAGTTGCAAAAAGTAGAATGTAGGAGTAAAGGTGAGGGTAGGAGGTGAAGGTATGGAAAGAAAAATAAAAAGAACAGAAAAGCGGATATCACACATGGTTCTCGTATCCTTGAACCTATGCATTCATCCTGGATAATAATACTCACGAGATTAAACCTCAAAGACTCCTATTCCTCATTCTCTAAGGGCCATTCGTCATACTCATCAGAGATATTAATCTCGAAGGACGTGTATTCGTTGTTCCCTAATGCTCACTCCTCATACTCGTCCTATAGTCTTATTATCTTCCCTTTTTCGCGAATCAAATTCACGACAGTTTAAGAGTGGATTTGATGAAGTGTCAAGACTGGAGTTTTGCGAATGAAGAGCTGAGATCATGAGTGAGGGAGGGTGCGAGTGACAGCGAGAGGATGGGAATGAATGACAATTGAAGTTGGCAACGAGAAAGAGTCGATGGTGATGATGAGTAAGAGCTGATAATGGTGAGAGCTGAAGTTCCAAGAAGGATAGAAGAGTTGGCGATGATGCAACACACTTCACATACCTCAAAGGCGAGAGGGTTACGTGTCGAACATCAAAAAGGAAGCCGAACAAGGAAAAGGTGGTGAAGAGTTGAACGGAGATAGGGGTTAAGTGTATGACAGGGCCAGGAAGTTGGAAAATCTGTCGTGGAAGGAGATGGATGAAGGAAGGATTCGAAGTGGCGAAGGCAACCCCAGAGCTTCCTCCTTCTCCTTTGGTGCAATTCGTCCTTCTTCCTCTGTCTACTCCACTGAAGGACACGGTCAAGCAGGAGTTGGTGTTCCAGTTCCCCAGATGGTCGAGTACCAACGTACTCCCAGTGTCGGTCTTTGTTCCTCCGCCCACTCCAACGCTCTCGCCGCATCCCGTGTCTCTCGAGTCTCATTCGCTGACTCTCCTGCTCGTCCTCGTCCCTCTGGCGAATCTCGCAGGTCAGCATACGAGAGACGTTCCCAAGCAGGCCAAAGTCGCGCATTCCACTTTTCCGCCGAAGACGAACCTCCCATGCCCGAAGGTGCAGCTGAGAGAGCGTCCATGTTCGTTGGAGGAATTAACCCTGCTCTCGTCAGAGCAGCTAACAATCATCCTTCACTCACCGGTCTCCCTCGTCTCAACACCTCTACCACTACCGTCAACACGTCCTGTCTTTCTCGTTTCGACGAGGTTTATGGAGAAGGAGATGCTACGAGGGACTCGGTATATGCGGCTTATGGAGCTTATGCGTATAGTGGACATGATGATGATGAGATTTCGGGTGCCATCTCTCCTCAGCAACAGAATGGTCCTCATGCATTGACGGAAGAGGATGTTGGGCCTGCTTTGAGTATGATACGTACTCATGACGAAGAAAATGCTCGCCTCCCCTCATTCCCTACTCCTGTCCACTACGAATACTCTCAAACCTCCCCTGGTACCTCCAACTGGACCAGAAATAACGAAACTCTCTTCACCACTTCACCTATCACACCCGGCTTCCCAGCTCTCTCCTTTTCCCAAGCCATGTCCAGAACTGCCTCTAACGACTCCTCTGCCCCTGCCAAATCTACGCTCAGTCCCATTTCCTCCTGTAAAGGATTAGGTCAGCCTGCGATGAGACCCAACCTCCAACTGGACCAAAAGGCCACAATATTCGGTACATGTGAATACCGTCGCAGGCTCTATATATGGAGTAAGGGACATGACCCTTACATTACCTCCCCTTCGAGGCAATCTCCTTTCTGGGTTCCTCAGGCCCAGATCAGTGTCCTTATATAGAAGACCCCAAATCGTTTCAGGTTTCCCACACCTGTCCCAATCCTCAGCCACTGGTTCCGTGAAGGGCGAAATCCTGAGGCCCTATGAGAAGGGGAGTTCCTCGAGGATTGAACCAGTGACTGTTTGTACCGAATATTCTGTAAAGGATTAGGTCAGCCTGCGATGAGACCTAATCCTTTACATAATGTTGGAGCTTCAATCTGGTGATAAAACAAGCCAATACAATACGAAAAAAGGACAATGAAAAGGAGTAGGAGGGAAAAAGTATAAAGCTCACCTTTCCAACTCCTTCAACTCCCGTTCCTACCACCAATCCACCACTGCTTTCTTGTTATTTTTCCATGCACAACATTTGGTTAAAGGTTCAGCCCTCATCAGTAAAATTGAAGATGTGTGATGTGCGTTCCCAGACCCTGAATATACCCGAATATACCAAATCAGGGCTGTATTCCACAACCCCCGAGTGCATTCCTGGAACGCTGAATTATACAGTAGATGCGAAAAATGATGCGGCTTCCTTTTATGGAAATAGCGGGGTGCTGGGCTGCTGGGGCACAATCTTCTGCTTCACTCTCCTTCAACGGAGCCTTAGCGTTGCTAAAAAAGTTGTGCGGGGATCTTCTCTCATATGTGTTGACCCATCCCGAAGCAACCAGGAAGCCAGAAATCAGCCTGGAGCTAGATTCCAAAAAAGGAAGCCGCATCATTTTTCGCATCTACTGTACATCCATTATACCATCAGTCCTCAGATTATATGCCTCAAATACGCTCAATTATACCACAGCATGCTCAGAAATGCTGCCTTCGGGGCAATATACTCCTCATTGGGGCACACACATATGTAAAAGAGCGAGAAAAAAAAAATATTGCATGGAAGCTCTCTATGTAGGTACAATGTGCATATAACTATGCTTGTGCATAGCATAATAGAACATTAGTGGTGAGTGACAACCAGCTAACCCCCAAAGCTTGTTGTCCTACAGTCTCTAGCTCCTCCATACAGCTATGCTGAGACACCTACATAAAAGCCAGAATTTAGCAACGGATAGTGTGGAGAAGCATGATCTGCACCAAGGAAGAAAGCATACACATCATCACTCAAATCTCCTGGAAAGAACGGCATAAGAGTCATTAGCTAGCGAAAGTTGTGAAAGAAAAGACTGAACATACCTGTGGGCTTCCAACCTGCCACGTCACGCGTTAACACTGAAACGAAACCTGGTAGTACACAGTGAGCACATGTAAGGAGTGTCAAAGAAAGAATGTATAATTACCTGTAAGTTATATTGGGTGCTGCCAGCCCAGGGAGAGACGCGGAAAAGGGGAGGGAAAAGGGAGGACATACAGACGACGGAGGAGGGGAGTAGAAGAAAGTTGAAGTTGAAGGGACTCCGATGTGTGATTTGTTTAAGTCCCATCAACGGTTACCGAGGGTTTGATGGTGGCTTTTAGCTATATAGTTTCCATTGCCGGTGTCTGGCTCCAAGCCGACATTGATTTTGAGTGTGTATAACCCTGTATAACCGAAATACCACGCGTATATTCGGAGGTAGGACTCGGTTTGTATGCCAGGGTATTTCAGACATACAAATACACCGGATATACCGAATATAGATCTTTAGTTTTACTGATGCTCGCCTCTCATGGCCATACCCTGCAGTCATGAAGGTGTGCAAATACATAACTTGAAGCTGCGGTTACTTGGAAACTAGTGCCAGTCCTTGATCAATGAGTGGCTAACGCGCCACTAACAGTCAGTGACATCTAATGTGACCGCCTCGAAACTCTGAGGAGGAGTAAATACTAGTAATCCAGTATAACTTCAGATGGAAAACAATCCCAACAGCGAGGAAAATTACCCTTCTTTGCCATACCAAAGGATGAATCATGACATTAGGGTCTGTCAGAGTAGCTGATTCTGGCTGATCCGTGGTTTGATTCTGCGGGACGGTCAGAGTGCGGCTTTGCACGGCTTGTATGTATTATGTAACATTTATTTGAACTCCGAAAATCATGAGATGATTATGAAAGCACGCATCTCAACGGCGCACAGGTGCGCCACCCCCGACTCCAGGTAAGTAGTATTCTTAGCGGCGCAACTTGTGTGCCAGTCCCCGACTCCGTTGTAAGCCCAATTGAACTCAGCAGCAGTTCATCAAGTTGAGGTTCGAAAATCAAGTCATTTGGTCATGGTGTTAAACTGGGTCAGACGTATATGCAAGTTCCCTGGACCCTGACAGTACTAGTACTCACTACTAGCAGCATAGCTCCAAAAACATTTCCACTCATGCACCATAAAGCAGCCCACACAATTGACCAATTAACACTCTGCAGTATAGGACCATTACTCTCCATGTCTTCAAACTCAGGCCACCAATCTCATTCCTCCAAAAACTGCGGTCGATACAAATCAATGGGATCAAAAATTAGGATTTGTGATGATTGTTGGTTACATCCAGAGTCGGAATGAATTGATTGGTTCTGACAGCACCCAGACTGAACCATTGAATATAAAACCTTTTCACCAAACAGATGACAAAAGCCCTCACTGAAAGCGCGGTCCATTACTTGACACTTTGCTTCATATTCGTGAGCAAACAAGAAAGCTGTAGATGAAATTCTCTGAATAAAGTAGCTTTTCGGCAATAACATCGGCTTTGAAACGAGCTCTCAATATTTTAGATTGCTTGTTCGGAGCTGTATGGTCTACTACATGCTGGTGGAGATGCAATAGGTCGATAGCAGACAAAAGTTGCAAGAGCTCTGACAACGTTGAGCAAGGAATAATGGGCACACGCTGGCAGCAAGACCAAGGCATTGCGAGAGAGTCATGGTGGTAAAGCGTAGAAGGCAATGGAACACTGAAAACAATGACCTCATGCGGGAATCACCGTTTAAAATTTCAGAACCCGAATTTGTTGATTGATCGGTGGGACACGTCCCTCCTCCTGTCCCTTCGGTCCAGAGTTGGGGATAGGCATAGGCAGACTCGCTTTATTTACAGATATGTTTTATAACAAAGTAGTTGTACAGACATTCACTACAGAAATAAGTATTGTTACAGGTTTATGAGAAGCAGAAGATAGACGAGGAAGAGAAACGAGAAGTGTTAAAGGTTTACAATTACAAGTCCACAACATCGGGAACCAAAAATGAGAAACGGAATCATGAAGTTAAGTAAGTAGGTGAGGAAAATAAGTGAAGAAAGTCAAACATCAATTAGAACTTGGAAATTGATGTCAGGGTCTCGAATAGGAAGATGTATAGAGTTCGTATCAGGTTCAAACTCGGATCTGGAATTGACTTCATGCGGATACCCAAATCTACAGGCTGAACCAGGCAGTCTCCCTTTGAAACAGACACCTTGGCAACGATGACGCTGTACTCTTTCGCCGACTTTTTTGTGCTCATATTGAAAGGTATCATCCCATTTAGTTGCAACGTCCGGATGTGAATACTCATTGATAGAAGGTGGGATTGGAGGCCTCTCTGCATGAGGTTCAATATTTTTATCATCATAGTATTCAATGTCCGGCAAATGATGCCAAATGAGGCGATCAAAAAAGTCACAAAAGCGGCATTCAAATTCAGGATCATTGCGCATTCTTGCATGTATGTCTCCAGGGTTCATGCCTCCGGCAAGCCAGATTTCAAAGTGTCCATGGAATTCTCCTCGCTCTGTCAATTCGAGTGTACCATAAAAAGCTCTGAGTTTGCCAAATAATCCCCCAGCTTCAGATGATCGTCTTTTGTCAAAATCCCACCCTAATAAATGTTGAAATGCCATCTTGAATGCGAATTGGAAGAAATCAGTGCCAGCGACGGGATCACAGGCAAGTCAGTGAGCACGCTGATATCTGGAAACTAGTTCTGGGAACATTTCATTCAAATCCACAGAGGTATCACCATAGATAACTTGGAAAATTGGATTGTGCACAGCACAAGGATTGAACGTAAAAAATAATTGTGGAAGACCAAAGTACGCAAAATAAGAACGGATCTCATTTTGAGTGTGTACCTGTGCTGATTGTGAACCCAGAATTTTAGCAGCAACAGCGTTGACTTTTCTCAATAGCTGAAAACCAATTTTGTCTTGACACGACATTGATTGAAGATACCCTTCCTTTTCAACTCGCTTAGCAAGTATATCAAGAGTTTCCGATGTCAGGGAATCGAAAGTGTTGGCAACAGAGGTCAGCGACCGGCTAGAAGTGGTCAAATGGACACGGAGATGAGCACAGCGTCGTTGCATGATTCCGAATATCACGAAGAGAAAGGAGTAATGATGCCGTATAGATCTGTCATTCAAATTCATCAAGTAGTTCACGTGGGTTTCAAAGGTTACAAACGGTCTATGATCTCAGTCCTCAAAACCTCCAGTACCCAAAGGAAACAATGTAGGGAACATACCACATATCAAATCCGGATTGTTATATTCAGAGACGAAAGAGTAGCTGTGATGGATGGCAAGATCAGGTATTGACCAATCGTGATTTGTATTCACATTCCGTAAAGCAGAAGAAATCATTAACTGAGCAGGGATTTTGGTACATTCAGGATTGTGTACACCAAGATGTTCTAGAATGGCTTCTCGGTGCTCGGAAAAAGGTTCTAAGTTATCAGAAACAGCGTCAGGATCCAGAAATGCTGCGTTCGGATGCTCAGAAAAGCATGAGGATTCTTGATCAAAAATGGCATGAGCATCCGAGGCGTGATCGTAAACGATGCGTTCTTGCAGACCGGGTAAAATATCGTTTTCCGGATACATATTCAAGATGGCGGCACAAGGAGGAGGAGGAAGTCTGTGATATAAACGGTTGTGCAGGAAAAGAAAATTCAATAGTCTCCAAATGACTGATTTACGCACTATTAGCTGCTTCAGTTGTTGTAATTCTTGCAGTGTCAGTTTTTTGGGACCCACGAAGACTACGCTGATCATGTTATTGAGATCGTTGGGGGTCCAAGGTAGAACGTTAGCTGTAGAATCAGTGTTTAATTCAAATGCGCAAGCATTACAGTGAAGTACACGCGGTTGATCTTCATCAAGCGAACCATAGAGACACAAGACATGCACTGTAGTGTGGTAAATTGCACATACCATTTCTTCTGCCCAACTGATATTCAAATCCCGTAGATCGAACGGCAATTCACCTCTATACAAATTATTGACAAGTGATAAGGCAAGTAACCTGGTTTTTGAAAGCGATGAGATACACAGATTACACAAATACACTCTGAGACCGTCATCAGTGAAAAGCACACCCTTTTTTGAGAGCAACGCGCCATTTAAAGAGGAGTCGGCATGAGTGAAAGTATCTGGAGAAGCATGAGACTTGATAAAAGGATCCACTTGTTTCAACAGTGCGAGACTAGGAAAATCAGATACAGTGATAAACTGGCCTGAGTGTTCAAAGTCATCACAACCACAACAAGCACAACATCGAGGAGGGACATAGATGGTTTTCTGATGGTAAGCGGACGTGCTGCTCAATATAGTAGAGAGGGGTACTTCTTGAGGCCAGCTCTCTCTTTGTTCCAAGAAATCCAGCATGTACAAATCTGGTTGATCAAATGTAGGAGCATGTAGATGTTGCAGTTGTGTGTCTGAAACAATGTGATTGTCATCGCCATATTCAAACAACCTATCGGTAATTGGGCCAAAGGTGCGAGCAAGAACTTTGCGAATAATCGAAAATCGATCTTCGGAGGGAAAAGAAAAACAAGAAGTATCAGGATAATAAAACAAAAACATTTGAGCGAGATCTTCATCACATAAACTTGACAACATCTTCATGCGAGCGGCAAAAAATCGGGATACAACATCTGAGAGAACTTTTGATTGACTTTGAAAATCTTGAGTGTGAATCCGGTATTCAACACTTTCATATCTCGTTCTTGTTTTGACTGGGATTGTCATGGCAAGTTGAGGGAGATAATCCAGCGACTCAAATGAATGGCTAATAAAGTCAGCACTGTGATCACTCAGAAGCCAATGATCGCGATCTGCATACACACCAGGTCAGATTACGGCGTACAGCACCTTCTCCCCAAGGAGATGACTAAAGCCTGGTCCGAGTTTCTGGTCTACAAACAGGTACTTTGTATGGTATTGATGCTCAGCGGTAGGTAACAATTCGGTGTTACTCATAGAGAAATTGTCAACAACAAATCTAGCAATCTGTTCAGCTCGCGTATGTTTCAGTTGTTTATTGGGCGCATAGCGATTGATTCGATGTTGTATTTGACAAAGGTCCAGGACAGGCAGTTGTTCCAAATATTGAGACAGACTCTCAGTTGGAAGAGAAAGAAGGATAGGATCAGCAGCAGCAGCTTCACAAAGGTAATCAACGAGTCTCATGGCGGATGGTGATGAACGAATTCTGAGATGAGGCGGATTGATATATAACTATTTTTTTTTCCAATTTCCAATCCAATGATTGCTATGGAACTGCAGAGAACGACGGAGAATTAGGAACAAGTCACATGAAAGCTGTTCCCGCGGATCAATTTATCAATCATCAAGAACTGCGCGTACAGCCTGGTACTGGTGTGTGCTATACCATAAAATAGTTCACCATGAGCAGCAAATACACAGCTTGAAAGAAGCCGACAACGAGTTCTCGCTGTTGCACAGGTAGTAGAAAAATGGACATCTTCCGGAGATCTCCAGTGAGATTCAAACTCTGCTCGGCAGTGATGGCAGCTCCACTCGGTTGGACATTCTTAGCAGCGCATTTCATGCGCCAGTCCCCGACTCCTTATTAATGAGAGTAAGGTTTTTAACAAGGAAATTCTGTTCGGCTTTCAGTACGATGCGTATTGGCTGTCATTTTAAGATAGGTACAGCTGGTACCAATACTAGGTCCTATGTGCAGATCTCGTTCCAGCGGCCCATTGTTACCAGTTCGCGCAGGCCACCTCGTTCCCTCACAATCTGAGGGAACGGGTTCATGTGACTGGTACCCTTTGTACCCTCTTTTCTGCAGCGAAATGGGTAGGTTACTTGAACGTTGGTTAATAACAAGAGGTTTTCCACGAGAGTAAGTCTTTCAGCAAGGAAATTGGCAATGAAGCTAGCTGTTGTCATTTCGAAGTAGACGAAACTATTGGTACAATTTGTAGATGATTCAATGACTAAAAGGAAGTGAAACTACTGGTACAGCTAGTAAAGAAAATACCATAAAGAAAGTACCAACGAAAACCTTATACTCATTTCTTTTTCGTTGGACTCTTGGTAGACGCACTCTGGTTACTAGTAGACTTGGTTTTTTTGGGAGGAGGATCTTCATCTGAGTCGGTTGTAATGGATTCGGCTTGTTGCTGAATACTGCCGGTAGCGGTGGAGGTGGACCCAATGTCGGAGTCAGCAATGCCAGAATGAGATCTTCCTTCAACGGCCAAGGATCATTTGGAAGGTGAAATCGCTGGAACAGAAGGCAAAATGATGGCGGAGATGACAGAAGGATCGGGTGGCAGAAGGTTGTTGTAAAATTCGTTGTAAAAGAGCCCAAGAGCCGATTCAGTTTCGGGTAGAACGAAGAGGTCGGTAAGGATGGCTTGGCCGTTATGGGAATCAGGAAATTTATATCTGGATAAATTGAGCCTTGAACGTGTGATTAAAAATACATTACTTACAGATTGCAATAAAATTTCATGGCTACTTTCTTCCCGTCGCTAAGCTTAGCCTTATACTCAGAAGGGTGGATCTTGTTACCCAAACCATCGACGAAGTTTGACTCGGATCGGGAGAAGAACATTGTCTTTGGCAGCGTTTTCGAACTTGCCGTTGTCATCAGGCATTTGAGATAAATACCAACGACCATCGGCTATGAAAGCGATATTGAGATATCAAACACAGGGAAAGATAATTGCCACAAACCTGGTTTCAGTTGAAATCGTTGACTGATAAAATCAAGTACTCGAACCTCTTCAGGAGAGGATGCAGTGGCTGCGGTGTCTGTCAGGATATACAAAGACATCATAGAGCACATGTGCCGCACATACCTTGTTGATCGAACTCATCATCGTCATCGGCAACAGACGTGAAAGCAGCGATCTTGTCAACTGTCAAAGGCGGAGGAACAGAAACGGATTGTTTGTTCTCAGATTCAAAGAGAAAAGGGGTTTGAAGTAGAAGTTGCCATGTGTCTTTGGAGTCTTTGAATCTGTAGTAGCTCACTGATAGGTTATAGATAGGACATGTTAGTGATACATAGGTAAAACTTAGAAGATAAGAAGATAAGTACCTTGTCCCTTCGCACCTGAAGAAAAGGTTTGATCCCAATTCAAACGCATGATAGCTTTCGTCATTTCGAACTTGACGTTGGAGTGTTTGGTGATCCTCGATACAGATGTGAGAAGAGCTTTTGTGACAGTGAGTGGCTCTGCAGAGATCCTGCCTCGGCACTTTTTGATTCTGTCGAGAGTATACTGTGGAAGGTGTGAAGAGGTGAAAACTGTAACTAATGTGGTGAGCAACATACCGAGTCGCCAGTGAGATTGAAGTAAGGATTCAATCTATCGACGTTGTTGCCAGCCAAATGAGCACAGACAGCAAAGGTGGCAAGCTTCGTCCCTTTGTTGATTTGGAACGAGTCCTTTTTGAACATGTGAGGGGTGTACAATTTGATGGTTTCCTTATCGTCAGGAACCAAGTCAGGATGAGCAAGGACCAAGGCAATAGCCGCTGATTGGGGATCAAGATGGGTAAGAAGGCTGAGAGTTGACAGCTCTGGGTCAATTAGTATCGTTAGAACATTGATTAGACGGTAGCAAAAAGAGACATACTAGATACGGAGGCGTTGACCATTACAGTATCAACATCAGCAGTAGGTAGCGTAGAAGGAGACATCACAATAAGGATGTGAGGAGAACTAAGACAAGAAATTGAGACGCTGAGAACTAAAGGTATATAAGGCTCCGATAAGAAAGATAGAAAGTTGCAAATTAAAATCTGCAAAAGTGGTGATGCTGAATCGAGAACATGGTCTAGGCTACAGGAATTTGAAAGAATAGAGGCTGGATATAAAGTCAGCCGATGTTAGAATGAACAGAGATGATAGTGAAAAACAGCTGATGCCGGAATGAAAAGTGAAGCTAGGAATTTTGAAATATAACAATGCAGGCTCACAAGTTAGACGAGCCTGAACTCAGTAGACCAGTTGTAACGAATGGTCAATAGATTGTAGAAATGATAGATAAGGGGATATAGTAGATAGAAATCGGATGAGGATGTGAAGCATGGGTAAGAGTTGACAGCGAGACAAAAGTGTCGCAACATGATGATGGTAACAGAATGAGATTGGAAATCGCTGTTTGAAAAGTTGTTGCCAGGGCCGGCTGATTGAATAACGGAATACACGAAGGTTGTGGGGAAGTGGCAGCTACTGCAACAATTTGTACAAAAGAAGTGAACGGTGGTAAAGACCGGTCAGAAGGCTGCAGATTTCCATTTTGAGACTGACCATCATAGAAATAAGTTGCATCCGACAAATAAATCTTTGAAGTGAAATGAGAGCTGCCCAAAAGCACGACCACACAAAGTCTGTAGACAATAGGGAGGTGATCAAAAATGTTGATGCAGTCAGATATTTGAAAGAGATCGTGATGAGGTTGCGGAGCTAGTTCAATGAGAATAAAGGGGGGTAGACAATCTAGCAGAGGAGATAGTGGATTTAAGTGACATTTGTGTGGTTGATCCAATCTTTGTGGGCAGATCGTCAAACCAAAAGTATTGGATCAGTTGACGACGTTTGAAAACCAATGTTGAACTGTCAATGACTGTGTATGAGAAGCATTTGTGCCAAAAAGCAGGGTATTATTAGTCGGTATAAGAGAAAGAGGAATAGTGAAATTTGCAATAAATTCTGTATTATGACGCAGAAAGGCAAAAGGTACAAGACATTGGTGATTGAAAGTGAGGGGTACAGTGAAAAGTTCCAAGATTGATGAGCATGAAGCCATACGGGCTCCTGTGCAAACAAATTGGGATGGACTGTAAGCTGTGAGGTAATCACGAAATTTCTCATGCAAACAGTTCGTTGTGGAAGTGGAGGAAACCACGCTCTGGTGTATATTTTGGTCCATGAAGAGTGCATGCAGTGAAGAGGTATGTATAGATACATTTCGCCATTTTTCTTGAAATTCAGGTGTGGCTTCTCGGTAAATGTATGTAAACAGAGTCAATGCAGTATCATAAGCGCAAGACCAGTTCTGACTATCCCAAACACATCCAGGCATGTTTGAAATGTGGTTTGAAGCAGGTGAAAGAAATAGTGAGGATTGAGGAATTTCAGTTTTCTGCTGAATATCCAATTTTTGTGATGGCTGGCGCAAGGAAGAAGGGCAAGGGGGATCGGATTGTGATCTTTTCCTTTTGGTGGGAATATTGTTTCGCTTGACCGAGAATTTGATTTGAAGAGAAATGGGTAAGTGCTCGCCTTCAATATCAGGCACAGAAACAGTGTCAGCAGCGAGAAAATTCCATTGGACCAGAGTGTTGTGTTCAAGGGTGTCAAGACGCTGGTATTCGTGACGCAAATCCAAAGACAATTTGGGAGTGTTCAAGTCCTGCAATTCAATCTCTTCTAGAAGGAACAGTCCAGATCTGTGTGTAGCTCGTGATGCAGAAACATAAGCAGCAGCTGGGCCATCTTTGAAAGACGCTAAGACAGGATCCATCATTTGACCTTGTGCAAAATGTGCTGTGATAGTGGCTGAAGATTGGAGAGGGAGTTGTTTACGGAAACATTTTAATTTCCGAGGCACTCCATTTTCGAGAGTACCTAGGCCGCTGGGAGGTGGAATTCCACAGGGAATTGATGGTGGAATTTGATCCGAACGGCTAGATATCAAGGAGATAACGTCAATCTAAGGCTTTAGATAAACAATGCAATACTATTGCGTGTCCCTCCTTCCACATCGTCAACGACAACTGCTATGGCACAGAGACTTAGCCAAACTCTGTCGGCTCTCAAATCTGTCACCGATGACTTCTCGCTTGACTTTTCCTTCATTCTTTCCTTTCTCCGACTCTGCTGTCTTGCCAAATCAACCATACAATTTGACCAACGCACAAAATCTCAACCCCCTTCCTTTCTATCGTTCCGAGTCCTAAAGATAATTTCGGCCTGCCTAAACACGACAGAAGGGCTAATAAACGACCTCTGGAATGTCTTGAAAGATGATGTCTGGGAACATGGGCCTGTTGTAGGAACAGAGGAGGAAATAAGATTGTTCAACGAAAATGCCCTGCACCATAACACATGTGAGTTTTACTTACGACGACTTGGTTGCACCATCCTGACAATTTGTTAGCTTACCGGCATCTCTATCCTCCTTTCCATACCTGCCAAGTCCCTACCTGCCGCCATCATATTGTCAACAACGAGCGCGAGTTTAATCTCTGCGAGCCGTCTACATACAGGGCTGTGTTATTTACTCTCAGAGATGGTGTCCTACCTGTTTATGTTACCTCTCTGTATTGTCGCGGTAGAGTAGACTCAAATACAAGTTTTTTTTGTCTCTATTCTTACAGTGAAGGAACAGGGTGCTACAGTCGTTATCACCTCAATTACCGGGTTCATAAAGGGAGCTCAACACGCACATACTACGGGGGTGTTCCTGAGATCTTGCAGGTGTCTCAGGATTTCTTCATCGAGTCGGCTTTGTTGGAACTGTTCTGCAATCAAAAGGTCTTTGGATGGTAAGTATTAACTTTTCGTATCATTCTTGACATCTAATCTATCTATTTGAAGGCTCTCTGCGACAAACTGCTCACGTATTTATGACTGGAGCCTGGCGTGTCCTCGTCAGTATATCAAGAATAATCCACTGGCCTTCCACACAAGTATCGTTACGACAGCATCTCAGGTACCATCTGACTGGCCAATATTGTCTCGCCTTCGGCCAGAAGATGTTCTCAACGGCTTCTTCTTATATTCTCTTCTTCTGCACAAGGCCGAGAACTCACAGATCCTTGTCCTTCCACATGACGAAGCTCATCATTTGCGCCTGCAACCAGAACTCGCTGAGAGGAACAAGCTGATGGAAGGGCCAGGTCAAGAGCTCTACTTACATGCTTGCAATCTATGCTGTAAAGTTTATGAAGATGAGAACGGTCAACAGCGTAAGTTTGAAAACTACTGTCCATACTGTGTATGTACTCAGATACAAGAAATATAGGGAAGCTTCAGGCAGCCGTTTGCGACGGCAATACAATTGGGCATCCTTGCTGTGCTGTTCATGACTGCAAGACACCACTCGCAAGCCATGCTGACCGTTTCTGTCCAGATCATTTGGCCACCATGGGGGCTCAATGCGCAGTCACTACGTGTGTCAATGGTCATTGTCCCGGCTTTCAAACATGCAACGAACACCACTCTCTTGAAGAAAGCTACTATAGTCGAGGCCAGGCCTTTTTCCAACTCAGATCACAGCTGAAAAAGGCTGGCGTCGCCGTTCCTGATAACTCAGTGCCACTTGAGCATCAGGTGAACAATGAAGAGACTGTGGAAGAGTGCGAGGGAAAATCCGAGATGGGAAATAGGAAATTGCGTGTGTTCTTTGGTAAACGCCGTACACATAATGAACAACTTGCAATGCGGCCGTGTGGCGTAATTCTGTCTCGTGCAACATTCTTTGGTTCTGAAGCTGTTTCTGCGGTTAATGTAAGTACAATCACTATCTTTCGAAGACCCCTTGCTGATGATCTAGCTCTAGGAGTTTCTCAGAGCAACTTTTCCAACGTCGGAATCCACCCCAGAATTTTTGATCTTCGACAATAATTGCCAGTTGATGAAGCATCAGTCGGCAATTGGGGACAGTCATTTCAACTCAACAGCTCAACCCGTCGATGTCTTCCATTTCCGCACGAAGCACAAGCAATCCGATCTATATTGCCAGAAATTTTGCAACCCTGCAGCATTTCCAGAAATGCGCACTTCAGATGGGAGGTGGACTTTCAATACATCGATATGCGAGCAGGCTAATGTGTGGCTTGGAGGATATATTTCAATTGTTCGTAACATGGAGGTAACGCGATACAACTTTTATTTGGACGAGATGATCAAGCGGCGAAATCGGTACGTTGCACACGAACTTCAAAGAAAAGGCCACCAGCCTTGGATAATACCTTCGGAACTTTTTTTTCCTCAATAGAGGGTCATACTTTGCACGAGTAGATATACTACATGTACCAGTAGATCTATCTATGCATAAACTCTTTACGTATTGATATTTTCAAGCTTCAACCATAGAAGGCAAACCCAACTTCTCGCATTTACCACGGCAGGTGTGCTTCTGTACATGCTCCATGATGCCAATCCGGCCTTGACTACGAATGAAGTTGCATTTGCCTGAGCTGCGATCGAGGCTGAGAAGCGTTAAGTGACGATCTTCCGTGGAAAAATCAAAAGAAGTCAAACTTACATGAGATGACTGAGTGAATCATAAATGTAGATGCGTCCAGAATCCCGAATTGCTATCAAGTACTTTAGTGACCAACAGTAAAAATACCAGAAGTGTACTCGTACCTTGGAAATGGACATCAATACGCTCGTTGTTGAAATATTGATAACAGAAATGAGTGAACGCAGAGAATGTTTCATCATTCTCGAGCTCCTCTGGATTCACGGCTTGCCCGTAGATCCAAGGTTGAGCGATCATTACAACCTCTGCTTCGGTAGGCTTTGTTTTGAGCTCTACAAGGTAGGTTTCCACAACCTCAAAAGCTATAAAGATGAGATCAAATAGAGAAATTCATGAACAGATGTAACACTTAACTTACCAGTAATAGCCATGCCGACCTGCTCCGCTTTTGCCACAAATGCACGTTGGGCTTCTCGTAGCTGATATAAACGAGTGGCCTCTGTAAAGAGGGTCAAGTAAAGGCTGGGGGAACAGATCTTCCACCAGTTTGGTGCTTGTTTGTATCCAAAAAACTTGACTGCAAGTGGCGTCTTTTTGCCATTGAGGGCTGCTAATCCCTGCACAAAATATTAGCAGGAACATGTAAATCAATAACCAGCAAATGGCTACTTACCAAACAAACTCGTTTGATCCCACCACACGTTGGATTATCAAACGTCAAAACAAGAGGAATGCCATCAGTTTCCAGAAGATAGTGGGCTCCCAAGCACTGCTCTTCATCATATTCAACGAACTGATTATAATCAATGTGCGAAATTCTAACAGTCCAGACTTGATAGTCAGGTCCGTCATCTGAATCGTCACTTTGAGATTCTATGAAACTAATCAGGAGATTCTCTTGAATACGCACTAGTACACTCACCTTCTGTCGACGATTCAAGTGTCCCACTATCTTCTGTTTCCAGAACAACCAATAAGCGTGGCTTCATTTCATTTACTAAAATAAGTACACTCACCCTTTTTCAGTGATTTAAGTTTGCCATCACCTTCTGATTCTAGAACAGCTGGTAAGCAGTGCTCCGTTTCAGTTAGAAATAAGCTCACCTTTTGTTTCCTTCACCAGTTTGGACCAAAGACCATCATCGGTTCTCGCAGCAGCTTGATACTTGTCAAGCAAACCAAGTTTCCGAGCGTCCCGGAAAACTTTCAGAGCATTATATACCGTAGAACTCGAGAAAGTACATCCCTCAAAGGCACCAATAAAAGCTTCCTTCAACGCCACAACACCCTTGAGTCCATCAAGCTTTTTTAATCCTGCTACCATGTCAACCACATACTTGCGAGGGAAAGTGCGACGACTTGAAGTGCTTGGATCTAAAGCTTTGGGAGTACCAGAAGAGCTGGAACCAGACATGGGCATCAACGCAGAAGAAGCAGAACGCTGTAACACTGAATGAGAGTCACCGAAGAGCCTCACAACCTCCAATTCCAAGTTGAGGCAATCGGAATCTTCCAGATTATATGATCGCAACAGTACACAGGGACCGTCATGTGTGATCGGAAGGGTAACTTCTTGCGAAAACCATTTGTGGGACTTGGGGGCATAGACCGTAACAAAAGACTTCGGGTCACTAAGCACCTCTATGAGAAGGGGTTGGTCGGCCACCACCAAAGTCTTGGGATGTTTTGACGACACTTGAACATGGTGCGGCTCTTGATTGGCCTATTAGATATGTTAGAGAATTTAAATCGGAAAGACTAAGGAATAAAATCCACTTTTGAAAAGATCACAACTGGAATGCGGCTGGCCACAGTCTGCCTCACCAAAGTTTCCGCCTCAGCAAGCTGACGCGTTGTCTCATAACGCTTGTGTTGACTGGCGAGTGCCTGTCCCCAGCCTTCCGTCAACGGACGGGCAAATCGGCGAGGTTCAATGACAGTCTGAGAGCCAGCTGAATTGGACTCAGACTCCGAAATTGGTTCTATATCGTCACTTGCATAAGCTCAAGCTCAATGATAACTTAAGAATGTATAACACATACCAGAAATTTCAGAAGTACTTGCTGTTGCTGATGGCGAAGGACTCAGGTCACTGGCTAGTGCTGTAGATCCTGCATATGCATGTAAGTAATTGGGAGTTAGAAGAATACATATCAAAACATACGTTGGCCATTGATCGGATGCTGCGTACAACCACCGAATGCGCGACGACAGCAAGAAGCACAACGTTGGTTGGGGCAACACTGGCTTCTTGTTCTGGGTTTACCTTTTGCTGTACGACAGTCTTCATCTGTGCAAGGCAAGCCAGACTTGGAGGTGGTAGAGATCTCCTTAAGAGATTCTTTGACTGCAAATTGGAACTGTATATCTTCGGGAACTTGATCCAAAGGAGTAGAAGATGTATGCCATCTAAAATGGTTGCAGTTCGGACACTGACAGATGATCAGTACTGTGTGAACGAATTGGAAAAGTCAGACTTACAACTTGATACCATCGACCGTAATTTGTGACGGACTTGCCACGACCTTGACATTGTTGAAAAGGTCCAAGGGCAGAACCACACTGTGGACAACAGCCTGAGGGAGCTGGAAGTAATGTTGCAAAAGGAGGTAGAGTGACGACATTTTGAGATAGGACTGGATGACCTGGTGAAAAGGAGTAAGGAGAGGAGTTTTGAGACATAGCAATGAAAGGAGTGGTCAAGTTGGAGCTGTCGTTGTCTTTCCACCTCTGTAGCTCTTGCTCTTATACCTGTCCTCAATGACGAGATCGAAAATTCAAGAATAATGAAGATTTTTTTACCGGACGGAAAAAAGATCAAGGTAGAGGAGTAGCACTCGAGTCCAAGCCTGGACTTCTTACTGGGCAGTCTGAGACTTCAAAGAATGTGTATTGGCTAGGATCAAGTACATGGAGTACTTAAGATCTACTAGGACTCGGAAGTTAGGAGGTTAGAGGCGGGCAGTCCAAGTCACTGCGCTGGACATAGGAAAGGTTGCGGTGGGCAGAAGACAGCCATGACGTAGGTAACTGGCGGCAATGATGAAAACGGACTGCGCTCAGTGCGGCTGGGCGGGCAGAAGGTGTTGAGAAGACGATGGAAAGCCATGGAACTTGAAGTGTGCTGGCAGTGATGCATAGTCACGGGTGATGACGCAAAGGTCCAAATTGGGAGAGTTGGACAAACACGTGCACCGGCAAGGAGGATTCCACCATCAATTCCCTGTGGAATTCCCGCTCCCAGCCGACGCGGTTTTCTGCCATTTTCATCATTGATCATGACTGTAAAGGTCGAAGACTGGGCCACTATGGGAAACCACTTGTCCAGTAAACCAGGTATTGATACTGAGCTATCAGGAAATTCTACCAATGCCACAGTAGCATAAGTGAATCCAGATTGACATGTTTTCAGATCAATGTGTCTCAGAAACCCCATAGAACCATTGGTAACTCCTAATTCTGTGCAGAGATTGAATGACTTCAGGATAACAGGCATTCCAATGTAACATTGAATAGATCCAGGGAGGATTCAGCTTTGTTGAGAAGAAAAATTCAGTTTGATGAGCTCTGCACGGATATGGAACCTGGGTTCTTGTGCATCCTTGGCTAAGAATTTCTGTTTTGGTTGATTAGCTGTAGACTTTGTTGAGATCTCCATAGCTTCATCATAAGCAAAACACTCAATCAGAGAAGGACCAGAAGGTGCAGTACAGATAGCTTCAGTCTTGCATTGATTCAGAACTTGACGTTTCAAGTTAGTAGCCACAATGGCAGAAGCATCGTAGTGTTTCTTCTCGGAAAGTTGAAGACCTGAAAGATGATTCCAGCTTTTGATTCTTCTAGAATTGAAGAGATCCACATCTTCCTGTGTACAATTTCTGCTCCTCAACTGAAGAACTGCCGCTCCGTATTCAGGATCCGATGACATACGGTTTTGTTCCGTGAGAGTAATCACAGTGTCAAAGCGCTTCCAAGCCATTTGACCTATTCTCCACTTGATTTCAGCTTGTGATTCTGATGATGGGTTTGAACGAATCGGTTTGTACAAGGGACTGCCACCTACAGGCGGCAGTTGGTTGAAATCACCAGCAACAACAAGAAAAATACCGCCAAAATATTCATCATAATTTTTGGTTGCAAATCGCAAAGCAGTGTCTATCTCAGCAAACAGTCCAGCATCCATCAAAGAAACCTCATCAATAAATAATAGGGCTACATCTTTCCATTCTTGTCTAAGTTGTTCATGCTTTTTAATGTTGATACAGACAGAGTAATCTTCCTCATTTTCACCCAGTTTCCGATTTCATTTACCCTTTTCTTTTGACCTTATCTTGATACCTAATCCTTTGTGAATCGTCATTCCATCAATTAAGGAAGCAGCACAACCTGTAGGTGCAAGATACCTGATACAATGATCTTTCCCATACATTTTCATTACCTCCTTGACTGAATTGACGACATGTGTTTTGCCCATGCCGCCGGGGCCAGTGAGAAACATCTGTAAAGGGTCCTTTTGTAGTTCTCCGTCAGTTCTAAATATGTACCGCTGTAAAAATCGAAAAGCAATGATATAAAAAGCTTGAAATTGTTTTTGATTTAAGGTGTTTTTTTGCGAAATCATGTGCAATACTTCGAAGGGAGACATGGCCGAATTGGGGGAGTTTTCTGTGCCCTGAATAAGTTCAGTTTGCAGAGGAAGAGGAGGCAATTGAGATGGGTCATAGGTTCTAGCAGAATTGAAATCTGTGTTCAAATCAGAAGATGTATTTGCATTTGGCACGTATACTTGCGAGGAGGGGCCTGAAGCTGCACGTCTCAGAGAAGCTTTCATGGATGCAGCACTCTTGTACGATGCAGTCCAAGCTTCGATGTTTTTCTTTGTAAGGGAAGGGAGAGCAGTATTCATAGGTTGAATGTTGTCTGAATTGATGTCTAGACAGTAATTTGGAGCGGTCAGCCACTGACATAGTTGCAAATTTTTGATCAACGAGTTGTACTGTTGGTGGGCTTGTTTTGGATCGGTGCCACTTTGAACGTCGTTATCACTATCATTGAACATGTGATGCATAGATTGAAATAGCTCCATTCTTTTTTTGGTCTTCTCAGATTGTTTTCTCAACCTTTCAGAATCACGCTCATCTTCACACTCATAAATAGCTTCCCAGTTAACAATGATACGCAAAGCAAAAGGCAAAAACTGATATGATTCAAATTCAGAATCAAGGGATGTCGTTAACAATGGCATATCTGGAGAAAAAGGTTTAAAGTGAGCGAGAGCTAATAACTTGTGCCCACTTGTGCCTTGGCAGGGAATTCCTTGTCCAATGATATTGGGAACACATTCTTTCCATGGCTCCGAGGGGAAGTTGTTGGAAATCAGGACCAATTCATGAGTATCGGACATTGGATGGCTTGCAAGAAGTTTGAATCTACGGCGGACATTCAGCCTGTTTGTCTTCAAATCTTGTTTTCTCTCCATGACAAATGTCCTTGTAAAGTCATAGAAACTGATTTTTGAAAGGTTTTTGTCACAATGCCAATAGTTCAATACTTGATTGGTAGTTTTGATTGAACCATCATCATTCACTTGAATGCGGATCTTGGGAGCCAAATAATCGCCTGCGTTGTCTCGATTGTGCTCAACATCACTTTGGGAAGGTGTTGGAGAGTCAGGTAGGTAATTGGAATATTCTTTGGAGACAAATTCGATAAGTAAAGCACTTTGCAACGGAGTGGTAAGGTGA
Source organism: Tetrapyrgos nigripes (assembly GCA_013368315.1). NCBI lineage: Eukaryota > Fungi > Basidiomycota > Agaricomycetes > Agaricales > Campanellaceae > Tetrapyrgos > Tetrapyrgos nigripes. The sequence continues at coordinate 497,129 of JAACJM010000023.1, forward strand.
GAAGGGATAGTATCATCCAAACCTCGGAGATATCTCGCAGCTTGTTGAGCATGAATTCTCTGTTGACTGGTCAATTGAGACAGACACTTTTGCAATATATGCTTGGTGTCGCCTAATGGAAAAGCTTTCAGATCTTTGGAGTGGAGTTTCTCAATAGATGCGATGGCTTTTGACAAAAGGGAAAACATGTCGCTAGTAGACAAAGGATTTTTCGTAATATAGTCTGTAATGTAAAACATGGCAGCCCTCGCAGCTTTGCCAGATAGTATACACTTGAGATCATGATTGTGTCAGGAAAAAACAAGCACAAGCGGGTTATGGAAATTGATGTTTGGATCTCGTATAGGGAGGTAAATTGAGTTTGTATCGGGTTCAAATTCACATCTTGAATTTAGTTCCATTGGATAACCAAATCTGCAGCCAGAACCTGGAGGTCTTCTTTTTGTACAAACACCCTGACAACGATGTCGCTGAACTTTTTCTCCAACTTTTTTGTGTTCATAATCAAAAATTTCCTGCCACTCATTCCAGACAATAGGATTTGACAAGTCATCGATAGCAGGGGGAATGGGAGGTCTCTCAGAGCGAGGATCTACATTTTTTTCTTCCTGATATTCGATATCCGGTAAGTGATGCCAAATGAGCTGATCAAAGAATAGACAAAATCTTCGTTCAAAATCTGGGTCGATGCGCATTCTGGCATGAGTCTCAGCAGGATTCAAGCCTCCCACCAAGAAGATCTCAAAATGACCATGATATTCTCCACGCTCTGTCTGTTCAAGTGTACCATAAAAGGCTCTGATCTTTCCAAAAATTCCCCCATTTTCTGTTGAACATCGGTTATCAAAGTCCCATCCTAATAAGAATCTGAAAATCTGAAAGCTGTTTCAAACGAGAATTGGAAAAAGTCTGCAGCAGCGACAGGATCATTAGCAAGTCGACGAGCACGTTCATACCTTGAGACGAGTTTAGGAAACCTAGAATCTAAGTCTACAGATATATCCCCAAAGATTACCTGGAAAATTGGACTGTGAACGGCACACGGATTGAATGTAAAAAAAAGTTGTGGGAGGCCGAAATAACCAAAGTACGATCTGATTTCTTTTCTTGTATGAACCTTTGCTGACTGAGAGCCAGGTATTCTGGCGGCCACTGTGTTAACCTTCTGCAGCAATTGAAAGCCCAGTTTTTCTTGAGGTGTCAGTGTTTGAAGAAATCCTTCCTTTTCTATCCTCTTTGCCAGGTTTTCAAGTGATTTGGATGTAAGAGAGGCAAAGGAATTATTGACGAAGGTCAAATACCGAGAGGATGTTGTCATATGTACATGAATATGAGCTGTCCTATGTTGCATAATGTTGAATATCACAAAAAGAAACGTGTAGTGATATCTGAAAGACCTATGACAAAGATCAAGGTAGTAGTTGGCTTGTGTTTCGAAGGTAACATACGGTTTGCGTTCTCGGTTCTCAAATCCACCAATCCCCAAAGGAAAGAGGGTAGGAAACATACCGCAACCAAGATTGGGATTGTTGTACTCAGGCACAAAACTGTACGAATGATGGATGGCAAGGTCTGGAATGGAACAATCACGACTGGCTTGAATATTTCTCAATGCAGATGAAACCATGGACCACGCTGGAATTTTAGTGCAATCAGGATCATGTACTCCGAGATGTTCTAAGATGGCTTGTCTATGTTCTGAAAATGGCTCACCGTTGATGTCCTGGTCGGCATTGGATTCTAAAAATTGAGCGCTAGGATGTTCAGAAAAAGACGAGGATTGTTGATCAAACACTGACGTAGCACTAGTTTCCCAGTCATACACAATACACTGTTCAAGGCCTGGTATAATGTCATTTTCTGGATACATGTTCAAGATTTCGGTAGAAGGTAGGGAGAAGTTTTTATACAAACGATTATGTCGGAACAGATAGTGCAGCAGTCTTGATACAACTGATTTTCGGACGTACAACTGCTTGATTTGCCGTAACTCTTGCAACGTCAATTTCTTCGGTCCAACAAAAACAACACTTATCATACCATTCAGATCATCTGGTGAGTGGGGTAAAACTCTAGCGGTAGACACAGTATTTAGCTCAAAAGCAGACGTGTTCCCATGGAGAACATGGGGCTGGTCTTCGTCCAGAGAGCCATACAGACGTATAACAAGAACGGTGGTATGATAAAGTGTGCAGACCATTTCTTCAGCCCAAGTAATATTGAGTTCAAGAAGATCAGAAGGTAACATGCCTCTGTAGAACTCGTTTGCAAGTGATAGAGGTGGCAAGCTGTTTTTGCAGAGACAGGAATAACAACACTTGCAGATATACACAGCTGGCTTATTATCGGTGTCAACAAAGCCCTTTTTCTCGAAAAAACAACCATTTAAACATGGGTGGAGGTATTGGAAGTGATCAGCGGGGGCATGAGTCAATATAAAAGGATCAGTACATTTCAATAACTCAACGGAAGGTATAGCACTAACAGCAACGGTTTCACCACTGAGATCAGTATCTTCACACGCACAGACTGCACAAATATTTGGAGGGACATAAACAGATTTGCAACGGTAGCTGGCTAAACAACTTATCTGTGTAGAAACTGGGACAAACTCGGGCCATCGTTCTCTCTCCTCCAGAAACCATGGCCGATACAAATCAATCTGATCAAAAACTAGGCATTCGGAGGATTGTTTCTTACATGCATAAACTTCAGATTCCGAGAAAATAACATTGACGACAGCGCCAAATACACCAGTCAAAATTTCCCAAACCACAGACACACGATCTTCACCTTCAAATGTAGAAACGCATCTTTCCGGCCTATAGAATAGGAAAAGTTGAGCAAGATCCTCGTTGGACAAAGTGAATAACATTTTCAATCGAGCAACGAAGAAATGAGAAAGTACAACAGAAATTGAGCTAGACTTTCCTTGGAAACCTACAATCTGAATACGATATTCAAGAGTAGCTTGATTTTTGATTATAGTGGCCACTGGAATAGATATAGCAAGTTCAGCGAGGAATTTTGGTGATTGTGAGTCAAAGCAATGGACAACGACATCCACTGCGGCGGGCGTCAACAGCCAATGTTTGAAGCCTTTAACAGCACCGGGTTTAACCATCAAATATAAAATCTTTTCGCCGAGCAGATGACAAAAGCCCTCACCAAGTTCACGTTCCATTGTTTGATACTTCAATTGATACTGATACACAGAAGGAGAAACAGTGGATGAGTTTTCAGCAAAAGCGAGCTTTTCAGCAAGGATATCAGCAATGGAACGGGCTCTCAATGCTTTGGATTACTTAGCAGGTGCATTACAGTCAACATGCTGATGAAGATGTAGAAGATCCACAACGGACAAACGTTGTAAAGTCTCAGACAAAGATGGAACGAGGAACAATGGACAGGCATTGGCAGTGACACTGAGACAATGGGGAAGAGTCATGGCCGTAACGTGAAGAAGGTGACGGAACACAATAGAAGGAAATGACCTCATTGCGGAAATCGCTGTTTCAAAAATTCAAACCCCCCTTGCCAGGACCGGCTGATCGGTCGGTGGAACATGTCCCTCCTCCTGTCCCTTCGGTCCGGAGTCAGGGACTCCCTCTCCTCCCTCTGGTCGGAGTCGGGGACTCAGTCACTGCGGGCAGCCATTGATATTTGCAGGCATTTTTGTTGGGACTTAAATTACGAATTTTTAGCTTTCCATTTAAAGCTGGCATTTCAGCAACAAACAGTGTTCGTCCTAAGGTGTAAGGCTTAATTAAGTTAAGGCCTTAATCCATTAAGAAATTAAGGCCTAACGCTTTTCCTGGACCTTAAAATACTTAATTAAGCCTTAGAGTACCACGTGAAATGACATCACTCAGCTGAGAAATTTTTTCATAGACTACATCTACGGTGCTCGTACACTGCTACAATGCCTCGTCCCGAAAACCGACTCTGGGCCTATTTCTACAAAGGCGAAAAGCAAAACAAAAGTCACTTCAAGGCCTACTGCTTTGGGTGCATCAAGAACAAGGCTCCTCCACACATAAAGAACGAGCCAGCATTAGACATCAAGACAATGAAGAACGAGAGCTGGTACAAGCAAGGTGAGTAGTAGCAAGTTATGGCAACATGGTTAGGAGCTCACCTTGTTATCCAAGCTTGTGCAGATGCTGGCCATGTCTTAGGGGTGAAAGAGTCCATGGTAGCTCACATCCTCGGAGGCGAAAGACCTTGCAATCATGCTAGCAAAGAAGCAAAGAAGGAAGCGACAATAGAATGAAACAAGTTGAGGAAACAGGGCTCGAAACAGGGAAGGGATTCAGAGGATGGGAATACAGACCAGGGAGAAGAAGACAATACTCGTGTGGCCTCATCCAAAAAGCGGCAGGTAGTTGACCTCCGAGAATACAAGCAGAGCACTCTGGATGGGAAGGTGTTTAAAGGTATAAGTATACCTTTCAATGACGAGCAAAGAAAGGCAATACACATCCAGTTTCTCCGAGCAACATTATCCGCCAATCTCAAGTTTAACTGGGTGGAGGATCTGGAAATAAAGACCCTCTTCGAAATGTTCCAAGCTCTGGCAGACAATGTGATTCCTTCAGCAAAACAACTGAGTACCAGTCTACTTGATGTGGAATACGAGCTTGTCGAGGAGGAGGTGAAGCAGGATGTGTCAAGGTTGTCGATACACTCGATAACCACCCAAGTCACACAATACGAGAAAGTCGGTTTACAGGAGAATAGATTGATCAGAGAGAGAGTTTTAAAGAGATGAAGAGAAAGTAAGCTGACTAGGCTCTACACTGCGTAATAAGAGTACGGAGCGGAGACGAAGTGAACGAACTAAGGAATAGGTTACAAGGATCACAGGTATATAAGTAAAATATGAACAGATGGGAAAGAGTAAGTAATAATAGACAGTATCATGTGGAGATGTCAAGGGCGAGAGAATAACAAGTCAAATATGGATAGATGAAGGTACTGGATCACACAGCGTGATTGACAGTGAGAATGTCCATGGAGATAGGAATCGGAGGAGGTAGGAATGTGAGTCATAGATCTAGAGAGATGGTAACTATAGACGATGATGAGAAATAGTTGATGTTTATGGGGTTAGAGTGGAGAATAGGTAGTAAAGGGAAAAGAATAGAAAGGAAAATGAATAGGCGGGAGACGATTCATGACATTACTCCCTCTTTAGGACGAGCTTTCGCCGGAGCTCGTCAATCCTGTCTTCCAGTGCTCCGCCCACTGCTTGCGGAGTCGTCTGTCTACATCCCCTTGGCTCGGCCAATACTTATCCCAGTCTATAGGGTAGTTTCCAATCTCCCATCTAGGATCGTTCCAGTCCAGGTTCCCCCATCCCGTGGTGTCGGTAGCCGTTCCCCATCCACCTCCATTGTCATCCATGCTCCATGGTACAACGTTGTTTGCCCCCCATACGCTGGCGTCTCCCCATCCTATATTCCCTCTGTGTTCCGCACGTAGCGACGTCCATTGTACCACGCAACGGGCCTTATGTCCTCTGCCCAATCTGCACCGTCCTGGCCCGTCCTCTCCTCCCCATGTGCAGCGTTGACACCCGTTGTGAGGTCCCGCGTGTTGTTTCGGCATCCGACACCGTCGTCCTGAACGGGACCCGTAGGTGCAGCGTCCCCTGTTGGATGGGATCGCGTCGTCCGCGTTGGTGTTGGTGGAGGAAGCGGTAGACATAGTGATGTTGAAGATGTTGTACGAGATGGGCTGGTAGGATGTGATTGAGTTCTGTCCTTCTTCGCTGTAGAGAGGGGTCTTTTATACTTCTTTGTCTGTATAGAGGGAACTTTGAATGGACGGTCAAGTCACCCCGGGATGGTTTGACAGTAAACGCCGTTAACGAGGGAATGCGATTGAAGAGTGATGACAGAATTCTGAGGTTGATTGCCGAGTGGGGTGTGAAGGCGGGCATAGGATGCCCACGGTTCGTAACAGTGTTTCTCCTCGGAGTTGTGCTTTCGCCTGAAGTACCCGGGTACTTCGCCATATGTCTTCCATGGCGACGCCCAGTGAACGCACCGTTGTTCCCGGACGTATCAGGTTTTTGGGTCGATATGCGTCTGGATGTTGTTGATGGAAGGTTTCGATCATCTCTTTCACCTTCGTCAGTCCTGACGCTGGTTCCCATGAGTTTTCCGAGTCAGCATAATCCAACCATTTGACAAGGTATTGTACTCCCCGTCGGTTTCTCGTTGGTTTTGAATCCAGAATTGCCTCCACATCATATTCGTTGTCTTCGGGTAATAGCTCAGCAGGTTCTCCCGGGTAGTTCACTCCGTGGGCTTCGGTTTCTTTGTACGGCGATAGGAGTGAGGCGTGGAACACTGGGTGAATGCGCCAGCCATTCGGTAATTTGAGTCGATAATTGACTTCACTGATAACGTCAGTGATTTCGAACGGTCCATGACGGCGATTTGCCAACTTAGCTTTCGGTCGCGTTGTTTTCAGATTCTTCCCATCCAGCAGCACTTTATCCCCAACCTTAAACTTCACCCCTTCGTTCCGGTAGTCCTTGTTTTGCTCCTTCATTAGTTCGGCTGCCGTCGCCAGACTTGCTTTCAGTTCTTCTCGAACTGTATCCAAGTTCTGGAGGCGTTCCTCGACTTTTGGTACGTGTGAAGTTGGGTTGATTGAAGGGAATAATCGTGGCAGAAATCCATGGAGTAATTCAAACGGTGATTTCCCAGTCGCTGAGTGAACCCGGGTATTATGACAGAATTCAGCGTATGGCAGGTATTTGACCCAATCGTCTTGGCGATAGTTACAGAAGGTCCGGAGGTATTGTTCCAGTTCTTGATTGAACCTTTCTGTTTCTCCGTCTGTCTGCGGATGGTAAGCGGTACTAAGTGCCGAAGTGATACCTAACTTAGCGTAAATGCCTTTCATCACTTGGCTTGCAAATTGAGGTCCGCGGTCAGATACCATTTTATCCCACAAGCCATACCGTCGCCAGGTATTGTCGAACAATAGGTCGATTGTTCCGTCGCTGTCAATATCTTTTCTGCATGGGGAAATGACAACTGTCTTTGTTGAGCGATCGACTGTGACGTGAATTGCATTGAAGCCGTCGCATTCTGGCAGGTCCGTGATGAAATCGGTTGTGATGGTACCAAAGGGTCGTTCCGGTATTTCGTTTGGGATTAAGGGTACGTGCGCAGGATGGTTGTCTGCCTTGGTTAACTGGCAGGTAGCACATCCTTCAACGTAGTTGCGAACGAATACTGACATACCGGGCCACCAGAATTCTCTACTGACGAGTTCATAGGTTTTGAATCTTCCCGGGTGGCCTGCAGTAAGGCTGTCGTGATGCATTTTAACGATATCCCGCCTGAGCTTCTGATCGTTTGGGACGTAGACCTTCCCTCGGAACAGGATAATTCCGTCTTCATAGTTCCATTCCTGCAAATTCTTTGCCAAAGCGCGGGGTCCGTTGTCAATGATAGTTCGTAACGCACTCACGACTTCAGCATCCTTATCTGGACATTCCTTTATTCGCCTTTTCAATTCCGCATCTCCTATTGCGGTTACTGTTCCTGGTCGCGTCGCTCGAATTCTGAAGAATCTAGGGTCAAGTAAGACCCTGTCCTTGTTGTCGTTCTCGACCCCCTCTTTATGATCCGATCTTCGAGAGAGTGGGTCACTTCGATTCAGATTTCCCGGTTTATGGGTGAGCGTAAAGTCGAATCTGGTCAAGAACAAGGCCATCCTTGCTTGTCGTCGGCTGAGTTTTTGAGCCGAAGTAAAATATCTGAGGTTGTCGTGATCAGTTAAGATTTCGATGGTATGTGGTCCTCCTTCAAGGTAGTGCCGCCAAGCTTCAAGTCCTCGTATAATTGCTAGCAGTTCTTTGTCATGGATGTCGTAGTTTCGTTCGGTTTCGGACAACGCTTTTGACAGGTAGGCTACTGGGTGCCATTTGCCGTCCGTTCCTTGTTGTTGCAGGATACCTCCTGTGGCGTAATCTGACGCGTCAACTTCTACTCGGTACGGTTTAGAATGGTCAGGCATGAGAAGAACCGGTGAAGTTGTGAACGTATCTTTAAGTGCCTGGAAGGCCCTTTGAGCTTCTTCAGACCATTCCCATGGATGTTCCTTTTTCGTGAGATCGAACAGGGGTCGTGCGATTTTTGAGAAATCTTGTATGAAACGTCGATAGAAGTTTCCGAAGCCGAGGAATGACTGTACGTCTTTGATGTTCCGTGGAACTGGCCATTTAGTTACTCCTTCGACCTTGATTGGATCCATCGCCAATGTGTTATGTGATACGATGAGGCCGAGGAACTCCACTGAGTCAGTTTCGAAGGTACATTTCTCTGGTTTAGCGTATAGGTCGTTTTCCTGGAGTCGTGCCAGTACTTGTTTTACCATGCATCGATGTTCTTCTAGGGATTCCGTGAATATAAGAATATCGTCCATATAGATTACGACTTTTCCAGAGTCGATCAAGTCCTTGAATAGGGTATTCATCATTGCTTGGAACGTGGCTGGAGAATTCATAAGACCGAAAAACATCACCGTTGGTTCAAAGAGACCGCGGTTGGTTTTGAACGCCGCTTTCCATTCATCTCCCTTCTTGATACGCACGTTGTTATATCCCCATCTAAGGTCGACCTTGGAGAATATTCGTGCCCCTTTGAGTTTGTCTACGAGTTCCGATATAAGCGGTAAAGGGTATTCGTTCTTGACGGTCCCTTTGTTTAGGGCGCGATAATCCTGTACTGGTCGTAGTTTTCCGTCTTTCTTTTTTACAAAGAAGAAGGGACTTGCCATAGGAGACTTCGACGGTCTTATGTACCCTTTCTCCAAGTTTTCCTTGATGAACTCGTCGAGTTCCTTTTGTTCATTTGGGGACAGCGGATATGTTTTGCAAGGGCGTGGTGTAAAGTCCGGTTTTAACTCAATGGCGTGATCCCATTCGCCACGTTTCGGTAGTCTTTCTGAGGTTTGTTTGTCAAAGACTTGTAGGAACTGATGATACTGCGAAGGGATCTTATCTTTAAGAGGTACATCGACCTGATCGATCTGAGCCGCCTCTGCGAGTTCTTGTGCTTTCGTAAAACCTGCACGGATGTTCAGATCCGGTCCTCCTGATACTTCTTCCTCGAATCTTTCCTCTTTCCCTAACAATTCTTCCATTACGTCCTGTTCCCACCGTTCTGGGATCGTGTCCCTCCCGTAGTCATCTTCGGTAAAGATTGCGGTTTCTTCTGAGTTTCGGTGGAAAGATCGAATAGGAATTCGACGTCGTCGTCCTGCAATTTTCGATTGGGCAATTGGTTTAAATCGTCCAACTGGTTCTATCCACCTGACTTGGTACTCCTTGTGATGGGTTCTCGGATCGATGACTGCAGGTTTCAAGGTTTTCGTTTTCAAATGAAGAACGGGAGGTTTTGCCGTGATACATGTTTCTGGACATCGAGTCATATCTACCCTTGAGTCCGACCAGTCTATATCCGGATTATGTTCTTCCAACCAATCGGTACCGAGGATTATATCATGATCTCCAATGTCCGTTACATAGAATTCGGCCTGTTCTTCATGGTACGCTTTGCTGTCTCGAGAGTAGATACGAAGATTTTGGATAGTGTATTCCCGTACCCATCCCATGGTGTTTTCAGAGCCGTCAACGTTTCGAACTGGGAATGGGTTTTTGATAGGAAGGAGGGTGAGTTGATTTCTTTGTGCGAATTGACTGTTAATGATTATGCCTTCTGCACCGCTGTCTATTAGAGCGTTTGCGTCGATTTTTCTGCCAGTAATTTTGCCGATTAGTTCAGTTTTGAGTGTGATTGATGGTATCTGTTTATTGCGAGTGATTGCTGACATTCTTATTTCTGAAGGAAAGGATCGCTCACAAGAGGGGTATAACACACTATATCGATTGTTCTTTAACTGTCCGGTGTACTGTTTTACTCCTACTGACGACGTAACAGAGGAGCGCTTTAAAAATCCAATTTAGACATAATGTCTTTTAAATAGACGGTTGCTTGTTCCTTTTCCTCTCCTTCTAATCCTTTAACCCTGTTTACCATATCAGAGATTTCCTTGATCGTGTTTCGAGAAGAGGATGCCTGTGCCACTGTTGCCGGTGGAGGGGGCGCGGTTTCGGCTGTTCGAATGGTGCGAGGAGGGAAGTTCCGGGAAGTGTTTTGAGACGACGCTCTCGGGAATGTCGGACATTCGTTGCTCATATGTCCAGTTTGTCTACATGCAAAGCATGCCCCTGCTTTTCGAAGTCGGTCCCTTTCATCAGGTGTCAGTTTAGGTGGCAAATTGAAAGACGAGTTAGCACCTGATCCCATGAGCGCATTGACGCTTGCTACCGTTCTTCCTTGAGATGGACCTGGGCTACTCTTCGACGTTGAAGTGGTCTTCCAGCGTCCCTGTCTCTCTCGTTCCTTTAACCACTCTAAGTGAAGCTCCACAGCTCTTTCCTGATATTCATCGAAGTCTTTCCACTTCAGATACGTCCTTCCAACTGCTTCTCGGAGTTTGGGTGGCAACCCATCCTGATAGAATTCTAACAGCGCTGCCTCTCCAAAGTCAGACTCCTCTCCATATGTGTCGAAAATGCTGTTATAGCTGCTGATATCCGTCCCCCTCATTCTGGCAAACTTGATCTTTGTTCTGGCCACATCTTCCGAGGCTAAAGGTTTGAAGTCCTTCTTGAATCGATCACGTATCTCCTTTAAAGTTATCCATCTCCGTTGATCTGGTGTATCTTTCAACTCCTCATTTTCTTCATCTGCATCTCGTTCCGTCAATCTCTGCGTTGCCCAGTCTCCTCCTTTTTCTCCCGCGAAGAATGACAGAAATAGTGCAACCTGACTTTCTTCGGTTGGGTACCTTCCTTGATTCATGCGCAGGTAGTTGTTAAACTGGGCCAACCATCGTTTTGCCTCGCTTCGTTCTCCGTTGAAGGTATCCGGTTTTCTCCCTCGTTCGGAAGTTCCGTTTAACCCGATAGGAGGCGTGTCAGCCATGACTGAGTCGTTCGGGTCTGAAGGGTCTGGAGAAGGAGGTGTAGGGGGTCGACGAGGGGCTACGGATGGTCCTTCGGCGGATGGAATGATGGGCGAAGAAGGTGGGGAAGTGGGGTCGTTTGGTTCTGGTGGGTTATTTGAAAGCGTTTCTGGTACTGGGTTGGTTTCGGAGGGTTGGTTGGGCGCAGAAGTCCCTTGGCCTGATCTGGTTCTAGGTTTTCGATGTGCTTTCTGAATCGCAAGTTCTTGGAGCTGGGTTATAACGTGCAGCCAATTCGGGAGTTCTACGTCAGTAAGTCGTTGAGTGTTATACCTGTTTAGGCAAGGTTGATTTTTACACGAAACCCAAGGATCGTCGCCGTTTTCAGGAATATAGCAGGCGTCTCGGTTCGATGCGGGGTGGAATACGTGTGGTCGGTTGGCACAACGGAGATTCGGATCTGCTGATGCGGATCGTCGCTCAGTCATACACTGATTTTATGAAAGATAGTTGGGCCCTAAGATATAGGAAGATGCTAGGCCGTATTCGGGGGAGGGTGCTAATGGAGAGTAGTTGACGTGTTCTTTGAGGAATAGAGGTCCTTGAATCTGAACCACAGTTTCTCCTGTGTTGAAGTCTTCTTTCACCGTTATGTATGAAAACGTTGAGAGGACTACGTCACCTGAGATAAGTTTCCACACCCAACGTCTTGTGCAAACGAAGTGTTGGTTAAGACTCCAAGGATCCGTTCGTAGTTGTCTTCCGTGAGAGACCGCGTATTCGGAGTATAGGAGGTAGCGAGGAAGGGGAAATGGAACCCGTTCGTAGTCACGAGGGGTTTCAGGGGGTTCGATGCGAATTCGGGGGCGTGGGGTAGACAGAGTGAAAAAGGATTTCAATTACAGAACCGGTCGACCACCTTACTCGGGTTTTAGCGAGTCTGGTATTACGTCTCGAGACTGTGTAGACGGGGGATGACCTCGTGTAACTGCTCCTTGAGTAGTTCACGCCTGCCAACCTGTGAGGCTCCTCACACAGGGTAGAGTTGATGGGCTTTTGGGCACCGTAGGGGGAGGATAGAATAGTAGGAAAGTCCAGTACGATGGTAAAGGGGTAAAGGAGTTGAGAATAGAGATGAACGAGATAGAAGGGAAAAGACTCAAGTAGTGAGGTGGGTGTATGGGAGTTCGTTCAAGTGTCAAGGTTGTCGATACACTCGATAACCACCCAAGTCACACAATACGAGAAAGTCGGTTTACAGGAGAATAGATTGATCAGAGAGAGAGTTTTAAAGAGATGAAGAGAAAGTAAGCTGACTAGGCTCTACACTGCGTAATAAGAGTACGGAGCGGAGACGAAGTGAACGAACTAAGGAATAGGTTACAAGGATCACAGGTATATAAGTAAAATATGAACAGATGGGAAAGAGTAAGTAATAATAGACAGTATCATGTGGAGATGTCAAGGGCGAGAGAATAACAAGTCAAATATGGATAGATGAAGGTACTGGATCACACAGCGTGATTGACAGTGAGAATGTCCATGGAGATAGGAATCGGAGGAGGTAGGAATGTGAGTCATAGATCTAGAGAGATGGTAACTATAGACGATGATGAGAAATAGTTGATGTTTATGGGGTTAGAGTGGAGAATAGGTAGTAAAGGGAAAAGAATAGAAAGGAAAATGAATAGGCGGGAGACGATTCATGACAGGATGTCAAGGACAAAGATGTAGTGTTGACGTACGTGGCAAATCCCTATTTTTATTAACCTTTCTCATTCTTCGGGGGCTTCAGCTGCGATGGTGTGAAGGATATCTCGAAAAATTCGTTGACTGGGGTCAATATATCAGTAGACTTCCAGGTGAGTAAGACCCTTTGCAACACGTACCAGCAAAAATCCCAATTGTGCATCCAGCCGCATCTCATCGACCTGTACAACTCCATGCCAGACAAAAAGGATGGTCTGTCGATGTGCGAATCATTTGAAAAGATGATTGATAGTGCCGAGAGCGTCTATGGATGTAGAATCGTAGCGCTGGGGACGGACAATGATGGTGGGAGTAGAGCAGGAAGAAATTTGATTGGGGAACGGCGACCATGGCTTTTCACGTTCCCATGTATAGCTCATCAAGTATGTAAAAATATATACTCTACTCAGTTCAGCGTGGCGCTGATGTATCACAGGGACAACTCATTTTACATGACTATCTGAAAGTCAATCCCAAAGCAAACCAGACTGCAGAGGATGCTACAGACCTGGTCGGGTGGTTTAACAACCATGGCCGCATGCGTGTTATATTCGATGAGGAACAACTCAAAGCAAACCACAAAATCCTTTCCTACATTCTCGCTAATCTTACGCGATGGACTACCCATGTAATTTCCTTCCACCGACTTGAGGAGATCGAACAACCCCTTCGCATTGCTGCACTGTCTCGCCGTGATGATGTCATTGCAGCACAAGTTGGCGCTGAGAAGAATATACGCAACGCAAGTGCTCTGCGCTCAGCAGCTACTGAGCATCTAGATCTTATCAATGACAACAACTTTTGGAGACGTTTACACGGTGTTGTTGAAGACCTGGAGCCAATCTGCTATGCAACAAACATTTTCCAAAGTGACCGCGCCCATCCTGATGTCGTTCTCTTGGCCTTTGTTGGTCTCTACCTTCACTTCAAGAATCACACCGACAAGCAGCTTTCTCTCGCAATGACAAAGCGGCTAGAGAAACGATGGAAGAGCTTCGATCAGCATTTGTTGATTGCAGCACTGATCCTGAATCCCTACGAACATCTAGATCATTTTGGACCTGATGCCAACGCTAATCCATTTGGTCTCAATTCACTCATTTCAGAGGTAAGTTTTGGGTGGCGTATTTCACGAATTAGTCACTGACTCAACTCTTTAGCTTTATAAAAAATATGCAAATCGTCCTGTTCCTGACTCACTTGATCCGGACGAAGTCAATGATCTTGGAGAAGAGCGTCGGAAGTGTTTGCAGTCCGTTTCCACTGCAGTTACCCATTACTTAGCTATGACTGGTCCATTTCAGCATTGGCCAGAGCAACATGCTAGCTGGGAAGCAATCCATGTGAGTTTGGATTTTTTTTCTTGCGCAATATACTTATTCTGAAAATTTCTGTATCTTAGGACAATGATCCTATTATATTCTGGCAGCAGATGACCACGGATGGTCGTACCGCTGACCTCGCTCATTTTGCGTTGACTTCATTGTCAATTGTATTGAACACTGCCTCCAATGAGCGCTCGTTTTCTGACCTTAAGGTCAAGAAGACGCGTCTGCGCAATAGGCTTGGGACTCCAAAGGTCAAGAAGATGATTAAGGTACAATTTTGTTTCTATTTTCGTAAGCTATAACTAATGTACTATAGGTTGGTGGTAGGATTCGAAGACATCACTACAATGCAGGACTCAGAACTCGCCGCAAACCTCGCAAGAATCATTCTGAGGAAAGACTTAGTACACTGCTGCATGTCCCACGATATGCCGAGGCATTGGATGGTCCGGATTCAGACATTGATGATGATTTGCACCGTCGATCACCCCTGGTTAGAAGTAGGCGGGAATGGAGGCGTGAATTTATCAAATGGGCAGAGCGAGCCAGGGCTGAGGACAGTGGAGATGATGATGACAATGAGCCACAGGCGAGTACTGCTAATTCTCAATGGCTTCCTCGTTCTCTCGCATTATTATTTGGTGGCAAAACTGTTGAAGAGTCTACTCTTGATGCCTATATTGACCGGCGACGCACTCGGAGGCAGGGCTGGAGTGAGGAGGCACTACATATGGAGTTGCTTGCTCAGGAGGAGGGTGATGTGATACCTGATGATGGCGAGTTGGAGGGTTCTGGCGACGAGTACAACGGTAATTGACTGATGAAAAAAAAATTGTACTAAGGCCTTAATGACCCTTAAATACATCCCTTAATTAATACTATTTTAACCCATTAAGCCCTAACGCTGTTTGGTACCCTTAATTAAGACCTTAGGCTGAACACTGGCAACAAATACTTTGACTTTTATCAGCCTAGAAATCATGCGAAATTTTCGTAATTTAAGTCCCAACAAAAATGCTTACAAATATCAATGGCCGCCCGCAGTGAGTGAGGCTTGCGCGGGATTAATCGCAAAAGCATATATAAAGACCACATACAATAGCCCTCCAAGTCTCTGCGTACGACTCATAATGCATACTGGACGATATAGGAAAAACCGGGCGGCTAAAACATCATTTACGCACTTTATTTTAATAGGAGAACGCGTATGTAGTTGCCTTTTTCAATGCTTTGGCTGCCTTTTCCTTCTCTTTAGGACCCTTAGAACGTACTTTCTTGTCGGCCAAGCCACTGACTTTCTTCTTCTTGGGGCTGCCAGATGTTTGAGCCATGAGGAAACACGTATAGAAATAGGAGGGAGCTGCCAGCGAAGCAAAATCGACGCGTCAAGTGGGCGAAGTCTCGTGTCGTTCGGAATTTCAAAAATGTTTCATAATACATAGAAACCGCCAAAGCGGCTGATTCTACTCTGACTGCGCGCACGCAGAATCAGCCAGAATCAGCTACTCTGACGGACCCTATTCAGAATCAATTGTCTCTTTCTATTTCTGATATCTCATCATCCAAATCCACTATAGTATCCAATATTATACTTTGATGAACCCGACCGTTCCTCCTCCTCAGACTCGGGACCGTTTCAAGGTCTAGATCACGACTTTCTGACCATGGAATGGTGGGAACAATATCAATATCAATCAGCCTTTGACGGGAGAAAATTCCTTCATCGACTGATTTATGAAGGTTGAGAAGCATATGCGATACCATTATTGAGGAGAAGTTGAGTGTGAATGTGGATAGGGGTTCTGTGGTGTAGGCCTGAGGCGTACAAGGTGAAGGAATGAGATAAGAAAAAAGCCGAATGAGTTGAAAAACAAGATGAATCATGTGGGTACCTACCCCGGAAGTCTAAGCCACAGGCAAGTGAGTAGACACGCACGCGAATGAGGAAGGCTAACTTACATAGTATGTGATTATATTTGCAAGTGTCGCAAGGAGCTTGAACCTGGTATATTTCGACATCTCAGCAGATGAAGTACGAAAAAACTTCTACAGCGTCGACACTTACGCGTAGTACATGGCACCTGTATGGATCACAATCGAGGAAAGAAAAGATACATCCACCAAAGATTAGACGAGAAACAGACAAGTCACTCACCATCTCTAAATAACAACGCAATCAACGGATCCGGCACCTGCGCATTGAAGCCATGATAATGTCTCATCGACCAGGATTTCCATAGTGTTAATAAAAAGACGAGGGAGCTGAAGGCTAGCATTAGTATCCATGGGAGTACTCGGTCTGTGTAGAAGGAACAAGACGACCAATCAGATTGAGCACGAGTTTGATGTAAGCACAAGTGACACACGGAGAACACTGAGAAAACCAAGGTCGAAGACGAAGACGAGGATGAGCGTTCAACATGAAGCTACCATTGCAGAGCGGAAACGAAGCCACTCACGTATCGAGAGGTACAGTGACCACGCATCCTTCAGGATGCGGTTCCATCCGCGTACTACCTTGGTCTAAGCCCTTCCACTGTAGATGTAGATGTAGAGTACATGCATATGTATGGCGATGGATAACATAGTAGCATAGAGGTCAGCAAATTGTACGTCAATTACTTACTTGAAAAAAGGAAGTACCACTCACCGTAGTAATCCCCATGACTGACAAATTTGTAACAGCCATAATAACCAACATTGAACGACTCCGTTCGTAAAGTGCGTATATGCGCAAGATGAGGGTGACTAACAACGCCAGCGTGAGCGTAAATCAGGCATAAACGTGCCATAGGAGGATTCGAGGGTTAGAACTTTGAAGTATACCTACCGTCTACAATCACAAGTATTAAAGCGACCCAAAAGACCCAGTAGGAATAGTATTGCATGCACCTAGATACAAACAAGCCAGTTCAGAATCAAAGGGCAGACCTAGGATTTATCTCGATTGGAATTTACTGACGCCTGGAAAGTAAAAATTAGAAAGATTAGTGTTTAGAACCGGAGACATGGTGTCGACGTATAATTAAAGAACAAGCCTGTGATGCATCGAATGAAGGGTTATGCACTCACACTAGTACTCATCCTCGAAAACTTCACCACCGTCACAGGAATCGTTCCGACCAACCCCAAATATCGGATGATTAGGAAGCAATAAGAGGAGAGGATTTTGGGCCGTGTCCAGATGTACTTGACTTCATCGCCTGAGACGATATCAGTCAGATGCGAAAATATCATGGTCAACAACTGAGTACTAAGAAGTTACGTAGAAGTTGGGCGGAGCTCACCGAAAGTGATAATATAATCCCAAAAAAGAATCGCTATAAATATTGCGTTTGTGGGTTACAAAAGGATCCACGTCGAAAAGTTTGCAAAGACGACGTACTGATACCTAGGAGGTACAAATACCTATGAACCATTCTGCGGACCCGCAGAGTATTAGCATCAGTACGTATTAGAAACATGCACTACTGTGCAACGAACGGGAAAGGGAGGAGTAGGAGGAGTATTACCCGGGCTGGGACCAAGTGCTGATCCGCCGGGGGATCCGGGAAGCAACCCGATGTAGCTACTATGTATAATAGTCGTCCCGGGATCAACCACTTCCAGGGAAGGGAACGGGCAAGAACACTGAGAAAATAGAATGGAGCTACTCACATCTGCCCTTCAATACCGACGATGTCAACGCTGGGATCGCTACCTTGATCCATAATGATATGATACTATTTTCCTCAGGATTTTATGATGAGATCGTTTTGGTTTTGAGGGAAGAGGGAAGGGAATCCTCGGTAGAAAGGAAATGGGGAAGGAATTCGTCCATCTCAACTAGTGCGTCCTTTTATAAAAGCTTTTCCGATCACGAAGTACGCGCTAGCCGATACCGTCCCTGTATCCCTGCCTTGGGATTCAAAGAGTGTCTATTATGCTTGAATTGAGTCCTCTTGAATCCTTGACAGTGGCACCTGTCCGCAACGTCATCCTTTATACTAATCCTCTCCGTGACTCCGACCAAACTCCGACGGACCGTAGACCGTAGACTCGTTGTCAATATCTCACTTGTATGTATTGTCAGCCTGTATGAACGGTACTGAGACTTAGAGCCTGTTCGGTATAAATCCGATCCGGATGAGACCTCGGATTGGAACAAGATTGGAAAGCCCTGAGGTCACATGTATTGAGACTCGAGAGTGCATAGTATTAGATTTTCTGGTTTGTTTTACGGTTACAAAAAGTCGTGTATGAATATTGCATGTCTTGAGACCCTAGCCTAGCATACATGATGCGATCTAGAAATTACGAGGCCTCTTAAAAGCCGAGTTAACTTACCAAGACCTCAAACTCCCACCCCTTTTTGTTGCCACAGCCGGTCTTTGCCCTTCCCGACAACCAGAATGTCCAGACTCGGTCTGGACCAGATCCAAAGACCGTTGACATCAATAATCACAACATCATGCGAGCGTGTCAAATCGGTCTGCTTAACGCCCCTCTTCCCTCTCACTTTCCACCGATTCTCCCTCCCTTCTGCATAACCTGAGTTAGACTACGTGAAAGGGCCTTGTAATTTGCCACGCGAAGCGATGGCTTTCGTCCCAGTTAACTTATGTCGACCTCGAAAATTTTACCATGACCTCAAACTCCCACCCCTTTTCATTGCCACAGCCGGTCTTTGCCCTTCCCGACAACTGGAATGTCCAGACTCAGATTCAAGGATCGTTGATGTCAATAACCACGACATCATGCTAGCATGTCAAATTGGTCTGCTTAACGCCCTTCTTCCCTCTCACTTTCCACTGATTCTCCCTCCTTTCTGCATAACCTGAGTTAGACTATGTGAAAGGGCCTTGTAATTTGCCATGCGAAGTGATGGCCCTTTGCCCCAGTAGAAACAAGGATGACATTCAGAATCAATCATCTCTTTCTATTTTTAATGTCTCATCCACTATCCACTCCGAGTTGAAACCGTTTCAAATTCTGGTTCATGACTTTCCAGTACGAACTTGAAATGAATATCAATTACCCTTTGAGAGGAGAGAATTGCTTCATCGAATGATTTATGAAGGTTGAAGAAAGCCTTCGCCAGTGGACAGAGGTTCAGGCATGATGGTTCATGATGAAAGGATGATCAAAGCAGCGAGTATCGAACGGCACCAGTGTTCGGGGTCCCCGTTCTATTGAACAGGAGAAGCCTGTGGGCGCCAATTCTCATCGCGACCAACAACTGACCGTAAATACAGTTTCATCAGGAAAACCATCCCTCTATGCTGTGCTAAAGTGGAAAGTATTATTTCCGACTTAAAACACCGTTTCCGAACTCAAAATGGCTTTCCGAATTATCAAGAGCGTGACATGTGACACCCGAAGTCCTACTGTCCCGAATTGATGACCGTGAGTCCCGAATTGTAAGTCGACCTCACCGAAAACAGCAGCGCATTACCGAATTGTAACTTGTCTCTCCGAATTAATGACTTGCCTCCTGTCTTCACCTTCTATATTGTACTAAATATATTTGAAAAGATATGTTCCTGTATGATTTGGTCATAATTTGGGTCAAAATTAACAACTTGTAGAAAACAATGCCAGGTATAAACATGGATTGCTTGAAACGAATGTTATTGGTTGATCTAATGAGAAAGATAGATTGCAGGTGACACACCATGTCTAGGGAAGTGCAACTATCAGCTATGTCCTGTCAAAAGATGTGTCAAGGGCATTTAGGGGCTTATAAGTGATGGCGTCAAAAGTCATCTGCCCCAGTTCTTCTCCCTCAGAGTCCCTTTCAGGTAACAGAAAATAACTTCAAGGAAGGAAAGTAGAAGAAGTGTAGGTCTCACGGTAGAGCGAGAATATTGACGGGAAAATGTCATATTTACTACAAATTGTATGCAAATTTATTTTGCTACAATTTGAATCCTGGACTCAAAAAGTATTCAATCTGTTCGGAGAGATGACTTGTATTTCGGTAAGGTGCTCATGTTTTCGATGAGGACGACTTGCAATTTGGGGTATGCGTCCTTTCAATTCGGGCCAGTGTTGGACTTCGGGTGTCACACGTCACGCTCTTGATAATTCGGAATCCCGCTTAAGGCCTTTTTGAGTTCGGAAACTGTGTTTCAAGTCGGAAATAATACTTTCCACTTTAGCACAGCATATCCCTCGGAAAGTTGCCGAAACTTTGGAAAATTTCCAAAAATTTGGCAAATTTTAAGGTACCCCTAATAAATTTTGGAAATTTCGGCATCTTTCAGGCGCCTTCTATGCTGTGCTATCGTGGAAAGTATTATTTCCAACTTAAAACGCCATTTCCGAACGCAAAAGCGTGACATGTGACACCCGAATTGACACCTAACTCCCGAATTCAAGAAGGCAACTATCGAATTCACACGAGCAAATACCCAAGTTTGAGGATGGAATACCGAATTGAAGGAAGGGTGTACAGAATTAAAGGAAGGGTGTACCGAATCAAGAGTGCTGAGTGCAGAACTGAACGGAGACAGTACAGGTTGACTGCTGACAACACAAACTGGCATATCGGAGTATCAGATTGCACTAAATATTTTTCCAAGATATGACTATTTGCTAAGTGCATTTCCCCCTCAAACAAATGTACAATTAATTTCCAAGCGAAAATAAAGCTTTATATGCATAATTAGTATGGTTGTGGTACAACAAGCTTGCTTTACATAAGTGTCCATACAACTACACCCACTTGCCTCAGGAGCGCGGGACATAGGTATCGTGGGACATGGTAGCAAATGATAGGAGTTCTGGGCAAAACCAATTAAAATCTGTGTTCTCCCAAAGAAAGAGGAACAACACTCTCAAGTGCACGGAAATACATAACGCCTCGATTCATAATTATTTAATCAGTTATTCCTGCTAACTACTTACAGGAGGCTTAGCAAAGCTTCAATGTCGGTCCAAATAACTCTAGTGAAATTCAATATAATCTGAGATGCTGATTTCGGTCCAACTTCTGCAAGTATTCGAAGTATTCGGGCTACTTGCAAGTATTCGGACCATTCCCCGATCATTCGGCAAAAGCGTAAATCAATGGTCGGGAATCAATTCTCTTTATTCAGTACTCACTTCATAAATTCGGTCATTGTTCCTCTGAATTCGGTACTCACTTCATAAATTCGGTCATTTTTCCTCTGAATTCGGCACTCGCCTTCAAGAGCTCGGATCTGAACTCTAGGAATTCGATACTCGCCTTCTTGAATTCGGGATTTATATGTCAATTCGGGTGTCACATGTCACGCTTTTGCGTTCGGAAATGATGTTTTAGGTCGGAATAATACTTTCCACGATAGCACAGCATAGCCTTCGGAGGGATTTCCTTTCACCTTTCTCATAACTTTCCTCAGTTTCTCATTTGCATGTCCGACAGATTGTGAGGGAAAAGACGTATATTGAGCATGTAAGTACATACTGGCTATGAAGATACTGTACAGAAGCAGTACTGTACATTACAAACATAAAATGTACATACATGATGACAAGGGGACGAGAGTGAGGAGATGCGTACATACTAAAATCCTGAATGAAAACTTGCTAGAGAAAGAGAAAAATGCACTAGCACTGAAATACACACTGTTCCGCATGAAACTAGATATCGGGTTGAGGCAGCAACAACGTAGGAGGAGTGAATCTGGGACCTAAAACAATGGTTAGCATCTAAGTTACTCTCAGAGCAAATACACATACCAGAGATGCAGACAAGAGGATGACTACAAGCTGCAAAAGTTGACGTGAGCCATGATATGCAAGAACATCAGAAAAGCTCACTGAATCTTGCGAAGCGAAGTCCGTACGTAGGGAAAAGTAAGAGACAGTACGTGGACAGTGGGGGAAAGAAAGAAAGAAACGTCAGACTGAAGTAATTTGGGTGCCCGCTACTTTATACAGTAATACTTTATATGAGTGGCAAATTGCAAATGCCGCAGTCCCGCGTGAGGTCGGATCCACAGGCATCAACTGGGGAAAGGTGCCACTGCTTCACATGGCAAATTACGAGGCTCATTGGATAAGTAAAATGGTTTTGTATGCAGTAAAAAATTAGATAGAGCTCAATAGCTTAATGTAACGATGCCTTTAAATGACCTTGGATGGGGTGGAGGAAGCAATAGTGATTCAGAGAGCGGCTCTTGACGACTTTCGACGGCTGCTGAGGGAAGGTAAACGCGTCTGAAGCTTGTCGTGGTTGATGGGCTTGTAGTCGTCGACAGCGAAGGGAATGAATCATGACGTACTTCAATGCGTCAGTTGAGATGGCAGTGTGCGGGCATTTCGGAGCGCTGAGGTGGCGTGTAAAAATTAGAACCCGTGAGAACCTTTGGTACTCAATTGGGGGGTCGACATAAGTTAACTCGGCCTAAAGGGCCTCGTAATGGACTATTTTGCCGAGATCAATTCAAAGTTGGACTTAGGTTATAGCACAAGTTCTGAGAAGTCCTGCTGAGGGAACCAGGAGGGAGGGGTGACCTTGCAGTCTCTCTGAATGTCTAGGATATGTACATAAAGTATATACATATGTACTTACAAAAAGACCCAAAAAGACTACCCTACATTGGCTGTACTGTTACACAGACACCCAGAGAAGAAAAGGCAAAAGCAAAGTCTCGAAAGCTCACCAACTCGACTTTCTAAATTTTGAGAAACTTTCCAAAAGTTTGCCGAAATGCGATGTCCAGCCGTGAAAGTTTTGGGAAATTCTCGGAGGTTTCATCTAATTGAAGGAAGTGGTGCTGCGCTTAAAAAAATTCCGGAAATCCTCGGCATATTTTCCCGAGACGGTTTTCCTGATGTCCGCGGCTCGACGGATGAGTTGGTGTTTTTGGCGGAGGTTTAGACAGATAACGAAGTGTCGAAACGGCGACATCTGACTAAGGTCGAAATGTTACGGCTTCCGACTGCGAATCTGTTGAGGAACGAGGACCAGTATACGAGGGATCGAGTGAAACGCGATGAAAAGGACGGAAAAGAACGGGTGTAAACAGGTGCTATTGTAAACTCTAGCTAAGCTGTATATATATAATGAGTAGAATAACAAATTGTGGCTAGGGTAAATATTATAGGACGGCGAGAGTAGTGAGTCGGCCGTAGCAACACGGCGGGTATCCTTCCAACATTTACCACTAGGACCGGGACAAATATGTAACCGGAAACCAATAAAACAAGATCAAGAAAACCAAGCAGAGCTATGGACGTGGCTACAAGCACCGATTGCCGGTGATCCTTAAAGACCTTGGGATAGTAACCGCCGTCACGATCGCATCACACTTTTCCGTATGAATGAGGCTGGTGAAAGTGCTCCTCAGAGGTGCCAGCGGGTTTTGCGTCCTGGTATGATGAAAGCAAAGAAGTAAGACGATGCGAGCTCGGAAACATATGCAAGGACATATGAGCAGAGAAAAAGCGTAGATCGACGTACATCGAAATTCTCCATTGTCTCTTGATTAATACGAATCGCGATGGGATCTTTCGTGCCGTGGTTGGCAGTGTTGTCTATGGTGGCGTTGTTACCGACATTCGTCCGTCGGTTGGAGATCTATCATCAGTACCAAGTGAGCAAGCAAGTAACAAGAATGCTTTGACCATTGGTCGGATTGAGAGTGTACTCACCTCTAAAGGGATCGACATACCGAACTCTCCAGTCGACGTAGATTGAGAAGCATTCCGAATTTGCTCTCGTCCATTGAGGGTGATTAGCAGACAGTTGGTGTAGACTGTACGGTCATGGTACTAGGTCAGGCGATGGATTTGAGAAATTGTGTGATTACTTGCAGTGACACAGCAACAGATAGACGAAGATGTAGATGAATGTTCCCGGAGCAGCTTCGAGCTAGATCATTTGAGCTCAGTGAAGGGAATCACAGAACCGGAAGGGAAAAGACGTACCAAAACGACGGTTATGATCGAGGTGAGACTCGTAGGTAGGCCTACACAAATATGATATT
Organism: Tetrapyrgos nigripes; assembly: GCA_013368315.1. Classification (NCBI taxonomy): domain Eukaryota; kingdom Fungi; phylum Basidiomycota; class Agaricomycetes; order Agaricales; family Campanellaceae; genus Tetrapyrgos; species Tetrapyrgos nigripes. Next base: position 521,157 of record JAACJM010000023.1, read on the forward strand.
AGTGTGAAACTGGTAACCACCTAAGCAATGAACTGAGCTTACCCGTATTGACAGAGAACAGAATCTTGAAAGAAGATTCAATGGCGTCAATTCAGGAAGAAAATAACGGAAGGAAACGGAAGGAAGAAAGCCTTGTGCCTTACTCACCAATCTATTCAACAAATCCGTGGTACGCTTGAACCCCGTCTTGGCTCTTTGGAACAAGATGATCATTAGGATCGAAATGGCAGCATCGGTTACGAGACCTAGAACGTTGGTTGCGACGGATACGTTCTGGCCGAACGTCGGAGCAAGGGACGAGACAAGGGAAGAGGAGGGCTGAAGTAAGCATCTGAACGAGCAAGGGGAACCGGAGGTACAGATGGTTGAAGGTAGTTGGAGGTACGTCAGAGAGTACGTACATTTTGTAATGACAGTTCTGATAGAAGTGTGTACTGCGATAACCTGGGCCCAGACTCGAATCAGTATCATGCACAAAGGCTCAGTCAGGGATTCTGGGCTTTGGATACTTACACGACTCCGATGAAGTAGTACAGCGTTGCTGTTTTCGATTGAGAATGATTAAGAAATGTCGAACATGGAAATGCTTACCGATACTTCCGATACTACAGAGCGACTGCAAAGTGAGAGACGAGATACATCAACCTGAAAGAAGGGATGAAACAACAGATCCTTACGACAAATCCAGCAAGAAAGATGTTCTTGCTGACTGATATTTAGAATCAGAATCAATTGTCAGTAAGCAGAAATTACGAGACGAAGGCGATGACCGGCAAAGAACGGGACGTACGTTTGTAGATACGATAACAGTAGAAGCTGCAAGACGGGGCATAAGGTATCAGTGCATGTGATGCTCAGAGAAGACTATACAGACTCACTGTTGCACAAGAAACGCCACAAATCCACTGAATATCAACTCGATGATTAGTTCGCTGCGGTAGGTTTGCGTCCAGACGCGCCATGAAAAGCACATGCAGGTGAGTTTGTGTGGATAGAGAATTAGCAGCAGACACACAGGGAAGAATATGATGAAGTACGAACGGAAGAATTTTGAGCATCACTGTCGGATCGGCTTGACCTGGATGGGACAGTCATTACATGTTAGGTGACCAACAAAAAGATACGCACTTCTGAGGGTATACTTGTATACAGCCGCTGCATAAATGGAGGGGAAGTTTTGAGCAAGCGTTATAGTCAGAGAAAAAGCATGAGACTCAACGGACTCACACCATAGGAAAGCCACTTGACATGTGTCGCATACCAGAACGGTCGCAACCTGGTTTCGAGAAAGGTCAGTACACAGGAGTCAGTCCACTGATAGGAGGTACGCACCAGCAGCTGTATCGACAGGCCATCTTTTCCTCTGTATCTCGCAAAATAGGACCACCCCTGCGTCAATGCCACTATTTGGAATGAGAACGTTAGCCCGAAGCTTTCATAGTATCAAGGAAAGGATCTGGAGCACCTCCGTAGAGCCTAATATGTATTGAGAATGTTAAAAGAGCATTGAAGAATTGAAAAAGAACCGACTTACAGGCTACACACGACAACGGAATGGAACAGAAACCCGAAGCTTTGTATGTAGTAAGTATGCTGGTTGGAAGCATGGATAGAGAGGAGCCTTCGAGGACGTACGTAGTATCGATGGTCGATGTGACTGCCATCTTTGGTGGTACTTGAAAAAGATGAGTTACGAAGTCGTAAACAGTGGCTCTGCGACGGTGACAGAAATGTCAGTGCGCAATTTATGTAACGGTGCGGCGGACCCGATGGATCGAGCTACTTCAATTCCGAACACTACAGGCGAGCAAGACCCCTGATTATTAGATGGAAATGTATTATACCAAAATCGCCCGAATCCGCGCGTCTTATACGAACATGGCATAGGCCTCAGAGCTTCCCATAGACAGCGAGAGAGGCGGAAAATACATTTTCCGTCTATTAGCCTGTAATCTGCCCTACGCAACAAATGGAATACATTAAGTATAAATCATCGTCAAAGTCATCCTCAAGCTCCTGCTCCTTCTGGCTGCGAAAAGCCTTCATAGCAAGCCTAAATCTCGTCCATGAGTCTTGAGAAGACAATGGTTGATAGGCCATCATATCTTCTGTCATCTGCACGCGCATGGTTGCCATGCTGCCTCGTCTAGGTAGTATATAGACTCTCATTTTCATACGAACACGTACAATACATTCATTGTTCTAGCCGAGCCGTTTGAAACCTTTTGAAACCGCCCAAGCGAGTTCCTTTGGGATAATTACCAATTCCGAGGCAGACAGACGTTTCTGGATAAACTAGCAACTCTTTTCGCGCTGCAGATCAAAAGCAACCAGGGAATATATTGTCATCGAATTGAGAGGGATACGATCACACTGCTGGCCGAGGACTCTTCGTACTTAGGAGAACTTGAAGAGTCAAGTCGACGACACGTACATATCTTGTTACCATACATCTACTTTAGTAGATCGTCATGATGTCTGTCTAGGAGAGACTAATATCTTGTGTAGTTTTTTGAGGTGCTGGTGCTGTGCTAATTCTATTCGGCATTCGGTGCTATGTGACACTCATTTCGGAAATGTCATGGACTTTGCATCCATCCCTGAGACCACCCTGTTTTACTCTGAATATTCTGTGAAGTCTCGGCGACCGCAACCCTTCTGGAATCTGAACGTTCAAATCAGCGGAAAACGGGTCAAAAATGGACCGAAGCTTATCCGGGGTAACACAATCACAAACAGCTATGGAGCGGGGCAACTATTGACCGCTACTTTTGTGCAGGCCGCGTAAGCGGCTCAATTTTTTTTTTCCTCTAGTAAAAATGCTCCTTTTGACGAGTACTTCAAAACTGAGGGAGATACCCGATGTAGCCGGGCCTGATTTTGCCGCATTACATAACACATGATAAGATAAGAGATTATGGGCCCATTGAAATGCTCGGAGCGTCAAACTGGCATGCTAGAGTCTCTGGAATCCTTCTGTGAGACTTGTACTTCTTGGAACTAAATTTCCGAACCTGTATCTGTGTCTTCCAGTATGATTCACAGAACCATCCCAGCTGCAAACACCTTCATCCTCATTTTCAGTTTCTTGCACCAACTCGCTATCAGAGCCCTCCTGTATCTCGTCAAGCTTGTCATCTGTAAATTGGCCTTGGGGGTGCCTTCCGCGTCGAGCTCTTCCTGCAGCTTCCTGCTTGGCCTTCTTGCTTCAGCCCATAGAGTAGAGATGTGTGTGTATGTAGGAGAAAAATGTATTTTCTACACTAATCCAACTTGCTTCTACTCAAAACTCCTTCAGTGAGCACCCTGCAGACGGCGGCGGCGCCAGGTGGTCCCCATAGGCCTCGAAAAATTTTTCGAACCCCCGATTTTGCCGCTGCACGTCCACTTATGTAAGCTGCACAAAGGTAGCGGTCAGTAGTTGCCCCGCTCCATAGGCGAATTACTTATGGTACGAGCTCTCGATAAAGGGGTATATATACAGGGTTACTTATTATGAAGACTCACTTGGCGCTGCATGCCTCAAAAAGGGTATGGCCATTAGTAACGTCACAGCTCCATCTTCTCGTTCTAACTAACTCAGGTTGTAATCCACTTGGACCTTCGGCCCTCACTCTTTTTTATTATTAAGCTCTGGACTTCCCTCACTCGGCACTGCGCACCTTGAAAAAGGGTATATACATGGTTATTATAAGCATTAGTTTTTGAGAACTTGGTTCAAGCCTACATTGGTTTAGTTTCAATCCTCTCAAAACACATGAAGTAAATATGACAAAGGCATGGGTTGTAAAGCTTGTAGTCATTAAAATTTGAAAAATTCTGTACGTTAGTGTTGAAGATGTTATGTATAAAAGCCAGGCCAGACTTACTGAGATTATACTACCCCTGCCACTCCAGGTGAGTATTTCACATTTTTATCACATGTATGCTGTACATTATGGCATACTTACCATTGAGGATGTGCAAGGATACTATCTGCCACCCCCCACCCCCATATCTACCCACATTCTCCCACTCACACCTCCAAATCTTCCTCCATCATTATTAGTTAACTATGATAACAAAATTCCAGACACCCTTCCTCATTCTCCTTCTCTTGCATACAAATAGTTGACCTCATTATGGTGGAATCTCAGGCTTTTTTGAGCTATTTACAGCTTCATATATTTTACAGGGACCTTTTTGCTATATTCATTGAAGTATGTAGCATATACATATGCTGTGGAACATAGGGTGAAGTTTGCCTGGGAAAACAGACAGACAGGGACTTATTATCGGCAGTAAGCGCGGCTGTCGGGCAGTTGCTTCAGTCGGCGTCACTTGTGACAGAGCCACCATGTGAGCTTACGGGACTGTCGGTTAACTCGGTTAATTGGCCGCCGAAATCCTCACACGGGTCGTCGCATTCTATATAGATGGTAGTTGAGTCGGTAGACTCCCATCATGCTGCAGCTCACCACGCTCGACGCCCTACTTCTCTGTGCTGGTCTCTTCATCGCTGGAACCTTGCTTAAAAGCAAGAAACGCCCTCCACTACCTCCTGGGCCGAAAGGGTACCTGTAAAATACTAGCGTAGATCTGTAGATAGTTCAATATACTCAAGAGGTAAATCTTATAAGAAATACGAGTCGTTACGCCAAGACTTGTAGCGCTCGAGGCTGCTAGTAAGTACTTAACGGATTGAAGAAGCTGGTAAGTGCGTAACTTTACGAAGCCACTCAAGATCTCTTACTTCACTCGGAAGGTAAGTTAAACGATGTAGTAATTCAGTGGTTCTTTTAGTACAAGGTATCTTGGTATATATAATGCTAAGACAAGCTAAAGAAACTTGTAGATTGTATGAGAAAATAACCGAACATTCTATAGTACAAAAGATCAATGACTCGAACCCGAAGTAATCCTATCCGTACTAAAGAGGAAGTCGAAGATAATCATGAGCTCAGAGATAAGATAAGAAGATACTGGGAAATCATACTTTGTTACATTACAAGAGCCCCCCCAGCTTCGACTTACTCTTCGTTGATCCCAAAGCACTCCTTAACCATGATAAGAACATCCTCCCAATCCTCATCATCTGCAGTGACTTCCGTAGGGAGCGAGTAAGCGTCGGCATTCCAACCAGGTCTAGTGGGATCGTACGGTTCCAAAAGGCCGAGCTTGGCGTACGAAGACTCGGTGGGATGAAGGATCATCGCTCCCTTCTCCACCTTTTCCATATCATCAAGTCCCCATTCCTTCCTCTTAAATTCCTGAGCTCTTTCTTCCCTATCCTTCCTTCTACGGACTAATTCCTTCTCTGCTCCGAGACGTTGAGTTGATTTCCTAGTGAGTTGAGCGAGAGTTTCGTCCTGAGTCAACCCGAAGAAAGCTCCCCAGTTGCATTCCGAGAGGTACCCCTTCTGAATAGACCGCTCGACTTGTTCGCCTATCCAGTAGGCATACTGTCGAGCCACGAATTGAAGAACGGCATACTGTTCTTGCAATTCTTGGCGAGAATTGGCGTAAGAGTCGATGATGAATCGCTCGGATTCGAAGATAAGGGAGAGATGAGGATATACGTCTTCGAGGGTAGAGCCGGCCCATTCCAGATTGATTACGTCACGAGGAATGGAGGGAACGAGTGGGTTTTCGGGAGAGCGAAGTGCGTTAGCGGCCATAACAACGATTTTAGCTAGAAGCCGGAGTTCCTCCAAGAGAGTAGCAGCGACCTCGGGCTTGAACTTGACAAGTACGTCCTTGTCCGGCCCCAAGCTAACAAACATGGTCTGCTCATCCGTGAGAGGGTTGGCAAGAGTCGCGTTCTGAAAGACATGATGGATATAGTTTCGAATGAAGGGACTAGGGAAAACACGCTGAAGAATGCCGACGGGACCTTTCTTGAAAGGTAAAAGCGCTCCTGTATTGGTGTCATCCGAATTCTGGACGGGACAAGGTCCTGAGTGAGTGCCTAAACTACACCTGTTGATTCGATCGTGATGACGTACCGCGAATCTCGGGCTATATTTGGCAACCTCCAGGCACGTTTGATCCGGGAAGGCGCAAGAAGAGTAAGAGTGATCCGTACGTTCGCAAGAAGTGCACAAGGACGTCAAAGCGCCAGGGATGGTAGAAGTGGTCGTGGTGACACCAAGTCCCAAGTCTTGCTCAATGGGAGTCTGGGAGGAAACAATGGTTTGAGTAGGGTTCATGGCTGCAGAGTAGAAGTGATGAAAGAGTAGAAGTGATGAAAGCACTGAAAGAACTGGAAGTAGGATAGTATGGAAGATACTGTCGATCTGAACCTTTTGCCTCCTCCTTTTAAACCTTTTCCCAAAGGCTTCGTTGACCTACTACTTCCTTCCATACGGTTCTCTCTCTTGTAAATAGTTACCGGGTTTGCCACCTAAGACCTCGTTGTAACAAAGCATCTATTAGTTCGAAAAGGAAAACGTGGAAGAAGAGTTGAAAGAAATAATACTTGATGCAAAAATATTCCTCCTCGTTACCGGTCGGTATCTTACTTCTCTGCTTGTTCCTTTGTCCATGTCTCAAAAATCTCTGGCGCGTTGCGCAGCTCAGCCTTGGTAAGCCATTCGTCCTCGGATGGTGGAAAATTCTTCCATCGGACTTTGAATTGCTGTATTCTTCGTTTGCCTCGTTTTCTCCACCTCATGCCTACTATCCTTTCTATTTCCGTTTCTGGCCATGCTTCGAAATCATCCCGGTTCATCCTTCTGTGAACTCGTTCCCCCAGAGATTCTGGAGATGGGGAGTATTTCTCCAGATGAGCTATGTTGATAATAGGATGGATACCATAGGACTTAGGTAGACGAATCTGATAAGTAACAGGAGACAACTTCCTGATAACCTCAAACGGCCCGTCGTATCGCATAAGCAACTTCTTTCCCCTTCCTTTCTCTTCTCGTAATAGGTTCAGGGTGTGCGGATTTAATACTACCAAGTCACCCTCCTCGAATTCACAAGTGATTCGTCCTTTGTTATATCCTCTCCTTTGGTACTCTTGCGCCAAATGCAGTGCTTCTTTCGCTCGAGTACGCTCAAATTCAAAGTGCTCCACCATGCTTTGCGCTTCCTCATCACGAATTGCCACATTAGTACCTCCCCCAGCCGAGGGTCGCTGTATAAATCCAGTCGGTGATGCGAGGGTAGATGCCGTGGCTGGCAAGAATCCGTAAAGAAGGAAAGCTGGCGCAAAGGTGGTGGAGATATGAGGGGTAGTATTGTAGGAGAGTGAAAGCGCGTCCAGATGATCTGCCCAGTCAGTTCGGGATGGCCCAACGTAGGCTCGGAGAGCTATTTCGAGGGTATGATTCATGTTTTCAGTTTGCCCGTCTGCTTGAGGATGGTAGGATGTAGTAAGGGCTCTCTTTGATCCCATTAGCCTACAAACTTCACCCCAGAAGGCGTTGCGCCACCGAACATCTCGATCAGAAATAATTTGCCGGGGAATGCCATATTTGGAGATGATATGCTTGAAAAAGAGCTGTGCAGTCTCCACCTCCGTAATACGCGTTAGAGCAGGGAATACAGGTGACAAACTTAGTAAGCTTATCCACTATGACCAGAACGTTGTCATACCCCTTGCTCACAGGTAATTCTGGGATAAAATCCATGGTAACTACCTCAAATGGTCGGTGAGGAATAGGGATTGGTTGAAGCAATCCTACTGGAGCGTGCTTACGAGGCTTTGACTTCTGACAGATATCACACGTATCCACGAATTGTTTGAGCTCACGGGACATACGGGGCCAGTAAAAAGCAGTCGCGAGTCGATTATAACATCTGTGATAACCGCCATGAGCCGACTCTGTCTTTCCATCGTGGACCTCGGCCATGATCTCCGCTCGAAGGTTCTCGGGGACGCACAGTCTGTTATTTCCGTTCCAGTCCTCGAAATATAGAAGTCCATCTGCAGAGTAGTGATAATGGGAATGATATGGGTCTGAGAGGTTCTTAGTCTCCCGAAGGGAAGCGATTACTGTCGAAAATAGTTTGTCAGAATCATAAGCCTTTCGCCACCTCTCAAGCTCACCCGGAGAGAAGTGAATCAGAATATTGTAATTTCGAGAAGTAGCATAGTCTCGAATAACAAATGTTTCATCATCATTCATAAGCGACTCCCCTCGAAAAGTCATAGCATGAATAGAATCAAATGCAATGTCTGAATCCAAAATAAGAGCATTAGCATACTGAGTAGCAACAGTTAGCAGCTTTTCCTCGAACCGATCGCCTAATTCTTTGTATAAATTGCGGAGGGGGTCAGACGAAGCTGAAGGGATAGGGGAGATGGTTGAAATATCTGGACTATCTTGAGGTGGTACTCGTCGTCGAAGGCGAGAAATAGGATCCACATTTGAATGGACACGTCCTGCTCGATGTACAATTCGCATCCTCGGATAAGCGGAGAATACTGTTCCCCAAGTAAGTAAACGCCGATTGACGTTCTGAAAGGTGGTACTCCATGTCAAGGCAGCATGATCCGTGATAGCCAGTAGGTCCTCTCCTTCTATGAAAGGCTGAAACTTGATCAATGCTTCCTTCAGAGCTAACGCCTCGCGTTCTGTGGCTGAATAGTTGCGTTCAGGCGAGCGAAGCACTCTCGACCAATAGGCAATGACGCGCTCGATGTACACCACGGTGTCATCGAAATTGCCAGCCCAAGCTCCAGGTGCAGGAACGTCCGTGAATTCCTTGCCCATGGCTGCGACCAAGCTTGGAACGGAGTCCCCAGCCTTGTAAGCTTTCTCCACCCTCTCGTAAAGCTTGGTTCCTTTTAGATCTCCAACTCGGATTGGTTGCACTTGTTGCAATATTCCCGCCAAACCATAATCGCAAGCATCCGTGTAGAGGCGATATGGGCGTCCCGGCATAGCAAATCCTCGTACTGGTGCGTTCATCAGTACTTCCCTACATAGGTCAAAAGCTTCCTGGTGAAGTGGCAACCATTCCCACTCTGTCCCCTTTTTAAGCAGTTGAAAGAGCGGTTGCGCTATCCAGGCGTAAAAAGGAACATAACTAGAGAAGTATACCATCATTCCGAGAAAGGTTTGAAGCTCTTGAATGTTCCTAGGCTCTTCTAGGGCGAGAATAGCGTCTACCTTCTCTTTATGTGTGGAGGATCCCAGACGAGAAACCTTCTGCCCTAGCAGTAGTAGAGATTGATAGGCAAAGTGACACTTCGGAGGAGAGAGAGTGATTTGTACTGCTGCAATAGCTTTAAGTACCGAGTCAATGTGTAGGAGGTGATCTTCGAATGTTTTGGAAAATATGACAATGTCATCGATATATACCAATGCGAAAATCCAGAGAAAAGGAGCCAGTACGCCCTGCATGACGCGTTGGAAAACACTAGGTCCGTTTCGATACCCGAATGGCATCCTTCGAAACTGATATAAGCCTCGATGAGTCCGGAAAGCAAGCTTTTCTGCAGCCTCATCGGTCATGGTGAGCTGCGTAAACCCTGCGAGCGCATCCAAGGTTGTCAGCCACTGAGCACCTGTCAGTGCCTGCAGAATATCTTCCTGCTTCGGCAAGGGAAACTCATCTGGAATAACCATGCTGTTGAGACATCGTAGATCGATAACCATTCGAGGCTTGCCGTTTCTATGGACTATGAATGCTGGAGCACCCCAAGGACTTTTTGAGGGTTCGATTACTCCTAGATTTATCCACGAATCCATCTGTTTGTCAATAACCTCTCGATTAGCTGGCGATGTAGGGAAGGGAGGTAGAGAAACAGGTTGGGAGCCTAGTTTCAACTGGATATCTACCTTGGCATCAAAATTCCCTAGTTTCCCATCCAGTCCAAAAGCGTTAGAATTTCGCAGTAATACCTCTTCCAACTGTAGACGTTGCGTTGGTGACAAGTCTGGAGAGATCGATACTTCTGAAAGTAGCTGACATGTGGGTACTTCCTCAACGCAAACTTCCGCTGTTTTTGGGCCGCCTTCAATTGGTTGCCCAGCAGCGGGATCATCCTCTCCGCTTGCATTTCGTTGTGCTTTGGAGGATATCTCTGTAGAGGCTATTGTGAGGTTAGAGGCAGAGGATAGGTTCGCTTCTTCCTCTAGCAAAGATTGGACGAGCTGTCCGTAGGCTTCTCCTCGTTGACGCTCCTCAGTACTTAAGTCTTCTGCCTTGTCTAGCCAATTCTCGGGGTCATGGCACTGTCCCAGGAATTCTCCCTCTCGATGGTTACCGGGTGTCTAGAAAAATTAGCTACGTGAAGGATGGGGTCAGCTCGAGTAATCAGCGTATCAGCCGCACCATAAGCGTCATCAGCATTAGTATTGTGGCGAATACAACGTTCTACGTACAGCTGATTTACTCCTGGAGGGAAGCGCACCTTGACTCGGACTGAGACAGAGGTTTCTGGCGGAATGATTGTCCGTTGCAAGGCAACAACGTCCTGTCGTTTCTCCCGGAGTCGTTGACGGTAGCGTAGACGTCGTAAACGTTGATGTCGTTTCTGCTTGGAGAATGATGGTCCTAACTCCCGCTTAGCTACCACCTTGAAGGCATTTCCCTGCCTATCAGTAAATGGTGTTGAAACCGAGTTTCGTACCTCAAGTTCTCGCCTGGTGTCACCGAATGACAGGTAAGAACGGCCATCCTTTCTGAGAATTGATAAATCGAACTGATCTGCAAAATCATTTCCCAGTATAAAAGGAGTGCTCATATCCTTTACTACGTAGGCCTCAACTGGTAGTTTAACTGGACCGTCAGGAGTATGGAAGTATAAATCAATATTCACAAATCCTGATATACAGGTAGTTCCCGTTACCTGGACAAGTGTGATATTCTGACCTACACGTGGCTTTGGTTTTGCGGCGAGGGCGTTAAGAGCCTGATGTGAGATGAGAGTGATGTCAGAACCAGAGTCGATGATCACTGGGATAGCGTCTTCGAATCCATTGACTGTGGCCGTGGTTTCAGTGGCCTTCGATCCCAGAAACGTGGTGCCTGGAGGTCGAGTTAATCTTCTCTTGAGCTCCAATAAAGGTTGGGTCGAAGCGTGATGTGTGCGTACGAAATGATTAACAGAGGTTATTTCTCTAGCCAATCGGCGACGACTGCGACGATTAAGAGAAGGTTTGGCATGGTAGGAAGTACAGGCTGTATTCGACATTTGAGGAGAAGATGCTACAGGGTTATCTGGAGGTGCAAAAGAATCCTTGCCGGGAGCAGGTGATAAGGAACGAGGTGAATTAGTGGATAGGGGTGCAATAGACGGATTATCGGAAGTAGAGCTTTGATGGGAAGTAGATGATTGATTGCCGATTAAATAGGTGGAGACCTCCGGCACTTTGCTCGACTCAGGGGTATCAGTAGTCCGGAGGTCCTCTAAAAATCCTCACATATACTATCATAGAGCTCCTCGTATTCGTCCTGGGCTTCTAAGTCTTCAAGGGTGCAACTAGCTAGTCTTACCCTAGCAGTTCGCCTGCGAGAATGTCTGCATTCATTATCCCAATGGAGTTCACTTCCGCAGTGCCGACAAGGACGGGCTCCTTTGTCTTTTGGAGTAGCCTTTTTCGAAACTACAGAGTCGTCCTTGGGAAATGGTGGTGGAGGAAGGTCCGAACGGGATCCTACCAAGTTAACGCGAGCTTGATTCCTTCTCTGCGAGAAACGATTATTATTTTCAAAGCGCGCATCCGCCTCTGGGAATGACTGTTGAAGACGGATTAATGTTTCCTCATGGAACCTAATAGCCTTCTGGAACTCACACGCATCGCGGTAAGCTTGCGTAGTAAGTATGCTGCACCAGAAGTCCGGCGCACCAGCCATCACTTCGGAGATAATCTCAGTGTCCTCCAATTCAAAGACACACGTCAGCAGATCTGATTTTCGGATATAGTACTCGCTTGGCGACTCCCGTGTAAACCCTGGTTCCCTGTAGTAGGCTGCTCTTGCCTTCTGCTTCGTATTCTCTATCCACTTCCTGTGCATGAAGTATTCCACTATCTCGTCACGTAAGTAATCCCATTTCTCTTCTAGTTCCAGTCGTCGGCGTAACGGTAGAGAGAAATACCAGGTCTCAGCCTTGTCTTTCAGTCGTTTAGGAACCACACTGCCCAGTTGTCTTCGAATCGTTGACGAGTATCGCGCCAAATCGTTAATTTTCGCTAGCCATTTGACGATTGTCTCCGTGTCTCCATCCCAGGTAGGTACCGAGTCGAATTTCAGTTTTAAATCGAACTGAAAAGATACCTTCTTCTTTCTGTCCTTTCCTTTGTCTTGCCCCCCTCTCCCGGTTCTTCGCGCTGATGGTCCCCTACCTCGTCCTCGATCATCGTCAGAAGAATCACTACTATCACTCGGTTCGCTGTCGGATGGTGGTCCCGTTCTTCCTCTACTAGGAGAAGCTGCGCGAGGCGGGGTAGAATTATCCATGTGTGGAGGTACGTCTCGTCCTCCTTTCTTGTCGTAACCAAGCAACTCATTTAGCTTGGTATTCCTTCCTAAAGGAGCTGCAGATTGTCGATTATTGTGAGTACGTCCCGTAGCTGTACGGAGGTGCGCACTGATCGAATCTCCCATACCGATACCTGAGGCGGCTTTACTGAGGCTAGGGAGGAGTGAAAGAGCATTCTGAGTGATAGTTTCCGAGGTACGTGGTTCGTTGGTCTGGAAATTGTATACCTCATCTAATTCGGTCAAAAAGTCTTCCACATTAGCACGATACGCTACTGCTAGGATCTCATACTCATTTGCCTCAAAGAAACTGACTCCTGCTCTCCCAACCAACCATCGAGGTGTCCCAGGCACTGATACTCCCTTCAGATCGAACCCTTCCCTTGCCTGTCGGGCTAGAAGATAAAACGCGGTGTTGAGTGTTTCGAAACGAGACTTGCTAGGAGAATAGACAAGTATTTCTTCTTCGGTTTGTGCATCCTTGTTCGCTACCGTCTTCGGATTGCTGATTACCTCAGTTAGTTCTCGTAGAAGGTCCTTAAAGATTATCTGAACTCTACGCGAGGTCGTTCGAAAGGTAAGTACCTGAGGTATCTTGAGTCCCTCTGCAGCATATTGAAGGGCTAATTTTCTCCTTTCTTGCCAGGCTTCATCTTTCCCGATATCGGTGACAGATGATAGGGCGAGGGAAAAGAATGGAATGTATTCGATCTCGAGTCCTCCCGGGATGTCCTCGACATATCGCATGGGGTCTTCCAATGGCTTTAATTCCGGGATCGTCGGTGGAGTCTGCGTGTCGTTTTCCTGATCCGTGGGTGGCTGACTGTTCCCAGGCTGACCGCTTTCGCCTTGAGCATTAGTCTTGCGGGTGCCCTTCTTGCTTTTTCCAACCATAGGTTCTGAGCTTTCGTAAAGGCTTGATGAGATAGAGAGAGAAGAGGGCGAAGAACAAGATGAGCTAATCGTAGAGGTAAGATTTACACTCTGAGTTCCCAGTGTGTCCACCAGTGTAAAATACTAGCGTAGATCTGTAGATAGTTCAATATACTCAAGAGGTAAATCTTATAAGAAATACGAGTCGTTACGCCAAGACTTGTAGCGCTCGAGGCTGCTAGTAAGTACTTAACGGATTGAAGAAGCTGGTAAGTGCGTAACTTTACGAAGCCACTCAAGATCTCTTACTTCACTCGGAAGGTAAGTTAAACGATGTAGTAATTCAGTGGTTCTTTTAGTACAAGGTATCTTGGTATATATAATGCTAAGACAAGCTAAAGAAACTTGTAGATTGTATGAGAAAATAACCGAACATTCTATAGTACAAAAGATCAATGACTCGAACCCGAAGTAATCCTATCCGTACTAAAGAGGAAGTCGAAGATAATCATGAGCTCAGAGATAAGATAAGAAGATACTGGGAAATCATACTTTGTTACATTACAGTACCCGCTCATTGGAAACTTGCTGGACATTCCAACGTCGTACGAATGGATAGAGTGGGCAAAATGGGGGAAACAATGGGGTACGTGTCTCGTCTTTCCAGTTCCCAGCCGTTTTCCTGATTTTCACTGATCATGATTCAGGTGATCTTCTCTCGATGTCGGTCTTCGACACCACTGTTGTCGTGATTAACTCGTATGAGAGAGCAGTGGAAATGCTGGACAAGAAGGGAACAGTCTACTCAGACAGACCATACGTGCCTATGGCCATGGAGCTTATCGAGATGAGGGTACGTGATTCACCTTAAGAGAAGACCCTTCAAGTTGACGGAGCTTTAACTTTATTTATCCAGGACTCCATGGGTTTCCTTCCTTACGACAAGACTTTCAAATCATCTCGTCGGCTTTTTCACCAGGAGCTTGGAAGCAGCTCGGCCGTTCGAGGATTCTTCCCTGCGGAGGAGCATTTGGCAAGACGATTCTTGAAGCGTGTACTCAATAGCCCCGAAGAATTGTTGGATCACTGTTTCCAGTGCGTATGTTCTTATACTCAGCGAATAGTACTGAATATCTTCCTGGCTTGCAACTACAGACATTCCGGCGCTATTATTCTACGAGTCGCGTACGGTTACGAGGTTGAAGAGAAGAATGACCCCTTTGTTCATATCGCCAACACTGCAATGGACAACTTCAACAAGGCTACTGCTCCAGGTGCATTCCTCGTCAACCAAATGCCAATCCTTCTCAATGTTCCCGATTGGTTCCCCGGTGCTGGATGGAAGAAGTTAGGAAAGTCGTGGGCTAAGGACTACTGGGCAATGGTGGACATTCCTTTCGAATATGTGAAGAAAGGCTTGGTATGTAAACATTACTGACAAGTCAGTGCACTGAACCTTCGCTTATCTCGGTTTCCCCTCTAATAGGCCGATGGAACTGCTGGTGATTCGTTCACTGCAAAGTGGCTCAAGCAAAACATCTTGCCCCAGGAAGAGCTCGATCTAAAATTCGCTGCGAGTTCAATGTTCGGTGGTAAGTACTCTTTACTTACGGGAGAGCTCTGTCCGCTGAAAGTTTTTCTCTTGCAGCTGGGGGAGAGACGAGTGCCGTGACGTTCTATGTCTTCTTCCTTGCAATGTGTATGCATCCCGAAATTCAAAAGAGGGCTCAAGAGGAGATCGACGGTGTGGTTGGTCATGATAGGCTGCCAACGTTCGAGGATCGTATTCATCTTCCCTATGTCGAGGCTATTTGTAAGGAAACCATGAGATATCATGCTGTTGTTCCGAACGGTAAGATGATATCCCCTTCTCTTGAGAATCCGGCATTAAACCTCGAGCCAGGACTTCCTCATTGCACTGCTACGGATGACATTCATGACGGCATGTTCATCCCTAAAGGCGCTATCATTTTTGCCAATATCTGGTACGTGGTTCGCTCAACACGAGTTCCAAGCTTTCGATCGAACTATTCCTTTTTCCCTTCAAGGAATATGACACATGATCCCAATGTCTACAAGAACCCGATGGAATTCAATCCCGATAGATTCCTCAGAAGCCAGCCTGAAAGAGACCCCAAGGACATCATCTTTGGCTTCGGGAGAAGGTATGTTTCGATTTTGTGGCCTTGTAAGGCTGTGCTTGATGTTGATTCTCTTTATGGTCTCGGATTAGACTCTGCCCTGGTAAGCACTTTCCGATCATGGCTCGTTCTAGCGCTGACTTCCTCTCCTCCAGGTCGTCTTCTCGGTGACGCTTCCATCTTCATCACACTGGCAATGTCGCTAGCCGCTTTCGATATTCAGCCATTAAAAGGCGAGCGTCCTTTGTTATTGGATAATAAGACTGGCATCGTTAGGTGAGATTCCACAAGATCTGCGTCCATCACCCTTACTTACACTGTTGGTTCTCTATAGCCATCTTAGCCCGTTCAAATGCAGCATTACACCACGCATCGACCGTGAAAAACTTGCCGCCATGGTTCAATAGACTGGAATCTCTGTACTGTGTGCACACTTTCGTTTGATGCTGTTCTCTTCTCCAATAGTAGCTGCGAGCATTCTTTTTTCTAATCTACACTTCTTCGTTCCCTTACTACACGCTCCTTTCGATATATTTTACACTCTCTGTCTGGCTAATGGAATCTTTGGTTAAACTCTAAAACAAGCTTGTGATGAAGTATCCAACTCTGAGGCCGACGTATATAATAAAAGGTCACCGACGCACAAGGCGGAGACCAAGCTACGGACATTCCGCAGTGTAGCGGCTTTTATTTTCTCATTATTTTGAATAGGTTAAATCAGTATCATAACAAAGTAGCTACCACAAATGCGTACAGACTACTTTGATAAAGATAATTGATCTCGCATAACAATGATACAGTACATAAAAACGAGACTCATGAAAGAAAGAGCAAGAGATTTTACATCGAAATCGACTCAACTCGACTCAAACGCCACCCGCCTTATTCATAATACCATATCATACTCAACATCCCTTCGATAGCAGGAGAGTAGCAAGAGCAGTAGCGGTAACGGTAAGAACCATCGCACGATGCACCGGCACCGGCGTGACCGATGGCACTGGTAGTGGTCGCAGAGTTGTTTATACCTTCACCTGTCGGACTCGAGGTTCCGCTACTAGTGCTAGTGCTGCTGTTACTGTCATTATTGCTGCTAAAGGTTTCGTTTCCGTTTCCGTTGTCAGAGGAAGAAGAAGAGGCAGGTGAAGTATCCGAATCAAATCCGAATCGTTGACGGTGTATCTATGTATAAAATGGTCAGGGAAAAAAAGCGAATGTAAGTACACGTTGAATAAACAAACTAACATGTGACCGTCCCAGTGACATTAACACGAAGCAGTGGCATCTTTCCCCAGTTTTGCAACGCGTTGGAACACAGGATGTAAAATGAGAATTCCACGGTTCGGGTAATTTGGTGAACAAATTCGCTACACGACATTACATTGTACATATGGCAACCGAACTGGCCCTAAGGCCTTAATAAAGGGCACCCGTCCATGTTAAGTCTTAATACCTTAATTATAGGTCTTTATTAAGGGCAAGTTAATTTCAATTTAAGGCCAATTTAAGGGCATTTGTCTTCAGTCAATGACAATCATAGCCGCTAATGGCCCACCAACTGAGCTTTACTCTCACTATACCCCTTTCCTCTTCAGCGGCAAAAAGCAGCATTGGTCCAGATCTGATTCTATCAAAGCACACTTGTTCTTGGGAGACTTGGTCAAAAAAATTTCCATAAAACTTGCTCTATTAAGACTTAATTAAGGCTTAAGTACAAACTGTGAGCAAGTTAAGTCTTAATTAGAAATCAAATTAAGGTCTTTGGTCTGACACTGGAGATTTGCAGACAGTTCGCTAGGATACGGACTGACTGGGACAGTTTTCACAAGGCTCGGACGTTGAAGATGAAACACAAGGAAAGGCACTAGAGAAGTTCTAGCACTACCATTCTTAGCCATGGATCATCAAGGCATGGGTTGGGTCCGGAATTTGATGGATGGGAACTGTCGCAGTGGGCATCAGCGGCTACGCTCAGATTTAAGCATGTGTAGAGGTCCGAGGACGCAAGGTGTACCTTTCTTTTAATTGTCTTGGTTCTCTCTGCAGAATCGGTGAAACGACGGATTGACCAAATGGATTTTGTCCAGGCACCACCCGAATACGCTGGTCCGACAGCAATACATTTATGGTACCCGCGTTGCTTCCCTGACGACCTCGACATAAGCCCAGACAATCAAAGCTCTCTGGCGTTCCTGGTCTATCTCTTCCCCGGTTTATTTAACGTCTGGCTCCTGTGTACAATGTACACTCCTTCCCTCATTCTACTATGAAACAATTCTCTGCGTTGGCTCTCGCCATTGTGCTTTCTTTCTCTTCTCTTCCTGCCCACGCTGCTCTCTTTACCAACCCTGCCAACCTTCCTTCCAAGAACTACGATTTCATTGTCATTGGAGGTGGGTTAATCTTGTGGTTTTGCTTCGTTACATCCTGACGTTATTCTTACTATCTAGCTGGAACCGCCGGTAGTGTTGTTGCGAGTCGTCTGAGTGAAGACCTTACGAAGAAGGTTTTGGTTATTGAAGCTGGTGTTGAGTGAGTGCTGATATATCTTCTCAATTTGTTTAACATCTGACCTTTGTGTTCGTGCAGCGATACAGGCAATCTCAACGTAGAAGTTCCCTTCTTCGCTCCTCTCGCTGGAAGAACCGCCGTCGACTGGAACTACACGACTGTTCCTCAGCAAGGCCTTAATGGGCGTTCTATCACTGCTCCTAGGGGATTTGTCTTGGGAGGCAGCAGTGCTATAAGTGAGTGCCCGTTGTCTGCCTACAATGGTTACATACTGAGCTGTGTGTATAGACTTCCTTGGATGGACACTCGGATCCCAAGATTATTACAACAAACTTGCCTCTATAACCGGCGATTCGGGATGGGGTTGGGCTTCCATGCAGAGATTTTTCAAGAGGGTATGTTGTCCTAACTTTCTTTGTTTCGCGCAAGTTTCGCGTCGGTCTCACGTCGGTCTCTCTTCCACTCTGCTCACCGTTACCGTCTTCTACTATCTTCAGGTCTCAACACTCGTCCCACCAACCGACAACCCCACAATCACACCCAACTTAATCCCCACTTCTAATGGAAACGGTCCTCTCGATGTCAACCTTCCCAATTTCGACCTCGAGCCCGATCAGCGTGTCTTCACCACCGCCAAAGGACTCCAGTCTTCCGCGGATGCCAACTTGAAACGGTTCAAGTATACCACCGACATGAATGGCGGGAATGCCATTGGGTTTGGGTATAACCAAGTTACTGCCGGAGGCGGTGTTCGCACTACCAGCGCGACGGCGTACTTGCATCCTGCTTTGCAGAATAGGCAGAATATTGACGTGGTGATCAACACAAGAGTCACGAGGTTGGTCAAGAGTGGGCAGGAAGATTTACCGGTGTTTAAGAGTGTCGAGGTTGCGACTAGTAAGGGAGGTGAGTGTTTACTGCTATGGAGTACCTATGTGATTCACACTGTCAACTGACGTTGTTATGTTGTGTTGCTTTACAGGTGCCAAAACCACCTTCACAGCCTCTAAGGAAGTTATCCTCAGCGCCGGGACTATCGGTGAGTATTCGTACCTCTACTTCTTTCGTTTCTTTCTTCCTTCCTGACTAACATCTCACAGGTACTGCTCAGATCCTCCTCCTCTCCGGTATAGGTCCTCAAGCAGATTTGGGGAGCAAGACAATCGTCAATGCTCCGCAAGTTGGTGGGTGTTTTTTCTCTAGGGTATATTCATCATCTAACTTACATTCTCACCTCCGCAGGCAAAAATGTCCGCGAACACCCTCTCCTCTCTCTCTTCTGGAATGTCAACTCCAACCGTACCTACGACGATGCTCTGCGAGACCCTGCTGTCCAGAGCACTGCTTTGAACGAATGGTTTGCTACGAAGGGAGGGTTGTTTAGTGATTCCCCTGTTAATGTGTTGGGTGAGTGGAGTCTTCTATCTTTCTTTGACTGTAATGACATTGACTGATACCTTTCTCTTTCTTTTCAAACAGGTTTCATGCGTCTCCCTCAAACCTTCTTCACTCCGTCTCGTCCCGACCCCGCTTCAGGCCCCAACGCACCCAACACCGAGCTCATCTTCGTAGACGGATTTGTACCTGGTGCTACGAACCCCCTACCTGCTACGGGGCACTTTATGAGTATCCTATGTGCAGTTGTTAGTCCTACTAGTGGTGAGTTCTCAAAGTTGGATTCTATCTGTACAATGATGCTAACTTGTATCCATCCTAGTTGGTTCAATAACACTTTCCTCCACCTCTTCGGACACCTTCACTCAACCCAACATTAACTACAACGTTCTTGGCACGGATTTCGATGTTCAGGCGATGCTTCAAGCCATGAGAGACGCCGAAACGTTTGTGTCTTCGAAGATTGGGGGTGTTAATCAGTTTACAAAGGTCAGTTGGTGCTTCCCTAAGTATCTTTTCACAACCTACTAATCCTCAACCTTCTTATTATTCAATTAGGACGGCTACCTGCAATCCGAGTTCGGCGACTTCGCTTCTGCCAAAACTGACGCTCAGAGAATTGCCTTTATGCGCGCGCACGCTGATACCATACACCATCCCGTTGGGTCCGCCAGAATGGGAAGCGCTGCGTCAGGTGGATCTGATGGTGTTGTTGATAGTAGGTTGAGAGTGAGGGGAGTGAAAGGGTTGAGGGTCGTCGATGCTAGTGTTTTGGTGGGTGTTTGTCTACTTTTGGCTTTTGGTTCCCCTCGCTGACGAATAACCCACCTTGCTCCTCTCTTTCCATAAACAACACAGCCTATCATCCCAGAAGCCCACACCGCAGCAGCTGTATTCACCGTTGCGGAACGTGCGTCCGATCTGATCAAGCAGGACAATGGAATTTCTAGTCGTTCCCCTACATCCTCCTGTGCCTCCTGCCCAATTAGTCTGGGAATTGATTGACACTCGGTTATTCCAGAACAATATGTTTAATGGTTACCTGTTTCTTTCTTATACAGACATCCAACTTCCCATGTCTATTTCAATCTTTTTATTACTTCTCTCCTTATGCTTTGCTCTTGCTATTGACCTTATCTTATGCAGTTATGTATGAGTACCATGCTTCATTGTAAAAGGTTACTTTGTAATATGTCTGTTTCGTCGCTCGTTTGATTTGTCTGTATATACTTCAGTGTAGTATTGGTTTTTCTATTGGGTTTCGTATTTAGGCGTATATTCAGTACAGGTGATACAATTCTGAGTAATACACAGTATTTTGTACTTGTATAGGCGCGTACTGTGCAGCAAGGAGTGAATTGTGAGGGCAGGCTGAGCAGAGGAGCGTCCAAAACTCAAGTCTAAGAAAAGTGTCACCACCGTGACGACAACGCGATCTATCGCGAATCACCTGATGTCAACCTCCTTTTCCATCTCATCTACAATGAGGAAATTTAGCGCAGCGCGCCACTGACGGGACGCGAGACCCGATACTGAACATACATTATTTACTACAATACGAGTTCCTTAGCTATTTCGAATCACTTAGAGGCCAAAACACAGAAATTTTATAAAATTTTATAAAAACTGAATGGATCTAAACACGCACATACTTTTGCAAAATGATGGATCAACCACAAACACTATGGGTTCTTTAAAAACCCACCACGGTTCCTCTCGCGCGGGAAATCGTCGCTGGACTACCTACCGTTTTGGGCTGGGACTCCCAGGTCTTAGGTCCACGCTTCGGTAACTGCCGTTCCACTGGCAGTCGAGACTCGGATCAATCGGAAATCCGTCGGGATATTCGGTCGTACTGATCGGGGTCGGGCATTACGCGCCCTTGTCTCAATGCACCGTTCGCTATGGGTACGTATACGCGTGAGCTGCCTAGACAATCAGCATTTCAATGTCTGAAGCACCAAATACATAGCTATCCCTTCACATTCCATAATCCTGAATAGATAATCCCAAATCAATTGGAATTTGAGCGGGTCGGGCTTGCCGCCCTGCCCGCCGTTGATTGTGTTCCTCTCAATGCGACCATGTACGTCGGGTATTCATTAGGGAATTTATCAGGCTCACCTTGGGTACTTGTCTAATGTATATATTTGAATTCCCGGGCGCTCTGGGTGCTTCCACAGCTTAGCGCCCTGCCAGTGCCGCTTGGTCCAGCAGGCTCGTTCTGTTTCGTGTACACCTACGCAAGAACAAAATTATTCAACTAGCTGGTCCATAAAGCTTGCCAGCTAAAGAGCATCATGGTCATTTTTTTGCTTCATGTCAACGTGTGGCAATTGCCAATTGTGGCTGAAAGTAGTACCCTTCCATCACTGGGTCGCGCCCTTGTGTCATCCAGACCATCCAGTGGCATGTAAATGCTAGGTATTATAATAATCGACCATAATTTTTTGGAAGATAATGGTCTATACTACATCGACGCGTGCCTAGTTCAACGTTAATTCGACAATTAATCGTAAACCGTCCCATTTGTCCGACAATGTACTCTAGTGAACCGTGCAAATTCCGTCCAGAGCTCAGTTATAAGGACCAGATATGCATAAAAATTTATTTGAAAGTCCTTGGGTACCGATTGAGTATATGCCTTGAGGCCATGCAAGAAATGCATACATTTGTTGGTTTGCTTGATGCACATTTTGCGACAAAGTACTTTTGAGAGTGTAGCAGTTCCAAATCATCATAATATTACTGGATGACTTATTGAACCACTTTATACGTTAATCATCACATTCTAGTATTTTCTAACGATTTTTAAAGTACTAGATGTTACCTCTATTCCGAGTCGAACGTCCCAGATTGACCATTTTCAGAGAGTTTTGTGTCAGCACGCAAATACCTCCTGTGCGACTAATCATTAAAGCACAAAAAAATTTCAAAGAGTCCCTATGCATATCTTAAACATATTCCGAAGAGCTCCGAGGATCATTGTCTCCTGTTCAGTCAACACGAGTCGAGGCAACAAGGAGAACGGTGCGTTAAGCGCCCAGTAGAAGCGTGGGAAACTCTCTCGAAGGGTTGGAGTTTTATTCTGTGGTGGACCGGGGCCGCCAAAAATGCCTTCAATGCCGCTTTTAAGCATAGCTGTAGGCTTTATCAGCATAGCTGAAGCTCATCCAACGCTACCGAATGAGCACAAAGGACTGGGTGCAATGTGTTGGTGTTCAATTCGACGTAAATTCGGCATAAAGTCGACGTTTATTTGCCGGTCCGTCGATTTGAACTCCGGTGACGCGTCTTCCTAATCGTCCCAGGGATGTAGTCTGCCAAAACCTCAACACACCTCGATACACGCTCGTCGGCTGTGGTTTATGAGGTATGTTTCCTTTTGTTCTTCACGCTCATGATGCTGATTGGAGTGTTCTCGCTGCGATAGGTTTCGTTTCATTTTGCTGCTGCTCCCGTCATTTGGATTGAAGGAGAGGTTCTTAGCAAAGGGAAAGTCAGCTGGACAGTAGGTACATAATAAGGTTGTGGTCACTGTCCCTGTGGTTAGTTGCACCTCATGTTTAGATAGTTCTTGGCCTAATCTGACTAGAGTGCAAGTATGTATGCATAATCCATGTATAATTGAATATGTCGACGAGTGCAGGGGGTTGTGTCTCACCACCCGAAATTTGTATGTCTGGGTATAATTTGTGTGCTGACATGCAGTTTATATGTGTGAGCGACGACCCTACGGTTGAAAAGAATATGTACTGCCAGTGCTTGTAGTTTTCGTAGATATGTAGTTGTATCCGCAACTAGAGAGATAAAGTAGTCGATGACATTGACAGCTTTGCCTTTTCAGATGATGCAATGCTGCAAGGAAATGCGACGGTGAGTTGGGACATAGAGTTACCAGAAATGGGTTCATTGCCAAATTGCATAAGGAGATCGGTGGACCATGGTCCACCTCTGCCTGAGGGTCGAATATATGTTGAGTCAGCAGCATCATCTGTGGTTGTACGCTGGATAAGCAAGGGAGGTTTTATAAAAGTGTTTGTGGAAAGATCCACTGATTTTACAAAAGTATAACTTATGGTTGATCCAGCGTTTTTACAAAATTCCCACGTTATCGGGTGTCACTTAGCACCTAGCATGGCCACTTCAATACTATCAGCGATTATGAATGGTATAACCCCGCCCTCGAACATGCAAAAGTCCACGTGAATGGTGAGATTGATGATCGCGCCCTAAGTAATAATCCACGAGGGACTAAGCCTGCCTAAAGCCTGGCCTGAGCGCCAAACCGTTCAAGTTTTGCATTCCAGCTATTGGAAGGCCATGCATGCTACCAAGCTTATAGCAACCACAAGTAAATGAGTAAATAGTGTTATCTGCAGGCCGGCTTGCTTCTATCCAGTTAACGGTAAGCTGATAGGAGTTCTCAATGTGGCAACACTGCACATGATTTGACCATGTGATATGTGCATGCTTATCACGTTTTTTCAAGGTCAAAGAAATCGTTCTTACACTCCCTTATTTAGTGCAGCGCGCCACTGACGGGACGCGAGACCTGATACTGAACAAACATCATTTACTACAATACCAGTTCCGTTGCCATTTTGAACCACCTAGCATGGCCACTTCAATCTTATCAGCCATTATGAATGGTATCACACCGCCCTCAAACATACAAAAGTCGACGCGAACAGTGAGATTGATGACCGCACCCTCAGTAATAGCCTTGAGGTGAGGTTGAGAAGGTTGGTTGTAAAATTGACAAAGAGATACAAAAAACACACCAATGGAAAGAAATCCAACAACAAAAATCTTGGTTCATGTACCAAAGATGTAGGTCGCGAAGGAGAGCATTCCTATCTCAGCTTAAATAGTCCTCATGACCGTTCCTTTCTCAGCATACATAGTCTACAAGCCTAGGGTATAGTGCTGTTAACAGCATATACAGTATCTGACACTATACCACCTGCATCAAGCAGGTGCTTGCATGAAGGTGGGCCCTGCCTCTGCTGACTGCGCTTTGAGGGTATTTTTAACGTTCCCATGCCTCTTCTCTCTCACCGACTCGAAACAGTGGTTTGATTTGGGTTTAATGAGATGATCATTGTCAACATCAAAATAAGGGAAATTGGGGAGAGAATGTTCCATATTACAAAAGACCCACCAGCAGCATATCCTAAATCACTTCATTGGTCAACAGATATGGACATGACTGCTGCAACGGCTTACCAAGTAGTCATCAACGCCGTTTAACCAATTCCGTAAGAAGAAGAGGGAAGCCTGATGCAGCGTTGAGTGTAAGTTGAATGGCAACGAAGACAAACTCACCTGGAAGCCAAACATAGAATAGGTACTGGGTTAAAAAACTCTTGACCATGTGATTGACCATGTGATATGTGCATGCTTATCATGTTTTTTCAAGCTCAAAGAAATCGTTCTTACACTCCCTTATGCTAAAGTATCGGAAATGTGGGCCATTGCTGATGCATGGCATGGATACGAGGCCTTTTGAAGCAATGACTGTCAACTGTGATGCCACTGAGCTCTGAGTTTGAATTCCGGCCAAATGGCAAAAGTACTGTGACAGTACAATATGGGAATTGCTGAAAAGCAGATCGGAGTGAAAAAGATAACTGAACCAGTGGACCATTTCAGCATAGCCACACAGCAAATGGCCAGTTTGTAAGAACACAAGGGGGTGGCAGTTAAAATTTTTTTTACATCCACTCGGAAAAAATTTTAGTGACCTTGCTGGACCTCTATGTAGGACAATAAGTAATTACCATCATTGTTCTGTCATTACCTAAATACATCAATCTTATTGTTACAGTAGTCATCTGTAGTCACACGTATTTAGCCCCTCTCAAAGGTATAAAGGGCTCATAGATAGCCCTCCAAATAATAAGTTTTCTCAACTTAACAACTCACCTCACAAACCTCTAACAAGCTCTTAACAAGCTCAACTCATCCCCAGGTAAATATGGAGTTGCCACTCTGCTTTTAGTATACATGCCTGCTCATCAGGTACACGCTCCACTTTTTTTTTTCCAAATGTATACTCGTGGTCACGGAAAGTGACGGTCCCCCCATTTTTTGATCATATCTCTACAACGGCTGCGTCTTTTTGCTTCAAGCAAGTTGTAAAATCATTCAGTAGTAAAATAGAAAGCTTTTGATACCCAAGCTGAGATGCCCCAGCTAAGGAGTATATCTGTAGAGGGGTATTTCACAAACCCCCATTTTGCTACACCATGACACAATTTTTTCTCGCAAAATCGGACTACACCAGTGGAAAGAGCGGCATCAAAAACGGTGGATGGAATCCACACGCAAGTTGTCAGAATAAAATTGAGGGAGAACATTGAAAAAGAAAACGCCTTCAAACATGCAAAAACGGCAAAAATCCGGCAAAATGGCCATTTCATGGCGTTTTCTTTTTCAACGTTCTCCCTCAATTTTATTCTAACAACTGGGGTGTGGATTCCATCCCCTGTTTTCGATGCCGCTCTTTCTGCTGGTGTAGTCCGATTTTGCGAGAAAAAATTGTGTCATGGTGTAGCAAAATGGGGGTTTGTGAAATACCCCTCTACAGATATACTCCTTAGCTGGGGCATCTCAGCTTGGGTATCAAAAGCTTTCTATTTTACTACTGAATGATTTTACAACTTGCTTGAAGCAAAAAGACGCAGCCGTTGTAGAGATATGGTCAAAAAATAGGGGGACCGTCACTTTCCGTGACCACGAGTACTTGATCCTGTCCTCACAAACTGTAGGTATTGTTACCATTGTTTTTGCCTTCAAGCCTTAACTCTCCATAGTCACACTCCTTGAGGACTTCACAAGGTCTCTGCTACATCTTTACCTCTGACTGGATCTTAACTCACTGCAACATCTACAGGTCCTGTCCATCACATACCAGTTGTGACTATGTCGTGCTTTAGTCATTACCAGTAGAAAACAAAGGATAAGTTTTGTGGTTAGGTATGTCTTTGCTCTTCTAATTTCATGATTCCCCACTGAGAGCTTTTTCTTTCTTTTGTATCAGTCTAGCCGCCATCAGACATGTTTGAGATGTTATCAAAGGTCAGAGGTCAGAGGAGTATGCTTTGGGATGGTCATCAGCAAACACATTATATGTATACCCTATGTACATACCGCTGTATTCTAGTTAGCATATGTCTAAATACATTCCTTTTTGCATTCTTTATTAGTATTGTAATACATGAGTGACAGTGATGACAACAAATGATGACAAAGCTTGGAAGCAGCTGCTACAGTACCAGAAGTAGTGCATAAAACACATGGAAAGTGTGTATGGTGGGGTATGGAGTACTTCCATATGTGTGCATGGGTGAGTATAGAAAACATGCACCCCCCCCCCCCCCCCTCTGGCCCATACCATGTATAATATGGTATGGAGTGTATGGATCCATACACCCCATACAGTTGCAAATTTCCTGATGTTACTGCATGTGCCAATTCGTCACTCATTACAGTCCAACCAGTATTAGCTAGTTGTTTTCTGTGCTAGGAGTCACTGTACTTTGTTTCTGGGCTTAGGGAGACATCCTTATAGCGCGCACGTGCATTTGCTGTCCTACACATAATATTCTCGTTCACAATGTTCCAGAGTCTGTTTCCTTGGATGTATCTGGAAGAGTCTGCCTGGTACATGTCAGGCCAATGGCGATTACATTGGGTAGCTCAGTGAATTGGATTTGGAAATTTTGCTGAGTTTTTCTCAGTGAGGATTTCAAATGAGTTTTTTGTCTTCTCAAATGTTCCCTTGACATTCCCTAACTACCAACACATAACCCCCAGGACATTGATATCTCAGCTTGTTTGATTAGATTCTATGACTGTTAGGTTCTGTTGTAAAATTTGAAGTACACAGATTTTCAAAAATGAATAAGTAGTACCCTCCTGCAATAAATGATACATATATATTCAGCTTGAGAGTATGAGTAGTACTGGAAGTTTCAGTCTGAAATGTTGCTGGTGTCACCATTGGGAAGTAATATTACACTGCTCTTGATTTTCCTGCAGGACGCCATTGGGAAATGACAATCTGAGAAACAGGTTTGTGACACTAGTAGCTGCCACAGTCTATCCATTATTTGCTAAGGGTCTTTGCCATCATTCAACTGGATATGCTAGAGTGCATCGCATACTAGAAATCACTTGGATGAAAGGCTCAGAAAGCCAGCTGCCCACTGGTGTGTGGGTAGCTGGCTTTGCTGCTCCGCCGACCCTTCGCTGGTTATCTGTCAGAGCAGCTGGGTTCAAATGCTAGCACTGCAGAGGATCGTGAATTCCAGTGACCTTATATACGCAACTTGAATGCATAGCAAACTTGATTTCAGTGAGCCCAAGACCCAAGATGACCCCAGGCCCATCAGCATAGAACACAGAGCGCTACAAGGATCCCATAGTGAACACTGGAGCAGTTGACGAGATTGAGAAATGAGGTGTGGTAAACCAGTAAAAATAGAATTCAGTGCTCAGCACTCAGAAATGGCATTTCAAGCTCAACGAGATTGATATACTCAAGACAACGTACAGTATATACTACGTTGTCACTTGGTTGGTTAAAAGCAGGTCTGGACCTTTTGGTCCCACTCTAGTACTTGCGCTCTGCCACCTTCCTCGTCTCCCTCTAGTGTCATCTCATCCTCTCTCCTCCCACTTGATCTCTGTGGCATTGATGCCTACATAAGGACTAATCTCAGTGATTTAGGTGACTACCCTACATGGAAAAGCCATACCATTGTGAAGCCATCTGAGCAATTTGAGAGACCATTTAAGATGATGACAGGCTGAGGGAAGAGCAGGAAGAAGGAAAATCAGGAGGAGAGATGGATAAAAGCAAGGGTGGAGAGGGAGTGGAACACTTAGATGCAGTTGCTGTAATGAAATGGTCAACAGACATCATTGGGGAAAACAGAAATGTGCAACTCACATTTAACAGCCCCAATCTCCCCTCCCTTCCCTCTCATTCTAATGCACATATGCATATGCATACCGATACTCAAACCTATACCTGTCCCCATCACCCCAACCAGTTGTCTGCCCAAGCCCTCCAGCTTGAAGCCTGTAAACCTCCAACTGAACCAGTCTCCCTCCTGAGAACTTGAAGGTAGTGATAGTGTGCAGAGGAACGAATTGGCAGTCAACTTAAGTGTCCTCGACTGCTTCCAGTCACAACCTATGGACAGAGAAAGGTCTTTGTAGACACCAATGTTGATGTAGCTGTTGTCGTTGTTGCTGTTGGTATTGATGCAGAGGAGGGTGAAGAGGGTCTGGATGCAGGAAATTGGGAGAAACAAGGTAGTGAGGAAAGACCTCATATCTAGGCAAAAGGGATCCAATTGTCCAAATGTCTGAATGACATGGTTGACCAGTCAGTCCTTTGCCCTTCCCCTCCCCCTTCCGCTCTGGCCTTTCTTCCTCTTCTGCATTGGTTGAAAGACCCAATTACAACAGCAAACTACTCACCCATTTTAGGCTTATCTTTTCTGCCAAACACCCCTCATTCTTCCAGTCCACCTCCTCACTCTTCCAGTCCACCTCCTCATTTCTTCCAGTCCACCTCCTTGTTCTTCCAGTCCACCTCCTCCTTCAACTATACGTTGACATAAATCCTCAATGTCATATTATTCCATGTAACAACAAGCTCCCATCTGTAATGATACGAATGAGGATGCCTGCTGTCCTTTGAGCCTGAGCTTGAGGATTGGAATTGGGATTGGTCATAGTGCGAGGGGTAACTTGGTGCAAGTGAGTTTGAGCTAGGTAATGGACAAAAGCATTTGTACCAGAAGTCGTAGGTCATTGGTACTGACAACAGTGCGAACCTTCCTCAAGAGGGAGTACTCCAGAGGGTATCAGTCATCAAAGATGAGATCGCTGGGAGTGAAATGAGAAAGTTTCTAAGTATAGAGGAGGTCCAGAATGAGACGCAGCAGTCACCGTGCTCTTCAACAGTTCCTCGGCATCAAACACCTTATTTTTGCCTGGAACCTGTCATGAGTTGACTCAGTTGAGAGGAACCAGCAGTGCGAGATATAGAAACAGGGCTGAAGACGATCACTCACATTAGGGATGGCTATGAAGCAGAATGCATACGATGAGATGACCAACACGCCACTGTGGATTGTCATTGTTTACAGAAGTCATAGGGGTTGAAAGTGAATCAGTCAAGATAGAAACAGGCCCAGAATCACAACGTCCCTGACTCCAACCAAAGGGAGGAGAGGGACGTGTCCTACCGATTGATCAGCCGGTCCTGGCAAGGGGGGTTTAAAATTTGAAATGGAGATTTCTGCATGAGGTCATTTGTTTCCATCACGTTCCATTGGCTTCTTCAGTGTTGCTGACAGTGGGACTGGATTATGCAAAAACTCATAGACTTCAGCAGTGGGGATCTTTCCTCTGGGGGATCATGTGTTGAAGAGGCTCTCAGAGGCAATTTCGGATGGAATATTAAAGTATCTGCGCATGCCCACTCACATTGGTCTCTGCATCTGAAAGCAAATCATGGCTTCTACAAGGATGTGTCAATTTGCCAAAGACACTAATGGTGTATCAACAAAACATACCACTTGAGCCTTGAAACTGGTAAAGGCCAGTCTCGAAACTGGCAACGATACTGCAATTTGTTCAGTACAGGAACTTTGATAAGATAAGATAAAATCTTGCTGGCTGTTATTGGTCCTATCTCATCTTATCTTTACTAATCAGTCACGCCCACCATCTATACCTACAGCAATGACAACGATTATGGCCATTATTCACCTAGCTACATACAGTAGCGGCCATTGAAAATTCCGACCCCCAAAAGGCAATTCGTGTTGTACAACAAAAGTCACCAAAACGCTCTGACTGGGTGCTGTAAGACGACTGCCTGTGTCGATCCCTAACATCGAAATAACCATCTTACCACTTTTTGTCGCTGTGTGGCTGCATTTTGGCAGGATTTTCAGTTCTCTATGGTGATGGGAAACTATTGTCTTTTTTGAACTAGGAATTTCCAACAGCCACTACTGTATTTCCCCGTCAAGAGAACATCCCAAAGAATCTACGAAAATGAAAATTCAAGGGAGAAGACAAGGGGAAAGGACATTCCAGGACCCAACATGATGAGAGTGGACATGGTGAAGTATGAGAACATTGCTTTCCGTTTTGGAGGTTCTGGAGATGCTCAATCATCAGGTTTTGATGTGCTTCCATATATCTCCGGGTGATGCTTTACTTACACTCTCATCACGCCAGACCATTGAGACATCCTTCTGCCTCTTGTGATATTGTCCAAAGCCCTGTATATTAAAAGGCTCTATTGCATCTGCATAGCATCAATAACACACTAGTGACACCACACACGTGATCGAGGATTACTCAAAACTGGTGGTTTTTTTTTTTGACCTTTTTCTCGAAGCTGATGCAGGCTTCAGAAGCAGACACTGATGACCTATACATAATAGGGATATTCCAACGACATTGCATGTTTTTTCACTGGAGATGCAGGACAGAAACTAATAAATCAAGGTATTTAACTTCTTCATTACCATAACAGGAGAAAACTCCTTGTTGGTTTGTTTAGTACTCATGGGTCAGCTTGATTACTTTCAGTCTTTCATGTCCAAAAACTTACAGTGGTTCCTGTAAATAATGAGAAACACCGCAGATTTTTTTTTTTTGTTCCAATGTAATGCGTAACGCATACGCTTCCCTTTTATAGTAACCATAATCTTGACCCACTACTCACTCAACACTCACTTGTTACGGTGCCGGTACTTCAACGCCTTTGTCTTGGACATCCCAAAATGATACAAGAAACTTGGTACAGCTCCAAGAGCCACCTTGTCCTTGGGAAATGAAGCACTACGCTTTTACAGGAGGAGACTTTCTGCAGATACCAGTGCGTCATGAGCTTTCTTTCACTGGTCGCTTTACTGAAATGTCTCTCTCATCAGCTAACAGCATAAACCACTCAGACCTGTTTCTCAAGTCTGTCTGCCCACTGCCCTTGCTCAGAAGTCAGGAGAGGAGAGAGAACTTAGAAGACGAGCCTAAGAGAAGGATAACATTTCATTCCATTGACTCTCATACGACATCATACTTGGGATACGCCCGTTTAGACACTATTTTGCTCTCTGGATCTATTTTGTGAGCTCATGTAACTGCAAGAAGAATTATTCACAACCCGCAGAACGCGCTTGCAAACAGCTCGCTGCCATTTTCTTTCTACACTCTTTCGGAATCTCTTGCAGATCTCTTATTGGCACTCTCAAGACATCATGTACTTCTCTTATACTCATAATATAATGACATGCTTTCATTTGGTGTACCATCTGCTCAAAGGAAAGACTAGGCATCATGGCCAGGCAGGCGATGTTGCAAACTTGCAAGTGGTGTAACGATTACTATAAAAGGGAAGTGTACGCATTACGCATTACATTGGGACAAAAAAAAAATCTGCGGCGTTTCTCATTATTTACAGGAACCGCTGTAATACATATGCATATGCAGTCAGGAGTTATTAGTCTCTGTGAGAAGTCTGCATGTGCATGTGAACATGTACATATTTATCATGTACTTCAAACAGTACTTGTGCAAACTATCCTATTAATTACAGGAAATTTATTTCACATTATTTTACATCTCTATACATATGCAGGGGGGGAGCGTCTTCAGGGTCCAACTCCTCACCAATCAAATGTGGATTGCTTAACGAGTGAGGCCTTCTGGGTTTCCAATATGCTATATACATGGGCGGAGTACTTTTGAATCGCTATCTAGGATGTAGTGGGACCCTCTGCTATTCATTTTCTTTAATCTACAGTCCCGACCTGACTTGACAGACATAAGCCTGAGCTGCTGTCTCCTTCTCCATCTCTTTCCCTTTCCCATTGTCTTTCCCATCTTCTACAACCATCTTCATCCTATCAGAATCCTTTTGCAACTGTACCCAGGTACCAGTACAAGTAGGCGAATGAGACATCTCCATTGCATCCTTCACCACAAAAAAGTTTTGCCATCTACTAGGCAGTGAGCATGGTGATGTTGGCACTGGCTTGTGAGTTGGGCTTGGACATGAACAAGCTCAAGGAGAAGGGGTAGGTGAAGGTGAAGGCAATTGATGCTGGGAATGGGATTGGAAAGGGAAGAGGGAAGGGAGTGGGACTGAGATTCAGAAGGTGTCAACTTTTTCCTGGTGCTTTTGCAAGGAGTGGTAACACTACCAGTGGGTGACCCACAGCCCTTGGCAGGAGACAAGGATGGAGATGGCAACAGGGAAGGAGTACATATGCATGGACTTGCATTGGAGAATCTGTGAGCACAAGCTTGAGCAGTTGCTTCTGAGAGCAATCTGAAGCAATTGGAGGTGTTGGTAGTGAAGGAGAAGACTCCAACTCAGAGACATGACTCTCTCCATGGCTATGGCAGGCTTTGCATCTGGGATGTCATTTGTTTGGTGATGGAGAGAAGCCAGAGACAGACCCAGAGCACCTTCAGAGTAAAAGATGGCTGGGTTGACTTGGGCTTGAACTCGTGTTCCATCTTCTTCACCTTTTGTTGACTGGTGATGTTGGTGTAGTTGAAGCCAAACTAGACTGGACCATGAAGTTGGACTTGTCAGTGAGTGGGTGTGCCTGAGTTTGGGTTTGAGCCTTGGTCTGAACCTGCTGCCTTTTGACTTTGACATGCAGTTGAGTTTGAGGCTGGGGGTGGATTGGGCTGGAACCACCACTACTGGTGTTGAAGTAGTTTTCAAATGAGAAGGATCTGTGTACAGGTCCCAATTTTAAGCTCATGCAATTTTCATCAAGAGGGTTTTTCAAAGTGACATAGGGAATATTGTGCTGGCTGGTGATTCTGGACATCCAGGAGCTGAGAGAAAGGTAGCTGGGGCTGCAAAGGTAGGTGTGACTCTAGGACTGAGGAGGAGAAATGGGTGAAGAAGAAAAAGGTGTAGATACTGCATCGGCATTGTTGTAATCTTGATATAGTGTCAATGGGGAATGAGGCCCTGAATAGACAACAGCGGGAGGCAGAGAGGTAATTTCAGAACAACTATAGTCACTTAAGCTGTATGATGAATTGCCAATGCTGAAACAATAGTCTGGTACCTTTAAATGAATGGAGTGGTTAGTTCCAATGTACTGAAGAAGAGTTAGTTAGGCAAACCATATGAGATCTTGGGTGTGCTGGTCATGGACAATTGAGCTATTATTGCCATTGACTAAGAAATCACCTGCTTCCACTTATCTGGAGGAAAGGGACATGTCCCACTGATCAATCAGCTGGTCCTGGCAAGGGGGGTTTAAAATTTGAAACAGAGATTTCCACATGAGGTCATTGTTTCCATCACGTTCCATCAGCTTCTTCAGGGCTGAGAGACTCTGACAATGGGACTGGATTGTGCAAATACTCATAGACTTCAGCAGCGGGGATCTTTCCTCTGGGGGATCGTGTGTTGAAGAGGCTCTCAATGAAAGCTGAAACAATATTGATTGAATCCACTAAACCTGTCTTTCAGGCCTCCTTTCAGACTTTGCCAAAGCTGTAAGGGGACAGTTTCCTTTTTCCTTCCCTTCTCCTTTAGGACTTGTTTGTTCTTGTTTTATCTGGACTCCATCGACTTGTTTATTCCTGTTTCATTGTTTCATCATCCATCATTCATTGTTCATCATTTGATCTCTCATCATTCTACCTTTCTATTACTTCATTTCAACTGTACAGTTTTGTAGATATTTTCCCAGGCCTTCATATGAGTATATATACTCCTTCCCTGCAGGCGAGTATCCTTGAGTTTTTCTCTTTGGATCTCCTCCTGCAGGTGCGTAGTATGTTAGTCTTGTATTGTCTAGTGCTGATTTATATATACTTTGGATCTCCTCCTGCAGTTGTTGAGTGATTGCCTCACATGTCAGGAGTTGCCCTTACAAAAGCCCATTTCAGTCTACCTTGCTCACACCTAGTGACAGCCCTTTGTTCACAAATAGTCGCTTCCCATATTGTCCTTGTGGCTCATTTGTGGAGAGCAAGCGCATTACTTGGCGTTGTATACAGAATGCTATTTTCGTTGTGTACCTCTCTAGTCTTCAAATGGTTTGGCCTAGGTACATTGCCCTCATTTTTCTCCAATGTACCCTCCAGACCTCATTATCATCTGACAGCCCACTTCTCCGAGACTGTGGGATTTTTAACAGTCTCCCCTCTCATTGGAGGAAACATTGTCCTACTTGCAACTTGAGCGCTCAAATTGTCCAGGTTTAAATTTCCCAACTCCCATAACGGCCAAGCCATCCTTACAGACCTGTTTGTTCTGCCTGAAACTCAAGCGGCACTTGAGATCTTCTACGACAAATTTTACAAGAACCTTTCGCCCCCTGATCCGGCTATCATTTCTGCCATCATTTCACCCTCCATTCTGACTTCTCCTGCCAAACAGACCCTCACTGTTGACAAAGCAAGTCCACCACTTATATCGTCACTGGGGATTTAACTGTTGGGTCCACCTCCACCATTAGAGAACAGTATAAGATGACTAATGTTTCTGGAGAGAACTCGACTACCACTGGAGAATCTACCAAGACCGCTATTGGATCTACTACTCAGTCAGTTACCACTGACTCAGACAATGATCCCCCTCCTTCCAAGAAACCAAGGTCTACCAGGGCTGCAGGGAAAATGAAATAAGTACTTTGACTTTTGGATGTTTTTCTGAAAATTTTTCTACCACCAAGTGTACCATTAGTTTATCAGTTTACCTACCATTATTTCTCATACATAGTACTCTGGTCTGTACAAATACAAAGTCTTATGTTGACCCTCGACATTTGCTTTAAGTTATATAAAATTTTAAACAGTCAATCAACTATACCAGCTACGATATTATGGAAACCCAGAAGGCCTTGCTTGCCTTAAGCAATTTTGCCAACCAGTCAGTGGCACCAATAAGGCAATTTGACCCCCAACATCCTAGCTTACTTTGACTTCCTATGCCATGCCCAGATGACCATCTCGCTTTCCCATGCCTCAATGTGTCAGCAAGCACCCCATCACTTTCTTTCCCTCCTTCTCCCTCCACCAGTTGTTTCTCGTTTCTACACAACCAGGCTCTCTGTGCTATCAGAGGCTTTTTCATTGATGGCTCTTTCTGCCCCCATTCACTCTCCATTTCCATTTTGTACCAGAGATGTACATGGATTGACAAGGGATGGATTGACAAGGGAGAGATGAGGAAAAATAGGCATCTCCCAACTCATCACCTGCTCCAAAAACACTCCACCCCCCTTCAAAACCAATTTTTGTAACCTCAAAACTGGCAATAATACTGTGATTTGTTCAGTACAGGAACTTTGATAAGATAACATAAAATCTTGCTGGCTGTTATTGGTCCTATCTTATCTTTACTACACCCACCATCTATACATACAGCGACAACAACAATTATGGCCACTGACTTATTCACCTAGCTACATATTTCCCCATCAAGAAGACATCCCAAAGAACCTACAGAAATGAAAATTCAGAAGACAAGGGGAAAGGACATTCCAGGACCTGACACAATGAGAGTGGACATGGTGAAGTGTGAGAATATTGTTTTCCTGTTTTGGACAGTCCAGAGATGCTCAGTTTTGATGTGCTTCCTTCTACTTACACTCTCATCAATACATTGAACTACGCAGGTTAGGCCAGGTGAGCCAGACCATTGAGACATCCTTCTGCCTCTTGTAATAATGTCCAAAGCCCTGGATATTAAAAGGCTCTATTGCATTTGCGCAGCATCAATAACACACCAGTGAAACCACGCACGTGTTTGCAGTTTACTCAAAACTGGTGGTCTTTTTTTTTGACTTTTTTCTCAAAGATGATGCAGGCTTCAGAAGCAGACACTGATGACCTATACATAATAGGGTAGGGCTCCTATCGGATCAGATGATCCAGTGCCATCTGAGCGATTACTGCTTCAGATTCAGATGTGGATGGTGCTCCTCCTCCACTGACTGACAGATGGCATCCGACCAATCTGAGGATGATCTGTGGATGGGTTGAGGGTGTGTGAATGCTTCACTGTTGGCATATTTGGACCAGTCTCAGGGCCGGGCAGGCTTTCTCAAGGTACTATACAATACCTCACATCTCAAATTTTGTTTTTCAATCTACAAAAGTGATCTGCACTCTAAATGACAGGATTCAGACACCAATGATAGTCTACTTAGTGTGAGAACCTCTCTCCTTAAGGCAACAAGAGACTCTGTACTCAGGGATTTTTCATGATTACTATAAGTACTCTACTTCAAAGCATAGAAATGAGTGAAAATACTTGAAAAATAAGCATAGAACGAGACTCACAGGCATCATACAGTGAAGGTGTCTGTCATCTGCAGATTACTGAGCATTGGCAGTGAGCTTATTGGCCTTCACAGGCATTTGTTGAGTGCTGAAAGTGGTGCGGACCTCATGATTCATTATAGTATACTTGTCTTTGAAGGGGCATTAGAGCAAACTATGTACCCAGGTGATTTTTGTTTAATTTTCATGTCCTTAGTCTACTTCTACACTGTCTACACTGGTGGATGCGGATTGGGATTTGCAGACCACCCATCCGAGCGGATGGCATCTGAATCTGATACAATCTGATCCAATAGGAGCCCTATAATAGGGATATCCCAACCACATTGCGTGTTTTTTCACTGGAGATGCAGGACAGAAACTGTCACAAACTGCTACAGTTCTATGTCCTCCTTCCTCTTTTACTTCATTATTGAACCCTTTCTCTGATCATTTGTCTATTGCATTCCCTCGATAAACCTTTTTAACCTTATATTACTGACTTTGAACCTTATAGAATCTGTCAAACTCTATAATAACTGTCAATCAATCCTCCTATCTTCCTATCTTTCTTATCTCTTATCTGTTTTTCCTATCTTTGATCTGATCTTCCTATCTCTCTTAAGCATATGGCACTATTCTATTTTTACTTACTTTCTCCCATCCCTTCACAGTTCTCATATATACTTGAGATCTTTTGTAACTGATTCCCTAGTTCATTCACTTCGTCTCTGCTCTGTACTACTACTATGCAGTGTAGAGCCTAGTCAGCTTATGAAAGGGCTGTGGGCCAATGCTGTGCGTGGTGAGAACGAGGCTGTCTCCATTCATCCTACCCCATTCAGATACCTCAGTCAGCTCTAAATGCCACTCACTTGTATGATACAATGAGAACAGATAGAGAAAGGCAGTGAAGCACTACCTTTAGAGAATGATTGATATAAGTATGAGAGATCAGAGGAGACATCATTTAAGCCGCAAGAGAACAGATGCTAAAAGATATATAGATGCACCTGTTGAAGCACTGGCTTTGAAGGATACCTTGAAGAGTCAAAGTGGCATTGGCAGCTGGAACTGAGGAAGGTATTGAATTACAAGTAAACCACGAAATGGAGAAAAATGCAATGCACTGGGAGACAGACAAAAAATTTGAAGCAGCTCTGTGAATGAGTGAACATAATGTGTTCCTGGAGTCCCCAGTGCATCGACGGAGGAAGATATTGGAATGAGCAGGTGAAAAGTGGCATGTTAGCTCTCAATAAGGAGAATGGGCTTATATACGTTTCATGGAAGGAAAGGTATTAACACAGCCACACAGATAAATTCCGTCCAACCCGTTTATCAGACGGATAGACGGGACTGTTTAAACATAGCCACAAGCAGGATCCGAGTGTAATAAACTCAGCCTCATTTCATTCGGCCTTGTAACTCTTCTTCCTCTACTCATACCTCTCTCTCAATTTATCATCTTGTATCTGCTTTTTGATTGTGTGACTTGGGTGGTTATTTGAGTGTACCAGCAACCTTGACAGAAACTAATAAAGAAAGGTATTTAACTTCCTCATTACCATAACAGGAGAAAACTCCTTATTGGTTCGTTTAGCACTCATGGGCCAGCTTGATTACTTTCAGTCTTTCACATCCAAAAACTTAATACATATGTGTATGCAGTCAGGAGTTATTAGTCTCTGTGAGAAGTCCGCATGTACCCTGAACATGTACATATTTATCATGTACTTCAAACAGTACTTGCGCAAACTACCCTATTAATCACGGGAAATATATTTCACATTCTTATACATCTCTATACATATGCAGGGGGGAACATCTTCAGGGTCCAACTCCTCACCAATCAAATGCAGATTGCTTAATGAGCGAGGCTTTCTGGGTTTCCATGCGGAGTACTTTTGAATCGCTATCTAGTATGCAGTGGGACCCTCAAGACCAGGTTCCTCCTCCTCTGCTACTCGCTTTCTTAAATCTACAGTCCCAACCTGACTCGACGGACATAAGCCTGAGCTGCTGTCTCCTTCTTCATCTCTTTCCCTTTCCCATCGTTTTTCCCATCTTCTACAACCATCTTCATCCCATCTTCATCCCTCTGCAACTGTACCTGGGTACCAGTATGAGTAGGCGAATGAGACGTCTCCATTGCATCCTTCACCACAAAAAAAGTTTTGCCGTATATTAGGCAGTGAGCATGGTGACTTGCGAGTCAGGCTTGGACACGAACGAGCTCGCGGAGAGGGGGTAGCTGAAAGTGATCCTGATAGATATATAGCTGCTTCAAACGGAGTCGGGGACTGGCGCATTTCATGCGCCGCTAGATTTGTCATATTAGTCTCTCTGTGGAATTAAAGGACAGCCTAATCCTGCAGCAGCTGAGATGAGCTTATATAGACAGCCCTAGGTTCTAGGAAGACTAGAACAGACGTGGTGGTACGGAGAGAAGCGCATCAAGTCGGACTTTGAATCGCAGCTCACGTGTAACGCGTGACGTCGTGTAGCCCTTTTTTGGTAGTCAAGCCCCTAATCTTGTTCTCGTACCCTGGCCACCTCGTCGGAGATAAGGATTAAGTGGAAAGTCATTTATCCTAAAGCATCGCTACAATGTTCTGCCAAATAAACAGGCCTCGTACTGCGATGAATGCCACCATCAAATTAAGCATGACTTCCTTGATCATCGCGGAACTTCTTCCTCAATCGTGATGCGACCACGCCATGTATCTTTCCATCTATCTATCTTGGTATCATACGTCTATCTCTCTAAATAGTGAGTGATGAATCCTTCATCATGGCTTGATTAAACATTAGATCTGTTGTTCGTTCTCATTCGAAGAAGGGCCAAAGGCTTCTTCGGTGATCATCTGATGGGATATGGTATCTGTCTAGGGGAGGACGTCAAGAGGTTCTTTCTTCCCCCTGATGCTGGAAACGCTGCAGGCTCTCAACATCTGACATTGATGAGGACCATTAGAGAAGTAACTTAAATACCGACTATCACTTGGATCGTTTGTCCACAGTCCAAATCTTTACCTGCACTATCATGGAGCTAGTATATGCCCAATTCCTTAATATAATTCTTCCATGGGTGGTAAGTAGAATTATGCCAACGATTTGAAGCCTGCGAACCTACTGAACCCATAATTATAAGATCTCTTCGGTGTTATACGGTATGTGTGCCATTACATATCAATGTTCTTCCGACGTAGCATACCTTTCAACGCTTTCCATTTGCAGGCGGCTACCTGGTCTTATTCTCCCTATGCATGTACACCGTCTCCTACAAAAAGGGCATTATACGAAAGATGCACTATATAGCAATGATCTCCTTGTTCACCCTCGCAACCATTGGCTTCATCTTGGACTCCTCGGGGAGAATTTTTGCGACAAGAGCAATCGTCTTCGCTCTCTCCCTCTCCCATGAGGAGATGTTACGATTATACAGCATAGTCGATGACATTGCGTACGTTGAGTATCATCTCGCTCTACTGCTGGCTGTCCTGTTCGCTGAAAGTCGCAACTCGAATTCATTGTTTTACTAGTCTGACTCTCGCCGGACTGTATTATATCTCCAAGTAAGTCATTACACTTTTCCTTTTTGTTTGAAGGTCCCCTTCCCTTTCGCAGACATAACGTGATGAAACTGATCAACACATCTTTGAAGCCTCCTCGCAGACGTGATCCTGGTGAGTAAAATTAACCGAAGAGGTTCGGGTCCACGCAAATTCCACCTTGTGTCTCAAACGTCTGACTCGGAAATTGGAATATCAGATCCATCGCTGCCACAACCTTTGGAGATCCAAAAAGATCATCGCTTTGCCCATATTTCTATGCATCGTTAGCAATGGTACGTGGAAGGGGCTCTGCCATCCAGATACTTCAATCCGAGTCACTAAATCTATCAACGCACTGGCAGGCTTCATGCTAATTTTATTCATCTCCTACGTCGTCTTACAAGCAATCGTCGGGGACGATCCGGAAGTTTCTTCGATTTCTCCAAGCGCCTTGAACAAGATATACATCATTTCAAAGACCGCTAATACTTCATTTCTCGCTGTGAACTTTTGTACAAATTT
This sequence comes from Tetrapyrgos nigripes, assembly GCA_013368315.1. NCBI lineage: Eukaryota > Fungi > Basidiomycota > Agaricomycetes > Agaricales > Campanellaceae > Tetrapyrgos > Tetrapyrgos nigripes. The sequence goes on from JAACJM010000023.1 coordinate 561,913, forward strand.
AATTGTGCCGGGGATGATTGGTACGTATGTGTATCTTTTCCCTTTCGTTTTCTTTATTCTTTGTCCTTTGTCCTTTTTACTTTTTGTACGGGCCAGCCACTTACAATTGCAAGTTTTACTTACCGCGCCCGATTGATTTTTCGTTGTTTTTGAAGCTGGAAAGATATGGTTAATCGGTCGACGAACATCGAGGTATATCAATGACTCCAGAGTTGATTTGACCAAACGCATAATGGCAATGTGGTATGCTTTTTTACTTGGAAAACAGCTAACCAATGACCATTCGTCTCATACCCAATGATAATTAACCTCGAATCCGGAATCATGTACCCCGTCGCAATGCTTCCCGTCTTGGTGATATCGAACACCCATCTGCCGCAAGGGGGACCTTCTTTTATAGGCATTCTTATACAAGTCGTGGTGAGCCTCCGAACCCTTTTCCTTTGCATCGGTGTTGTCATAAGTATACTTCTCCGAATCTTCATTGGATCTCTCGCTCAGCTAAAGACGCAGTTAGCTGGTTGTTGATTCTTGATTTTTTATTTGGTCAAAGGGAATCGCACCAACCTTTATCATCGTCCGGATTGCCTTGGGTATGAGTATCGAAGACTCGGATGGGGAGCCACAGAAGAGCAACGTCGCCACCCCCACCACCACCTTGGGCACGCTATCACTAGCAGAGCCTCGAAATCCAATTCAAGAATCTGTCGGTGTCTTGGATCTGGATCTGGATCGTCAAGTATGAGGCCTGAAGCCCTGAATGTGAATGGAATTGGAATTGAGCAGCAAGTGAGTCTATATCGAGTCTCGAATCTCGACATTGATTAATCTTCTCTCTTATAGTTCAAACGTGGTTGAGGTCGTTGGACCTCTGAATAGTTCAAGACGCTAAATAGTAGTAGTCGTATTAACGAAGTTAACAATGTCCGCTTTGTACTATTCATATGTACTTATAAACGAAGAAAATGCCTCACCGTGGCAAGGACGACTCACAAGAGGCCCAGGAACCGTCCTGCCAATGGCTTCCACAGTAAAAGCAATGAAACCATAAACGTCGATTAAAGTTGTAAGCATTCCAAAAGAAATCTGGGCTCTGGCTAAACGGCGAGGCTGTACCGTCACGCAATCATTCCTGGGTTCCCGGGTATCTGATATCGGGATTTGATTAGTTGATGGCCAGTCTTAACGAAATTCGAATCGAAGACTCAGTAAGGTTGGCAGAGCTCGAGTATGATAACAGGGAGATGGAGTTCTAAGAGCCGCCGGCCCGCGGTGTAATGAAGCCCCCCAATCTAGTGAAACCAAGGTCAATAGCGAGTCAACAACTTCGTCTAGTAAAGGAGCGCTCGCAGCTTTCTATTTACAGCGAAAAGTATCAGTTAAGAATGTAGCCACGGTAGCTTCCAGAGAGGGATGGATCAGTTATGCATATCGCAGTATTTGCCAAGCACTCACCATATCACTTGCGTTGGTAGGATCCCTGGACAATATTACTAAGTTTTGTCCCGGCGGATGATCTGACGGAACCAAGCTTTACAAAACATATTTTCGATACTGTACAGTGGATCACTTGAGCCACCGAGATAGTGTTCCGTAGACCTAGCTCGTAAGAAGATTTCACTGTGACTTTGATACGTGATAGATCTCGGTCCACAATCTACGCCGAAGCTCTCTAAAAGGTAGTACTCAACTCGATGACTCAGACACCATGTGTGAAAAGGTAAAAAAAGATGGAAATACATTGGAAATACATTGGAAATACACGGTGTGATGGCACGACCGGGCCACCGGGCATCAGAAATCTGCGGATACGCCATGCGGGTACACTGCGGGTACATGCGGGTACATGCGGGTACATGCGGGTTATGCGGGTACCCATTATCCTTTGCTTATCATGTAGAATCTTAGTTGATTAAGCCTTCTAATTGCTCTTTTATTGTGTAGATACTAAGATAGTCTTTTCACAATGCAGAGCCTGCTATGTAGCTATTTCACGAAGAATAGAACGTGCCGTCGGTATTCACGTAAAATCATTCATACAAAAATGATGGGATTACGCGGTATATGTAAGGCTCAGCTTCACCTATTATTGACACTTTCTGACCCGCTCTGCGCTCACCTTTGCCAGTCTCTGCAAAATGGGACTCCTTGTAAGCATGAGTATCCAATGACATGTAGCCTTAGTCACATAGAATATTCTTTTTGTAGAAATGGCTTGGTAAAAGCATCATACGCCCCGCTGTTGATGCTATTTTCCCTGAGATACTATACCAGGCAGGTTACTGTCCCAGCATGAAAGGAAGTTCAGTCACGCATCACAAACCAAAAAGTCCTAAGGCCAGATTTGACATTTTCTATTTTTTTCAGATTTTTTTCAGATTTTTTTTTGGTCAGAAAGACTGAACTTTCATTCATGCCAGGACAGTAGTATATATGTGCAAATAGCCATTAGTTCTTTCCAACGGACTCTCATACAACATAAAGGCGAGAAATATAGTACCCGCATAGGTACCCGCATGTGCACAGCCACTGCGGGTACCATGCGGGTGCATTACCAGCATCCACACAACATCTAAATCACTTCTAATGGTTTGAAAACAAGGAATGCTGTAGCTCCTGTACTAATAGCCAATACCTTGACATACTCAATGTGTAGAAGTGAATTTCTATCACAAATTCTACTAAATCTTAGGCTAAATTCACATTGATCTTGACTTTTCTAGGAATTGGATCTACAAATTACCTTAGTAAACACTTGAACATTGGCTCAGTGATGTATTACAATGAGTAGGTTGCATTTACAATCAGAATTATGAAGAGTTTTATTCACATTTCGAGTCTAAGGGTAATTTTGGTACATAATTCATAGAATATTGGCATGCAGAGAATGAAAATAGTCTCTACTGCATGCAATAGGCTTTTGGCAATAATATCCAGGCTGTTTGTAGAGAAATACTTGAGTTATCAATGAGACTCTACTGGATGGGAGTAAGTGGCTGTGCTTATCCATGTACATTTGAGTTTCACTACACTTCGTTGAAGTCCATTTACAAGCTCTATGTACACTTTTACACCTCTCTACTATGTTACAAATGCTTGTATGTATGTCATACATTGTTGAACTCAAATATTTACTGGTACCCGGGATGTACCCCAGCCCCGCAGGGGGTACCCGCAGATTTACCTATACCGCCGGGCCACCGACTACCGTGACTCACCCTCAACCACCCAACAGGTCAAACAAACGAGCGAATAATTGATAAATAACGAATGAATACGAGTACACACATAAACGACCAGAGGTACAGATTAAGAGGTACAGTGGATTATAGAACAAATTCCAGATACTAGTAATACTTGAAGGACTAATTCCCATTAACTTGTGTTCTAAACTTGACGAACCAAAACCAAAATTTCCCAAAGACCAAAAGGTTTTACAGTTTACTACTCTGAGACTAGCTCAGGAGTGTGACGAGTATGAGTAGAAAAGGGTTGAAACTTCAGTAGCATGCGCTACAATCGCCGTGCTGAAAGCACGCTAGTTTACCAATGATGAGCATAATCAGGGCGGGACCTTTCCCTATTCCGATTTGCAGGGGATATGTAGGGATGATCCTGGGAGGATATCAATCAGAGGTAGAACTTCTACCTGGACAAATAACTCACATCATACGCCAATGCTGGACGAACGACGGCCGAAGCAGGGGACTCGATCCCAATCCCAGCCTCCGATTCGACATCATCCCACTTGCTATCCTTCTTCCATGCTGCTCCCGATCTGTCATCGTAGCTCTAAACAGGCCAACGAGTGAGAACCAGATCTTCAGCTGCCAAGGAATTATCTAGAAGTTCGGGACGCACCACGTAAGTCAAAGTTCCGATATCTGAAGGGTACTTGGATGAGCCTGGTGAAAATGAGGTCATTGAAGAAGGCGATGTCAACTCCAACTCTTGTCCAGGACCATTGACATTTTTGCCTCCAAATCCCGACACACCGTTAAACTTCAAATGGTCATTCAAAGAAGAATAAGAATGATCCAAATGCGTATGCACGCTGGTCTGCACATGAAGCTGTACATTTGACAGCTGGCTCCTAGTTGTGGAGTTGAGTCTAGATCCAAGTTGACTGTGCGTTTGACTGTCTGAAGTAGAGTTTGATCGTGCATATTGACGAGCGTTGAGCATGGCTAGGAAGGATCCGGTGTAGACTACACGGGAAGTAGTCAGTAAATGAAAGAACCATAATACAGGAAGTAAGAAAGCGAAGAAAAGGAAAGGCGAAGTCATGTCAACGCTAGGAGTACTCACACTTGGTCAACATAAACTGCAAACCCAGAAAGACGAGATTATCCGGCATTAGGTTGTACTATGGTGGCCAGGAGAATAATTGTAAAAAAGTGATATGAGTTACTGTTCTCGAAAGGTACAGGGGATTTAGGTTACTCACAGTGAATAGCGTGGACAAGGAGATCGCACTGGCGAAGGGAAGGCCGTCGTCAGTAAAATTGGCGCCACTTCAGAATGACATTGTCACATAGCGACGCTACGAACGCCGAGACCAGATGCTATCAGGCCTCAGGGATTCAGAACTCACCTCGTGAGCAGCCCCGAGGTCAACATGTATTGCATGACGGTAGTGAGCTTCGAGTTTAACCTGTCCGTAAATACAGGGGATGCAAGGGTCAATATCAGGATCTAGAAACAGAGCAAGGATGTGCATTGCGCGGAGGGAACGGGAGTTACTGAGACGGTTACTCACCCCTCCTGAAATACCACCACTTCTTTGCTCTTTCGGAGGTAGTAACACATCGCCAACCCGATCGTGAAATCGATCGTGGTCGAGGCGGCTAGGGACGCGTTGATCGACCACTGTGTAATACAAATGGTGCAATTTTCAGAAATGTGTCGTGTACAGATAAGAAAACTAGTAAAACTTACCGTCACATTTTGTAAAGTCACGAAAGTAGAAGCGGTAAACACTTCGTAGGAGAATACTATCGTTCCCAGTCAGATAGGTAGACATTGAGAAGGAAGGGAATAAGCACTCACCAACACCTACAACTTTAGCCATAATATCCAGGACCGCATGTCAGCAAACTGAAACTGTGCCTCATTGAGCATCAAGCTAATTCTGGACTCACCAAATCCCGCTCCTACCACGAGTGCCTACGGATCAGGGTGTGAGTAAGTAGATCTCTAGATGGACCTAGACTCTACTACTCACCACAAGGTAACCAAGATAACCATGATGTATACCGCTGACTGGATGGGTAAACCGTAAACCGTTCAGTCGATCACTATACAGAACGGGGACGGAGCAACATGGGATTGAAGGAGGACTCACGTATCCAGACTCGGTATGCATACAAACTAAGTAGAGGAAAGGAGGATATGTAAGCGTCGTCAAGCTCAAACGAATCGAGTAGGACGTACCTTTGCACTATGAGAATGATGATGACCTGCAGGAACAGAAGAACAAGGCAGCGTCAGTGCCTGATTTCCGTCAAAATTAAGGAGGCGCACGCTGATGGCAGCTTGAAGCTATTGTTCATTGAAGTGTCAGTGAGCAACATGTGGTATACAGGGACGGAAGCAGGGTCGTACCTTTGTCGACCTGTGTACGTATGAAAAGGTACATGAGGCTCCAAGCTGGGGTAGAGAGCGAGAGGAAAAGAAAGTACCACAGAATCTTTGGACTTCCAGGAGCTTTGAGTGAGCCTACGTAGGCAGTATGTATTATCAAAGCTTGATGTAACGTGTCCAATGCCCTGAAGACGTGGATATATCAGACGAGAATGAACTCTAGTATAAGAATTCAGAAACGCACCATAATGCCCCGACCTACATAACAGTCCAAACGTGTCCATTCATTCGTCGAGCGTTTGAGACAAAGATAGCGCACCACTCACGGAAACTTGGTGAAGGACCGAGTCATGAAAGTAGCGGTGATAATACAACCAGACTTGGAGGGTAGTGATTCCATACAAGCTGTCGAAGAGAAACTATCAATGATCAATTGTTTCTGTTGAGTGGAAAAGAAGTCTACATGCTAGCTAAAACAGCGCCAAGGAAAACAGCGCCCAGTGTGTTATCAATGGTCGGCGCCTGCGTGGATAGAAGAGTGGACGACATCTTGAGGGCCTCTCCCGGGAACAAAGGGGAAGGAGGGAAGGGAAGGAAAAGGATGCGCAAGGACTCGCCGAGCGCGACCAAGTTGCTGTATAAATAAGCAAAACCAAGAGCCTCAAGACCGTGAAATTTTCGGAAAATTTATAGAAAGTTCGTGGCGCCCTTTTAGAAGGTTGATGATGGAAAATACTGTATGGAACATAGGCCTAGGGTTCTCCCTGGTTCTCCGCATCCGTAGTTTCCGGTCTCCTAAAGATGCGTTAGACGCGGCACCACAAGACCAATAATGGTCGTATGCAACATGGGGATGACTCTAATATGTGTTCATTAGATGTCAAGGAAACCTTTGGCCCACTCAATTGTGCTTGTCACAGTGAGGGTCCGACCACGGTAGAAAACTCCTTAATTGAGATAACAGCTCTGTACAGCTCTCACCGGCACCGTAATCTCCAACTAGTTCTCACACTGCCCTCAGTCTCGCCAGGAGAGTTCTCCGAATTTCAAAGACACGGAACTTCACCTTTTAATGTCCGGACCAGTCCCCAGCGTCATTAAGATAAACTTGGCAAGAGGTTATGTTAGTAATGGAGGAGAATGGAGGTCGAGAAGAAGATGAGCTTGCACTGCCATGATCACGTGGAGGACACGTGTCAATGCGACCAAAGAGACAGCACCACCACATGTACAGCAACACTTCTCGAGGCTCGCGCCAACTCCTCGAGACATACCTGGGCGCGTAGGTATGTATCATGCATATCTGGGTTGCTGTTTTGCGGGCTGATCAACGACACTCGATTTGGACGACATGATGGGCATCCAGATCATTCAAAGATGATTATGCGCATTGCGCAAACTTTTGATGCCTACCCGTCAGGGTATATATAAGGACTGTTGCCCACGCAGCGCCCAACTGTCGCTGGCTGCTGTCAAGTCAGCTCCTTCCTCTTCCTATCCTTTGCTCGTTGACTCATAGCAGACATGCTGACCTTGCCACCCGAATTACTCCAAAAGATTGCACATGAGGTATCTCGTTGAAGTATTCGTCGGCAAGGACCACTCAAACTCAACTATCTCCAGTTGAAGGACCAGTGTCATAACGAAAGCGTCAAAAACCTTCGCATGGTGCACAGCTATGTCAGTCAGGCGCTTGATCCCATTGTATTCTTCGACATAAAAATCAACCTGGGAACACCAGCTCCGCTTCTGGAGCAACTTGCAACAGGAACGACCAAGCTGTCTCTTTTCACTCGGAAATTGAGACTTATCTCCTTTGCCTCGTATGCAGCACCGAGGCTTGTATTTACGCAGAGCACAGGGGAACAACTCACCGCAGAGGCATACATACAGAGATTTCTTCAAGCTGCCCTGGCCTCTTTCGTGACAATAAGCTCCTTCTTGTAAGCCGTTTTCTATACCGTTTACCCAACGCTTTCTGAGCTATTGACATAGCTGGAAAATCCGGGACGCGAGTCCTATTTGGTTTCATAAATGCGTTTTGGAAACACTTTCACCTCATTCCACGTTGTCTTCATTGGAGATAGTGATAGAGGGACCTATGGATTACGGTTTTAATGAGATGTTCTCGCTATTTCGTCGTTTCAGCCATCTCCAATCTTGCGACATCCGTGCTCTCATCGGTTATTCAAGTGGAGGCCTCGTCACTCGAGTTGCCCAATCCGTTCTTGCGACGAATTCCCACCATCTCACTACTCTGGTACTGGATTCTGGAGTCCCAGAATCGTTGGATCTAAACGAGCTCAGTGACGCCTTCTCAACTCTGTCTTTGGGTGATGACTTTCAGCGTACCCAAACACTAGTCCGTCTCACTATGGGCGGATGGCAACTGAACGATATTGCGCCCCTAGTACCCCACTTCCGATCTCTGCGTTATTTGAAACTCACCCAGAATAATCCATTTAATTTCTGGGTCACAATGCAGACAGAACGAATCCTCCTACGCGAAGTCATTGTCCGTGATGTTGACGAGACTCTTCTAGATTATTTACAGTCCTACTCGGGATTAACATCCTTCGAGGTGTCTTGTCCTGGCGAAGGACTCTATCAATACGACCATAACGCTTTCTCAAAGGAATTCTACGAAATCATCCTTCCCAAACATCGATCGTCTTTGAACTCCCTGCTATTCGGTTCTTCTACCGAGGAGGCTTGGTATTTCAATCCCGAATATGCTGGATGCCTCAGGCAATGTGAAGCGCTAGAGGAATACACTGTACAGGTCGAAGCTTCGAGAGTGAAACTCGGAGGAGCAGATATCGTAGTGAGTCCTACTTCGTTCGTTTCTTTTCAAGGTGACTTAGATATTGAACCTAACCACAATCTGGTGTGCAGGACTCCTTGATCCACGCTACGGAGTCACTCCCATCTTTCCGACATCTGAGCATTCTCGTCGGTGAAAGACTGTATGATAGGGAGAGAAGCATGAACCTCAAGATTAAAGTATGGAGTTCTATAGCTAGGATAAAGGAGGGGAAACAGACGAGGCATACTGTACAGATAAAGATGGGCAGTTCGCCGGCGATAGTTTACAAACCCTCAGCTAGTAATACATAATCCAACTTTGTTTTCACGGTAGTTAATGTTCCAGAAGGACGCTCGTCGAGTCTGGTCGATTGTATTAGTCCCTACATACAGTCGTTTTAGATGTATGGATCAGTTCAAATAATAGAAGTCGGTGGGAGAGAAACCATAGAACGATTGGGTTAATTGTTCCACGAATTTTCTGTCAATTCTGGCGTTGACCCTGAGCAAGGCACGGCAGGTCAAAGAATCAAAGTACTCACGAGCAATCCTCAGAATTACCTTGGTCCATACAGCCATGCAAATCGCTTACACCGACAGCGGCAACTCTTGAAGAGGTCGTGTGCGCCATGTCAGGGTAAAAAATGCCTGGAGATTGCAGTCAATGCCTGAATATCAGAGGAAGAAACAAAGGCGTTACATCCTCTGCGGTCCATGACCCCAAGGCTCCCTGCCCAATCCCTAGGAAGCCAAGCCTCCACATTCACAACTGACTCAGTTGAACTCTGGACAGCTAAAGAAATACGACAGATGTCCGCTGGTGCATTGACTGGGCTAGGAGGAAGCTCTGATGCTGCGCAGGAAGGAAGCTGGTTGGGAATGGCTACCATCTCAGTCCCTGCTAATACTAGGTCCGCCAGGAGTACCGTTGTATGGGGATTGGACAGTTGCCACTGGGACGCAAATGAAGAGCAGCGTCGGTCAAAATTGTCTCGGCGAGTTGTGGCTGAAGAGTCAAAGTACGCCAGGGAGGCTGCAAGAAGAGACGCTTGGAGGTGTTGGAAAAACTGGAACATGTAACTTGCAGAGGACACCAGGATACTCCTAATATGAAGGGTTAAAAATGCTCCTAAACATGTGAACGGGCTTCTTCGGCGTCAATTCTGAATAGCGCTGAGGCTGAAGCGATGTAACAAATCTCAATGACAATTGCCACTTGATACACATCCTTGATCAACCATCATCCAAACCTCAGGGATGCAATCCATCCCCTTCCTGTCGTCATATACATAGCTACAAAAGCCTTCGTATGCAGACGGGTATCAGCGCCTTTGCAGACTTACAGAGCACTGGGAACAAGTCTACATTAGCTACGCCGTCGACGACGATCCCCGAGTTTTTCTTCTTCCTTCTGCGTGTGCTCTTTTGCTTGCCTCAGGGTCTCGTCCCTTTATATGGCGTTGTGCAGACTGTGCAGTTCTCCCCGTCACTCAGTGCGGTACCTTGGTAGTAACCGAGAGTAAAGGACTGTAAAGGACTTGCCTCTAGGCCTTAGGCGAACGGGTGGACCGAAACAATGCGGTTTTCAATTACCGCATCTTAGATGTGGAGAGAGGACTCGCAGAAGTTCGTGTCTTACACACTAGTATTCATATGGTACGTTCGGCTGAGATGGTCCAGAGTTCAGACCATGGCCAGTCGCTCCGAACGGTTATCATAGGCGGCGGAGAGTCTTTCGGAGATCTCTCTTTGTACTTTCCCGACGCAGACCACTGTCACAAAGTGCTTGCTCCGTATTATGAGGCCAAAGCAACAAAGGCCATGCGAGCAGCACACTCCGTCCTCAAGGCCTCAATATTGAATCCATGATTGGCTAAAATTGTTTCCTGGCTGTATACGAGGCGAAGATGCTGTAAATGGCGCCGGCTGTGTAGATCCTATAGTATCAGTAGAAAAAGTACCGAGGTTCCCTAATGACGTAGTCAAGAAGTCATCGGATGAAGTGATTGAACGCGAGCTTGATAGAACCAAGAAGACTTACCTGCTTAAGCACAGAGAAAGGACCAAACGAAATGTGTACGCCAATACTCGTCGGATGTGAGAAATGTCCGGCATTAGTCTAGTTTTTTTTCTTAGAGTGAGCCGCGCCAGACGCTGTTACATGATTTTTTCTCCCACAATTTGGCCGCTCATTAACCTGCTGGATAGCTCCTTGAAAATGCTCCGGTGCTGATGGATACGATCTCAAGTCCGATATCTTTAGAACACATAATACACTAGATGAAAATTCGTGGTGTAGAGACTCATTTTTGTTGATCGGTTGGAATTGCTGGATTCATTACGAGGCCTTTAGGCTGAGTTAACTTAGGTCAACCTCGAAAACTCTTCCACGGGTTCAAACTCCCACCCCTGTTCGTTGGCGCTCGGCAAGCGCTCATCGATCATAGATCTGGAATCACGGTCGAGAGTCGAGACTAGACCTGTTACTAGGTCCCTCTGAATATCGAGATTGAAAGCGGAGCTGGCTTCCTCGGATGAGGTACCTGACAGGTCCGAAGCAGCGGGTTGGGAAGGTGTAGCTGACGTCCGGGTATGATTACTACGTGTCCGTATCCCCGGGTATGTCAAAGACGGAAGGGATGACCAAAATGAGTGATAGGACATCTCGTCGTTGGGCTGTTGTGGAGAAGACGCGTCTAAAGCTGACCTTTGGATGAGGTAGAAGACGGGGGGCAAGATGGAAAAGGAGATTGTAATTAAGAACACAGCCCTACAATACATTACATAGCCATTCCCAAAATAGAAGAGACCAAAAAAAGAAGGAGCATGACATCCGCATGACCCTTTATGATGTCATATGTCGTACCAGCCAACAAAATGACTAAATCGGCAGGCCCTTCTGTCGAAGAAAAGCTCCGCTTTAGATCAACTCTTCGATATACAGAAGGGACTGTCACAGGCCTAAGTCGAGACCATCATGACGTCGTTCACGGCTTCCTCGGACAAACGCATAACCAAGGCAGCGTAGGCAGCATCAGGGTGCGCCTTGTCTTCCTCCTTGCTTCCTCTCCCGATCTGAGGGCCTCGTAGCTTGCCACGCGAAGCGATGGCACTTTACCCAGTGCCGGATAGTGCCGCCTAGCACTCGCAGCATCCAGGATTCCAAAGCTAGAGTTTTCGGCCACACCTCTCCTCAAAAATTTGTACAGGTACTAGATATATAAGTCTTTTACCATTGTCGGTTCAGTTTAAATTACCTCTACCGGGATAGTAATAATAATCGAATTTAGGGAAGCAAATATAGTTTCCTCCCCGAGCATGTGCTAACGAAACCTGCTAACGGAACCCACCTCAGAATTGACAATCCACACCGTCAATTGGACCTTTTCAATACTGCTCCTCCAACCCTCAAGTAGTACTGACGGAACCCGACCATAGCTGCTGATCTAACCCGTCTTGTCAAGCTTCCTCAGGCACTAAGCGTCTCCTCAGCCTGCAGACATGAGGTTATAACTCGCACAATTGTCCACTTTGTCTAGACATCGAAATCTCCTAGCAGTGTAACCGTATCTGAATATGCCAGTGCTTCGATTCACTCGTACTAAAGTCTAACACTTTTGTTTGACTTTGCTACTAGTATATGTAGCTATGTTTATTATGTACGACTTCGACTACAACCTGGTCTGCTCGAGTCGTCAACTGATATGATTTACTGATGCAGTTCACATTTCTAGGCAGGCCAAGTTCTGAATCAAGCGCTAGTAACGTTTGATTTTGAGCGGCCTTCGAGCGCGCGGTGAGTGGTTGAAGCTGTATCATATGGCTGCTTGTTTAATGTATATGTATATCGTAAATCTGTACTAGTAGTACACAATAAATACTTAAGAAATTCCATACAGACAAGCAATAATGCCCAGTGAAAACTCCCCTGGACCAGAACGGACCAGAGCGAGTGCACCAGCGCCAATGATCGGGAAAAAAGAGTCAGACAGAGTCCGAGCGAACCACGACATAGACTAATACTAGACGTAGACTAGCTAGTGCTAAATTAAGACAACTTGCCCTCTTTGGTCAGTTAACTTAACTTTGTCTACCATATACCAAGAGCTAGTTATATTTGCTAACTCTACTTGACTTGTCCAAATTATCATATATCCACTAGTTTGTCAGCCTGATATTACTATTAGTACTATTTGAAAAAGCACTTCGTCTCGACGACGACTTCGGCAAGTCCCGAGCATATTAAAAACACTCGACGTCATTCAAAGGTCTTCACGCCTTCCTCTTCCTCCTACCGTCACCATCTCCAGTCGACTTCTTCTCTCTCGTGTTCGACGCGCAATCCGCCTGACCAACCCCGTTACCTTCAAAGCCTTACGCGTCCGCTGATGTGAACGAGGGATGGAATTGGTTGTGCAAGTGGGTTTTGTTGTCCGGTGAGTCCTGCGTTGGTCGCACTACCATCTTTCTCTAACCCGCCTTTTGCATCAGGTGCATGCTAGTGGGTTTTCATATTCTGGGTACGTCTTGGACACATTCCTGTATGTCTGCCGTACTAATGGACTTCTTTTGCAGGTATCCTGATCCTTTCTTCTTTCTTCCCTTTTTCCTTTCTCGTTTGGGTCAGTACACTCCCTCTTTGATGCTCTGCAGCGCATTTCACTGATACAGATCCTTCATCTATCCAGATTATTCGGCCATTGCCACATTCTTAGAGCGGGCTTGGTGTAAAAGAGCAAAGAAGGAGTAGATGTACATTATTACAGTGTACTATGTATATCTATGTCTGCTGTACTGCAGCGAATCAGAATGAACATTTATGTAAAAATTTATCTGAATGAAAGTGAACGGTAGAGAACCAGGATGAGTGCACAGTACTGTGCAACCCATTCAATAGAAGTGAACGAGAGCGAACGAGAGCGAATATACTCGAAATCTTCCAAAAAATACTCGCTCTGACTCAGTTTGACTCAGTGAGCGGTGCACAATTTTGTAACGAGAGCGAATAGAGGCGAGTCAGACTGAGCGTCTTTTGGACATTCGCTGGGGTTCGCTCTGGGCCCATTGACTTTTCACTGGGAATAATGTGTGTACTGAGACCTTCTTAATATGTGCTCCATTAACACTCAAAGAGGGTTTCGTTAGCACTTGGCGAGGGCTTGATCAGCACTCTGTTTTGGGACCGGTCAATCAAGCAAACGGGGTTCCGTCAGTGCTTAGAGGATGGGCTCGGTCAAGTGAGTTCCGTCAGCACTTGTCGCGGGGAGATAACATATCCTGCTTTAGGGAAATAGACTGCGGGAACTATTTAGCTTACATCATCAAATTCCTGGCGGCTCCGCCACAAGGGGGAGGCGGGTTTCAAAAATTTGCATGGAGTCGAAAAAAATTTTAGCACCACCTGGAGTACCCCTCCCCCTCCACCTGCCTTATATAGTATCTACAGTCACACGACACATAGATAAGATAATATAAAGCCCTAACCCTAACCTGATACTGCCAAAAAGAGAAGAGATAAGATGTCCAGGCTCACCTCAACTCTACTTGTGATGAATATTTGTTGCGTATCTGCACCTTCTTGCAGAATAGATAGCAAAAAAAAGGTGGGAAAGTATTTTGAAATTGCACAACTATAGGTAATTACCGAAAAACAAGCTCAAAATACCTTATTTTAGGTGTGGTCAGAAAATTTTTTGGCCAGACCTGACCCCCCCTCCCCCCCTACCCTATGTGCCGGATATGTGGTCCGCCTCCCCCTTGCTCCGCCATGAGAAAAAACCACACTACATACACACGACTATCTGTGTATCGTCAGTCTGGATCCTCGAGACTAGTCCGGCATCGGAAAGCGCTCGCTAAAGTGCTCTGTTACGATCATTTCCCGTTGGTTGTCACTTTGGCTACAACGCAGTTGAGGATCCTGAACATGCTCTATTCCATTGCAAACACGAGCCTTTAATTCAGCTCCGAGGCGAGTATATGTATGCCAGCGTACCACCAATCGCCCCCCTATGAAATGATGTATATACAGCCAACGAAGGCAAAGGTCACCGTCTTCTTTGGTCATCTCTTCTCCCTTAAGCTTCCCACCCTTATTTTCCATCACAGCAAAATGGATACTTAAACGAAGTAATGGGAATCTTTCGCAACACCGATTTATATATCCCGACAGGATAATATAGCGGAGACACTGATTCTGAATCTGAACGGTTGCGGTTCTGAAAAGTGGCGTGGATGTACAGTGACGTCTGTTGAAATACGTTGGGACACGAAAAGCAGGGGGAAAGAACGTTTGACCTCGTATTGGTACCAGAGGCAAACGAGTAAAGATACAGCCTATGCAACTACTGTATTTATACTCCGTAAATGGCTAAAAGACCGCAAATAAACTCCTATTGACCCCCCCCTATACGTTGAGGGGCCGTATTCAGCTTGCTATGGCAAAAATCCAAATCCAACAACGTCAGGGGTACTGATCTTCCTTCGTTGGTTATCAGAGTTCTACCTGTAAATATAAAGTGTACTACCGTGTAATAATTTGTAGATTACACTGGGATGCTTCCCGAACCTGGTGCATCATCTCTTGGTCCAAAGCCGGTAATAAACTCCTCTCTTGTTGAGTCGGCGCATCGGTGGGACCAAGTAACACACGAAGAGTGTCAAGTACATACGTCAGTCTAGATACTCGAGACTAGGGACCAAGTGCTCATTCAACAAGTAAATTGAAGCGGTCTTGTAGATCACTACAAAAAGAAGGCTGAAGCCGCTCGCTCTGCATCTAAACCAAATCTGAACAAGTATTGAGTATTGGAGCCAAGAGACCACCTCCAAAAATTGGAGGTACTTCCTAGCCTATACAGCTCCGGTGGATTGTCCACTAATACACGGATGCGAGTAGCTTTATGCAAGCCGTAAAAGGCTCAAAGGGCATTGCTGTGGCGGCTTCTCTGTATTGGTTCTAAATCTTTGTTCGCTCGGTTCGCTGGGCGAAGACAAGGTGCTTATTGCTCTGGAAGAGGTAACGGTGAACTAATACTACTTGTACAGAAGCTTGTCTTGATGGAACGAATACCTTACCGGCTTCTGTGTAAGTTCGTGATTCGGCTCAGAAAGTCTTTACAAGCGGCTGCGCTTGGGGACAGCCCCTCTGTAATGAACTGCGGGTTCGGTTCGGGTTCAGGAACTCTAAGATGATCAGTAGTGAGAATGAAAGTACTTAAGTCCAGGCAAGCGTTGAGCATTACCGAGAAGTACCAGGTTCCCGAGCACTTGGTGAGCACGAAGCATCAGTCAAGGTCGAGCAACAGCACTCTAAACAAGCTTACGCATTGCTAAGGATGCCGATTTACAGATGTAAGGTTGTACACAGGTGTGTATTGAGAGTAGATAGGCCTTCTTACCAAAGTACATACTAGGGTACTTATATACTTAGTCAACAGATGATTAGAAGTAGCTGGAATATGAAGGAATGTTATAGAAAAGGTAAGAAAGAACGAGAAAATGAATGCCCGAAGCATGACCGAACCATCAATTACAGAGTACTACATCAGTAACATCACACGTACAGTAGATCGAGACTCATAGCTAACAAAATACAAGATTCTTACAGCTGGTAAGGGTCGTTCCATCACGCCCTCCCTGTAGCACTATATCTTTAATTTTTGATATCGTGAGTGCGCAATGCCACCCCGCCGGGTCCTGAAGGAGCCACTTGGCATGTATTTATGTATCCGATTGCCACGAATTGGCGTCTGTGGAATGGTGCACACGAGCACAAGCTCAGGGTTGTGCATTTCCATATGATGAGAAGCGCTCGAGTAGTACACAAAAAAGTATGGCGGCGATACGCAAGTATCCTGATATCTCCAAGAAACAAATGCCGAGGTTGACATACAATTACGACTCCAGTTGTACAAGATAGATGGATATGTATTTATGAGGCATCAAAGCTACCGACCCGCTGATGACAACCCGCTCTTCTTCTTCTTGTTTTTCCTCTTCTTCTTCCCCTGAATCCCATGGCCATCTCGATCAGAATGATGATCACCGTTTGCCTGTACACTCCTCGACGTCATTCCGGATAGAGCGGTAAGATGAGAGAGATGGTGATAGCGATTATGGTTTTTTGATGTAGACGAAGTGGCAGATTGACGCGCTTGAGTACTAGGAACCTGTTGAAGAGGCTTTCCGAGTTTTCGGGGTCTGCTTTTCACGACTTCAGACCACGTAACAGCCTGAATCACTGCTGCTTTCGACTGCGTCGAACGGAAGACGGGATCAGTGGGAGAGCGTGGCATGCTAGCGGCGGCAGGATAAGGAGTAGAAGCGAGATGAGACCACGCCGTCTGAACTGGAGGAGGAGGAGGAGGAGCAACTGAAGTTCGGACTGAGAGGGGCGCATATGGTCGGGGAAATAGATCCTTGACATCGAAAGTTCTCTTCATACTCTGATATGGACGATAATCGAGGGAAGGATTCGGTCCAAGTGTACCTGGTCGCGTCAATGGCGAAAACACCTGGGCAGAAGCAAAGATTCCGGTTGCATTCTTCCCTCTTACCCCCGGAAGATGAACAGCTTCATTGAAGCCGTCCCTACGATTCGCCCACTTACGAGGCCCTTTAGGGTCTCGTTCTTATAACCTGACGTTTCTGCGTGTGGCTATGCTCGATAACTCCACCGGTCCCCGGTGCCATTTGATCACCGTAACCGGTCATCGGCCGTTGCCGCAAAGACGCGTGATCTGCAACGCTCATCATCTTTCACCCTTACTCATCGCTGCTCACCATCCATGAACTGATTACTTGGGCCTCGTTACTGCCACGCGAAGCGGTGGCCCACAGCTCCTTCATGGAACGAGAATCCCGCCTTAGCCAATTGATATTCCCAATGCTTGACCATGCGACCTAAAAGAGTGCCATAGGCAACGTTCCTCAGAAAGATTTGGTTGGAGACGATGACCATACCCGCCCGACAACGGGAGAGCATGACGTTCATTCTCTGGGTGGACTTTAGGAAGCCTACTTTCTCCGTCCGGACTACGGAGATGATGACGTAGTCTGCTTCGTTGCCTATGTATATGTACGTATACGCGTAAGCTCAGGAGATTGATCGATGAGAGAAGAAGAAATGGCTGATAAACTTGCCTTGAAAGCTATCAACGTTGAAGACCTTATCCCATGGTAAATCTTCAGCCTTCAATGCTCTCTCAATCGCCGATCTCTGCGCATCATATGGTGCGATGACACAGAAGTCCTTTCCAGCATAATAGTGGCGAATGAGATCTATGATGCAATCGATTTCTTCTCGATTCTTCTCGTGGTGTAAATCAGTGCCTTGGGCAAGGAAAAAGGAGCAGGAAAGCAGGATACTCACCATCCAACTAAATCCGGACTTTTCTTCGAACCCCATTGCTGCATCGATGAAGGACACGCAAGATAAGCTTGTTAGTTTATGCTCAGATTTCAGGCGGTTGTTGTACACAGTCTGAGAAAGAGTGCAATGGGCATGCGATCTAAGTTGGAACGCGAAGGTGTCAGTCAGCCCTGCAGGCAACCTGGAGGATTCAGAACGGATAGAGAACTGGGAGGTGACATACATTGTGTATCAAGAAAATAATTCTTGCTCTGAAGATGTCCGACGTTGAAGATACATTTTAGGGATCTTGCGCTTTCCTGCCCGAACGGAGGCACTGGCAAAGGTACGGAGGAAGGTCGCGTATTAATGAAGCACAAGGAGTGAAAGCTGACTGGACTCACGTTGCTTGGGATCCCCAAAGAAACTGACTTTTTTCAAATTGGAGAACTTCTGAAAGATAGACTAATGGACGAGATTTAATCAAGCAAGCGTTAGAAACCCGCTTAGCGCTTAGAGATCAAAAAGAAGGACCAAGAGGAAGACTTGCCAGATACTCAAAAACATTTATCTGGGAGGCCTCATCTATCACGAGCCTCTCCACCGGCACTAAATGAAACGTCCGATTGTCGTCCAGAGCCGGGTTGGGTAGCATTCCCAGAGTCGAAAGAACTACACATGTAGGGCTCCTAGCGGATCGGATGATCCGGCGTCTATCCGCCGATGAGGCCTCGGATTCGGATGGCGGATGGGCCTCTGGAGGTGCACCCAACCGACGGATACCATCTGATCATCCGCCGGTCATCGTCGGATGTGTGAGGTATGTGGGAACCTGTCGTACTTACTAATTTTGGGTGAGTTCTCGGGACTTCCCGAGATTCTGTACAGTTGGAAAGGTTATCAACATCAACAAAACTCTCGTCAACACAGCTCGATATTTTGAAACCTTGCTCAATGCTAGGGCTGGGCGCCGTACCCGTACATCGACGGAGTACGGGTACCGTACATACGGGTCCGTATCCGTACGGTGTCCACTCCAAGTTGAGGTCGAGACGGTACGGTATACGGTACGGTCTGACCCGTATCAGACCGTACCGAATACGGTCTTTACGACCGTGATACGGGTAGGTGACACATTAGCCTTATAAGGAAAGTGTAACGCTTTCACGTGACTGTGACATCGCCCAAAAAGGGAACAGTGAGTCCCAGTGCAGGCGGGGACGACATTTTGGGTTGCCATTGGGACTGACTGCATTGTTCTGCTTTACTCTAGGACAGAAGCTGGATCATTTCATGGGAATTCGTTGCCTCTTCTGACCCCCGGTGATACCTCAATAGGAATTTTTCTCCACGCACATGCAGACCTGAAATATCAATGAAATATACTCAAGGTACGCGATTGTTTTCATGCCTGAAATTGACTGATGATGGATTTTCTATTCACTGACCGTAAGTACGGTATATGGTACGGTATATGACCCGTACCCATACCGTCGAGGACTTTTTCTGCAAGGCATACGGTACGGGTTCGGCATGTCCGTAAAAAATACGACCGTATTTTATATGGGTACGGTTCCCAGCCCTACTCAATGCTGAGCTAGCCGTGGGAAAAATCCTCGGCAAGATGCCCATACTGTGTCATGAGCCATGCACCCTGTATTTACATGTGTAGGCAAGTGGAAACTTTTTTATTTCACATAAAATGGACCCAAAGTGTACTTACAAGTGAAAAAAAGAATGAAAAAAGACCTCAGGCAAGCTCTATACGCTACCTTTGGTATGTGTGCCCACCATCTGCGGATGATCCGACCATCCGTCAGATGCCATCCGCCAATGCGGATGAAGTCTTGGTCATGGCTCATCCGAGCGGATGGATCCGCATCCGACCAGCATCTGATCCGCTAGGAGCCTTATACACATGTCCCTTGAAGAAGGGGTTCCATAGCTGCAGGATCCTTGGGCATCTTGTCGCCCCGAATGACGTTGCTAGCTATGCCTTCGTATATGTGCTCGTGCCTGTTTTAATTGTATGGGCGAGGTCGATGGATTAGATGGAACCGAGATGGAAGAGACGGGTACTAAAGGTAGTAGTCAAGTAACGGAGAGAGAACTTACCACTCCACATAAAACTCCTTCGATACGATGATCCTAAATGGAATCTTTTTCTTCCAAAGCTTCTCTGCGATATTTTTCACTGACACGTTGGAATGTCCTATGATCCAGACAGGTAGTCCAAAAAAGGACCAATAGGCTGCCGCTGATACTATCGTCGTTGTCTTTCCTGTTCCCGGAGGACCTGCTCGACAAACAGGCAAAAATATGAAGTTAGTTTGGTTGTCCATATGGAAATCAACAGAATCAAGATCACTTACCGTGTACAATCACCATCTTTGGTCTACTAGCAACCATCGCACGCACGACTCCCTCTGTGATGCATTCAAACTAACCACAAACTGCCTCAGGGCATCCCCTACCCAAAGCTCGTCTTCATCCTCTGAATCAAGCTCAAACACATCCTCCTTTGCCGGGAACCACAGCAACCTCACAAACATATAATTGATAAGATTTACATCGCCTTGAAGGATCTTCAACAAAAGCGCATTCCTAGCTTTTTCAGAATTAGTAGGATCATCCTGGCCTACAACTCGGATATTTTGAATGACTTGAGCCTGAGTGGGTTGTTGACCAGCGCCGAATTTGATGTTGGTTGTTTTGCCTTTAGAGGAAGACGCACGACCGGTGTATTCTTTACCGCGCTCGTCTGTCAGGAGGACGATAGCCTGGATAGAGAATGGATGGCATAGTGAGCAATGAGGACGATGAACCGATACAAATGATAGTGGATGGATATTCCAAGTAAGAGAGGACATAACTCACCTGCTTGCTCCTTCTAACACAGGTTTTATACCTCGCATTCGTCAGTTCATATCCACCGTCCCCGCCCTTGAGGTCAAAATTATCGTATTCACTAGCCATCTCCTTAGGAAGCGAACGAGAAAGGATATCGGTTTGTTTCAGAAGTTCACTGAGACATTTGAGCCATGTGTGAATATGACACGAAGCGACGTGAAGAGATTAGCCAAAGAAATCAAAGAGGGTCATTGTAGAAGTCGGATCAGCTTGAGACGTGAGGGAGGTGCAGGAGCAAGACATACATCTTTACGAACATTTCGCGTGTCGACTTTCTTGACGGATTCAATCTCACTACGACATAGTTGAGCAAGTCTGAAACATACAAAGACATCAGCAGTGGGCCCAATGTAATCACTCGAAGGAGGGTCGAAAAAATGGAAATAGACTCACCTAGCAGACAACCAAGCCCTCAAACACAAGTTCTCCTCACTATCATTATTCTCATGCCACAACCTATTAATCCTGAACGTATCCATACTCCCACCGATCCCTATCTTTGCTGCAACCACTTTCGCAGGTAACCAAGCCTCAGTATAAGACGGCGAACAAACGGTCGACAGATCCGTTCCCTTGACGTGATAACCAAAGTGAACGAAAAGTCTCAAGGCCAACCTCGGCATGTTGAATCCAGCAAGAAAGACAGATCTACCGTCTTTGCCAGCTAAGAGTTGTTTGAATAGGTTATCAAGGGGAAGGAGTCCTGATGCTGAGGTGGAAGGTGCCATGGTACAGTCAGAATCAGGCGTCGCGTCGAAAATGCAGACTATCTCGGTGGGGGCAAAAGCAACGTAGCTCACTACACCTTCGGAGTCCTGGGATATAGAGACGCCAATGGTTGGGGTGCGTGTACCATCTGCACTGGCTATGTCGAGGAGAGAGCGGGCAAGATTGCCGGCGTGTCGACGATGGAACCGTTGGATGGGTATAGAAGCGGGAACACCTGGGAGGAGCATTTGAAAGATCGAGTTGTTCATGGCGGTTCAGTTCAAGGAGAAGAGGGAGGTAAGGGAAAGAAAGGACAGGAAGGTTGCGAGTAAACATGCTGGGAACCTCAACGTTGATAAAGGTAATAAGTGCACATTCAAATGCTGGTGGGCGTCGCTGTGAGTTGCATTACGCTCATGTAAGGATCTGGAAAAGGAAGTTGTGCGTAAAAGTAACTCACCACCAAGGGGGTCCAAAAAGAATTCGATTATACTGGGGGTCGGAAAAGTTGTTAAGCCTTTGAGCGGTGGAACCTACCTACCTACACGTGATGTTATGATGTCATAGATACCTAATATAGTAATTACATCCAGCTCACTGCCAGCTCAGTGCGCTCTATTCCTCTTTGACCGTTTGCAGTCTGTGCAGACCCAATTTCGTGACGAAAAGTCTTCTCCCCGGTCTAGGCAATGGATATGGTACTACAGCATGTCATTAGACGTTGGTAGCCCAGCAATACGAAGCCATTTTCACTCACCCAAATGCTCTCACATCCCCTCCTTGTGCACTTCACTACCAAAGTGCTATCATTCTTCTCTTTGTCGGAAATTGGAGAGCTGCAACCAGAGCATGTGAAGAATTGACCAATGGCTCTTCTACGGCGTCGTCTCCCAGTGCTTTCCTCTTCCACTGGTTCTGCTTGAGGGGTTGCTTCAAGCCTGTTTACGCAATTAGTGGGAGTGGTATCGAGGTGAAAACTTGATAATAGGCATACCTAGGTGCGTCTTCGAGTAAATCTGGGTTTACGTCTGTCTCCTGAGCCAAGTCCGCAGCGCTGTCAGATACATCAACGCTGGGGATGTCAGCAACACACTGGCTATGAGTCAACTCGTCCTCATCTCCAAGCTCTTCCTCGTCACTCCCTTCTGACTGGTATTCGTCATCGTTGCTGTCGGATCTGTCTACATCAACATCTGTAGTTCTGGGCGTGTAAGAGAAGGTAAGTAATCACTGTGTCAATGCTAAATACATATGTAACTCACCGGAGAGCAGTGTTTGAACAGTGCACATCTGAGACAACAATCGTCTCCTCCCTCTTCCTCCCTCTACCTTTCCTCGTCTTTTTTCGGTTCTTCCATATCACCTCCATCTTTTGGAATTCCAGATTGGTCACCCTCCACAGGTACTCGTAGGAAGAGAGGTTGGCAGATGGATGCGCTGTCATCATATGCTCCTTCATATCATACTTCCATGGAGCTGGCGACGTTTTATCCAAACACAATGGGCATTTCGTCGGAACATCGGAACAAGGTGACTTCTCTGTAGACTGGGCCGCCGTAGAGTATTTAAACTTTTTCTTGAGCTTCTTCAGGACAGGGCACCCCTGCGACATCTTCCAGTCTATCTGAAACCCCGTGTCAGCGCCCTTTCCCTTCCTGAGATAGAACCTGCATGCGCCATCTGTGGAGAGACATAGCCCGCAGATATTCTTGAAGTTTTGGAGCTGGTTGTCGTAGAGTTTGTGGGCGGCCATATGGTTTATGATAGACTGGGCATTGTTGTAGTTGAGAGGAACGGGAGGTGTGCATCGGGGGCAGCAGTCTTTGTCGATATCTTGAGACTGTAAGGCCAGCTCTAACTGCTAGATACATGTATGAAAAGAGTAGTATTGTCCATTCCTTATCATGTATCCACAAGAGCAACTTGACATAGTTTGCTGGCAGGGCTTTTTAGCTGGCTCCAGGCTGGTGCAGAATGTTTCCCACGGTTCTTCACATCAATCCGCCCCTACCGCTCACCATTACCAGCGGCCTTCGACCCCCAAATAGGGCTCCTCGTCGTTGCCACCCGCCTCCTCACTGCTTCACAGCCACAATTGATCAAACAGGGTTCTGGGTTCCGTTGTAAAATGTTCTCACGGTTCTTGACATTATTCCGCCACTACCGGTCACCGTTGCTAGCGCCCCTCCACCCTACCGGTCACCGTTGCGAGTGTCCATCGACCCTCAGTAACCGCTGTTGCATTTTCCTGTGCCCACTGTCCTCCGCAACGAGCACGCTATACGGCTACTCATAGCTAATTCGGATATTTTTTTGCCGGGATTTCCCGCCACTACCATTCATCATTACTAGCTCCCCTACATGCTCAGCAACCGCCAATTCATTTTTCTCCTGCCCACTGTCCTATGCAATGAGCACGCTATCAGCTCCTCGACAGTCTTTCCCAAATTTTAGCTGATATTTTTTGCCGGGATAATCCCGCCACTACCGTTCATCATTGCTAGCCCCCCTCCATGCTCAGCAACCGCCAATTCATTTGTTCGTGCCCATTGTTCTCTGCGATGAGCACGCTATACGTCCACTCAACCGTCTTTTCTAAATTTAGCCGACCTTTTCGCTGGGGAGGATCCCTCACTCACGACCAACTCATGACGTTATTACGCCACTACCGTTCATCATAACACGTTGGATAATCCGCTTACTCATCGACCATTAAGTACTTCAAGACGCATACTACAAGTTGTGGACAAGTCTTTTTCTTATTTCACGCATACTCAATGCGAACTTAATGCCAAGAGTGGACCGTCTTTCAAGCCATATGTATTCATTCCCTCCCTCTAGTCACTATTCAGTGTGGTCACTGTTTTCACCCTTAGCCAGTCTTTTCTGGTCTGTTCACAAATCTTTCCTGCAAGCACCCAGAGACATGACTAAAGACTTTGATGTTTTCATTGAAGTACATATGTATGTATATGCATGTCAGTCGTCCTTCACTTGTTTCTTGGTTTGGATCCGGTTATTACCGTCTTAGGCCCTTCGGCAACACTAACTGTCCAGCCAATCGGATACGTGTTCCGAGATGCAGCAGCTGACAGATGGATCCAAAACGACAAGTCCATCAACGCTAAAACATATAACACGTACTTGCAACTTGTGTTTTCTCTACTCTGTATTTGATCACACTCCTGAGCCGATGAAGAGCAAAGTACTGATAGATATATTAGCCAATAGGTACTCCAAGAGGTCTCAAAGTTCATAGGTAGGTATTGATAATAGGTAGATAGTTGATATAAAGGTAGATACTTAATATAAGAAGTAGAGCTGGGGATTACCGGTGACGCCCACATATATAAGAAGGCATATGTACTCTAACCTGCCATTTCAGTCAAAATGTAAGTAAAGTCTTCAACATAGTTGGCCCAGGCCTTCTTTGATTTGCACACAGCAGCCTTCTCACGGAAATTTGTACGTGCATCAGACTCCACTTGTGAGATGAACCCATACCAAAAAAACAGCGCGGCGACGACACTGAGCACGCCATTTTGACCGGACTTGTGCAGCTTATCCCAGTCATAACCAGTCCCCTTCATCCAACGAGAATCTGAACCTTGCTCCCTGCCCTCTGGCTGAAGTTTCGCGTACCAATTATCGAAAGTAGCCTGAATTTTCAACAACGGGACTTGGGCAGGCTTGAAAGTCGTGCTACGTCTGCGAGCGATCCAATCGGCAACAACGGTAGGTCGACCATCTGAACTAAGCGCATCCTTCTTTCCTTTACTGTTGGCATAGCCATTGTCGTATTCGAAGACGATGAGTTGGCAGAGCAGCTTTTGGAAGCCACTATCCTTCAAAGTGGAAAATAGCTCCAAGGGACCAGTCAAGTAGACTGGAGAGGGTTTAGGGATTGAGGGCTCAGAGGTCCGACCCGAACGCATCTTCTCAATGACAGCGTTGGTCTTGCGGACACGATTGCGAGCTGCCAGTACTGTCAAAGCAATACATTAGACCCTTGCGAGTCAGCAAACCGAAATATTGAACTTACAGGCATCAGATCTTTTTTTCACCTCAGTAACATTCTCTCTCCTTTCAACTACCTTCTGGCGAGTTCGAGGAGTGGCAACATCCTCTTCCAATTCTCTGGCCTTTTTACGAGACACCGGGCTCTCGACTTGGGTCATATCAACCATATTGGTGCCACCTCTGGAAGTAGTCGGACCAGCTGGTGAGTCAAGCGCCACAGTAACTGAATTGGGCGAAGCAGGACGAGATTGCGGCGAAGGAAGAGGAGTGGGAGCACGAGATTGCGGCAGCGGGTAAGGAAGAGGAGTGGGAGCATCAAATTCTGGACTTTCAGATGGTACAGAGGAAGCACCAGTGGAAGGATTAGCGGAGGGTGTGCTGGTGGAAGGAGAAGCAGAAGCAGTTCCAGTAGAAGAGGTCATATTATTAGGAGTCGTATTATTAGAAGCTGTGTTATCATCTTCAGAAGTCTTTGCAACAGAGGAAGGATTAGAAGAGGTGTTGGCAGAGATCGTGGGAGGATTAGAATATTGAGTATCGGCGGAGGAGATGGGAGTGTCAGTAGATGAGGACGGAAGCTCAGAATCAACGCAGAAGACATCCAAGCCCTCTTTTTCGGCAGTGATCCTGTTCTTGCCGTCTGGAAGGGCCCGTGCTCGGCATTCAGCCTTGGCTATACAGGGTAACGAATCAGATATTGATATATACATACATAGAAAAGGATACGTACAATAACTTTGCTTCAAGTAGTCACCGTAGGTAGTAAGGACCTTGTGCTTGAATTCATGGCGTTTGATCGTCCCAAAGCTTGTCTTACTGGGGCCAGAATGAAGACTAAAGGCCATCTCATTGTCAGCAAGACCCTTACTATCCTCATAGTCAAAATGAGCAACATACCTTATGACGTTGAGACGTCCCGAGTCTGCTGGCTCTGGACCACCCAAAACGATAGTCCCTTTCCACCCCATGGCATCGCAGGTTTTATCTAGTAGTCCTTGAAGGAATTCTACAACTCCGTTAATACATCTGCGCATGTCAGCATTATCCAAGAGTACTAATAGATGAAAGAACTCACTCCTGCCAGTCCTCTGGATCAGTGGAAGGAACTCCAAACCCTTTCTCCCACTTGGCCATATCGTTCTCGTGCTCTGTCGCTGCCCTAGCTTCCCACGCTGCATGTTCCTCCTGGGTAAGCCGACGCCAGTGCTCGTTGACAGTCTTTCAGTATATCTTGACGGGCATTGCTTTATCGGATTTGTCGTATTCACTGCTGTCCTTGTACCTCTGGAGGTCTGCTAAATAGTCGTCCCAATATACAGTTTTGTTGGTATCAGCCCAAAGTTGTGCAGCTGGTTGTCTGCGCGGTTTAGACGATTGACCAGTGAGATCGAGCATGAGGCGTCCAAGAGCACTCTCATACCAGTTCTTGGAGCCTGGACCAGTGCTGCTCTGGCTCTTCTTGTAGCGATAGTCGAGCCAACGGCCGATAGACTGATGGAGAAAAGATTAATTATACACGTGCACGTGCTTGATGACCGTTGACCACTCACGCCTTTGATCGCGTTTTCACGCGTCGTGATGTCAGCCTCAGCCACACAGAATGTGTCAGCTTCCTCCTGGGACATCGTACTAAAGTTGGGAGCTGGCTCCTCTTCTTCAGCCTCGCCATCATCAACTGCTTCGAGTTGGCCATCCGTGGGTTCCCAGGTGTCAGGGAACTTGGCTGGGAAACGGCGTAGAAACTTTTTGATGATCTCGGCCTTCTTTTCCTTGCCAAAGCGATCTTTTACAGCTGCAAAAAAAGCTTCCTTCTGGCTCTCGAGGAAGGCCAAACGTTTGCCTTTAAAGCTGCCGGGGTTGACCATGATGCTGACAATGGATAAGTCGTTGGAATAGGGCGCGTTGGAACTTGAAGTCGATCGAGGAAGAGTAAAGTTAGCGTTCGAGACGCAATTTTTGGTGGGATATTGAAGTAATCAGAAAGAGGATTATCCCAATATTTGCACCACTCGACGGGTCAGCACACGTCAAATTGATATTAAGAATCTCGATCTTGTTTGGGATATTGAAGCAATGAAAATGAGGATTTATCCATTAATATTTGGCACCATTCGACGAGTCAGCAAAGACTTCAAAATAATATCGAAGCAATGAAAAAGGGGATTTATCCATTAATACTTTGCACCACTTGACCGGTCACTTGAAGCCACCCTGCAAAATCCAACTAAGCATCATACTAAAGTCTGCAAAATCAAGCGAAGCAACAAATTAATGAGCCCGAATCGACCCTACAACTTCTTTCAAGCTCAGCCACCGAACTACGTTTTCATTGATTTCAGTACGACATGATGTATGAAATTCGGTAGTTAGTTATTCTGTAGCTGGCATGTACAAGTACGCTGCCATCTTAAGCTGAACTACAGCCTTATAAATCGAGATAACAGAGTGCTTGATTATGCTAGCTACAGAATAACTAACTACCGAGCTCCAACCTCATACATTCAGAGAGCAAAGTTTGGGATATGCTAGCTACAGAAAAACTAACTCTGTGTCGAGAGAATGACCGCCTCAGTGCGTGAAACTTCCTCCAAAAATTCATCATCATAGTCATCCTCACTACCATCATATTCATCTTCAACATCGGAAATGTCGATAGGAGGAGCGCGTACGGCATATTGGGGAGGAGGAGCTGGAGTGCTCGAGGCTGAAACAGGACGAACTCGGGTATGAGGAATGGGAGTACGAGGGGCTGGCTGTACTGGAGGACGATCAGTGTATCCTGTCGGGTATTCTGCACCATGGACTTGTGGGTATCGCCAAACATTTGAATTAGCAGAGCTGGCATCCGACAAAATAACAAAATCACCGAGGTGCTGCTCTGGTGATAAATGTGAAGTCAGGGAGCAAGCCGGTGACCCATGTGTTCTAGGCACAATGAGAGGTCCGGGGCGCCTGCTGGCTGTGTCTTCCCAAGTGGCCAGCGCAGACCGTAAAGTCGAACACCGGGTGTACTCTGGGGCAAAGATGTAGCTCACGAAGTGTTGAGCTACCTCCCTATTCCATAAGTTATTAACCATGACAGAGACAATAAGTTAATCAAGAAGATAACTTACCAAGAAGGGAATATCCCGACCCTCCAGCCTTGAGTCACCACGATGTACGGATTATTCTCGTCACTTGGCTCTTCAGCAAGGTTGGGCAAGTCGTTTGTGAGCTGGACCAGAGAGGGAGGACGAGCATAGGCTGTAAACATTAATCTAAGAGCAAAATAAGCAAGACACTGACGCCGACACTAATAAGAACCACATACTCAATATTCATGTCCGTGGGTTGGTCATGGTGTTGGCTAGGTGTCTGTGGAGTCCGAGTATTGGTTCTCGTCGAACGACTAGGTGTCTGCGGAGTGCGAGACGACGCATTCGCAGTAGGTTGGACTAGAACCTCAGAAGGATTCAGAACACTATTTTTAATGACCACCACTGCAGGACTTGGTTAAGTACTCAGAGAAAAGTAGGAGACATGCGTAGTTTTACATACCTTCTCCGGGAAGCAGTGTCACTGTTCGAACTGTAGTATTTTGGGTTGCCTTTAGAAACATTTCAACGAGAAATGGTAGAGATAACTCACTGGACATAATCTGTGTGTTGGTAGTAGCGGGCATGCTGGACAGAATCAACAAGGCGAGTGTCAAGCGAGGTCAAAGCCAGGTTAAATTCAAGCCGTGGGCATCATGCTGGACGGAGGCAACAACATGAATGTAAAGTGACAGAGTCAACAAGACAAGTGTCAAAGTGACAAAGTGAAGTTAAGATTCTCGTGCAACCCACGCGTTACCCCTATTCTCCGAGTCTTATCACAGCCACCATATCAAGGATATCAACGGTCTTCAGCTCATTTGAACTGGTTAGAGAGGCATAGAAAGGACCATCTAGTGTGATTGGATGGCTTGGTGTTATATATAGAGTATTGCGAGGCTAAGGATGGCTAAGGACAGCTAACCAGAGGCCATAATCCTGAAAATGTCCAAACTTGCCCAAGATCACCCTTTTGAGAGCCAATTAGTACTTCTCGATGGGATATTTTGCCCGGTATGACCTACTTTATGAATTACTGATACATTAATATTAATGCATGGCAAATATGAAGTCGAGATAAGAAAGACAGCAAGACCTATTAAGAAAATCTCCAAACATGCTCAAGATCACCCTTTCGAGAGGTAATTAGTACTTCTCGATGGGATATTTTGACTGGTATGACCTACTTTATGGACTGCTGACACCTAGATGTTAATGCATGGGAAACATAAAGTCGAGACAAGAAGTACAACAAGAGCTATTAACTTTAGGTGGAAGTAGTTGTTGGATTTGGTGGATCAGATATGCGAAAATTTCAAACACTTCGGATCAACTTGATATTACATATTCTTAATTGAGCAGTGTGATAGCTCTGGTTTCCAAGTTCTTGAGGTATAACTATACAATACTGGTGAGATACAGTGTGTGCAATTGTATTTCCACCCATTTCTTGAGTTCTTTTTGACCAAGAAGAACAATTGGGATGGTGACCATAAATATTTTTCAACCTTTTTAAGATATATAAAAGCATAATATGAAGTCTATGCAGCTGAAATACACTTCTATGTGCCCGAACATTAACAAAACAGAATTACACCATTCTGCAGATTGTGACTACTAAATAATCTCCGTTTCCGTCCAAAAAAAGCGTAAAAAATACGCATTAAGTACCTGTTGCTTTGTACATCGTATAAAAGGGAGAGGATGAGATTACAATGTGTGGGGAGCTCATTTTTGTCGCTGTGGCACCAGACATGAGCAGGAGCACATGCCATATTAGGTAAGTGCAGCCCCAAAAACGGAAATTCGGCCCTCCATCCAAGTCAAATGCGCTCGAGACAAGTTTTTTCTTCTCTTTTTGTTATCGGTGTAAAAGGTATGGAAAATCCAGGTAGATTGGCAGTATCTAATTACAGTGTACATGGTATTCTACGCAACTCTACTGGTCGATCTCGCCCTCTGAATCGCTCAAGTTGCTCATTCACTAAATCTGACCAGCATGCAAAGTTCCCCAGAGCTGTTCACCAGTGAAGGCGAGAGGCATTGACTCGTATTTCCTTCTCAGCTTCAGACACTTGGCTGGACCATTCCAGATCGGTCGTGGAGCTGTTGCGTGTCTCGTAGTCACAATTAGGGATATTAGAATAGAATGAGTGATGACGGCAGAGGGGATAAGGATGGTAGAACCATGAGGAAAACGTACGATGACCTGCAGCTCCCAAAGGGATCAAATTCGCCAAAGGCCGTGATGACCCAGAAGCCGTCAGCTTTGTCGGCAAAGTCCATATGAGGTGGGAAGAAGGATCTTGGATCCAGACAGTGAATGGTGTGCGAGGAAAGTTGCGGTGGATGTTGGAGTCCTGTTCCTCGAGCCTGCGCAAGGTGTTGGAGTAGGAGGTGTAAATGTTGTAAGCAAAAAATTGAAGGAGGGCTAGGTCAACTGGAGTTAATTGTAAGAATAGACAGGCGTAAGTACTTACATGGTGTGAAGCCAGCAATCCAGCTCAGACCCCGATTGGCTAAGAGCTGCCAAAAGTGCAGCCCTTAGGGTAGCAACTCGGACATTTCCTGACGCTTTCTGCCCGTTGCCAAAGTAAACGCCGAAGGCGTTTGAGACAAACTGGCCTCGACGAGAACCTCGTTCCTTGGTGTCAAAGGTCATGGATGAGGCAACGAACACTGCGTTGTCCCAGCCCTTGTAGTCTCGAGGATTTCCACCTAGGATCCCAACCTGTCATCTAATAAAATATGGCAAGTCCTTCGGTTAAGTTAGCCTCAAACCGAATAAAACAGCAATGAGGTAAACGCACCTTCCGTCCCAGTCAATGTATTAAAATTCTCGCTTCAACTCTGCTAAATCTTTCCATGACGCCTGTAGAGGGTGACTGAAAGGTTCTGGGCAGCCCCGTTTGGTGATTTGTGCCTTGCTATCATCCATGAGCTCACGCAGAACTCGCCGCAATCGTGGACGCAGACGTACTCGTCCATCACATCATCATGACCGGGTTGACGACTCAGATGACAATGAAGTCATCGACACTCAGGAACTAATCCCCAGAAGGCGTCCTCGTATCTACCCCTCCTCATCACATTATCACGACCGGATCGACGATAAGGACGATTATGAAGTCATCAACGTTCGTGAATTTCGACCAGGAGCGCTGGGCGCAATCTCCACACCAAGGTCACCACAGAAAGGTACCAGCTGGACTCAGGGGAGCGAAACGTGGGGTCCTGAGGACAGCAACACGTTTGCACTGGAGAACGATGGTAACTGGGTTGACGAAGAGGTGGATAGAGGTGTCTTTGAGGCTGAGGGTGAAGTTTATGAAGTTTATGAAGTTGCTCCTCTTCCTAAGAAGCGGAGTAAAGTCTCAGTGTGTTTCAAACATTTTTGGCACTATTTTTGGGCTCATATATCTTTTCACAGAGACGTTCAGATATGGTGTGGTCCGAGCTACATCGACAAACCTATCTCGATGAGCTTGTGCGATGGGATGGTCGAGGAGATGCTCTGAGTCAACAAGCTTGCCTTGACTGTGTTGCCAGAAAGAAGGACCCTCCATCCCCCGGCAATATACGTTGTTTGGACTGTTTTGTTCCGGATTTGACCTGTTCAGCCTGTTGTACTCGTCGTCATTATGGGAATCCTTTGCATAGAGTGCAGGTGCGTCGACCTATGTCTTTTCTTTTGATATCTCGCAGCTTATGTGTATTCCGAAAGCGTTGGAATGGATCTAACTTCGTGAAGACAAGTCTTGCCAAGCTCGGCCTCACAGTACAGCTGAACCACCTCAGCATGTATTGTCGTAATCCTCAACCGTGTCATTCAAACCTTCGCATCCTCCACACAAACGGCATTCACCAAGTTAACTTGATGTACTGCGTGTGTGATCGTTCCATTCCACATGCCTACCAGCTTCTCCGCCGTGGACTGTACCCCTCCACCCACAACATTCCTAAAACTGTAGCTTCGTTTGCACTGATGGATCTCCTCCACCACCTGTCCATCACTTCTAAAGGGTCTAACCACGATTTCTACCGAACGATTGAAAGGCTTAGCGACAATACCGGGTTGGAAATCCCCAAATCTCGTTACGCTGCATTAAGGAGGATGACCCACCAATGGCGACATCTAAAACTTCTCAAACGAGGTGGAAGATGCCATGACGCTGACCCTCAACGTGTATTGAGTACCAAGAACGGCGACTTGGCTGTGATATGCCCGTCGTGTCCCTACCCTGGAATCAATATTCCATCTTCCTTGGATCTTCATGCCGTTCCTGAGGATCTTCGCTTTCTTTACCGCGTCTTTCTTGTCATGGACGCTAATTTCAAATTGAAGAACCAATTGGTATCTTCTTATTCAAGAGATCCTGGGTTTGGAGTGGGGTTGGCATACTTCGTTCCTCGGGGACCATATGAGGAGTATGTAAGGTCGCAGATCGATGATGAGGAGGTATGATTCTCTTTTTTGTAACATTTAATTAGTATGCTGATGGTTTTGATTTGGATAGATCAGTACCTGCGTAGGGTTCGCTGCGTTGGCTCAAGCTCTTACCAGGTTTTCTCGAGGCCTACGGTACACGGGTGTAGGGGCAGTGTCTTGTGAACGAACGGACATGTTGATGCCAAATGGGGTGGGGAACATTCCAAAAGGCGAAAGGTTAGGTTTTATTTTTTCATTCTTGGCACATCTAGCTGAGTTGGCTTCCACTCAGATACACATGCATGGACTTTGTCTTTGCCTATGCCCTCAAGTTGTTCACTGAGATATTATGGCTCTTGATTAGCTACGACATTGCTTGTCAGTGGTATGTCCACCTCTTTTGGCGCATAGACAATAGTTGGTCAGACGACATGAAGCCCCCAATTCCCCTTAACTCCGACAACGTTTCGCCTGCCGTTGGGAAGTTTCACGAGCCTGCCCACATTCAGAAGAACCATGAACAGTTCTCATTTAATTTGATATCTGGCGTCGGTCACTGCAATGGGGAGGGTCCTGAGCGAATATGGGCATCACATAATGCCGTTGCCTACTCCACAAAGCCAATGGCCCCGGGAACCCGTCAAGATGTTTTAGACGACCACTTCGCTGCCTGGAACTGGCAGAAATTGATCGGAATGGGTATGTTAATAGTCTACTTTGCTTCAAACATTTTACTAACTTATATTGGCTTTAGGGAAAACGCTGAGACGCCGTTACCAGGCTGCTGTCGCTGAGCGTAACGTCCAAGTTGATGCTCATGTCGGGTGGACAGCCAGGCTTCCTCCAGCACTTGTGACCCAATGGGAACAACTTTGCGTTGCATGGGAGAAGGCTCCCTATCCCAAAGACGTCGAAAACCCGTTTGAAATCACAAGCGAATTCCTAGACGAAGAAGAGGCATTGAAGGAATTGGAGGCAGAGGACGCAGCTCGACGTGCGCATGGTGGAGTCAGCTGGAATGATGTTACGCCACCGGGCTTCATCTCAATGGGTCTGGAACTCGAACAGATGTGGTATGTCTTCTGTTCGGCACACTTTGGATTTAGATTACATTCTGATATTTTACATACAGTCTTTCCATTCAGGAGAACGTCAAGAAGAAGACCACACACATCAATGATGTAGACCGACGGGCTGGTCGTTCACGTCGGGAACAGGAAGATGCTGCGATATCGGAACAGCGAGCACCCCTGCGGGACAAACTGGCAACATACGAGCGACTGCGAGGGATTTACATGCCCGGGTTGCTACAAATGCTAGTGGACCTCGGGGAGGAGGTGGATGGGGCTAGCTCCGATATGACAAATCCTGAGGACGTCAAGTTATGGCTTCCTTCTGCCATCCCTGAAGACCGTAGAGACCGAGTATGCACCTCTGGACTTGTAGCCATTGAAGACCGCCTACGAACTGCCCAATGCACGTCCTCCATTGAAGCTCTCCGACATACACTCAGAGTCAAAAGTCGAATGGTCCTATTCAAAAACGCGAACATTTCTGGACAACGACCAGGCCTCCGTTCACGTGCAATCATCGATCGAGTCCATGAAAGAGCCAAAAAATATGCAGCTCGGTATCGTACTGCTCGGGCTGCAAAGCTGAGTTTGTTAGGGCCCGGATCTTGGGAAAAGCAGTTGAGGATTCTGAGAAACGAGGATGTACGGTCATATCGAGACCAGGCAAGATTGAAGAAGGGTCCAGGGAGAAGGGGAACCAATGAGGATAGTTGGGAGCCGGCTCAAGAGGAGGAGAGAAACGAGGACGACGATGACATGGTGCTTTGGAATGAGGTTCGTCAGGAGTGTAGAGGAATTACGAGAAGGGAAGATATCCCAAGGTCTGGGACTGGGGAGACAACCAAGAAGAATTCCTGGATTTGGGAAGCAGGGCCTGGGATGAATCTTGAGGATGGAGCTGATGAGGGCAACGAGGTCTGCCGGTCAGAATGGTGTCGAAGCCGGGCTCGAGCACAACAAGCTACTGAGGAGGTGATGTTGCTTAAAGAGGAGATGCGGCGGACATCGGCTTTCCTGGTTTGGAAAGGGAAATGGTGGCAGGAACGGTCAGCAGTGCGCAACGGCGAGGACGGGGTTGAGGCTGGACTTCAAGACGGGTTGGCTGCCTATAGTGCAAAACAGGCAGAGCTATATCGAGCCCTTGAGATAGCTTTCCGATCTCTCTGGTCCCAACCCCTATCTGACAAAACGCCTGGAGTCACTGTAGAAACTGCAGCCGGTTCTGATAGCGAGGACGATGATGCTGTGAACGAGGACAACAGTGATGATGAGGAAGAGTGAGGCTCCGTATTAGTGAGATTCCGTTTCTCCTTTCTTTTTGTTTTCTCATTTTTTTTTGGCTGCACTGCAGAACATTGTACTTTTATATCTCATTTCTACTTGTTAGGCTTGCATACAAGGTAGACCTATGGACCTGAATATATTCTATTGTGTGCATTTTTTCGGGTAATTTCACGATTTTTTTGTGGCAATGTGGGGTGATTAAAAGCGCACCTGTGCTCACTGTTGGAAACAGTGAACACGAGGTGATTAGCAATGCCAACGGGTATATTAGCGTCCCCGCCACACATCCGATCAATATCCTCAACGTCCCCGCCACATATCCGAACAACGAACATGCTCAATGTACCCGCCACATGTCCAAACAATAACCAAGCATAGTGTGACAATTCTATGTACAGTGGGTCAAAAAATTGTCCACATGTTTCGCATTTTTGGAAAGATTGCCAATTTAAGCAATACTGAGTAGAGATATTAAAATGTGGTCAGTGATGGGCAGAAAGCCCTTGATAAACGCTACAATATTCTGTCTGTTTTGTCTTATTTGGCTTAAAACTCATGGAGATATGACTGATTTAAAATGGTATGTCATTTGGACAATTTTTTGACATGCAAGTGAAAATACAGAAAGTGCTAGCTCAGTACTTGGTATGCCCTCCTTTGGCCCTTCAACACAGCCTCAATCCTTCTAGGCATGCTCCTGATCAATTTCTGACAATCTTCTTCTGTGATTTCATCCCACTTTTCAGCTGCTCTGTCCCATATTTCCCAAACTCCAGAGGGTGCTGTGTCATATCCATTGAGCTTGTGTTTGAGGGTTGTCCAGAGGTGTTCAATGGGGTTCAGGTCAGGAGATTGAGCAGGCCAGCTCATGCAATGGATGTTGTTGTCTTCAAACCACTTGGTGGCCAGTTTTGACTTGTGTTTAGGATCATTGTCTTGCTGAAAAATGGCCACCTCTGGATCAACACCCAAAATATCCATGCTCTCCAGAAGGTTGTTCTCCAAAATGTCCACATACTGCTCTGCATTCATCCTGCCCTCCACCTCTGCCATGTTTCCAACTCCTTCCCACCCCATACATCCCCACACCATGATATTTCCTCCTCCAAATTTGACTGTTTCCACCACATTTCTCTCTCCCAAGGATTCACCCTTCCTCCCCCACACATACTGCTGTCCATCTGACCCATATCGATTGATTTTAGTCTCATCTGACCAAATAACCCTTTTCCAGTCATCCACAGTCCAGTTTCTGTACTTCTGTGCAAAGTTTAAACGAGCCTTCCTGTGAGCTGCAGTGAGTTTGGGCTTCTTCTTCGTTTTAGATGTGTCCACATCATGCCTGAGAAGGGAATTTCGAATGGTTTGGGTGGAGACAGGTTGGTCAAGGAGGGGATTGATGTTTCTGGCCACTTCTGTAGCATTTTCAGCTTTGCCAGTGTTGATTTGTTGGATAGCAGCACGTTCATCAGTGGTAGACAGCTTTCTAGGACGCCCTGCTTGATGGTTCTCCTTGTCAGGATACATCTCTTTGGCCAGAGAAGCAATCTTTGACTTGGATACCCCAGTTTTAGCAGAGATTTCCCTGGATGAAGCAGAAGTTTGGAGGAGAGAGAGGATATTGTCTTTCTGGGTGGATGTGATGGGTCTCATGATTTGATGAGGGCTATAGAACAACTGGATGCCCTTATATATGGTCCAGCTGGCAGCTATGATATCATTATGATGTAGCCATTGCATCATTGTACAACTCCACTTATGATGTCATCTATGAGACATCACATAGTTACAATACTGATTTTGAAGTGGCAACTCAAAAAATTGTCCAAATGACATACCATTTTAAATCAATCATATCTCCATGAGTTTTGAGCCAAATAGGACAAGTAAAACAGATTATTGTAGCTCTTATCAAGGGCGTTCTGCCCATCACTGACCACATTTCAATATCTCTACTCAGTATTGCTTAAATTGGCAATCTTTCCAAAAATGCGAAACATGTGGACAATTTTTTGACCCACTGTAGGTATTTCTGGGGGTAATTTTACAATTTTTTAAGGCAATGTGAAGCACACCTGCGCTCGCTGTTGGAAATAGCGAACACGAGGTAATTAGCAATGCCAACGGGTATATTAATGTCCCCGCCACACATCCGAAGACAATTCTATTGTAGGTATTTCTGGGGGTAATTTTACGATTTTTTATGGCAATGTGAAGCACACCTGCGCTCGCTGTTGGAAATAGCGAACCCGAGGTAATTAGCAATGCCAACGGGTATATTGACGTCCCCGCCACACATCCGAACAATATCCTCAACGTCCCCGCCACATGTCCGAAGGTCAGTGACGTGGAGCAGTAATTGATAATAATCAATTCTGGATGGGAGTGATTATCAAATTCCCAGTATGGGCACACAGCGGCGGGAGAGGCGGAGGGGGCGGGGTGATGATGATCATAGTGTGGATGGTCTAGGCGGGATAGGCAGTGACCAAGGGTATGCCAACAATGATCTCGAGGGCCCAGCATACCCTATAGCGGTGAAAATGGCACAATGGAATAAAGTCCTTGTGGATATATGAAAAGGGATGGACAATTAGCCTCTCTCATGTATCAGGCCAGCAGATACAAGTCGTAAGGCTTCAGTATCAGCAAGGAAGCAAGCTCTGCCTATAGTTATCGGTCATCGCTCAGGTAGATGCAGTATGGCGTGTGTAAGTCTGACTCACCCTTATACTGATAGGGAAACCATGTTACTGATTCTTTGACCTTGGATAATGATCTCGCATCATGCACCATCAATGTCTCTACCATGGTTGCTGTAAGTCCTGTCAAGATTTTGCTTTCAAAGAGATAGAAAGCTGAGACATCTTGATTTTCTGGTATAACAGCTGTCGGGTTAACTGGAAGGACGAGTCGACTGTGGACCCTGTACTGGGCTGCACCCAACGGCTTTCGAGATCGCCAGTCATGTTTTATGGTCGGATTGTCCTCGGTTGTCGCTGAAACAAGCTGAAGCGGTTGGAAGGTGACGTAGACATCATTTTCGGTAAGCATATCATGCAAGATTTGCTCTACCGACTGACCAGCATCAATGCACACTACTTCACTGAAGCAGAGGAAGATGAGATCACCGTGGCGAAGTAGAGAGACGATAGGATCTGATACAATGAGTGAAGGTGCGCCAAATGCTGACCCGTTGCTGAGAATAGAGGATGTCGGGACTGATGGGTTATACCTAGAGACTCCTTGATATCTTTTGAGACGGTCTGTTGAAGTTGAGTTCTTGTATTTGTGGAGCCTAGACGACAAGAAACTGGCTTTGTTAACCTGTTTCCCAGACTGCAAAGTCACGAAAGTATCAAACTTGGGGCCAGTAATTGTTTCCTGTGGAATCTCAGCGTAGATCACATCCTCAACTTCTGCATTAAATCCGGCGCCGACTACACGATTGGAAGGTTCGTTGTCTTCGGCAACACACTCCTCTTCTTCCATATCTTCTTCATTGTATTCTAGATTAACAGGCTGCTTGAGCAGAAGCTTTCCGCATGGACACAGGATATCAATGCCTGCCTTGTCATCCACTCCTAATAACTCCTCTACAAGGTCTGCAACTTTTCCCTTTATGATAGATTCTGACTGTAAGACCTGCAGTCCTTTCTTCCAACAGGTGAGCAGGCTGACGAGCAATACCGAGATGTCACCCCTCCATGACGCAGGGCTGACATGATCTGCTTGATCACCCAACAATGTGGGCTGGCCATTCCGGTCAACGAACGGTAGGCGCAGTCGTCATGGGCTATGGTCCCAGCCAGGATATTTTGCGAGGATACTAGCTATCTCGGTAGTCGCAGTGCCACGCTCTGTGAACTGCAAGATATCGGCACCCGAGTTGTTGCCTATCATAGTCTGGATGATACTGAACAGGATTTCGAGACGGTCGGTACCGAGTAGTACAAGGTAGAAGTCTGAATTAGGGTTGTCGATCTTCGCTTTAGCAACGCAAAAATATACGTTTTTGATCGTGATCATTATGTCGGTGAAGAGAAGGGGAGGAAGGAAGTCTTTTCCAGCGGCTCGGAACAGAACTAAACCGAGATGAGCAGCTACACTAAAATGTTGCAGTTGTTCAGACAGTGAAAGGTCGATGCAAATGTAGGGGAAGAGTAGTGACTTTAAAAACACTCCAAGAAGGATCAGGGCATCTCGAGCATTCCTATAGCCAGGCTGGGAGTCCTCAGGAGCTGGTGGAAGGGTCCAGATATCGCGCAGTAAATTGTATGCCAGTACAACGTCCTGTTTGTTGTTTGGATGGAAAAGTGAGCATATATGCTGATCACTAAATCCAGAATCACGGAGATGCCTCTTGATGATATCTGGAGTAAGGACTTGGTCTACGACAACCACTCCACGGGATATCAGGCGATTTCTAAGACGTTTGAAGGTATGGTGAAAATCTTTATCTGCGGTGAGGTCATCCTGGCCAACCAACAAATTCATGAAACGCAAAATGGACAGCAAAGTGTGCAGTTTTGATTCTGGTGACAGCTTTTCTTGCGAGGTTAGCCTCATCAGAGACTTTCCTCTGCGAGTCTCGCCATCGGATGCAAGAGAAACAATTCGGTGAGAGATTTTCAGCTTTGTGAGTGTTGCAATAACAACTTTGGCCACTAATGCAATTAACTCTGCGTGCTTCGGGCCCTGCTCTCTTTTACAAGTCCCAGACACAAGAATGGGCCGAGCACTATATGTCCGTTTGTCGCCACTCAGAATACCAAGAGCTCCTACAGTAGCCTGAGGAGACTATGAGTATTAATGACAGTGTGAGAATGACATTTGACTGACCTCACTGGCATAATGCACGTGCGGCTCTTTGTCTTCTCCCAATAGATGCAACTCGTTCATCAGGATGTCCAAGTCGTCCTCCGTGTTGAGATCCAGTGCAACAAGCTGTGCATGCTCTCTGCAGATCCCCAAAATCTTGTTGGTCTTTGGGTCCCAACAGAGGCGTTTCTCCACGGCAATTTCATCAAACATAAGCACAGTATGCCAGACATCCGCATTGGACTGTAGCAATTCTCTGAAATCCCCTTCAAATGATGCTTCAACATTCCTGGCAATCTCATCCACAATTGGGAATCCTGGAGAGGTGATGAGAGGTGGAATAGTGGAGTGATTGCGAAGGGTAGTCATGCCAGGTAGTCCAAGCATTCGGTGAGCCATAGACGCTATTCGTACACCACCAAGTCTCCATAACAACAGCCCCATCATTATCTGCTCCTCTTTGAATGACTTTGGCTTATAAACCCCTTTAGCTGCCTCTTCGTATAACCCAATTATGGCCTGTGTACTCTGGCCTTTTGCAAGAGCAACATGAAGCAGTCAGTTGACATTCTTGGCTTTCCTGCTAGCCATAGCAAGCAGTAGACGCTTGTTATCATCCACCTTCCCTATCACTACTCGTAACCTCTTCGACATATTCAGCTTGCCCAGCCGAAACCCATCAATTTGACAGTCTTTACGATGAGCAATCTCTATCAACCCTGCCATGCCCTGATACATCATAGGTGTGTTCTCATGTACACCCTCTTTCATATGGTCAATAACGTTTGCTAATGCCGAGTTTTCCTTCAGTCCAGTGCAGCTCAAGCACATGTCGTTGGGTGTAGCGAGAACTTTGCGACAACCTTTTGCTCGGAACATCATGGAATGAGCTGTCATGTCAATGACAGGACCCTCCCACTGAAGCACCTTGGCGTCATGCAAATACCACGGATAGTTTGAGTAGGGCAGGTCATCAGGCTCCATTGGTACGATGAAACCTGGACAATTGTGTGTCGGTGTGGAAGGAGAGATTGGCGGAGATGGTACGTCGTCTGTGTACTTTTTCTCGGAAGCTGCTGGGCTGACAGTGCTGTCCTCACCAGTGGAGATAGATGGTGGTCTATTTTCTTCAGTGATCACATCGTGCGGGTATCTGCAACTGGTCAGTTGCCTTTCTCTGGTAAATATATACAAGTGACTCACAACGTTAATATTGCTTCTTTCAGTCTCTCAGCTCGTGCCTGGAGAAGACTGGGCATCACCGCTTTTGCCTCTACCATATAGCTAGCCATGCGACAGAATCCGAGCACTCCACTCCTTCCTTCATGTACCATCGCCTCCATTTCTGCACTCGTCTTTCCCTGAAAAATGCTATCCAGCATCGGGTTCAACACCACTTCAAACAGGTCATCTCCTGTGAGCGTTTCATCGGTCACAAAAGTATGAGGGTCTTGTATAAAGATGTCGAGAGGATTAGGGGATTTAGCGGGTACGTTGGGAATGCGAAGTGCCAAGGTCTCAAGCTCAAGAAATGGCGAGACGCAAGGCTGTTCTGACAACACTGGTAATGGATGGGTGGGTGTGGGAACTGCCTCCAATATCTCTAGGTCAGGGCTAAGAGGTCGGGTTG
This sequence comes from Tetrapyrgos nigripes, assembly GCA_013368315.1. Lineage (NCBI taxonomy): Eukaryota > Fungi > Basidiomycota > Agaricomycetes > Agaricales > Campanellaceae > Tetrapyrgos > Tetrapyrgos nigripes. The sequence goes on from JAACJM010000023.1 coordinate 603,602, forward strand.
ATTGGAGAGCAGGTTTGACGATTTTAGGTGCAGGTGCGTGTGTCGAGACTAGAGGAGCTTTAGCCACCAAAAAAGACTTTAATGTTCTTTGCGGGTTCTGTTGGGACTTCTTGTACTTTTCCGCATCTCTTTTGCACGTCTCTGATAGATAGTGTCTCTTTTTGAAGTTATCTAAACTGCCGCTTCCAACACCACGTCGCTGCTTGCAGTTGGGGCATAAGACCTTGCCATCAGAGTCTATTACGAGGTTGTCCTAGTTATCTGTATTAGCCACTACCAGTTTAATTAACGTGAGACAGACCAATTCTGCGATGTTGGGTGGTGCGGGAGCACTCGGAGTCATAGTCTGAGAGCAGAGAGGTATTGGAAATAAAGATTTGTGCTGGCTAAAGCAAGTACATACACTTTGAACTATTCTACAGTACATATCCATGCTCGGTGAGTATGAAGAGACAGTAAACAGACCCAATAATGACCATTTTCCATCAGCTTCGGACCGCCTCTCAGAGGGGTCAAAAAATTTTTTTTCGATCCATCCGGAGGAACCTACCTACCAACCCCCGGTACGGGATTTCCCGGCCCGGACCCCCTTGCTCACCACGAGGAGTCTAGAAACGTCAGAGTCAGTACGGAAGGTGGCAAAACGCTCTCTCCAACGGCGGAAAAACTTAATTTGCAGCCTGTGCGAATCATGCTTAGTATGGAGAGTCTGCGAGTGATCCTAAAGGCAGCATGATAGAGTAAAATAAGAACGTAAGTAGGCTCCATGTGGGTCTTCTTCAGAAAAACTAGGGCAAGCAAAGGACAACGCCTGGATGGAAAAGATCATTTTGAAATGTTTTCCTTGAGGTTAAATGACCTGGAGCATGGGGTATCCTAGTGGAGTAGAGTGCGAATGATGCGTCAAAGAATCTTTTTTGCAGCACTGCCACGGGCCTAGAACCTCTCACCACGGGGCCGGTTAACCAGGTAACCGTGACTCCTGTACCCCTAATCTCGTCCTTCCATTGGTTATACTACAATCCCAACTATTCCCTCTCTATCGCACCACCACCTCATCCTAATCCTACCATTTATTCACGCCAGTCGATGCAGTCGGAATCAACTGTGCGTCATTATGGTACGTGGTGGGAGTTGCGAAACGCAAAAACTTTCGGGAAACCTCCTCAACAGGCACGCCGAAAAGACAAAAATATCCACTCGACGGATAGATGACATTATTGTACAGATATATCTTATATCTGTACAAAAATGTGTTTCTGTACACCTTTCTGCCGAGCGGATATTTTTGTATTTTCGGCGTGAGGCCTAGTCGACTCCGAGTTTGAATGGGCGTCAATCTATCCCGTCTTATTGGCGCTTCCACAATTTTAGTTCTCGGGAAGCCAAGTATAGTTTTTACGTCAAGAAGTGTAGTACAGACGAAGGGTGAGGATTCTGAGCCGCAGCGAGATGGGAACAAGAGGAAAAGCGGGAAGAAGAAGAAGGGAGCGTCAGCGAGTTGATAGGCTTTAAAGGCTTTTACAGATTTATTTCTATAGGCTATCTGTCCACTACTATGTAATTGTCCCGTTTCTTGGAGATATCAGAATACAGGTCGCAACTGCAGAGCCAAATGAACCGCTCAAGCCACAAGCGCGAAGCTGAAACCGGGTCGGAGTCCCAAAATTGCCTTGGTTGTAATAGGGGCTATTTATATCCTTCATAAGTAGAGTAATTAGGAGTACCGTACCCTGTGCGTCCGACTCCTAGTACCCAAACTACTAGTTCATGTTGCAGTTTTTCCAACACCTCCAAGCGTCTCTTCTTGCAGCCTCCCTGGCGTACTTTGACTCTTCCTCCACAACTCGCCGAAGCAATTTTGATGGAAGATGCTCTTCATTTACGTCCCAGTGGCAACTGTCCAATCCCCATACAACGGTACTCCTGGCGGACCTAGTATTAGCAGGGACTGAGATGCCAGTGGTAGCCTTCCCCAACCATTTTCCTATCTGCGCTTTCCCTCCTAGTCCAATCGATGCACCAGCGGATATCTGTCGTATTTCTTTAGCTGTCCAAAGTTCTAGTAGTAATCAGCCAGTCGTAAGGCTAGAGGCCTGGCTACCTAGAGATTGGATGGGGAGTCTGGCGGTTCTTACTGACCGCAGAGGATGTAACGCCTTTCAAGTTGTCTCTTCATCTGATATTCAAGCATTGACTGCGATATCTCCAGGCATTTTGTACTCTGACATGGCGCACACGACCTCTTCAGGAATTGTCGCCGTCGGTGTCACAAGCGATTTACATGGTTGTAGCATGAACCAAGATAATTCTGAGAACTCTTGCTCGTGAGTAGTACTTTGATTCTTTAACTCTTTGACTCGCCGTGCCCTTGCTCAAGGTAAAGATCAGATTCAGAATTGACAGAAAATTCGTGGAACAATTAACCCAAACGTTCTATGGTTTCCCTCCTACCGACTTTTATTATTCTTCCGAAGTTTCAGCGAGTAGGCCTTGAACTGATCCATAGCCTAGTACATTGGGTCATGCATCTAAAGACAGTTCTGTAGGACATGTCAGACCTCGAGCATCCAACTACCGTGTGAATGTGGGGCTTGAACCGTACCCTGTAAAATATTCCTAGTTGACCACATACTCTATTCACACACATAAAAGATAACACCAATAGATAGTCTTAGTGTATAGCTTCACAACAGTACCAAGGAGAAAACAAAAGACCCATATTGAAGCGCTACGTCCAACTAGCCGATTCGGCGCAGTAATACAATTGACAGCTACGCCCACAAAGCTTAAGCTGGCGTTTATCACTTCCACGCGCTTCAAGCTTGTTTACTCGCAACCTTCCTGTCCTTTCCTTCCTTACCTCTTTCTCTTCCTCGAGACAAACCACCATGAACAACTCGATCTCTCAGACGCTTCCCCAGGTCTTCCTGCCTCCATATCCATCAAACAGTTCCATCGTCGTCACGCTGGTAACTTGACCCGCTCGCTCCTCGACACAGCCAATGCAGAAGCCCTACGCACCCAACTCATCTGTGTCTCTATATCCCAGGATTCCGAAGGCACCGTGAGCCACGTTACCTTCGCCATCACCGATATCGTCTATATCCTCGATGCCTCCTCCGGCTGTACCACAGCGCCTTCCACCTCAGCTTCAGGAGTCTTTCCTCTCGACAACCTATTCAAACAACTCTTAGCCGGCAAAGACGGTAGATCTGTCTTTCTTGCTGGATTCGACATGCCGAGGTTGGCCTTGAGACTTTTCTTTCACTTTGGTTATCACGTCAAGGGAACGGATCTGTCGACCGTTTGTTCGCCGTCTTATACTGAGGCTTGGTTACCTGGAAAAGTGGCTGCGGCAAAGATAGGTGGGAGTATGGATACGTTCAGGATTAATAGGTTGTGGCATGAGAATAGTGATAGTGAGGAGAATTTGTGTTTGAGGGCTTGGTTGTCTGCTAGGTGAGTGTTCCGGATCCGTTCACATTTTGCTTCTTTTAAGTATTCCATTGGGAGCCGATGCCGATGCCTTTCTATGTCCCTTTAGACTTGCTCAAGTGTGCCGTACTGGTGAAATCAAATCCGTCAAGAAAGTGGACACGCGAAATGTTCGTAAAGATGTACGGACGCCCTAGTTCTGCAACCTTTTCACTTCTCAACCAGATCTACCTTCCAATTCTTATTCATAGATCCTCAAGTGCCTCGGCGAATTGCTGAAACAGACTGACATCCTTTCCCGCTCGCTTCCTAAGGAGACGGTCAGCGAATATGATCATTTTGACCTGAAGGGTGGGGACGATGGGTTTAAATTGACGAATGCGAGATATAAGGTTCGTGTTGGAAGGAGTCAGCAGGTGAGTAACGTTCTTTCTTATTTCCTTCCATACATCATGATCCACCGGGTATGAGAAATTTGCGGACACCCCTTGCGGACACCTTGCGGACACCCTGCGGACACCCATATTTTCATTGCAATGGACTTATTCCTTCTCAAAACCATTGTTCCTCTTAGTTTATGGGATAGTACAAACATTCCTACCACCTGCTATGAATAAAAAGAATGATGGCCTTTCGTGCAGGCACCTAAGTCTCAGACTTGTGAATTAGACACTTTCTAATTTTCAACACTTTCTACATTTTACTGGCCCGCTTTTGTAAAAATGAGCTTGTTTGTAAGTATCACTTTCCAAATATGTACAGTTCAAGTATGTAGTCTAAGTTTTTATAGCGAGGCTGGCATAGAAAGCTGGCCATATTTCTGTATCCAGACTTGGAGACTGAGCAACCTCAAGGCAATGAGGAACCACCTCATACAATGAGCAAATCTGTTACTACTGTTGTCAATGGTGTGTATTTTGTTGATGCTATGACGATCATGCAGTTTGCACTAACTTCTATTTTTGAATTTAGAATACACAAACTCTTCAGTTCAGGTTTCAGCAGACAGCATAGCCAACAGTGGTGTGTAGAAATTTTCTCTCATATCTGAATGTTGTCAATCTAAGCCATGTTCAAAGGCCTACCTTGCGAACCTGCACCCAAAGATGCCAGTCCTAGAGTGAAAGATAACAAACAAATGAATATAAATCTGAATGCTACCAATGCAGAAATGGTCTAGGTCCAGATCTAGAGTGAAGGTAAGATGTTTACTATTTCAATCAGTTCTTGATGAATATGCCATGAAACTTATCATTCTTTTTATAGGTTTTTTTTCCAACGTGAAGGGAAGCACTGGTGACAGTCAATTGAATCAGAATACAAGCATCTCAAATGGTATGTATGGGTTCATTTAATGTGGAATAATGTCTGAGTGAATTTATAGCTGGGCATATCACTCAGAATAATGCACCTTTGACTGTTCAACCCCACTCTACTGTATCAGCACCGCAGAAACCAATTCAAGAGATAACTGTCATAGCCCCATCTGCTCCAGCCCACCCTACTAATAGAGCAGTATATCCTGTATCTGAGTGTCGTCACAACAATGACATCAATGTTCCATTTACCCGCATTGACTTGCTTGAAGGTGGATTTTGGAATGGGTTCCCAAATGGAAGATTTGCCATTGATCTTGACCACTCTACTTTTACTGCACATAAGAATCTCGCAGTTCAGTGGGCTACACGGGGCTCCAGTGGAGCTAATGGAAAGAATGGTCAATGTTTTACAGTGAACAGTGAAACAATATCCCAGGGCAGAGAGAGCTACAAGCAATATCATCACTCGACCTAAAACACACATTAAATCCCTGGAAAAACAGACAATTACAGATCAGTGTCAATGTGGTGCCTCACTTGAGCATTTCCCTTGTGAATCCCGTTCCTACCTCATTGAATATGGTCAGGTTGGCAAAGATGTCTCCACTTGTAAATATCGATACATTAATAGTCAACCCCACAACCATCCCAGGCTTCCCTATGTCAAACATCTGACAGCAAGGGAGGCTAAAGATACTCAAGAGCATATTGGAAATGATCTTGATAAAACTGCCTTACAAGCATATGAAGGCGGCAAAAACTTGAAGGGTCCAACACCATCAGCACGAGAGCTTGCTCAGAGCTTTTCAAACCCTGATAATTACCGATATCACCGCAAGAATTTCAAAAACAGCGCAAAAACAGAAGTTGGATCATCATTTATCAATCAGTTTCACTCTTGGATTAAGCAGCACCATGATGAAGTCATAATGAGAGAAAATACTGTGGGCAGAGAGGTGAGTCTGACTAATATCTACTTGTTTGGACTTTCAGTAACTAAAATAAATAAACTAATAACTAGGATGAATGTGTCATATCATTTCACTCCAAGTGGATGCGAGACCAACTCTTGCCAAAGGCAGTATTGGTGGAAGGTCCTTTGCCACTGGAAGGAATGTTAACAGATGGAGCACACAAGTATTGGTCAGACCCCAATTCTGTGTTGATTGCAACCACTACATTCTGTCCAGGAATTGATCGATGGGTCCCCTGCATGTTCAGCTTTGCCAATGGGGTCACCACCCAGCATTACTATTGGCATTTTACTGCTGTTATTAAGAGCATTGTTGAAGCTGCACAAGAACATGACATGGAAATTACAGGTGAACTGTTTGCATTGGTGAGAACTCTTTATCCAGATTAGATTATACCTCACTGATTTGAATCAATCAGGTTGTTGATTTTAGTGATGCACAGCATTTACTGATTATTTTATGGATCAGAAAGACAACACTTGGACACACACTGAGCTTGAGCAGGCTGCCCAGGCACTGATCAAGGGATGTAGATATCACTTTGATAAATCTGTGACACGTGTTTCTTGACTTAGTAATTACATGCCACCCGAATCAAGAGACAACTTTGCGGAAACCTGCAGGCAGATGGTCAAGACAGAGAATTCTGGTGTATTTGATCGATTAGTGAAGGTGATACAGGAGACATGGCCAGGGCTGGAAGGGTGGCTGAGGTGGTGGCTAGCTCCTGAACATGCTAGTATGATTTTTCAGAGCCAATGAGCAATGGATAGCACACTTGCCTCCAAACTTCCTGATACAACAAATGCAGAGGAATCTCTGCACTCTGTCATATACACTATTGCAGGTAAGAAATCCTGATATATCTCAGAATATTACTCAATTTTCTGCTAGGCAAAAACAAGGATATTGTTCCTGGTTGTGATGGCTTGCTCAAGGTTTCATAGCACTTTCAATGCATGTACGACTCTTATAGTAGTAAGTTTGGTCTATTTTTTCAAAAGAATATCTTTCACTGATCTCCAATGCAGTTGGCCAACCGATTTGATATAGTCGATCTCAGCGTCAGCGTAAGCTTGATTGGCTTGCAGCTACAACAATTCCAGAAACTTCAAAACACAGACGCAGCAGTCAAAGTCATACCCCTTCCCCTAGAAAACGTGACCAATCTGCACTCAGGGAGGGTCGTGCCCCCGATACCCAGTCTGAGCTCAAAAAATCCAAGAAACGAAAGCGTGTCAAGATTGTAGTTCCCAGTAGCTCTGATTCTGAAGACGAGTTGCCTTCACCACTTAAAAAGCGAAAAAAGCGACAACAAATCAAGATTACAGTCCCAGATAGCTCTCCTTCTAAACATGCGAAAAGTTCTGTATCCAAAAAAAAGGTGTCACAGGTAAAGGAAAAAAGACCTGATTTATCTGCTCCGCTGTCAATAGATCTGGCAATTACCAAAGAGTTTGCCAGCTATCCATGGTCAGATAACTCTTGCTGGCTTGATACATCATTGCATCTTGTGTATATTATGCTAATGTGCCATGGACATTGGGAAGATTTCGCAAGTTTTGCTGCTCCTCGCACTGGAGAGGATCCCACCAAACATCCAATTTCATACTTGCACAAAACTCTAAGTGACCGCAGAGCATGGCCACTCTCTACTTTTGCAGGATCTCACTCTGAGGATGATGGATCACATAAACTTCAGAACATACGTAATACATTTAAACACACACTAGCTGGGCTGCCACGTTGTTTGTCAGAAGAAGAGAGCTCATATCATATAGTAAGTTCATCTCATTTTATAAATAATCATATATGCTCATTTTGTATGAACGCAGGAACATGGATACCATTCTGCCCTAGTAAGACCATTATAATCAATTTTAACATTTGTAAACTTATTATTATTTCTCTAGTATTGGCTGTACTACTTGATTACAGCCTCAAATGGCAGGCATTGTGATGGTCCCATTAGTCCAGATGCTGTCAGATTCTTTCTTCCTGTCATTCAAAGGGTCTCTAGTTGCAGTGAGGGTCATTATCAGGTTGAGCGTCCTTGGGTCACAACTTCTCAATGGCAGGTACCAGCTGCAAGGGACTTTAATCTCTTTAATGGCAATATTGGCAACTGGTTCCAGTCACTGTTTAACTTGTCTTCACTGGAGGTTCCACAGGACTTTAGAGACTGCTGGAGACGTCACACAAGAGAGGGCACCAATGATCCAGATATATATTGTCTGGGAAGTTGCCAAAAAATGGAATTTGTCAGCTGGATACCCTCTGTACTCATTATCCGACCAGGTGTGAATGAGGAGGGCAACCAACCTGATTGGGATTTCCCTTGTGAAATGTATCTAGACACTAAATCATCTAGCACAAAGAGTGGTGCTGTATACAAGCTTGTGGGCCAGATGTTTTCAAATGGAACACACTTCCAATGTGTTACACTTATCCCAATGACTGGTGGAAAATCAGCTGTCTTTTTGTATGATGGCATGGAGCACAATGGTTATGCACAGCAGTTGAAGGGAAAGATTGCAGACTTGCTAGGTGGAAAGACATCGCTTTCTGGTTATCACACTGTTTGTGGTGTTTATAGCCTCAAGGGTGGTGTTGCTGCTCAGGAGAAATTCCACCAAGACTGTATCAAAACAACACAATCAAAGCTTGAACTACATTTGGATGGGACTAAGTCAGCCACTTTGGTGAAGGATGGATACAGAGGCATGACAGTGGAGGAAACCAAGAGATGGAAACCACATTCCTCAGTTACAGAGTATCAACAAACAGACTCTGACCAGCAAGTAATTCAAATGATTTCACCACATTCCAATACAATCTCTGGATCTCCAGTGACACCATCTCAGACAATTCCCTCCAGCTCTCCACCACCTTCATCACCTCTTCCTATTCTCTGTCAATGTGGCACTGAGAATGATGGCCATCGTGACTGTGTAAAACAGGACACAGTGCAATGTAATCAATGTCAACGATGGTCACATTTAGCCTGCCTTGTCAATCGGTCAGAACTGACAATTGAGGGAGAATTCATATATCATATCTGTAGTGGTCAATCAATCTTGGTCTCGAAGAGGTTGGAAATCAGGCCACCCAATTGTATTCAAATGTTGCAGGATGTTGCTAATTGGCTTTAGTAAGTCTATTGGCACTAAAATTGATTCCTTTTAACTAATCCACAATAGTGCTGGGAGAACTGTCTTACTTCAGATGACTGCCAGAGATGAATTCTATTATCCAGGCCAGCTTCTTCATGGGGAAAAAGGGAAGTGGACAGTCAAGATGTGGCGGGGTATCCAACATGAGAATGCAAACAAGATATTGGAAGGCATCCCAGTAAGCAGGATAGTTGATGGACTCTATGGTGACTGTGAGGGTCGACGAGCAATCAGGGTATGTGTGTTATGATTCCAATGCTTTAAAAGGTCTAATCACTCTTCAGCTGGGCAAATTTACCTGAACACATGAGGAACGTGATCCAGAAGATGTTGCCACTGACTGGCATGCCTTTCCCTATAACGCTGAAGTTGATCGAGCATTACACAAGCACAAGGTGACTCTTCAGGAGATTCTGCTTCACACAATCAGGTCCAACTTTTCAAAACTGTCTGTGGAGCTTGTTCCTGCCCTGTCTCTATATCTTGAAAACATTGACTTGGGATACACATTGCCAGAAGGCTACATTGCTCTCACAACAATTTTTGGACATCCTTGTCCAGCATACTTTACAGGTGGGATCACAACAGATGACAGGGCTTGCATTCTGAACTGGATTCATGAAAATGTTGCTGGAATTGGACAAGATTTAATGGCTGCTGATTTTGAACTTTGTTTTGCACATGCCCGTACACTCTTCTTAGCTCATTCTCAACAGGAAACATTTCTGGAACATGTTGAAAAGGGATTATCTGTCCAGGAAATAGAATGTTCAATTCTTCAGCAGGCATGGCAGTGACTAGTGGATTTCACTGGAAAGACTGTGGATGGAAAGGTCAAAATAAAAAGGGTAGATGTGGATGAGGAAGCACTCATGATATTGGAAGCAGTAATGTTTGATAGATCAGAAAAGGCAGGCAAAGCAGGAAGAGAGCAATGGGGCCTAGATGTTGGTCCTCCAGAGGATTTATGGTGGCCTTATGATGGTCCAGAGAAAGATGCACCTGATCTCCAACATGCTACAGAATCTGACCTTGAGGTGCAGTAATATTCTTTTTTCTGCTGAATTTATTCCTAATTAAATTTTCAGGAGGGTGAACATTGCAAGGTTATACAGGAAAAGATTGAGGCAGAAAGGAAAGCAAAGCAGGTAGAGAAAGACAAGAATGCACCTCCCAGACCCAGACCAAAGCCATTGATCAAAGAGCAAGTCTTAACCAGGTCCAAAAAGGCTTTACAGGAGGAAATTGCTACACAGCCAACAGAACCTCACCCGCCACATCAATCAGCACGCTCCAAGCGCAGACTTAGTGCAGAAAAGGGAAGTGAAGAGACAGAGGATGGACACCAATCTAAGAGACCACGGAGGCAGAGAAAATAGTCTCTTTACAAATTGGCTAGTCCCAGAAATTGCAATGAGTACAAATTATTATAAAGCTATTACAATGTATTATCTTGTAGAAATATGCTAAGTCATGACCCTAATACCATTAATTGTTTGATATTCAAAGTTGACAAGTGCAAATGCTGGCAGCAAGCATCTCAAAGCGCTTGAGATGCATGAGAAACATTTTGAGTGTCTTCAGTGTCGCAATTTCACAGAGAGATTGACTAGTGAGGGTGTAGGAATATTCTCTTGGTATCCTGTAGAAAGATTATCTGTGGAAACATCAGAAAAAGAATTGTGGCTGTGCTTATCTCACTTTTTTGAAGATTTTTACACTTTGTGGACATCAAATACAAGGCTTTGAAAGTGTCTCTGAGCTAAGATATGCTTTCTTAGGTGTCTGCAAGGTGTTGCAAGTGTACAGCAAAAATTACAATGAGCACAAACTATCTTGAAGCTATTACAATGTATTATCTTGTAGAAGCATGCTAAGACATGACCCTAATACCATCAATTGTTTGATATTCAAAGATGACAAGTGCAAATGTTAAAACTACAATGAGTACAAATTATCTTGAAGTTATTACAATGTATATCTTCCAGAAACATGCTAAGACATGACCATAATACCACCAATCATGGTAACCAATCATTTGATATTCAAAGTTGACAAGTGCAAATGCTGGCAGCAAGCCTCAAAGCACTTGAGATGCATGAGAAAAATTTTGAGTGTCTTCAGCATTGCAATTTCACAATGAGATTGACTCATGAGGGTGTAGAAATCTTCTCTTGGTGTCCTGTAGAGAGATTATCTGTGGAAACATATCAGAAAAAAAAATTGTGGCTGTGCTTATCCCACTTTTTTGAAGATTTTTACACTTTGTGGACATCAGATACAAGACTTTGAAAGTGTCTCTGAGGTAAGATATACATTGGTATAGGACATACAGTCTCATACAGTGTTCTACAATCCTATCTACAGGGTGTCCGCAACCCTGCAAGGTGTCCGCAAGGGGTGTCCGCAACTTTACCTATACCGATGATCCACCCACTATGATCTGTATCGCTCTTTCCATCATCATCATTACCCATACTATCCACTCGTTTAACTTTATCCAGTCCGTCGTCCTCCTAACCGACGAACGCAGTATCGAATACACCGGCCATGCCTCCTCCTCCCACGGCCGAGCCACCCACATCAAATTTGGCGCTGGCCAACTACCCACTCAAGCTCGAGCCATTCAAAATATCCGGGTCGTAGGTCAAGACGATCCGACTAATTCCAAGAGGACTAGGAATGCGCTGTTGTTGAAGGTTCTTCAAGGAGATGTGAATCTTATTAATTATACGTTTGTGAGGTTGTTATGGTTTCCGACACGGGAAGATGTGCTTGATTTGAGCCTGGAGGTAGAGGATGAACCGGCTCTGAGGCAGTTTGTGGTGAGTTTGAATGCATCACAGAGGGAAGTGGTGCATGCGATGGTTACGGGTAGACCGAAAATGGTAATTGTACACGGTAAGCACATTTTTCGAAGTAGCTTTGGTGTCTTTTTTTCGTGAATGCTCAGGCTGACTGCTACTCCGTATTTTTCTTCATATTTTATTTTGTCGAACAGGTCCTCCAGGAACAGGCAAAACGACAACAATAGCATCTGCTGCAGCCTATTGGTCCTCTTTCAGGCGGCCAGTCTGGATCATAGGGCATTCCAACGTCTCAGTGAAAAATATCGCAGGGAAGCTTTGGAAGCGGAAGATTCCGTTCAGGATCATCGTATCGAAGGAGTTTTACGTTGAGTGGTGAGACATCTCTGCCTTACTTAACAATCTAGCCTCTACCTCCACCACTTCCATCTACTAATCCGTCTACCTTGGTATCTCGCCCATAAAACAGGCACGAACATATCTACGAGGGAATTGCTAGTAACGTCATCCGAGGCGATAACATGCCCAAGGATCTTGCAGCTATGGAACGCCTTCTTGGAGGGACGCGTATTGTTCTTTCGACGCTCGGAATGCTATCCAATCCGGTTTTAGGCGATAACTGGATGTTTTGGTTGGTCCCAGTGGAGAGGCTCGTGATAGATGAGGCATCACAGATAAATATTTTTGAGTATCTGGCAAGTCTTCTTCTTTGTCCTTCTTTTGATCTCTAAGCGCTAAGCGGGTTTCTAACGCTTGCTTGACTAAATCTCGTCTATCAGTCTATCTTCCAGAAGTTCTCCAATTTGGAAAAAGTCTGCTTCTTTGGGGATCCCAAGCAACGTGAGTCCAGTCAGCTTTCACTCTTTGGGCTTCATTCAACCTTCCGTACCTTTCCTAGTGCCTCCGTTCGGGCAGGAAAACGCAGAATCCCTGCGATGTGTCTTCGACATCGAACACCTAGGGCTCCTATCGGATCGGATTGTGTCGGATTCGGATGCCATCCGCTCGGATGGGTGGTCTGCAAATCCCAATCCGCATCTGCCGGATGGTATCCGCGCATCCGACGGATGATTGCCGGATGAGTTCTGCTTCCCTTATATAGTATATCTACGATCACATGACATACAGATAAGATAAACAGCATGGTGGCGGCCAAGGAATGCAAAAGAGTAACAGAAAATAAACCAAGGATATGATCTGGAGAGAAAAGATAATAAATTAAAGAATAGAAAAGTATGTGTCTAGTTTCAGACCCGACACTGCGCCTTCAATATCGGAGCGCCAGCGTTCGCGAAACACTCAAACCAGTCAGCGTTATGAAGGATTAATGCTGTCTGTTGAAGCCACACATACTACTGGTTACGGCCGTTATTTATTTTTGTGTATTTCTCTACTCAGTAATAGTACTATATAGTATTTCTGAAACTTCCAGTCTTGGGCTTTCCATCCACAGATTACCGTCAGATTGGTTGGATGCTATCCGTCGGATGGAGGAGGAGGAGGAGCACCATCCGCATCCGAATCCGAAGCAGCAATCGCTCGGATGGCGCCGAATCATCCGATCCGCTAGGAGCCCTACGAACACCTTCAAAGCAAGAGTTATTTTCTTGATACACAATGTATGTCATCTCCCAGTTCTCTATCTGTTCTCTATCCTTCAAGTTACCTGCAGAGCTGACTGACACTTTCCCTTCCAACTTAGATCGCATGCCCATTGCACTCGGTGCATTCATTTCTCTGAATGTGTACAACAACGGTCTGAAATCTCAACATAAACTAACGAGCTTATCTTGTGTCTCCTTCATCGATGCAGCAAAGGGGTTCGAAGAAAATTCCGGATTTAGTTGGAGGGTGAGTACCTATCCTGCTATCCTGCTGATTCGTCCTTGCTTAATGCACTGATTTACACCATGAAAGAATCAAGAAGAAATCGATTGCATCGTAAATCTCGTTCGCTACCATTAGGCTAGAAAGGACTTCTGTGTCATCACACCATATGATGCACAGAGATCAGCGATTGAGAGAGCGTTGAAGGCTGAGCGTTTGCCATGGGATAAAGTCTTCAATGTTGATAGCTTTCAAGGCAAGTTTATCAGCCATTTCTTCTCTCATCGATCAATCTCTTGAGCTTACGCGTATATATACATATACATAGGTAACGAAGCAGATTATGACCTCATCTCTGTAGTCCGTACGAAGAAAGTAGGCTTCTTGAAGCCCATCCGGAGAATGAACGTCATGCTCTCCCGTTGTCGGGCGGGTATGGTCATCGTCTCCAACAAAATCTTCTTGAGCAACATTGCCTATTGGACTCTTTTAGGTCGCTTAGCCGAATACTGGGAGCACCAACTGGCCAAGGCGGGATTTTTGTTCCAGTGGGCGACTCCTAGGGACGTGTTCAATGATACTGCTGATCTTCCTGGAGTCAGGGGGAAGAATGCACCCATCATATTTACTCCTGCTCAGGTGTATTCGCTATTAACGCGACCAAGTCCACTTGTAATCAATCCTTCCTTCGATTATCGGACTTCAAGAATTGGCAATGGCACTGAGGACCCATTTCCCCCACTACCTACGTCCACCTCAGCCAGAGCTGCAGCTGCTCCTGCTCCTCCTCCAGTTCATATGGCATGGTCTCATCTCGCTTCTACTGCTTATCCTGCGATTCCGGAATCACCTCCGGCTATCTCGCCAAGCCCTTCTCCTGATCCCGACGTTCATTCCTTTAATTCAATGCAGCCGGAAGAAGCCGCGGATGAGCCTGCTGTTGAGTGGACCGAGTTTGTGAAAACCTGGACACAAAGGCTCGAGGAACCTCAACAGCTTCCCAGGACTCAAGCGCGTCAATCTGCCACTTCGTCTGGATCAACAAATCATAATCGCTATCAACCCCTCGCTCATCTTACTGCTCTATCCGGAACTACGTCGAGGGATGTACAGGTGAAGGGTGATGGCCATGGGACTCAGGGGAAGAAGAAGAGGAAAAACAAGAAGAAGAAAAAGAGCGGGTTGTCATCAGCGGGTCAGTAGCTTTGAGGCTTCATAAATACCTATCCATCTGTCTCGTCCTAGTAGTAAGTAGTACTTGTAGTATGTCAATCAAGGGGTCTCCAAAATGATATGACCAGACCGGACGTTCCTTTTTGGTCATAAGGTCCAGCTTGACCCCCCCCCTCCCCCTCTCCTTCCCAAAAATGGTAAGTGATAAGATAAATATGGCTTACAAATCATAAAATCAGATCAATTTTTCCTCCTGGCTACCTCACAGGCCCTCTGCTAACCTACAGATGCTGTGGATTAGTGATATATTCTGTGTGACACCTATCATATTGAGGTAGCAAATCATTTTCTGACAATGTTTGTGATGTGGCACCAGTGGTGACATCACTGATCGTGGGAATTACATACCATTTAAAGGTGAGATTTCATTGTTACGGGCCAGAAAGCTCATTACACATGGCTTTTATGGGTCCTGAGTATGTTTTGTGCACTTTCAGATCCAAATGGCTTCATAAAGTATGTCTATACACCCTTCATGTGATGGTGTACCTTTTGGTCATAAGGTCTCTCCAGACCCCCCCTCCCCCCCAAGGTCTGGTCTCAGGTAGACCAACTGAAGACCCCTTGATGTCAATCTTGGCGTTTGTTTCTTGGAGATATAGCTACTTTAGTACGTACTTGCATAACGCCACTCAAACTTTTTTGTGTACTATACTCGAGCGCTTCTCATCATATGGAAATGCAATTTTGTGCTCCGTGTTACGCATACCCGTAAGTAATCGCGACCGCGAAGAAAAAGGCACCCGTTTACATGTATGTACTAGGAGCTATCTTTTATTTTTTACCCTTTATATTCGGAATACCCTGGCGTCCTACCCAAACTAATTAATACATGCTGCAGTTTCAACACCTGCAAGCGTCTCTTCTTACAGCCTCCCTGGCGTACTTTGAGTCTTTGACTCTTCCTCGACAACTCGCCGAAGTAGTTTTGATCGAAGATGCTCTTCATTCGGAATTGTGTCCCAGTGGCAACTAGCTATTACCTATGATTGGAGAGAGTTATGGACCTTGGACAAATCCGAGACGATGGTCCACATGTACAGTACACCTGATCTGCAATGTACACCCAAGGAAGCAAAACTAAAAACACCAAACGCAAATTCGGGATCAAATTACACACGTCCGGGAGCTATCCTGTCCAGCTACAGGTAACTCGCGTACGCTCAACAAGTACAAAAACAAAGAGCTGCATCGATGGATACATGATTCGACCCGGGCTCGAACCGGGGACCTTCTGTGCACAGAACAAATCTTCTCACATTCCGTGTTAGACAGATGCGATAACCAACTACGCCATCGAACCAGATGAAAACAAATTTTGCGAATTTGTACTGATTATTCCTAATACATATGTACTCGATAAGTACTCCCGGAGAATACTTAGACGTGTCAACGTCGTCCTCGCCTTCCATCTTACACACCCAACGGTTGAGCCGTAGTTTAACTGTAGTTTAACTACGGCCAAACTGTAGTCAAACTACGTTTCAGGCAACCCTGACTACAGCTACCCGACGATTGTTACTTTCCGCTGAATAGAAATTTGAATTGCTCGTATATGTGCATCCCGCTTCATCGGTTGAATTTATTTTGCTAGAATTCCTTCCTCATCGATTGTTTCTTGAAAATGGTGGAAAAAGGATCTATTTTCTTGACTCTAGTTACATACAAGCATGGTCCGGAATAACTAAGTCTAAGTACATATAATGGAGCATCCCACACTCCAAATAAAAGTAGTTCTCAGTGTGACTGCAAAACAAAAAAAGCGAGTCAGTGGCTGCTAAGGAGGCTACCAGATCAGAAGAAACTTAATGTGCTAGGGATTCAGCCAACTCTGAGTCTGACGAAGAAACAATGTTGAAGTCACTTGCAGAAGTAAGGAGGAAACCGTTCAAGAGACGAACTCACCACATTGAGGACTTCAATATTAGACAGTTGTCCAGCACTCACAATTGGATGGCAAGGAGGGGAATGGTGGTTGAGGGAGAAGATGACTTTCGCTTACTGACTGCCAGCTGGCAGCCTTTTAGCGGGATGCTTTGGGGATGCTTACTCAATGGTTCCCACCATGCTGGCGCTGACGAGGAACTTCAAACGTTGGAAGTCCCCATCGCTTGGCTGGTGCTCAGCTTAGTGCCCGTCTTAAACGTCCTTTCATCATGCACTGTCTGTTGCACTGCATGAAAGGTCTGCTGACAACAAATAAGGTACTGGAGATCTTAGGAGTCCATGTGGCTTCAGTCTACCGTTGCCCTCAAGGACATGGTCTAATTTCCCTGCGCCAATGTCGACTTGGCACATCAGCACCTGGGTCCGTTACAGCGTGACATCAAACGACGCGCAATGTGTGGACTTAGTCTATGGACTGGGTTCAAGTGAGTACCATGGCGGGGAGATGACAAAGCGCTCGAGACATTGTAGATGGAGAGCGGAAGGAGGGGGAGATCGCGTAACTTGGAAGACAGTTTAGTATCATCCCAACCATCCTGTAATGTTTTAATTTACACCGTTCTGGAGGGAACATGCTGCAGGGAGCTCAAGGTAGCTATACCAAAATTCGAAATAAATCGGAATATTTTGAGAAACATTCGGGATGGAAACGGAAACTGGCTAGGCCAAGTATTTGATGATTCTGGTTCAGATAAAGAAAGTGGGAGGGTTGTGGATGAAGGGCAGAACGCGCTCAGAAGCCGGGCTTCCAAGAACGGATATTTACGTGATAGGAAATATCTGAGACGCGTCCAGAACGCGTCTGCCTGTGATAAGTATGCGCAACAGCCCACTGGACTTGGTATACTCCTACCTCAACAGCTCTGAAGTTCAGTGTTCCGCTTTGTATTCATCCAGTTACAATCAAAAGGGTAGGTACCGAATGTTAACGCCAGAATCACACTATTGATTTCACTCTATAAAGTACTCGTTCAGAATGGGAGCAAACTTAAGAAAATACACGCGGAAGCATGGTTTGGAATACATCCCACACATTTTCCATTGTCAATTCAGTAATTTCAAGTGAATCATAGACCTCTTGAGCCCGCGCCGCAACTTCTGCTGGCACAAATTCAAGAAGCTCTTTTCCCCCCATTTCCTGCATGATCTCCCGCACAACAGTGACGTCAACTGGGAGTAGATAGTTCTCACCACCCCAGGACTGATGAAGAGTGAAAGCTTCGTCCCTGGACATACCAGATGGTCCCACTTTATTTTTGTCATAACGCATCTTCACGCCGTTGCGGAATTTGATAAACTGTTTGAGCTCTTTCCGAAGAAGCACTGGCCATAGCCATTGGCAGAGCATACTAGCATGATCATCTGTTAAAGATACAAGTGAAAGATTTTTAGATGGGCTTACAAATGATTCTCGTCTTCCGGGTGGTATATACCATCATTAATTCCCTTGAGAAAGAAAATCACCGCATTATCTCCAAAATCCAAGCGAAGCCGAAGCCAGGAACGTTCGATGGAGATGTTGTGGACGCTCCGAAGATAGACATGAGCTGGCAATTCGTCGATAGAAAAATCAGGATGAAAAATTTGACTACAAAGCAGCGAGCGTTAACGTTGGACTCATCAAGTAGTACTATAGTAGTAGTAGTACTTACCGTAATGCATTGACGAGTCCGAACAGCATGGTGGTTTCTGAACCACAATCAGTGGTAAATTGAACAGGAGTACCTGAAAAGAGGTATCAGTAGACTTTTTTTAAAAAGCAAGGCCCATACCTCCACATTTCTCCACGAGAGAGAGGAAACAGTAAGCAATTATTACTGCCATTCGATTGCTAGGAAGAACCCATGCGTCTAAGTATTTCCCTGTGGCATCATCCACGACGGCCCAGATTGGGAAGCCAATCTTGTAGAGCTTATCGTGTCCGTCCCCAGCCCAGCGATGATGAATAGCTATAGGAATTTTCGGAACGCGGTTGATTTTCTTGCTGGAAGGTTCCCGCTGATCAAACCCTTCAGGAGCATGCAAGTGCATGAACTCGGAGATTAATTGACTATCGCAAAAACTTGAGTGTTTGAATAGTGAATGAATACAATTCAAACACTCACCGGGGCAGATGAACATCGGAGTGAAAAGCAATCTTTGCTTGTATGGTGCGAAGTCCAGCTCGCTGCGCAGGGTCTCTTGATAACTCATTCAATACGAGCTGCTCTGCGTCTGCAAGACCTGCTGGGTCCATATCACGCATAACACCGCGACTTCCCTTCAAACCCAGAGCTTTACGCCGTTTCTTGACCGTTGAAGCACTGATATTCATGATCAGCGGCACATTGAGAGTAAGAATAAGAATAGATATATGTACCTCATCTTAATATTGTACTCGGCCTCGAGAAGCTGAGAGATCTTTCTATTATCGGTAAGTTTCTTCTTGTGGTATCCACGAAGAGCTTCTTGAAGTCGAGTGTCATCAGCGGGTACTAAGATATTCATCAGTGAGTGATGAAAACCACAACAATAAAGATGTTCAGGACTTACAGACATATCCATGCTGGTTTTTTCCAGTAGGGTTACCGGGGGCGAGAATTTACCGTGTCGCACCAGCGTGCCACCGCCGTGCCAGTGCCGTGTCAGCGTGCCACCGACGTGTCATCAGATTTAGCCGAGCCCCAGCTCAGGCACGCCGCCGATCTTCGGTCTCGAGCCACGTTGAGCTTGTTTGAGCCGTCGATCGCAACTCCTTGTGGTTTTCGTATAGCGGCTGGATAGGTAAGTTGTATTCTAAGTGTAGTAGAAAGTATGTAGACCTTAAGTACTAATATTATTTCAATTTGCCCAATCAATATGCGGACGTTGTACCCCCCGATGCTCGGGAGTAACCTATGTTATTTTGATTTTGATTTTCAGTTTCTCTCTGCGCTGCGCAACGTATTCGGGGCTACGTTAAGCGTCCAAATTGATGGCATTCAGCCACAGTATATAATAGGCTTTTAAACGTAGTTGTGCTGCTTTCACTCGCCCCCCCGAAAAAGACAAAGTCTGTGCCGCTTTTGCAAAAATCTACTGTGCAGGTCCTAGTTAGCGTTACCTTTAGCTTTACACATCTATGTATATTCAAATGTCTACAGGTTCTGTGTGCGCAATATGGACCTGAGCCGTATATTAAATGCGACTGACTGGGATCCGAGAGCGAGTATACAAAATGGTATGTAGATGTGTTAAAATTTTTGACTCTGTGCGCCAATAGATTCAAACATGGTTATAGAAGCTCGCTCAGGGTCATCTTCTCTGCCTACACATTTCACCAGTGACAGCAGTAATACTACACACTCTTGTGAGAACTATGACATTACATTTATACTCATATATTGACTTACTTAAATAATTCTAGCTAATAATGATATTCTTCACCCTCAAATGCACAAGATACCAATGTACCAAAATGGTTTGTAAACATCAAAACTTTTGGCCTACAAAAATAACTATGGATAATCAGGGAAACTTGTGGCTTTTGAACTAGTTCCTACTAGTGTCAGTGCCAATGCATTGCAACAATCAAGTCAAGATTCCCAGCCCATCAAGCTGTCCTTAGAGGCCATGCATACTGATGTTGTACAACTTCAACTGTATCCTCGAGGTGTACAAAATAATCAAGTTATCATACACTCATGTTGTAAAATCAGGACTTTTTACCTCAACTCAAAATCCCATTGTCAACCCAAGCACAATCCACACCAGTTCTCAAAATCCAGTTATTAATCCACCAAATTCATCCAATATCATTTCACAAAAGCCTATTATCAATCCTCCAGAGCCTCGTATGTCTCAATCTAGAGTAATTTCCATTTGAATAGTCACTGATCATTGCACATATTATATGTTATATAGACAGTGTAAATGTGCAAGGTTCCAATACCAATCCTGCATCACGAGAGCCCCCAAAAACAGTCCCACCACATAGTATGTAGTCATTTTCTCCTTGACAGGAAAGACTTGAATGCTAAAAATTTTAGGAGATATGGTTGGTCAGCCACCCAAACAAAACATACCACCTGTTGTCCAGCACAACCCAATCGCTACTAAATCAGGACCAACATTCACATGGGCACCAATTGACCTCACCAACCCAGCAAAATTGACTGCATTCGTTCCTTTGCATCCACAACCTGTTCGTGAATGTCGACAAAACCGAGATGCTGATGCTATGTTCACTTCTCTGGATCACATGGAATGGAACGGCTGGCCCAATGGTGTCTTTGCCCTTGACTGTACTCATGCACAATATGAAGCCACCAAGAAACTCATGGTGCATTGGGCCTGTTCAAATAGTGGTGGAAGCAACCGCAAAGGTTCTTATGATGCTGATACTGTTGGAGGTGGATGGGAGAGTGTGCGCAGATGCTTGGGGGTGTTTCAGTGCACTCAAGAATCTTGCAAGGTTATCACACGGCCACAGACACACAAGGATATCTCATGGCAGCTTACAAACTGCCAGTGCTCATGTGGTGCCTCTCTTTCCCATGTGAAGTGCCCTTCCATTGCATATATCATCACCTGGGGACGAGTGGATGGTGAAAGGAGCACCCAAAGATACAGATATATCAATGGGCTGCCCTATACACATAGCCGTCATTCCCGAGTTCTACATCTGACTGCCAAAGAGGAAGCCGATATCGGAGAGCTTGTTGAAAACAATGCCACCAAAAAACCTCTGGAGCTTCTCGTTGACCAAAAGACTGCAACTGGATATAAGCCTGGAGCCGCTTCTATTGCTCATGCAGCAAACAACCCTGCATCTTGGAGATACCGCTTGCGTGAAATACGAGGTGCTTTGAAATTGGAAAACGGTCATACTTTCCTTGCCCAGTTCCAGGCCTGGAAGCAACGCTACAAAGGATATGTTCATATGCATGTCTGCACTGTTGGTTTTGAACCAATTACTGTCATTTCCTTCAACACAGACTGGCAGCAAGACCAGCTCCTGCCAAAAGATGCACTCACACTTCGTCTGGCACCATTGGAGGGGCTTCTCACTGATGGCGCACATAAATTCTGGTCTGCTCCAAATGCAATCCGGATCATCACTTCCGCATTTTTCCCTGTTGCCAATCTTTGGGTTCCTGGAATGTTCAGCTTTGCAGATGGTGCTACAACAGAGCACTATAAATATCATTTCATTGCTGTGTTCCAGAGTATTGCTGAGGGGGCATTAGCAAAGAACATAGAGATTACAGATGTAATGTTTGCTATGGTAAGTGATATCCACTATTTTAATATAGTATGATAGCTGAAGTCCAACACAGGTCGTGGACTTTAGTGATGCTCAGCGCCAGGGATTTGTGATTGCATTTTGCAATTTCCTATTCCAGGTTGAAAATGGACGGTGGTCTATTGAAGAGCTTCGGCAGGCTGCACAAACCTTGTTAAAAGGTTGCGAGTATCATTATGATAAATCAGTCACTCGTGTCGCACGTATTGGAGAGGTTGTATCATCTGATACCAAGGCCACCTTCAAAGAACTATGCCAAATGCTCTGAACAACCAACGATGAAGACCAGTACAAGACCACAATTGCAACAATTCGTCAGAGATGGCCCAAAGTAACACCTTGGCTTGATTGGTGGCAAGCCCCAGAGCATGCCAGGATGATATTTCCTGCATGCAGAACAATGGATCCAAATCTTGCTGCTAGACTTCCAAGTACGACAAATGGTGAAGAGGCACTGCATCCCATCATCTACCAAATTGCGGGGAAAAGCAATGATTTAGTTGCAGGTTTTGAAGGACTAGTTCAGGTGGAAAAGTATCACCACAATTTGCATGATGTAGCTTCATGTATGTATTTCTATCTTCTGGACTTTTTCAGGATATTTACCATTACTGCAGATGGTATGCCAATCCGATATGGTACATCTAAACATCAAAAACAACAGCTCATTACATCCTATCTTCCTGTTCCAACTCAGTCCAAACCCACACATCCTGTCTCTTCCCCGTTCAAGCGAAACTGAACCACCATGAAGGAGGGCAGAGGGCCAGACACTCAAGCAGATCTGCGAGCTGGAACTAGAAAGCGCAAAACTGCCTTTGCAGATCCATCTGAAATGGATCCTGCCACTCCTTCTAAGAAGACTAGACAGACTTCTTCAAAACACACCCAATTTCCTGCTAGCCAAATCAGCCTTGTCACTTCCCCCTCCAAGTCTCAACCATTGCCAGCCTTCCTGGGTCACACTGTTGACATCAAGCAGGTCAAGGAACTTCCATCTTTTCCTTGGAATCAGAATTCTTGCTGGCTTGATGCAAGTCTTCATGCACTGTCTAGTGCCTTTCTACTTCATCCTCAAGCCTGGCAAGACTTTTCCACCCTTGCTGCTGTTGAGTCACAAAGTGATTCCCCTTCCCATGCCTTTCGGCTGCATGCCATACTACATGCACAGAGACAGTGGCCAGTCTCTGCATTTCAAGGCTCTGATCATGGTCATGCAAAACAATTGGAAACACTGCGAGACAACTTCCGAGTGTATTTATCTGAGAACAGCTTGCTAGATTATGGCATACATGAGTATCAGTCTCCCTGGGTATGATCTCACTGCTTATATATGTACACAAGGTTTCTGATGACAGTAATTATAGAGCTGGTATAATTCTGTGATAGCCCAATCACGATCTTCATCTTCCTACAGCCAGTTTTTTGCTGCAGTGAAACAGACTCTCTGGAGCTGTGAAACTTCAAACAATACACACTACAGGATTGAAAAACCACGAATTCAACGTATTCCGAGTGGGCCGTTTGTCCAGGACAATCATCGCTATAATAAAAAAATCAAAGATTGGATGCAGCAGCTTACTCAGCTTCAGAAGGCTATGAAGACAGACCCATATGGATACTGCTGGCGGAACAAAAACGTTGGAGAGGAGCACATTTACTTTTGTCCTGCAGGAGCTTTGGAGATGGAATTCTGGATATCCATTCCAGTTGTGTTGATCATTGAATCAGCAGCCGAGCATGGAAAGGCGCCACCTAATTGGGACTATCCAAAGTTGATTTATCCCAAGACAAAACGGGATGGAGAGCTGCATGGGATGGTCTATGAGATGGCTAGCCGAATCTTTTCAAATCAGACTCATTTCATTTGCCATAGTCTTGTTGCAACACCAACTCGTAATTCTGCTGTCTTCACTTATGACAGCATGATCAAGCAGGGTTACAGCCAGTACAATAAAGCAGGGGCAGAGCGGTTGCTGTATGGCTCAGAGCCAGAGTGTCCTGCAGGATATTCCACACACTCAGTAGTGTATATACTAAAAGGAGGGGCACTAGCACAACAAAAGTTCCAGGAGCGGCAGTTTGATGATGCTCAGAAGATGATGAATGTGGTTTTGAATGTAGAAGAAGCGGGCTTTGTAGAGAGAGCAAATGTTCAGGAATTATCAGCAGCTGAGAAAGCAGTATGGAGCAATAATAGGACTGCACGCGAGTTTGAGATAGGTGCTGTTTTTAATCTCTTACTGAAACATCATATTCTCATTGCAATGATTTGCAGCAGGCGCATTGGTTGTGGATGCAGTGAAGGATAGAATGGATGTTGAAGATACCAAGGTTAGTACAACATTCTTTGTTTTGTAGCCATGGTTCTGAGACAATTGTTTCTGTGCATTCTCAGCTCAAAGATCTCCAAGAACTGTCTGGTGTAAGACATGATTTTCAAACAATGGAAACATTATGGCAAGATCAGGTCACTTGATATATTCTGCGGTCATAAATTCAATCACTGACTTGGTCTATATCAGGATAAGACACTTGGGTCAACATTTCTTGAGGAACAAGATATCCAGAATCTCAAGAACACTCAAGTGGATGGTCACATTATAGATGCATACTTCTCTATTTATTACCGCAAAGCGGGCCAACAACTTGGACTCTACATCTTGCCAGCTATAGACAGGTACAAAAGGAATGAGTTGGCAGCATCAAAGGATCAGCACAAAATGCTTTATGAAATGGGTGAAAGCTGTGGTGTAATATTTCTTGACATGACTTCTGGAAATATCACTGATTATATTCATCTAGCTATGGGCTGATAAATCTCCAAAAGGGATTGTGCTTCCAATGTTTGTGGATGATCATTGGATTGTTGGTACTGCAGATCTCACTTCACACAATATTGAGATATACACTACAGCATTCAAGAATTATGGTGCTCAAAGCCCTTATCGAGACATTCTTAAAGTAAGTATTTACAGCATACTCTCAGACCAAACAGTAGATTAAGTTCATGCTAGATTATGAAGTCTTGGATCAATTATGGATCACAAAATGTCCATGATTTTTATCCTGCTTTTCGTGAATGGAAGGTTGAAGTCCATGTGAGTACTCTGAATTTTCTGTGTATACTTCCCTTCTTGACAGGATTTTCTTAAAGTATCACACTGATCTTCCAGATCTGACAGTCAGTGGTGTCTATGTTATTGGAGTTGTTCTTCTTGTGGTTGTGAGTGGCTGTCAACCAGATCAAATTCAAGAAATTTTGGATCCCAGAATGCTGCCTCTGGTAGCTGCAGAGATAATGAGCCAGTTCCTTGACAATGCTATCAAAGTTCCACCATTGGAACAAGAGGCTGGAATACATTTCAATATGTAAGATACCATTTGTGTTCACCTTCAAGCCAAATGCCTCAAATTTCTTTTTCAGACAATCAAACCTACTGGATACCAGGAGAAGCAAAAGACTGCAGGCCAAATTGGAAGCTGAACCACATTCCCTGAGGATGCAGAGCAAGGAGAATATCCAGACATTTAAATTGGGGAAAGGATCATACTATTGGGAAGAAATCAATGATGGTTGATTCTGTTATCGAGCTCTAAATTCCAAATAAAACAATATTGTCATAAAGTATTCTACTAACAAAGTGATATTGTACTCCTGAGAGAGTGTGAGGTAAAAAGTCAAGTAATAGGTTGGTCAGTGGAGCCAAGTATTAGCGGTAATTATGACTCCTCTGAGATGACAGAAGATAATACTGTAAGAGGACAATTTCTTGATTTCTACCCTCAGGAGCTATTCACCTCGGCTGAACAGTGATTTATTGTATAGACCATGTCCTCTCCCCATGTTTACACCACCTCACATAGCACTGAACCTTTTGGATGCTGAGCAGTTGCAAATGTAAGGGGACAGTTTCTTTGTTCAACATAGGAACATTATCTTCTTGGCTTCTGGAGTCTCTTTTGCCATCATGCCCTTACTCCAAATTTAATTTCTACCTGTTGGATGGATTCCCATCTCCTCTGAAAATTTGATTTTGAGAGGGAATGTTCACTACAACTGCTTTTATAAGACTTTCTGTAAGGAGACAATTTTCTGTTTCTTCCCTATGTCCTTTGAAACTAAATTAACAGATTGAATGAAATAGTATAGTACTTATACTGGTTTGGATAAGTTGAAATTAACTATTTGTAGGAAATGGAATTTACTGGGTTAGCTAAATAAGTTGCTGTAAATATACTGGTTTTTGTCTACGCGCTTCCTTTCGGATTGCCTCAAATACTTTCTTTCCCCTCTCCTTATCTGCCTTGGATTCCATGACACGTATTAACCAGCTGGGATGAAGCACCAGCTGGATATTTGTCATTCTCTCCTGCCGGTCACTTCCAGTGAAATCAACACCACGAACAATAAAATGAGACTCTCCACCGACAACACAATAGTACACTCGTCGAACAAGCAAAACTGTGTGTTCACCAACAATGATAACCATAAGTCCTTGCTCAGTATGAGCAGAAGGCCATTGAAGTGGTCCACAGATATTGGCTGGTACAACACCAAGGCGAGGTCGGTGAGTGTTGAAGATTGCACCATCTGATACATGAACCCAGGCCTTTGCTTTTGGCTCCAATAAGCTGACTTCCAAGGTCAACCCATTTAGACGTGGATTGAGAATCCAGTGCTTGTAGAAATTCTTTGAGAATAGCATAAAATATAAAAGAATGAGTACTCACAGTGATTTCAGGCTGAGAGTCATATTGGTCAGGAGTCCATGGAGCAGCAGCAGTATTAAGGCTGTCGACATTGACGTCAGAAGGAATGGGTGTAGTACTCCGTGGAACATTGATTGGAGCAGGCCAGCATTCAGGAGAATAAGGAACTTCACAAGGCATACAACAATAACCAGGGCGAAGTGAATATCCTTTGTGATAGTGCCGAAGCGGATCAATGTCATCTAGTGGCTGAAAATGACTGGAAGAGAGATAAGTTACATGAAGATCACATAGAGTACACACTTACTCAACATGACGTACATGGTCATAATCTAAGTTGATGCTTGGACAGACCTGGATGCCAAATTTCTGAAGCTCGACATGGAGTTGCAAGCCACTGTAATTTGGAAATGGTCGAACATCACGAACGATACCTCTGTATCCCTTCTCGCTACCCTTGACAACATAGACATGCTGTCCAATCCAAGGTGTTCGGCCAATATTCATAGGCAGTACGAGTATGTAGATTGTATGAGAACTGATTTGCGTTATGAAGAAAAGGCTGAGAGTGCGTGAAAAGGGTAAAAGAAACCGATCAATGAGCTTGCTATATTAAATGCGTCGGGCATTTGCTCGCCCGCACCTGATGCGGATGGCCCGCACATATGACATCACAGTCCAGTTTACGCTGGCACGCTGGCGACACGGCAGTGGCACGTCACCGGCACGCCGGGTGGCACGTCAGTCCAATCACTGCCGTGCCACCCCGATAGATCTGCGTGTCGCCCGATGGATCGGGTCATACATTTTCGAAAGTTCAGAGTATAAATCTTACATTACTTAGATATATCCTACACTGGTACGTTATACATGGTTTATACACCTCTATTGTCTACTAATACAACTTGAAATTTCCAGTATACTATTACTATACGTTCAGATTGTACATACATTTATGAAAACGACACGCCGACACACCATAACGGCACGGCGGCAAGCCAGGGCGACACAGTAAATTCTACATACCGTAGGGTTACGATTGAAAGATGAATCTTTGGGTGCCTGGCTTTGAACATTCGCAGCTTCTACGCCTTCGGACTCGGAAGTGGGGGATTCCATGTTGGAACTGCAGAAAACCATGAATTCATCAACGTTTTTATCTGGCACAGTGAAGTGGTTGAGAGCGTGTGTAGGTGTTGAGCGTATAGATAAATTTACAGCGTGTTTAAGCCAAGATGAGAATTTGAATGAATTTTTTTTCAGCATCGAGGGATTAAGAAACTCGTGTATGATGAAACGAGGCTCACCGCTCACTCGTAGACTGGATCTACCATGTGCTTCCTGGACCGCTCATCAACAAGGCTCAACGGATGAATTATTTTCATCAGCGTCAAGATATTGAGAAACCAGTGTATGATAAAACGAGGCTCACCGCTCATTCGTAGACTAGATCTACCATATGGTTTCCGGACCGCTCGTCAACGAGCCTCAATGGATGAATTATTTTCATCAGTGCCAAGATATTGAGACACCTGTGTATAGTAAAACGAGGCTCACCGCTAAATTGTCAACTGGGCTGGATAAATATTTTTTACCAAAATGTGGCGCTGAAATCAAGAAACGAGGCTCACCGCTCACTCGTGGCCTAGCTCTGCCATATGGTCTCTGGACAACGAGGCTCGCTTCAGTTCTTTATCAGTGTACTAGCCATAAGCAGGCAGACTGAATCATGCAAGTTGGCACAGACTTTCAACTCGGAGTTTCTAAAAAATTTCAAGGAGGCGCTGAATTCATACTGCTACTACAGCCGTTTGATTGCCTTGAGGCTTCACATGAGCAGATTCACGAAAGTTCATGGCTTTGCATAGTCCTTGTAAGCACTTTCTTTGCTGAATCATTTAGCTTACTATGTATAGCATTGGTATAAAAGTGAGAGGATCTTTGGGTACTTTCGACAGTTGACATGGCCATTTGCAACAGCTGTTCCATCGACTTTCCCTTACTGATTGCGCATTCCACTTGCCATCTTTGCAAGCAATTGCTGGACAAGTCAGCTCCTGAGAGAGCAAGCCTCAAGGTACGTAAATCAGACCCGTTCGAATTATCGGCCTCTGATTACCCTCCTGAAGAAGCGGCCACAATGCCTGAGTTGTGGCACAGTGTACACCGAGCTGGCAACAAAGTTATGTCAACCATGTGTCATACACTGGGGTAAGCTCTCAACCCACTCTTCATACAATATCTTGAAGCTTACTCAATATTCCAGCTCGTTCAGATTCCTCCCAACTTCCTGCAGCTCTCAGCATTGACTCTGCAGCTCGTGCAGAAATCGCGGCAATGAGGAGTCAACTGAATCATGCCAACGATTTAATTCATCCATCGGCAACAGCCAATACCGTGATGGAATCGGCATTGCAACATCGGTCTCGAGCTTCTGATAAACGACTCGGAACGCCTCGTGCATCTTCTAGGCCTCAAAATGCCAATTTGGTCAAGGCCGCTGCAGCAGGTGCAGCAAATCGAACGCTCAATCAAAGCCAAGCCATCTTACATGCAGCAAATCAGAAGCGAAATGGATCAGTACAAGTTGCTGCGACACTATGGAAGTCGAGTAGAGGTCGTAAAGGTGAAGAGAATTTGCAAGAGGTGAGTGCCCCTTCTTTGACTTGTCCTTTACACGATTTAAACATATAATTTTGAATATCCTAGCTGCAGCGCTTCACCAAAACCGAGCAATTTGACAAGACAACAAACGTTCTGAAAGCATTCACTGAATTGCTACTCAAACTGAGGGAAAGCTATAAGAGGACATATCCAACGAGCGATTACCAGAATATTACATCGTAAGTTGATTATAGTTCTCCAATTTCCATTCTGATCTGAAGTGATCCAGACAAACAGTGGCCTACCACGCCCACGTCAATAAAAATACCCACTCTGAACTCACGATAGAAGATTTAGAATCCATGACGATGGAAAATTTGTTGCAACACTTTGCTAATCAAAGTTTTATCAAACTGAACGAGATAAACTCGAGACGTCTGAGCATCCGGGTTGTCATAGATGAAGCATTTCTTGTACGTTTACCATTCTCTTCAGATTTTTTTGAACTTACTCTGAAATGTACCACAAACAGCCTGACACTCAAGAAGCTCTCTATAACAACTTGGACGCCTTATCAGCACAACCACCGATGTCTTCGATATCTTTGATTTCCCGTTCATCAAATATCCATCGAGCTTCAGCTGTTGTTATGGGAACTGGTGGATCAGCTCAAGATTCTACACGACTCCGTTCCTCCATCTCTATCCCATCCTTACACCGTGCTTCTGCTGTTATGGGAAGTCATCATCAACTCGGAGTCCATTCGTCTATCCCGCTCCGCTGTGCTTCTGCTGTATTGGGAAGTAATCATCGGACATCCGCAGTCATTACCGGTGAAAAGAGAAAAGCGCGGAGCCCCTCGCCACCGTCCAATCCATCGATCTTCGGAACTTCCCTCACTCAACAATCACAAGACAGGCGATCATACGTTCGAAATGTTGAGCTCATTGCGTTTAACTTTCGCAAAATTCAATACGATGCTGATAATGGCAGCTTTTCTACGGACAACGTAGTGCACGAGATCCTTCTCACCAAAAATAGGGAAGCTCATTACGAACGCAACCAGCCACGAGCAGCCGATTCTGGATACATAGGTGGGGGCAGTTCTAAAAAGGTCTACTATGTGAGCTTATTGAGTTTTGCATATCCTAACTATTGCTCACTATTACAATTTGCGCAGGCTCGTTTCGACGGTCGAGAATATGCCTTTGCACAATGTCCCAATGTGGATGCTTGTGAAAATGCATTCGCCTTGAAAGCAGAATACAAGAACCTTCATCACGCCTATATTCTGGCCAACGAATTCAAGAACGAGCTGAACTCGCTTGGTATTCGTTTTCCCCGTACGTATACAAGTTGGTCTGGTGGTATAACTGCTAACTTTGGTCCGTTATCTACTAGGTTTCTACGTGAACTTTGAGGGATCATTCCTAGGAGAAATCGACACAGATGATCTCACCCGTACCTCTTTCACACAGATTGATCAAGCCCCTACGAACAAAATCTTCTTAGCCACACGCTTGCTACCTTGTGGCGAAGCAGATCAGCCTATACAGAAATTTACGGGCAGTGAAAACGTCGGGGCACCTCCGAAAAGTTCAATGACCAGGCTCATGCATGCGTTCATGCATTATACGTATGCAATGACTAAGAAGACTTTTCTTTTATCTGATATTCAAGGTGTGCACTGCAATTGAGGATATTACTCCTCGCTAGTTATCCCTTCAAACTCACACTTTGCCAATAGGAATTCTGGATAACAATAATGAACTCTGCGTGATTGACCCACAGCATCACAGGTGAGTGTACTCCTACTACCCGTGTGCAAGACACACCCGCTAATTTTTATTCCAGTAATTCTAGTGATAGAAGAAGCCGGATCTACTGGGATGGTGGTCCAGAGAAGATGGAGTCCTATATAGCGCACCATATCGAGAGTGAGGACGATGATTTGGATGAAGGATGTTCGAAGAATCAGTTTTGTAACGGATTGAACCTCTTGACGGTCAAGGTGGTTTAAGCTGCATCAACCTCTCGGAAAATTAGTAGGTATTATCAAGTACATGTAACTATTGAAGCACTGGAAAGATATGCAATGAAGTGTCAATGTGTATGCAAGAAAGGAACACATAAGACAGTGCAAGAAAGACCAAAAATACATCTCAACAGATGCTATTCGTAAGATGACACTTGGACAATGGACTCGGACTTGTACTACTTAATACTATTACTACGAGGTAACCTATGTGCCATGCTCAGTCGAGAATCTCAAAATCTTCCCTGATCACATTGTCAAGCGACAATAGATACTCTAGATACACAGTGTACACCTTGGTGATATGTAGATGCGGTCTTGCCACGCGTCTCTCTCATCATATGAATATCCGTTTTTGGAAACCTCCGGCTTCCGAGCGCGTTCTACTCTCCATCCACAGTCTTTCTTTATCTTCATCCAAATCATCGAAATTCTTAGCCCAGCCAGTGTCCCTTTCCATCCTGGATGTTTCTCAAAATGTAATATCTTGGACCAATCAGAATATTCCGATTTATTTCGAATTTTCTGAGGTAAGTAACGGGTCGAAGGCGTACTACTAGGTTACAAGAGGATCTATGACCTCTCCCTCCTTCCGCTCTCCCTTTACAACGTCTGAGAGGCTCTCTCACCTCCCCGCTGCGCACTTGATTCCAGTCCATAGACCAAGTCCACACATTGCATGTCATCTGATGTCACGCTGTAACGGACCCAGGTGCTGATGTACCAAGTCGACATTGGCGCAGGGAAATTAGACCATGTCCTTGAGGGCAACGGTATTCAGTCGGCTCAGATGTTGAGGGAGAGGAGGAAGAGTGTATTGAATGCTGGCGGGAGGAACAACCTGTGCAATACATACATAGAATAAATGGAACCTGTAAGCTAGGCCGCATGTTGAGTGGGAGGAGGAGTGCATTGACTGCAGCTGGTGGGGGCGAACCCGCTCAGAAGCGAAGCTCAAAAAGCCCCATCTGGCAGTTCGGTCCGCGCTTAAACAAGCGACGCTTCCAGTGGATGTCGAACCATAGTTTGACTGTAGTTCATGAAAACTACGGCTTGGCCGTAGTTGAACCATTGGGTGTGTAGGGCCTACCTGTCCCGTATGCTGTTCATTCTGCACAAAAAATACACCCGTCGATATCATATACCTGACCCGTCGATATGTATACCTGACCCGTCAATATGTATACCCCACCTGTCGATATGTATACCCCACCCGTCGATATGTATGTATACCCCACCCGTCGATATATATACCTCACCCGTTGATGTTATATGCTTGACCCGTTGATATATATACCCCACCAGCCGATGTTTATATACCCCACCCGCCAACTGGATATGCACACCCATTAAACATTCGAGCTCAGTGCTCATGCACAGCATAACCCGCTCAAGTATAAGTATCTCTACATATCCTTATACTTGCTCAAGAGCCTCACAAGTTCCACAAAATCATGTGTTTCAACTAAATCTATGTACTACATTGTTCGAAGGACTGTATGGAGTTGGATGCAAGGCAAAACCAGGTTGGAATCAGTGATAGAGAGAATGAGTAAATGAAGTCTAAGTCTGCGAGAGAGCGTGAGCTAGAGAGCTCAGAACGAGTGAGGCTAGGGGTATTGGAATAAAGCGTAAGGAAAGTCTGTCCATGTTATTAAAACAGAAAATGATAAGATACTACTGAGCCAACAATGCAGCATGGAAACCCGAGAAACTGAGGTGTGGAGTTGAGATTAGAGCACGAGAAGGCTTTGAGTATAATATATGTACAAGTGATGATGGAAGGGAGAGGCAAACATGTCTGATCAAAGCAACGAGCATTAAAAAATCACTTTCCGAACTGAAAGTTGCGAGGCGGGTTGGTAAATACATTTGCCTTCTGCAGACTGTCATCAGTACGGAATCGAGCTGCAAGGTATGTGGTTGTAAAAGGTAGTAGAGGAACAGATGGGGCCTTTGGAGCGTCTACAGTGGCGTCATCCTGCTGGTCATCGTCATCATCATCAGCGATGATGATGACGTCAGGGATGTGGCGTGGATTGTGAGAGTGCATGTGCCGGTTAGAAGATGATGACGATGACAACAACAGCGAGGTAGGCTCCTGGGCACAACGAGTGACAGCTATGAAGAAATCAACAAGAGGTGCATGAGAAGACAGAGACGACAACGTACAACGGGTCATTCTTGGTCTTGGCGGAGAGCTTGAAGCATCTCCCTGCTCAAACGGTGCTTCTTCCTCGTCACCAGATTGATGTGTTGCCTCAGCACTGTGCAAGTCGATATCCGAATCACTATGGTCCCGTTCCCCATCACCACCACCTTGAGTGCTGTTTGCAGCGTCATCAGATTCGTCGACATCGGAAAAGATGATCCGACGCCTTGTTCTAGGCTGCTGGGGTGGCAACAGATCAGAAGGGAAGTCAGGAGAAGGGGATCTGCCATACGCTAGGGGATCAGGATCCTCCTTTCGACTCCAAGCATCAATGAGCAGAGCCGGAATTTCCGCAAAAGACGCTATCCAGCAAAACTACATTAATCATTATATCAAGTATGGTGGAGATCGATACACACCAAAAATCACAACATTCTCTTTCCAAGACCGCTTAGCCCTGCTCTTTGATGCTTCGATGATAGACTGTCCAGTAAAGAAGAGACCATCTGGACCTGGAACCAGTTCAATCTTGCGACCTCGTTTGGCACAGAGATGGATAGGAGGACAGTACGCTTGGTCTTCTGGATCTGATCGGCAATGAAAGGTAGGGTTTCTGACTGAATGCTGTGCTGATAAATAGTTGACCAGACGACGAAGACGGACCGAAATCTGACGGAGCACATCTGGATGTGGGTCAAGTGGGTTAAATGTAATTCCCTCCTCCTTATCAACATACGCCAAGCCCTCAGATGCCAATCGCATGATATCCAGATCCGAGAGTTCCTTATTTGACAGCAACTCGAACCAGGGAGAGTGCTATAAGATAAAATCATTGGGACTTTGAGACATCAAGATAGGAAAAGCTGCTACACTGACCTTGGTAACTTCAATGCCATCTGGAATAATAATGACGGTACCAGCCTTCCACTTAGCCTCGGATTGAGACTGGAAGGAGGATGATTTAGAATGACCCAATGTGATGAAAGACCGGAGATCTTACCTCAGGAGTGCTAACATTGATGGCTTCCTTCTTCTTTGGCTGAGTAAGGCGGACTGATGGTTTCGACGTGGATTTCGATGCAGAACGAGTGGACTTAGAGCCAGATTTGAGTCCAGCGTTGGCTTCTGCATGGGCTTGGCGCAGAGACACACGGGAAGAGGATGCAGTAGCAGATCTATACTTATGCTGGATCCGAGCAATTGTCTTCTCTACTTCAACGTCGTCCTCAGGCTCGTCTTCATTATCATCTAATCTGCGAGACTTCCTGTGTGTGCGGCCCTCCTCATGGTTCTCAGCCTCAGAGTCATGCGACTCATAGCGGGAGCGACGCCTCTTCCCCATGGGCTCACAGAGGTCATGTTTGAAAAAGAGTGGATGAGAAGAAGGAACGTTAAAAGTTGGGAGGTGATGGTGGTCGATAAACAGCCCGTAACAAACCAGACATTGACACAAACAAGTGCCACTTTTCCACGGTGAGTGTGCACGGACCATCTCAGTGTTCTGTTGACGCTCTGCACTGAAGCACAAATATCTCTTGCACAAAGGGTGGTAGCAATGTATAATTTGTGGCTTACAGCTTCATTCTTACATCTATTTGGATTTAGAAACTCTGGACGTGGCCATGGCACATGTTTTCGTTCACACATGAATTACTGACTCCTATACTGTCCCATTCATGTGCCCCACACCCCCAAAATTCGCGAAAAAAATCAGCTGTCACACATCACAAAAACCGAATCGCGAAATCCGTGCCAAGATACCTTCCAGAGACAGGAATTTCTGCATCTAATTTCGCGAATTTTCGTGAAAAAAAGCTCGAGTCACAACTCACGCCACCAACACGCCACAGTTTTTACGGTCAAAAAACAGAAACATCGAGAAAGTATTGCCCGAGAGCTCACCGGTTCTGTTTTGCGTCAGGACCGTGTTTGCAGACATTTAGACATTTCCTGTCGAGGTAACCTACCTGTCAGAGTCAACTGAACAATGGGAGAAATTGAGCAAAAAAAAATAGATTTGCTATATATGGTAGCACAAAAAATCTTACCTGAGCTGACCCAATATTCAAGTAGCGCATACTAAAGTGGGGTCAAAACTGAAATCCAAATTGTGAAATCTTGTGGAGGTAGAGATATATGGGGAGACAACCTGCGACCTCAACGGAAGTATTGTTCCCATGGTCAGCAGCAGGTGGTTCGAGAAGTATCGAGCAAGATCATGATAACAGAACGAGGTTTACTTTTCATCAGCAACTCATGATTTTTGGTATGAACCTACCTAAGTATCTAATTAAGCTATAGGTAACTCTTGCAGACCTTACTGGCAGACCTGTTTTGTGTCAGAGTCGACTGAACTACCATACATCAATTTACTGATCGGCATGGAGTCTGTCTAGGAGAGACTACAACTGAACACACTTTACGATGGCTAATTATCTTGTCGATGCGTCAAGAAGAAATTTCGGGCAAGAATGAATAGGGAGATCATGGGGAGTCCTGAAACAGTGACCCCCCTGGCGTGCGAGTGTATGTGGAGTAGTCATGCAACTCGGCGAAGGCTACTATGAAAGAAATGTACTGTAAACATATGGGAGCAGTGGAGGGAGGGTGACACAAAAGTAACTGAGTGATACTTCAAAAATACTTGTGAGTGAACAATGAAGAAATAAAGAATGATAATATACATACCCGAGAGACTCGTGAGTGAAAAAGAAGAGATAGAGAATGATAGATAAAAAGTGAGTCTCTCGGGTTTATAAGTAAATCATAAGTCGTTTACGGAGGGGTTGAAACTAAAACATTGAAAAGGAGAGATAAAATTATCACAAGGAGAAACAAGAACTAACTTAATCCGAAAATTCGATGGGGCAACGCTAGGCCTGAGCCACGGAGGCGAGACGATGGCCATGGAGGCGATAAAAATGAGGACAGCGAGTCCTACGCACGGAGCGTTGATAAGATTAAACCTTCATGTGTTCCACACTGCAGGAATATATTAAACTGATCAATAATTAGCTTAGAACATCTTAGAGTTCTAGAGAGGTAATCAGTTAATAATCAAATAAAAATCTATTACATTAAGTACTGCCTCTCGAGTGATTGTAATGCAATTGGCCGGTGCATTATAAGTATTACAATGTCTCGTACATGGCTACCAATGCCTGAACCCAAAACCGTGCCTTTGGCAACCACTTATCTGTAGGCAATGCAATCCTGATCTGTTGTCCCCTTTTGCCAGACCTCAAAGTCTCTGAAGACAGATACCCATTATGGCTCCACTCCTCCTCCAGAATATTAAACCCTGCAGGAAAGACATTTCTGTCTACCATAGCCCCCAAAAGTGAGTCAAATTTCCGTAGCTTTTCTGGTGTTGAGAAAGGATTGCTATGTTTGGGAACAGCTGCAGGTGCATGATGAAATTGGGTCCTTATATTCTCAGAAACACGATCTGTACCAATTTTTCAGTCTTGATATTGTCACAAAGGTGAATAGGAAGTACTTACCTTGCAGTTCAGTCCATAGATTGTCATCATCAGAGTCAAAGTTGATGTCCTCATCTAATTCACTTTCTGGATCCCCTTCGGAATCAGATTCATCATCACTGCTTTCGGCTGCACTATCTGCTCCATAATACTGCTCCAATATCCTTGGATTGACATCAGGGCAATCATTATACACACCACTTCTGAGTTGACCCAGATATCGCATAGCCTGGTCCATGAAGCTCGTAAACAACAGTACCACTGGCACAACTGTTACTTACATTGGGACTTTTATCATGCCCTTCTCCTGAGATTGGATGTGAGTTCCACTCCGAGTGAAACTTATGAACATCATCATTGATTTCATCAAGGAAAAGGAGATGAAGCAGCCATAGATGACTTTTATCATCAGGATTCAGATGGTGCATTTCTTCCAAGCGATGGAAAAAGGCACTCCACATGCGTGCAAAGTGAGAGCCGACTTCCAGCCACAGCCTTTCTATCCTACTATTTCGTGTTGATCTACAATGTTCCAGTTAGCGACAGTACTAAGTATGAGTGAAATCAAACTGTATTACTTTCCCCAGAGAAAAGATCCTCGATTTGGACCTCGCTTCAGGATCATATCAACTGCTACCTCCTTGTTCTCTCCACCTCTGTCACCACGGACTCTTGAAGGGCGTTGATACTCCTCTACTGCAGCCTCAAAAACAGACAACACTGTTGAGGCCTTGTTATTTGTGCTAGCATGGAGACCAACAATCTATGATTGCAAGGAGTAGTTCAGCAAAAAATAAATCAAATCAAAAAATTCTTACAGTTCTGCAAAACCCATTGATGATCCCATGTATAACAATTCCCCATCTGATCAGTTTGTGATGTCCGTCAATGTGCCATAATGCATTTGGGCAAGATACTTGATATTGACGGCGTTGAATAGTTGTATGCTCTCGTAGCACTGTCCCTAGAGGGTCAACCCGTTCAATGGAT
Organism: Tetrapyrgos nigripes; assembly: GCA_013368315.1. NCBI lineage: Eukaryota > Fungi > Basidiomycota > Agaricomycetes > Agaricales > Campanellaceae > Tetrapyrgos > Tetrapyrgos nigripes. The sequence goes on from JAACJM010000023.1 coordinate 641,559, forward strand.
TCTCTTACACGTCTCTTCTGGACACGTAAATGATGTTTGCTCCGTAAGTGGCCTCGGAGATATCGAACTCCGGCTTGGGGGCGCTCCAATCGATACTGCTGTATGATATCATCAAGGTCGTCATCAGATATATCACTGTAACCTGTCGAGATGTTGTACTCCTTGGTATATTGTCCTAACGTGTTCCGGTGAACTCCGAGCACTGCAGCCAATTCAACCTTTGTGATGCCTCTCTGAGCAGTGAAGGCTTGCTCCAAAGTCTGCCGGTCTATGACTTTTCGTGGACGGCCACGCTTTCCAGTCCTTTCAATTTTAACTGCCGACACCGAATGAACATTGGCATCCCTATAACTATAATTGTAAATGGTAAAGGTTTCACAAGCTAATCACTCACTGCCGATTGGTTTCATCTGCCACAGTGCACAAGTCATCAAAAAGCTCTGCAAACTTCTCCGCTGTGGTCTTCAACCAAGATGTCAGCTGGGGGTAATTTCGGATGCCATCACCAAAAGCCATAAGTATGGGGAATGCTTCTTGAGTCACAGAACCCAAGTGATATGCCATTCGAATCCCATCTGCATCAGTTTGAAGGGCGAGAGCTGCAGATTCGAAGATCCTTCGCAAGATGCCTTCAGCATTGGTGACATTGGGGGACCATGAAGTGAGATTATAACGAGTAGGGGATGGTAGAGTAGGGATTGTATCCATTGATGTGGGCAAAGAAAAGCAGGAGATTGCTCAGTATTTAAGAATGTAATATCTATAGACAGACGTTGCTGGTGGGATTGTGAATTCCCATTGGTTATTTATACCTACTTTTCATATCAGTCATACGACCCAGTCATATGGCTTCTCTTCAAAATTCTCCCATGTGTACTTTGTCACAAAACCTGCAGACTTGTCACTTAACTGAAGCTTGCCTCCTCCCATTTTACATTCTCTGCATGGATCGTTCTTCCACTCCTGTGCCAAGCCAGTTAATGCGCCATCCCGAACTCTACGAGATAGCAGACCAGTCCCCTATTGTAACCTTTAGGGTAAGACATCCAATCCATTTGTATCAGTGGGTACTGATAGCAAACTATGTTATAGGTTGGCGATAAACTTTTCCGAGGCTCAGTGGGTGTCTTTAGAAAACACTCTGAGTACATCGATGGCCTGTTGAATTACACACTCAAGGTACCCAAAGAAGGTGCTGCTCTTCTCAAGACTCCCATTCCTGAAGGCGCCCCAGGCTCAGAATCAAATCCAATTGTTGTAACTGCTTTGACTGAGCAACAATTTGCAAATGTTTTACGATGGGTCTGGAAAAGGTGCGTTCCTGATGTCAAACTGGTGTTCGGAATGCTCAATACATTGTCATAGCCCCCATGTACCCCTGGATCTCCCTAGAGATCAGTTGGTGGAGGTACTCACAGCGACTCGTTTTCTCATGATGCCGTCACTTGCACGCTGGTGTATCGACAAGCTCAAATCCATAACTCCCACACTGTCATCAGCAGAGAAGCTTGCTCTGAGTTATGAGCTTCCTATATTTGATGATGACTGGCTTGACAGCGCTGTTGGAGACATAGTCCGTAAAGGAGTCTCAGATTTGCGGGGAGAAATTCTTGATCGTCTTGATGGAAAGCTAGTTGGGATATTAGGTTCAGCTCACCAACAGCTGAAAGAGGAACGACAGAAATTTGCGTATTCGATTCCTAAACCTGAAGACGTTGGCCGACCAGATACCTGCGACACTGAATATCATAAACTTGTCTGTGAGCCATGCTGGACTTGGCTCTGGTGGAATTCTATCGTCTTTAAACTCCTACATCCCAAGGAACCTCTTCCCATGTCCGAAGTCGAGGTCACTGTATTGGGTTCTAGCAGAGGGGAGGATCCAAATGCCCAGATGAGGATTGGATGCAAGATACATTATATCGAGTTCATTAAAAGTCACGGGGCACTTGGTACGGAAGATAGACTGATTGATGCATGCGTTGAAGCTGTCAGAGAATATCTAGCTACGAAGATCCATGTATACAAAGGGGAATTTGTGATTCCTCCTCCTCAACATCCAGAAGCTATCTTGTAGATAAGACTCGGATTGCCTGTAGCTACGTATATGAAATTTCTTTCAGTTGTATTTCTTAATCTAACAGTCCTGAGAGTTCGGTTTATTCTGTAACGGCCGGTACCAAAAAGGGAATCCTGTATAGTATTTGCTCATACTTTCACATTTCACATGTCCGTAGATACAAAAGGACCTTCAAGTACTTTCTTTTCGGGACTCTTACTGTCTTGTTCATAGCAGGGGAAATATAAAAGCCCTGTCTTGTGAATTGAGGCCTTAGGCATCGAGAGCCAGGAGTTACAATTTCATATCAGCACAATTACACAAGTCATGGTCTGAACAAGTAGAGACAAGTTAAGTACTTGCGACTATATTATCGTAGTATATCTTCAGCAGAACTGGTTAAAAATTTATGTTGATGGGTTAGAGATTTATGTTGACGGGTTGGAGATTTATGTTGACGGGTCAAAGATTCACATGTTGACGGGTCAAAGATTCATATGTTGACGGGTGGCATATATATGTTGACGGGTACTTGATTTTTTGTGCAGATTGAACGGCATAGTCCCGCCTGTCTTCCTTCCCGAGGCACCCTACATCAAACCTGGTTGTGATTCTACACATATTTCATATTTCATGAATATGATCATATTCTGTTACGATTTTCCAACTGTCAATTGCCAATTGACCCCAAGATTCAAAACCGTCCTAGACTGTCCTAGACCGTCCGGTCCAAGACAAGCTATGTACATACATAAAAGACAAGGTCCCCGAGTCCAGTCTCCCCATCCCGTCGGACCTTGGTCCCTCGTAACCGGTTGGCCCTGGTCGACGGTCCTTGGACCTTAATCTCCCTCTCCCGTCGGTACCGGTGTCGTTGTCAGTGTCACGGTCGGTTAATTGGCTAAGGGCTTCAAGCCTTCAAGCTTCAAGCTTCAAGCTTCAAGACCTGTACATACACATATACACTACTTGTGCTCAAGCTTGTACCTTGCCTATCCCGCTTCTACGCGCAAGTTCTGTTCTACATGTACGTAAGTTAAAAAGGTTCCACCAATGTCTCAAGAGTCACTAGTCAAGGTTCTCAGTTCAAATTGATTCAGATATTCTCGAAAGCCAAGAGTCGAGAGCCAAGACCGCGCGCTTCAGCTTCTCAAGACGGGCCTAAATCACCGCCGGGGTAAGCCTCCCCGACCGTCGACGCCGTACAATGTATTACTTCCGCTGTATAATAGTATACGTGTACTCGGACTTGTATGTGTGTCAGTGTCAATCCTGCGTACAGTATTGAACTGTATGTACTAGGAGTAGGACAGATTTATGTATGTAGTACGGACGCGCTCATAAATGCAAATGCAAATGCAAAGTCTCTATGCATGTATGTATGTATGTAGCGTTTCAGCTAGTGCTAGTGCTAACGCTAGTACCTGTTAAAAGTACAGTTTTTGACATTTGGCGTGAAAAAAGAAACCCAGGTAACCAAGGTAACCAAGTAAGGAAGGATACGTCGAACCGTAAAACTGCGTGATGCAACGGCAATGTGCGGCTGCCTGCGCAGGAGAAGAAAGGAATGAGAAAGGGCAAGGTAGAACGAAAGAGATAAGATGACGATGGATGGATGACAAAGGCTGTCTATGCGCACTCAAAACCAAAACCAAAACAAACTCGAGGAAAGGAAGAAAGGAATGGGATAACTTATGTGTTAAAAGAAGGAAGGGAGGGAGGAAAGGATGCCTATGTCATTCGCCCAACAAACAAAAAAAGAACTCGCCCAAAAAACCTCGTCAAAGAAAGAAAGAAGAAAAACCAAAAAACCGCCAGTAAAAACGCCTATGTATAAAAACCCCAGTCCGTGCACGATATTAAGGAGAAAATATTGCTGTATGTATGTAACTAAAAAAAAAGTCCGAGTAGCGTCGTTGCATGATGCATGCATGCCAATGCCAATGCATCCTAATCCATGACTGCTGTAGCGGTCGTCATACGTAGACGTGGGCGTTGGGCGTTGCTGTGGGTGTCGGTGTTGGCGACGGTGATGGTGTGTTGTCGACGTAGTGTGGTGGTAGCGGTAGCTAGCTGTAAGCCAAAGCCTACGCCTCAGTCGCAGCTCATAGTCGTGACTGAACCCAAAACCAGGACCGAGCGGCTCGGTCTAGTCTGGACTGCGTCCGCGTCCATGTCCATCTACCAAGCCGTCCAAACAGCCCCACCCACCATACTCACCACCACAACCCCCATCCCAACCCACCCACCTCTCAAATTCTTCACATCCACCAACCTCCTCAAACTCCCATTCGACGCCGCAAACGTCGTCACAAACGCTTTTGTGGGATCTGGTGTACCTGATATCGTCACTGTTGGAGCGGAGGGGTTGGGTGAGGTGTTTGCGTTGGGATCTGATTTTGAGGTTGATGATGGTGAGGAGGAAGGTGATGAGGGGGATGCACCGGAGGGGAGGATGGTGAAACGGTTGGAGGTGGCGAAGATGGTGCCTGGGGTAGAGTTTAGGAAGAGGATGAAGTAGTCGTCGGCGGGAGGGATGTCGATGAGGTTGAGGTTGAGGGCTGCTGGAGAGCCTTTTCCACAGGGGACTGTTGCATTAGGAAGGATGGAGAACGAAGAGGAGGCAGTGACGCGTAAAGGGACGAGGGACGGAACGGGAACGAAGGAGCGATGACAGGAACGAAAATAGCAGCGGAAGGACAGGAATAGCATAAAACGGCCAGTCAGTCACCGCGTTTCTCGAAATGAACCAAAATAGATGATATGGTTGATATGCGGTCAAGACTCACCGTCCCTCGCAACAAAAATCAACCCATCGTTGCCCAGTCTTGCTAGCTCAACGTCGAAACCAGAGATTCCGTCCCCTTTGCCTTTGGTCCATGATATGGCGTGGGTTTCACCGTTTGTCCATTGGGTTCCTGTGACGGGTGATGTGATTTGGAAGTAGGCTGGGAGGAGAACAAGGGAGACAGCAGTAGGAGCGAGCAGCGAGCAGCAACGAGGAGAAGAGAACGCGTCAAGAAAAGAAGAGACGGAAGCGAGTCGGAGCCAAGTGGAGGAAGGAGAGATGGAGGTGGTCAGTATACAGCTAGCTTCCAAGCACAATGAAGACCACGTACCTGTTGCTTGTGCTGCTAGACACGCCAATACGGTCGCCACGCCAGCTTGTCTCGAGAAGAAACTCGAGAGACGCATGATAGAGGCTGGTTATGGATAAGAGAATGAAAGCCTGGAAGCGAGGTTTTGAAGAGGAAGGAGGACTGGACGGGAAGTAGGAAGATAAGGAAAGGCAAGGGAAAGGAAGGAATGGAAGCCTCTGTAATAAGGAATTAGAAGGAATGTGAGAGATAGAGGGACGGCGAGCGCACTGAAGGGACTTTGGAAAGGTGAAAGCTGTGTTTCAAGGCAAATCCGTTGACTTGCCAATGGGCGTCCAAATGACCAAGTCTTCAAAAATTCCTTCGTGATTGCTATGCCGCTTGTACTTGTTTGGCTCGCCAAGCCGTCCGTTGCCGTCAGTCCGCGTGGACTCTCGGATGTAACCTTCGGGTCCGTGGACTTTAAAGCTTGCGCACTGGACGAACTCTTTCTGAACGCATCCTGCGAGGTCGACGTCTTGAACGAGGAAGATCACTGCTGCAGCAGCTTCCTTCCAAGTGGAGACAGAATGATTGACTTTCAGGCGGCAAGTCAATTAATTGTATGTATCGGCCCTCGGGGATTAACCGTTGACAGGTACACTCGCTGGAAGAACGGCTTGAACAGATAGATAGATAGATAGATACAGTAACTTGGAGAGATCCTGCAAGTTTCTGAACGAAAGAGCTTTGCAAAAGAGTCTTCATGGAATGCTGCCGAATACCTCACTATCGAGCTTCCCTGTACATACATAATCATTTCTGATTTCAAACGGCGAGTTAGGCGTTTCAGTAAACTTGTGTACAGTTTGACATGTCTCCAGGAACAACGGAGACGGGTTTACGACAATCGTTGTATTGACTGTTGTGGCACCTCTCACTGCCTCGAAGGTAGCAAACCTATAAATGTCAGTGCTACTACAACATCGTATCGACTCTTTCTCTCTACATAAGTGTGTATTACTATTCGCTAATTGGTACCTTTCGGGAAAGAAAGATTGATGTTTCGTGTAATTCTCAAGTCAAAATCTGGACAATCAGGACGACGATCCACCAGCTGCCGTCATTGAAGAGACTTCACGGACCATGGTACCCGCGTTCAGCTGCATCAATTTGCCTCTCAAGGTACACATGCGATTCAGGTTGCTCCTATTCAAACATACTGGTTCGATGGCGTAGTCGGTAATCGCATCTGTTTAACTTTTCCCGCAACCCTCTTGCAACCCTCCCATAATTTGTGAACACAGAAGGTCCCCGGTTCGAACCCGGGTCAAACCATGTCGGGCGTTTCTTCTTCTACGTTTTGCTGAGCTTTTTCCCGTCGAACAGGCAGGACCTCATTTCCATTTCCATTTCTATTTCAGGTGTTGCCGACGCGTTTGTTTCCGAGTCCGCTTTTGCTTTTGCTCCCACGGATCTAAATTGTCTCTGATTTGTCCGAGGCCCGAGGTCATGGACATCTCTCTCAATATACCAAAGCACTCTAAAGGCTCGAGACTCGGACAATTTAACGAGTCTAAACGGTGTTCAGAGATTACTGAGAGCTACTTTACAATACTAGGGAACAGCACGGGAGACCCGCGGGGATTTTTTTTTTGAACCCGTCCCCGCCCCGCCTAATTCCCGTCCCCGCCACCACGGGAGCGGGAAACTGTACGGGGTACGGCTAAAGAGGTCATTTCCTGCGGGGTACTGGATCCCCTATCTGTATTTTGCTTCTGTGTACCAAAATTGAGAGAGAAAACGGTCAGTCTATTATTTTTTAACGGAAACGAACCATTACTGACCAATTCAAACAATTCTCAGCGCATTTTGAAGTCCAAACTCAATACATTAACCTACAATTCCTCATCCCGTACCCCGCGTGACGGGAGACGGGTTTGGTACGGGTTTGCTCAACGTCTCCCGTACCCGTTCCCGTCCTCCCACGATTCCCGCCAACCCCGTGCTATTCCTTATCGATAAGTTACCCGCATCATGATTAATATTCACTTGCACCAATTTACCTCAAGACACGTTGTCTGCCTCGCACTGTAGAACGGGATATGATGACTGTGCAATGCCACCTCGCCGGGTCCTTTAGGGGCCATTTGGCGTGTATTTATCTATCTATTTTAGCCCTGCTCCCTGTGGGACTCGGGAGCGGTTGAATTCCAGGCTACTATTCAGTGCTCTCCGCAAGGTCTTTATATTACGAAGACTGAGGGCAGTCCTTCAAAGTGAGTTTCAAGCTCCAACAACAATCACCATCATGATTCTAGCTGCTGAGCGTGCAGTCTTCAAGAACAAATCAAGTTGATCAAATCTGATTATTATAAAGTGAACCCTTTCCTCCATTCTCCCTCAGAAAACTTGGTTATCACCTCCTTCTCAATTCCCGTGTTCTTCAACTGAAGGCATCGCTCATTGGACAGCGATCCAATACGCATCAGAACTTACGATCTTAGTGAGAGAACTGACTTGGCAGTAACCTTCTAGATTTAATCTGTCAGCTATTACAATGGCCGACGCGGTAACAATTGTCATCGATGGACTTGGGGTTTTTGTGGAAACCGCTGTGTTACGACTCCCCAGGCCGTGCCAGGGCACACACAAGTCAGTGACCCTGGTCTTTTTGAACAGCAAAGAAGTGGTTTTGGGACGTTCAATTCTATGTCCCTTGTTACCCATGGCGTTGTTATGGCGTACCTGGACATTTCGCCAGGTGGATATAGTACTTTTCCGGTGCGATGCTACTAACTCATACCCAGGCATAAGCGCCATCCCTATCATTGTACTATATGGCAGTACTCCTCCGAGTACCTCCAATCAAACCTTTGCCCTCGGAGATGACCTGCTACACTATCGTCAACTCTCATACAAAGGAGCATTGTTCACTTCACCACGGGGCCTCAACCCCAACTTACTTTTGCTGAAGATGTCGAATTTGACTACATGCTTCTCAGTACCACAAAGGACACAGACCTAGGAGGTCCAAGCTGGGAATCTTGATCAGACAAATTTGGAGGCAGAAATGAGAGAGATGCGGGCAAGAGTTGATATGCTTACGAGGGAGATGGGGAGGATTTTGGTACCACCTTCTTATGTTGACGAGAATGGCGAAGTCAGTAGCTAGAGGAATTTTGAAAGTAGAGAGACTCGAGTCTTTCAGTGAGTTTTTTTTTTACCTACGGCTTGTCCTGATTACGATGTCTTCCAGGTACTCGGAAAATGAAGGGGAAGAGTTTCTTTTGAAATTTTTTTTTGGAAGGTGTACCAGTGTCAATTGCAGTGGGTACTCGCAATACTTGTGGACCTCTAGTATTCTCTAGTTTCTATGCTGTTCAAATTGCACTTTTATTATTTACCCGCACTCTCGATATCTTTCCCCGCACTCACGGACTTTTCCCGCACACAGTGACCTACTTTCCCCGCACACTCTCGAAAACTCTCCCACACTCAATGTTCACGAATTCAATTCCTGGGCCACTTACACCCAGCGAAAACTGACTATGCGTAAATAGAACAAAATGTCCACATGAATATGAGCTCTTGCAGATATCCATTCAGTCAAATTAGAAATTTGCAGAAAATACGATTCCTGCACGAAAGAATAGTGAAAAAGCAAATGTATATTTCTGCATCTATCTGTCATAATATACACAAAGTCTGTAGCTATTCTATAAGAATCCCATACAGCCCTGTCCAAATCGAAGTCCCTTCGTAGTAACCCATAAGAAGATCTAAGACAGAAGTTCAGGATGTATCGTCAGCAGAGATGCCAAGCATGCGCGATGTACAATCACATACCATGTACGTGTATTTTGAGACCTGAGGCTATTTATTGTGAATTGCACGCGAACGGCACACGCATAGAATAACTCACCTAGTTGAGAGGAGTGAGAGTATAACGGGACTGTAGAGGAAGAGATGTCAGCTAGGCGTATTCCAAGGGATTGAACAATGCACCGTTTGGCTCTTGAGCGACGTGATGGAAACTATTACTCGCCATATTCTTGACCACCTTACACTAATACACTGCCCAAAGCACATACACCCCATTCCTGCTACACAGACGCGTTAACGTTAGCTTCTGAACTGGACTATTGCGAAGAGGTTGGGATAAAGAGGGCGATAAAAAGGGTATTTCTGTCACGGCACATCGGGGGACAAGCTTGAGCACGTCTGGTACGCGCTGGGCTGGTGGTGGTAGTAAAGACAGCACGACGTGGCAAAGAGTGCCGAAGGTACCGGCATGAGTCACATGAAACTTTGAGTCATGTTACTTACACGTGACCCTGACGCGTCGCGTTAAAAGGTCTTGCATCCAATTTGCGTCGTCCTCGCTCTGTGTTATGCTAGGTATTCCACTCATAAAAGTAAGAATAAAAACATCCAAGTCAGTAATGAGCAAAATGTCTTAAGTTTTATGGAAAAAAAAAGACAACTTAGACATTAAAAGTGGGAAACCTGAATGAGTGCGGGGATCTCAACAATGAGCGCGGGGATTTTAACAATGAGTACGAGTATTTCAGCAATGAGTGCGGGAAATGTCGAGTGTGTGCGGGTAGAAATAATAAAAGTGCAAAATGAACTGCATAAGTTTCACATTTTGATTTGGTTCCTTCGACACTTGCCCGCATTAATATTGCGCAGCGCAGTCGAGGCTAAACGGCGAAAGATCAGAAACGTTGTATACAATAATGCTATTTCATTTCTTTACGAGGTTACTACTACCCTCCTCTGAAGGGCTCGAGACTCAGACTTCCGTGCATCCACACCACTACCAATCTTCCCGCTTCAAGTTCTGAACCCAACACAAAATTCACATCTCACATCACGGTCCAATTCTCTCCGTCGAAGACTAATACTACATATCTACATACATAGTTCGATGATTTTTGGTTCTTCAAGCGCAGACCTATACATGAATTGCCGATAACAGCGAGTAAGTCTCTGGACTTTTTATAACAGAAAAATTACAGCACAAAGTACTCACCCCAGGAGCTCCTGAGCAAGAAAGTCCATCACAGCACGTATTTCCAAGGAAGGTAGCGCATTGTTGACCAGCAGTCTGACAGACTCCGGGTGTGGGCATGCAGTTCTAAAATTTCGATTAATGAAGGGTAGGCACTTTAGTTGTCCCAAATAAGAACAAGACACTCACCCCAAGAGGACTTCCATTCGTACACGTCAACCCAGCACAACATTGACTAGAACCTGGTGAACAGGCAGCGAAGAGGCCAGTACATTGACGTTCTTGGAGTGTAGCAGCCATAGAGACTGAGGCTGTGGCGGTGAGGATGACGGTGAAGAGAGTGGTTTTGAGTTGCATTATGATCGTTGATTTGGTGTTGATCTGGTGAGGGATCCTGACTTGTGAAGAGGGTAAGGAGGTAATGATGCCAATGCAGAACACTTGCAGGCCTTTTTATAGGTTTCAGAACGTATTTCCAGAGGCTAGAGCGTATTTGTTTCATATGGCAAGCTGAGTACACGATGCACATGTATGCTGCTCGCAGCCCGTCGGATGCAGAACGTCCTACGTCCCTCTGCGTGTACTTGAAAATCTGTATAGATTGAATACTTTTTTCATAGAATTTTCATAGAATTTTTGGACAGTTGTTCGACAGCGGGTTCCTGCACCCTGAATTTCCTGACCGGATCTGCTAACTGTCAACCAACAGTGAGTGACATTGTATATGTACCTACTTAATAGCTGTATACATGCTTGGTATACCTATACTGTCAGCGAAAGAGTCAGACTGTCGGACTGAGGGGTAGCGTAGGAAAGGTGTAGGGAAAAGGGTTTTTTGTGGCATTTGCTGATCGTGAAGTTGAAATGAATTATGACCAATGGCCCAACAATGGCCCGGGTGGCACTTATACTGGCGATTGACTGCCGCTCAAGCGCTCAATTTCTCAGGTGTCGTTCTGGCCTCGTAAGGGGTAGTTCTTGCTGAAGATGACCCCTTCTTAGGTTCATTGCTCCCCCTATCCCGCTTACCAAACCCTCACGAGGTGTAAGTCGTAATGGACAATGGACATGCCATTGATGTTTCACAAAATTCCGAACCGGAGAGCGAGGTGTGTTCCACGAACGTCAAAAGTATACATACTAGCATAAGGACCGTTGGCCAGTTTCTTCCTGTCGGACTGAGGGGTGGCGTACCAGGAAAGGCCGAGGAAATGGGTCTTTTGTGGCATTTGCTGATCGTGAAGTTGAAATGGCCACCTTATGGTGGCGGTATAGATTGCCCCTCAAGTTCAGCTTTTCCGAAATGTTATTCTGGCCCCATACTCGTACTCGTAGATAGTATTTTTTTATTTTTTTTATTGCTGAGGACTCATCTGATCCCTTTTTGCTTTTGGTTTTCCTCCTGATAAGCTGCCCCCAAAAAGCATACCATGACTCTAGGCCGCGATGGACATGCCATTAATGTTCTACAAAATTCCGAACCGGAGAGCGACGTGTGTTCTTTGACACGAACGCCAAAAGTATATATGCTAGCATAAGGCCTGACCGTCGGTCAGTTTCTTCCTCTTTTTACCCTTCCCCTTCCCTCGTTGATTAGTAGACCAAAACGCATCCACGATCTATCTTTTCCTTTCACTCCTTAGGAGCTGACAGTGAGATTTTCAGGCTGATCCAGATCCATATCCGCATGAAGCCCTCTGGGGAGGTATAGACAGGTCATTACATCTACTTTGATTAATCAAGTCGCATGCGCAGGTACAAACGCCTCTCTAATCAACATCTCATGTTCCCTCGACCGCGGTGTAATCGAGCATTTGAAAGGTGCGGGGTGACTGTAAGAATTTGTCAAAATATGCACGCATGATCAGAAAAGCCCCATGAACATAATGAACCAAGCAAGCAAACACACGTACTTTTGAATCGACGACGGGATATACTCCCCCGTGGGTTCAACTACATTTCCCTGTTCATCTACGGCTTTTTCCAGTTTGAAGACAGCGAGGACGGAGGCGATACATATCCAAAGCGAAGACAAAGCTACGTGTTGACCTGGGCAGACTCTTTTGGACAGAAGCAAAGAGGAGGGAGGGAGATCACGTCAATTGAAGCCTACTCTTGACAGTACGTTCAACCTAGTACTACCTACCTCCTTCCAAAACCAAAATCAGCATCAGGATCTGGGATCGCCGGATTCAGCTTTAAGTTTGTGTTTGTTCCATCCTTCAATAATAGTAAGAACCTCTCTGGGTTGAATTTATTGGGGTCTGGTCCGTAGACTGTTTCGTTATGAAGCATTGCCCTGAGGCCCCGAGTAGTACGAGTGATAAGTATATCAGCGAAATTCGTTGTTGAAAAAGGAAAGAAACTTGAAAACGTGATCTTGATTTTGTGCTCACCAGACATTCGGAACGATAATCGTGTTCTTTGGGATACGATATCCTTTGTAGATGTCTTCTCCTTGGAGTAAATGAGCTATACCTGGTTCAATCAAATAAGACTCCTACGAAAAACGCATGGTATGCCACTGTCACGGCGAAGACTTACCAAGGGGACCAACAGGCTGCCATCTTGAAGTCGAGTATACAGGCAGGATCAAAACGAGCAGAAGGATCCGGAAATGCAGATCAAAATGATGAGCATATAACAAGCTGATACAAACACGAAACACTACGTACCTCTGAACCTCTTTGACGATAGCACTCACATACGGCAAGGAATCCCGATCTTTAAAGTCTGGTAACGATACACTTCCTAGAACTCTATCCAATTCCTCCTGCGCTTTAGCCTGATACTGTGGGTTACAAACCATAGCAAGTACGAAGGAAGAGAATGCAGCGAGGGTTGTTGCTGTACCACCTGGATGATTCGTAAAACAGAATTCAATATAAGTAATTAAACCCTGAGTTCTTAAAGATATGATGAAGGAACGTGCCTGTGAACATGCTCACTGCTGTAAGCCTAGCAACTTCTCTCATATACTTCACTTTCTCAGCTTCAGATTTATCGTGGGGGAGACTGTGGTAAGCTCGTAGTAGGAAGGACTGATGTGCAGTGTCTTGAGCCTGGCATTGTAAGTAGTTGATTCACGCATACGCAAGTCAGCCAATACTTCTCTGGAGGGGTAAAAGAATAGTAAAGGAGAGGTGAACCTAAATGGAGAGGGAGGGATGGAGAAGGAAGGGGGGTCAGGGGGGGGGGGGGAAAGCGAAGCGAAGAGAGGGGAAAAAGGGGGAGAGCACAGGAGGGAAAGAAGGGACAACGCTCGAAGGAGTGCCCTAGTTCATAAACTTACGATTTGCTTCATAACAACATTAAAAGGCCCATCAGTCATTCGATCCTTATACATCCTCCATTCCCTTGCTTTCTTCTTAAACGACGCTCCAGGGAACCAAGATGGTACGTGTCTTAGCCAAGGAAATTGATCCTTTTCATCCAATCAGCCAACCACGCCGCACGGTCAACGGTCATTAATACAATAGCATAAGCAAAATACTCAGAGCCCGGGATCGTTGGACAGAATCCAAGGCGAACTCGGAGATAGTACTCAATACTCACCACAAGAAACGCCCCGGGTCTAGCCGCCTCTGTAACCGATTTCAGAGCCACTTCCGCGGCCTCGATGAATGGATCTGATGAAGGCTGAGCAGTTATTCCGTATGTGATAGATAGGATCAAGGTTCCTGCCATGCTACGAGTCGTACGAGTAATACGAGCGAGTGAATGGAAAGAAAAAGGGAGTTGGACGACGAGTAGTCACCGGTCAGGAACGTGCAAAGTAATCAGAATCGGACTTACTATCGAAATTTATAACGCCAATCCTCTGGCGTCTCCAGAATGCTATTGATGAGAAGACGACTGGCTTTGAGAGCGTTTGGCTCGTGATAAGCGGCATCGGATGGATTTAGTTCTTTCAGGTTCGTCAAAAGAGTTGATCATAAGTTATTAGTATTCAGGATTGGGCTGGGGATGAGGGGGAAGAAGGGGGGGGAGAATTTACTAAGACGCTGTGGAGTACTCACCTTGATGAAACAACTTCCTACACTCCCTCCATAGATTGCTATACGGCATGAAGATGAAATCTTCTTTCCAGCTGGTCACAATAAGGATTTGATTTGGGTTTTCTTCTTCATTGAGAAACCTTGAGACTCACCCCATCCTAGAGTTCAAGAAGTTTATTTCTCGTCGTTTAGAATAAAGAGGATTTTGCAGGAGGGACTCAGACGTACAGCTCATGAGTCATAGTCATCAGAGGTCTGTGAAGCAAAGTTTAAGGGTCGTGCAGTCAACACTGAGCACGATATCAAGCTCAATATGGAAAAGCTTCTCCCTCACCTACTGGAATACAACGCCGACCTTCGATCCATCAATTCAAAAGCAGCTTCTGAAGTGTTCACAACCAAGACAGATGAACCCGCTATATCCAGGTGGATGATGTCGCTGTCTGAAATTTAAATCAATCAGTAAAGTGTGCATGTGAAGGGCGATGAGGAAGCAGATAACGTACGGTATTCCTTCCCCCAACGCATATACGTGAACCATTCGAACCCTCTGGGTAGATTCTAAGTTCCGAAGACAAGTCAGTTACGCTCAGATATCGATGTTTGCGAAAACGAAAGGAGGACAATCATACTAGTACTTACCAAAAGATTCCCAACAATAGGGAGCTTGGGAGGACCAGGAGGAAGGGGTAGCTTCAACTTGCGTTGACGTGCATAGTTCTCCGTCAATAGAAGTAAAGCTAGAGTGCAAGCGAGGCCAAGAGTGGTGAAAATTAGGTTATCGTTGACCATGGCTGTAACGGCACCGGTGAGGAAAGAGGGGTGGGACGAGCACTGAGCGAGAAATACTCATCTGTTTATACCGCGTTCCTGAAGGAACCCCCGGGCCTTGGGCCATTCGAGATAGCAGCCAAGTAGCAGCTGACCCAACTTACAGGTTCTTCGCATCAGAAAGGCCAGCTTAACTCTGTAGAAAAGAACAATAAGGAACTCGGAATTCTAACATCAATCTAACATACAGAAGTTTCCCAAGACCCTCTCAAATACAGCTGGAGGCTTGACCGATCGGATGATTAACTTGCATCACAAAGTTAACATCCAGGTACGAGTAGATACAATAATAGATTACTATACCACTTGTACATGTAGCTATAGGACGCTGTAGATAGGGCCAATACTAGATCTCTAGATATAGGTATGCAGTATCCTGCACAGTTACAGCTTCGTGATATTAGCAGCAGCGGGATTCTGTCCAGCAGCTTTAGCACGCTTGCGAAACATCTGGGTCGACTTGTTTCCACGAATACCTCCACCCCATTGACGCCTGTGTTCATCGTACTTGTCGGTGCTGTGAAGGAGAGAGCACTCAGTCAGTGTACCATACACAACGAAACGTGACGAAGTAAGTACTCACAAATTAGCTTTAGCAGCACTGACGAGTGTAGCCAATTCCCTCTGGTCCTCGGACTTGACCTCTTCCAAGGCGACGACAGCCGCAGTCTTTTTGTGGACAACAGCACCGAGACGAGCCTTCCCCTTGATGATGACGTAGGGTACACCCATCTTGCGACAGAGAGCAGGAAGGTAGACGACCAGTTCGATAGGGTGAACATCGTGGGCGATGACGATGAGTGAAGCTTTCTTTGCTTCAATGAGAGCGACGATGTGGTTGAGACCGTACTTGACGAAGAGGGGCTTCTTAGTATCCTAAAGCAGCAGTCAGTCAACTTCCCAAGTACGGCAAGTAGAAAAGGCACGCACCGTGTTACCATTACCCTCTGTAGCTGCAGCTGCAGTAGCGGTCAAACGTTCCTTCTTCTCCGTCTTCGTCTCGGGACGATACTTGTTAAGAAGCTTGAAAAGCTGCGTAGCAGTGTTTTTGTCGAGCGTATGTGAAAACTGGGCGATTGAAGGAGGAACCTTGAGACGTTGGTTGAGAATGACCTTTTGGCGTTGGAGGCGGACGTATTCGGGCCATTTGACGAAACGAGTAAGGTCAGTTTGAGGCTGGATATCGCCACCTGTAATCCAAACCAATTCAGATATCAAGTAAGACAATCAGTCTTTCGTGGACGCACCTATGCCAAAGTTTCTGGGATTGGCCTCAAAAAGAGGATTCTTCTTCGTCTTGCTAGCCTTGGAGGCAAACGGAGCCGCAGCGGGCTTTTTGGCAGATCCAGATTTGGCGGCTTTAGGCTGGTCATTGAGACGAGGTCAGCGTCTGTCATCACAAAAAATGACATATGCGCCCCGGAGCTCTAACGCTGCTAGGAAGCAGCCCAGCATACATGACACTTCGTCGCTTCATCGCCATCCGTATATTAGGAGAGCTCAGCAGCAGAAGGAGAATGGTACGTATATCAATCTTTGGCAGATTGTTCGACCTATGAAACGGTTCAGTACTCAAAACGTCATCCAAGTCAAACACGCACCATCCATCTCATTTAGCGGTCTTTGCAGACGCTGAAAGAGAGATAAAAGAGCTCCGGGGTGTCCTAGAGGCCATACACACCATTTCGAATCTTGAGGGGTCTTGAGGAGATGAAGAGCTTGAGGTTTTCGTTCAACTCGTGTTTGGTTGACTAGTTCTATAGAGTGGTTTTAAACCCCGCTATTCCAGACTCTTAGACGCACACTTATAGACACTCATGTACCACGAAGCATAGCCTACGGGTCCACGGACCGGTCTTTGAGCAGAAAATTTCGCCTGTACTTCAACTGCATTTTCAGTACTACTCTGATCAGCGCATCAGACAGAGACCGGTCGCAGAGAAGGAATGTCCCAGGACGTAAAGGGACAGGCTTGAGCATTCCTCGTCTATGTACGTCTCTTTCAAGACGACAGGGTAAGCAAACTTTGGAGATCCTTCGTCCAACGAGAGTATGAGAGTCTTGGGCTTGGAGAAAACCGCGAAGAAGGAATGGAGTCGCCAGCTCACATAAAGATTGAAGCGATGGGTAGAAGAATAAAACGCGTCAGACAGGCAGCAGCAAGGCAGCAGCTGGTACGTAGGAGTCGTTAGCACAGGCAAAGAAGCTTAGCGGAGCCAGACTAGTTTGAGTACTCGAGTTTAGACTCTTCAAACTCCGCTTTTCCTGACTCTGCCACTCTCTGAGCAATTACATCGACCTTTAGGTATGCGAGTACTACTTATAATGCAGGAGAAAGCAAAGCCAGAAAGAAAGAAAGAAGAAAACCGATACAACTCGATCACCGTCCTTAGAACTGAGTAAAATTCCCATATCCAAGGAACTGTCAACACTAGCCATGAATGCATCTCAGTCTTCCTGACAAATTTCGTTTCTAATTAATGGAATAATGGTGGACAGTCTTAGAATGTACATCTATCACTGTCAAGACGAAATGATCTCACCTTACCTCGTTGAATCTCAGAAGAGGATTGTATGGTATCGACAAGCCGAAAGATGGGTTCGACTGCATTAGATCTACAGCAAAGTCAGTCAGAACAAAGTAGCACTAATCATTGAGTAAAGAAACAAGAAACCTACTTGTTCTGTTATACGCAACAGACTGCAATCCGTGTACCGTCACCGGGTCAAGGACGTCAAGAAAGTTACCATGAGCGTGGACATGACTCGGGCCCTGATGGGCCCTGCCAATTTCGTCAGGGAAAGTACCAATATCATCCATTGCCTTTGTCCAATCCGAGGCAGATAGAGATAATTGGGGATTTAGATTTTGTCCAGCAGCGTTAACGTCAAAGAATGCCTCCAGTTCCGTCTCTCACCTTCGTTTCAAAGTTTCCTGCGGTTCTACCTCCGCTAGATACGATTGCTTGAATAAGGTCCCTAATGGCGTAACAGGGTAAAAAATCTCAGACAGAGAGTGAGTGAAATGAATGGATAGATACCTGAAACGTCCTGCGCCTTTGATTCTGAAAAATTTCCGCTTGGAGCTCGGAGACAATAAGAATCTACGCAAATAAAGTTACACACCTTTTCTCCCATTCCCGTAGGATTTCAACACACTTGTAGATATTCAACATCTCGTTTGGCCGGTCAAGCTGCAATTGCAGCTCCTTGGTCCTGATCAGACATATCAAAAGGTTTGATGGTGGCTCGCAGGCTGTGCAGCCGTACAGTTTCCTGATGCCGGTCTCCGACATTTGACGTCACCTCAAAATTTGATGCACTTTAACTCTGCAATTCGGAAAATCTTCTGTATGACGGATATACGCTGCGTATATTCAGAGGCGGGGCTCGGTTGGTATGACAGTGTATGTCGGTGATGCCAATACACCGGATATACCAATTACAGATTGTCGATGTCGTCATCTTCAGTAGATGGAGAAGGTCCCGTTCGAGGCGGAAGATCGCCCTCAACCATGCTCCTTTAGTACTTATCGAGTAATCAAAGAGGCATGGGCCATTTAAAGCTGCGACACGACGCCCTTGAGCTTGAGCGGGCATACAATTGCATTACTTCAACATTAGCTTTAGTACGTAACCTCTCGTCGTACAACTTGCTTCAAGCCTCCATGTCCGACGAGGAAGACAACTCAAGGTCTGGCTCGCACAAGAAACGAAGGCTACAAAATGCGTGCGACGAGTGTAGGAAGAAGAAAGGTAAGTGACTTGCCAACTTCTAGAAAACTGTGGCACACTAACCGTCAAAAACCTCGCTGTTCTTCTACGTAGTCAAGTGTCGGTTCATCCAATAAGTAACTCAATCCAATCCAAGACTCAAGTAGTATCAAAGGTGATGGTGCGAAAATGCCCGGAAATCGCTGTACACGCTGCGTTTCTCTGGAAATAGACTGTACTCACGTATTGGCAACTATAAAGAAGGTGAGTCAGTAAAGCCCTGACAATAGCGAATCTCGTGTTTATGGAATACAGAAACGAGGTCCTCCGATTGGGTATGTATTCAGAAAGAAAATTTTTTCTCCTACTTACGCAGTAATAATTAGTAAACCTCGCGGGTCAAAGTCGATTCGCTTCACAATATCGCAGATACTGTCGACCACGAAACCATTTGAAGCACCTGATACTCCTGAGGCAGTATTAGAGCTTTTCAAAGACCTGGCCACCTATGTTAGGAAGCTGGAAGAAGAGCTGGACGAGCTTCAACAGACATTAATGGCTAAAACTGCAGAAGCCTCATCGGAAGGACAGGATCGTTCCTCAGAGCCCACCCCCGCGTTCCCTTTCTGGAGTCAACAAAATGTGTTATCAGGCGAAACACCGGAACAGGACGCACGTTCTGTAGAAGGACTGTCTGAACAGCTCAAACGTCTCGTCCTGGACCAATCCTTAAAGCGTCATTTTGGCACCTCTAGTTCACTGACCCTAGTCAGAGACGCGATGAATGACGTACATCCCCAAGACGTTCAACGCCCATCCTCCGATGCAGCTCGCTACTTGAAGGCAAGACGCCCACAGTTTTGGGCCATCTATCCAGTAAGTGTTTCTATTGACGTCGACTAATCAGTGTTTCCGGAGATGGTTACTCACATCAATCACGCCCATCAGTGGCAAATTCCTCCTCAAGAAGACCTCAAACCTCTCGTTTTTCCAGAGACCAACTTGATGACGAAACTCATCGACCTCTACTTCGTCAATTTCAACCAATACTTTCCCATGCTCCACCGTCCTACTTTTGACCGCTCTATCGCTGAAGGCATGCACCTCTGTAATCATAAATTTGGCTGCGTCCTTCTCGGAGTATGTGCCTTGGGATCCAGATACTGCGACGACCCTGCGATATTAGAGCCAGAGGCGCCGGAATTTAGTGCAGGCTGGAAGTACTTTAGACAGATTAGACCAATCCAAACCACATACTTGGGCGCGCCTTCTCTTTATCAGCTGCAGACCATATGCGTGAGTATCTTATGCGCTAACTCCCGACTCGTCAAATCATCGCCGCTAATTCCTGTTATGTTTCGCAGATCTCCATCGCGTTCCTCCAAGTAACTACCATTCCAGACTCGGTGTGGGTCCAAATTGCTGTTGGGATCCGTTTAGCACAACAAGTCGGTGCTCACAGACGCAGGCCGGGTCAGAAACCAACTATCGAAGGAGAGTTATGGAAGAGGGTGTTCTGGATACTCTACGCTTGGGATATATACGGTAGCGCTTTCATGGGTCGGCCTAGAGCTACGTCTTCTGATGAGTACGTATCTCCTATCAAGTTCTCTAACAGCCGACCACTATCTGACAGTTATGACTTTCTAATCCTCACCCTCTAGCTTTGATATCGACCTACCTGTCCAATGCGACGACGAATACTGGAAACACCCTGATCCTGAGCTGGCTTTTAAACAAGCTCCAGGACGTCCGTCTAATTTGGTCTACTTCGTTACATTCTTGAGGCTCCTCGATATTCTAAACATGGCTCAAAAGACTATCGTAAGTCCCTTGCGACAAATGATACTAATGCGATCTGCTATTAATCTGATTTAACCTGACTCCAACAGTACTTAACCAGACACTCCGACACATGGACTATGAAGGGTAGATCAGATTTGGAATGGAGCCAACAAACGGTATCCAAGCTGGACTCGATGTTGAACGACTGGATAGATACTATACCTGAGCACTGTGAGGGCTTTTCTTTCTCCAATCCGTCATAATTCAGTTTATAACTCAATCCCGGCTACTTATTAGTGAAATGGGATCCAAACAGAGAAAACATCGACTTCTTCCACCAATCAGTATCTCTCTACGTCAGCTACTACTGGATCCAAATCCTCATCCACAAACCCTTCATCCCTCGTCTCGGTGCCGCTTCAGAAGTCATCTTTCCTTCAATGGCTATTTGTGCCAACGCAGCAAGATCAGCTTGTCATGTTATGGAGGTACAACAGCGTCGTGGATTTCTACCGCTTCCCAATGTTATTGTAAGTGTATTCCATAGAAT
The DNA here is from genome assembly GCA_013368315.1 of Tetrapyrgos nigripes. Lineage (NCBI taxonomy): Eukaryota > Fungi > Basidiomycota > Agaricomycetes > Agaricales > Campanellaceae > Tetrapyrgos > Tetrapyrgos nigripes. Next base: position 662,590 of record JAACJM010000023.1, read on the forward strand.
TGACCTCCAGGCGATCTGGTTAATGGATGAGTTTTGGTTGAATATCAGATAACGCTATACAACGCTGCGATTGTTCTTCTCCTAAATGCATGGAGGGGAAAACATCTCCAGACCACGCCGGATACGAATAAGGAACTAATAGACGTGTATAAATGCATTGGAATGCTTCGTTCGTATGAGGGACGGTATGTCTTATTCATTCATGCGTCGGCAAAACAAGAAGCTGACATTTGATCTCAGCTGGCAGAGCGCAGGGACCTACTGGTACGTTACGTCTTCCAATGCAACTTGTCCTGCCAAGGTTATGAACAAAATCTCACAACTTCTCTTCCTATTTCCCAGTGATATCATCCGCGAAATCCTCGCCACCAGCAACCTCTACAGTCCAGAACCCTTTGGTCCCAGATATCTCAAGCGCTACCGGGACTCCAAGAACGATTCTTTCACTGGTGGACAACAATCGCCAAATTCCAATTCGTCTTCATCGTCACCATCACCCTTAGGCTCTGGAGAACCTCGAAAGATAGCGGGTACTCATCGAGTATCCGCTTCTGGCAATGGCACTGGTAACATTCGACCCTCTGCATCCCCATCTGCATTCTCCACAACCACTTTGATGACTCTCCCTCACCAAGATACTAGCCACGGTACTACCACTCTTAACATCGACCCCATCTTCAACCTTCCTTTACGCTCTAACGAATTGGGTAGTCTACCCTCCACGTATCGTTTGACCCCCTTGGTGATGCTCAGGCTTTTGCCGATTCGAGTGGTACCTGGATGACTGAGTTGTTTCAAACTGGCAGTGAGCAGTCGCAGGTATCGGTTGCTGGCACCGGCGCCGGTGGCGATGGTAGTAGTAGCAGTGTCAATAACCTTTTATCTGGGCTTGGCTTCGGCCACTGGCAGCCTGACCACAACTACTCGAACCTGAACAATCAGGATCCCAGTGGCACTAGCAATAATATGGTGCAAAACCAGGGCCCGGGCGGGCTGCCCAGCGCAACAAATAATCCGAGTCTTGGTAGCATGGCACCTGGTTATTCGCAAACTGTCATGGCTTCGTTGTTCTCAGCCATGGGATCTGGTGAGCTCAGTCAACTCTCAATTGATATAAACAATTAGAACTGAATCTTTTCAACCAATGTTTGCGCAGGACCATCGACTCAGAACTTGAACTTACCTTCTCAGCAAATGGGCCAAACAATATTCGCAGATTCAGGCTCCTCCGCTACTCACAGCGACCCTAAGACTATGAGCAGGTACGGGAAATGCATCATATATTTCGATCTTGACTGTTGTTCTGAAAAATTTCCGTTACATAGCAGTGACTGGGATGCGTACATTGCTAACGTAGATGACCTGTTGCGCTCGTTTATGTCTCAGTGATACCACATCTATGAGAATAAATAACACTTCTCTCCCCACCCCCAAAGTACACGAGTTGAAGACAATTTGGGAGTCAGTTGATGTATGACTGGTTGGCGGTCCTTACCCAGAGGAAATGCATTTATGCACGAAACACTCAACATGCTTCAGTGTGGGACTCAGAACTAACCAATACCCACTAAAACCCCTGACTTCTGAGTCCAATCATTCGGAAGATTCTTCTCTTCGCAGAGTAATCCAGACCTGTGCGGCCTCGTATTTGCCACGGCCCACACCCCCTTCATATATGAACTCATAATTGTCTTGAAGCTGGCATATTTGATGCAAGCAAAGTGTAAAAATCTAATTGTTATTCGCGGCCCAAAAACGGCCGTCTTCTGACACCCCCCCTCTCTAGCCGCTTCCAGCAAATTATGGGTGGGTCTCCAAGACATGTTCTAGACGTAATTCTAGCTGTAGAATCGTACTGTGGCTGTGCATACCACCCCTGACCTGCTACAAGCCAAACATCCACCCTCAGACGGTGAGTTGGCCTGTAACGGGCCAGGGGTAATTTGCACGGCCATGAGACCTACAAATTCGGATTCTACGGCTAGAATTACGTCTATAACATGTCTTGGAGACCCACCCATAATTTGCTGGAAGTGGCTGGAGGTAGGGGGGAATGTGTGAAGACGGCGGTTTGGTCAGGGGTGGCCTGCACAGCCACTGGACCTAGAAATTCGGATTCTACGGCCAAAATTACGTCTAGACATGTCTTGAAGTCCCACCCATACTTTGCTGGAAGCGGCTAGAGAGGGGGGGTGTCAGAAGACGGCCGTCACGGTTTGGGCCGCGAATAACCGGGTAGGTCTTCTCTGTAGCCTCCTTCGTTGCAAGGCTAGCCAGTTATTTATATCTCCATGCTTTTCTCTCACCTGTTGAGCTGGCTCTTTGTAAGTATGTAGTACAAGTACTCTCAAGTACATTGAACGCCAAACCAATGCCATTGACTAAGGACTTTATTATTCAAAAAAAGGTTCGGCCCTTGCTGCTAGCGGCCACACCCCACCGTCATTATAATCATCCCGATTTTACAGAGGTGTACGACCTGCAGTCGTATCAGCGGGCGCCGGGACGGTTTCAACAAAATGAATCCCCGCGCTGTTTACAATGTTTACAAAATGATATTCATCTCCACCTAAAATAGACTAACCTCGATGAACCCTACATATACACACACGAAGTGTAGCTACTGTGTATATCGTCAGTCTGGCTACGCGAGACTAGATGAACCCTGCCGTCCATACAGCCTTTATGTAGCCCTTTGCAGATTGTTTTACACGTCACTCTGGTAAACCTATAGGTTATTTGATGATATTTGCTCCCATACAAATCGACGTCAGTTACATAATTTCAGGAAGGGCTGTATGGAACGTGAACATTGAAAAGCGACAATATATGACCCTGATGTGTCTGCAAGCTCTTCTTGTCCTCTTCCTTCCCCTTCTCGACTCGAGGGCGTCTGTACTTTGTACATAGCATACTTCGCCTGACGTGCAAAAGTCTACGATCATGATGTTTCGAGTTGCATTCCAAGTCGCTCTAGCGCTCTCTGCTCTCTCTGGTTCTCTTGGAGCTGCATCACCGAGAAAAAGGTCCTTCGCTGAGGCTCCCGGTCACCCGCACAGTGTCACTTACCATCTGTTATAGTGCCACGGTCTGTAATGGACGCGCTGAATTGTGCAGCAGGCCGTATGGAAACACGACCTTCCTGGGATCTCATTATTCTTGGTTTGTCAGCAATGATCCTTTTGCAGGTGGGTGGTGATGATGTTTTTACGTGTTGGCATGATATTAACGTTGATGTAAATGGGAACAGTGGAAAGATCTCAAGAGGTGGATATCCCCAGTCAGCTCAATTTGGGTGTACGTGTTTTGCAGACGCAAGGTCACGAGTTCGTTGTTGTGATTTTAATATCTCTGCTCAAGCTGCTGACGAGGACCACACTTGTTCCAGGAAGGACGGCGAGCTACATTTCTGTCATAGTAGTACGTCTTCCACGATCTGGCGGCCTCTCATCCATGATTGATCCTATTTTCATTTTCGTACCACAGGTTGTGTACGTAGAGTAAATATTTTATTACCATCTCCCATCACTAAACCTTTCGTGCTTGTGTCGCTTCGTAATCTACTAGCTACTGTTCGATGGAGGCCTTGTTGGCACCGACTACCTTTCCCAGGTCAAGACATTCCTAGACGCCAACCCTAACGAGGTCCTCACCCTTCTCTTCATCAACCGCGTCGAGGGACTATCAATCACAGATCTGTGGAAGCCTGCCTTTGACAACTCCGGTGAGTATACATGCAATCCTCATTCACAAATGTACACATAAAGTTGGATGCATGCTTTCATACTTAAAGGTTTGACTCCTTTCATCTACGTCCCTCCTCACCAACCCATGAAACGCTCTGAATGGCCAACTCTCGGAGAACTGATTGATAGCGGAAAACGCGTGATTGTATTCATGGACACCGGTGCAGATGGAAGTGTTGATTTCATTCTGCCAGAGTTGCCAATGGTGCGTATATCCTCGTCGTTCTCCGAGTGTATGCAAAGGTCATATTATAATTGCTCTGACATGCAGCTATGGGAACCTCCAACCGACCCTACCGACCCCAGCTTCCCCTGTTCTGTTAACCGTATCGAAGGTCCGTTATCGACTGAAGACCACCTCAGCATGCTCAACCATAATCTCGACATCAACCTATTTAATGCGATCCTTATTGGTGACAGGGGAAACGCTTCAACGACGAATTGCATAACTTCGTAAGTTATTCTGGTGCTTTAGATATTGAGAAGAGAGATTTTGACCTGATATATGTACATGCTACTCAGAATCCTTGCTAACGCGAACGGTTGCGCACCACTCGCTGGAGGAGTTGCGCCGAACTTTGTGATGCTTGATTGGGTAAATGTAGGGCAGGGTAAGGCGGCAGTGGACAGGTTGAATGGGTATTGAACTTGGATTGCAAATGATTTGGATCGTGAAGAAGCAAGAAGAGTGAAAGCTTGAACTGTTTTGGTATTGAGTAGGTGCACGTATGTAATTTTTTCACGACATTATCTGACATGAATACTCACTATGTGGTCCTGAAGTCACGTTTATGCTGCAATAAATTGGATAAAATTATTCGAACACAAGTCAACGAAAGTCAGGTAGATTTTACACCTTTTCATCTCGTCGGATAGGCGACCGTTTGGGATGGTCCTAGTCCGTTTCTTGGGACGAGCTTGACGGCCAACTCGATTACGACGTTCCCAAAGTATCCAAACCCGTTCTGGGACGCATAGAAGCTCCTACCTCACCACAAAAATTGACAGAGCAAAATATCGAAAAACGGACCAATATATGTCGAAATATTGGCTGCTTTTAAAACAGGGCAATATTTTGTCAAAGCGTTGGAGAAGTATTGATGATATCTTGCCCTGAATTGCGATGTTCCGCAAACTGGGTGATACTTTGCCGTATATTGGGCTGTTTTGCAAACTATGCCAGACGGGCTCAAACTTTGGCGGGGTATTAGGAAGATTTTGGGGAAATTTTGAGCTGTTTTTCAATGTACTGAAAAAGGGTCAATATATTGCTAATACTTCGTAGATACATTCTCAAAGCCATGAGTAGTATATTTCCTCAGCAAAAGTATTTACAAACATCAGTACCTATGCAGCATCTCATTAAAGTCGGTCCAGGAATATAGTCGACCAAAAAAAAACTACTTTTACACTAGTAAGATTCTACTGCTCCATTGCAATAATTTAGGTTCTCGTAACGATGCATCAAGGTTGCAGTGTACAACGCGTCGACGAATGCCAGCTACGAGTCCTTCTGGCAAAGAAAACACGTCAGACCAGGCAAATACACATATAGGGGGACACAATACTCATCTGCATGACCGAGACCCTCTGCATTCTAAACGCAGAGTGTGAAAGGATTGGGAGGAGTTGGTCTTGAGGATTAGGCATAATCTGGGTGTAAGAGGGATGGGGCAGGATGCTATACAATGGAGACACCAATCGGCAGGGTCCTTCACCAAAAATAGGAACAAAAAGAGGAAAGACAGGGCTCAAGGACGATAAGATTGCGAATCTGAAACTGAAGAATTAGGAAAACAAAGGATGAAAATGGGATATAAACAGTACATACCTGGTTGCACCTTTCCCCATCTCTGTCCCTCGTACTTATACTGTTCTGACAACGGCGTAGTTACCACTAACGTTGACGTTGATGTTTGCGCATATGTCAGTGTAGTGACGATGACATTGAAGCACGAGATGCTGGGAGCAAGTACTGTAAAAATGTGCCGTTGACGATATCTTGACCTGGACAACCGAGGACTATGAGACGAGAGCGCGTAATTGACCAGCAAGGGTCCGACTGAAAGTACAGAGTTTGGCTGCGGAAAATGATCAGTAATGGCAGTAGATATGTTCAATTAGTCCCAGCACGCACTGGCACGGACAAGAAGTAGCAATGACGAGAAAGAAGAGGAGGTTAGAGGTGTTGGTGGGTTGAGGAAGGGATGCGTACGCAAAGTGTATTCAAAGCTTCCCCAGTCGACCCCCTCTGCCCCAATCATGTGGCTTGCACGTGGTCTACAGGAGACTATAGGAAGCTAGTGGGCATAACTCCCCAACACCGCCGTAGACTATCGGTTAAGCTTTCAGCCCGGGACTGCTCGACGAGGTTTCGATCCTCTTTTGGTGCATTTTTTTCGGAAATGTTATTGTGTAACAATTTCATTGTTCAAATCCTATTCACGGCTATTTTACACTTCATTGAATGAGCAGCAGCCCGTGTCTATTGACATGGTCGGTTAGGTGCCTCAAAAGACATTTCAGTCAGTGCCATGAGATCCAAACGGCAGGTATAGTACATTCTACATACCCCCAGGCGTTACATTACAGCTAAGAAAGCATTTTGTCATTGCCGGAAATGGTCTGCATCCTCACCTGAGGCCCCGCCTGAGTGAAGCAAATGACGGGCTTCGGTAGGGCTTTGGTAGTCTCATCAAAGTCTCATACTTACCCAATATTAGGGCTTCGGCGCGTTCACAGTCTTTCTGCCATCTTGAAAAATTGTATTTAAATTAATTGTACATATAATCTATTTTAGTGCTTTAGATCACCTTTCTATGAGGTAGAAAGTGAGCAAGATGCGAAAGAGGATTGAGGCGAGGATTTTGAGGCGCGTCAAGAGTCACGTACCATTCACGTGATTGGGGCAGAGGGGGTCGACTGGGGAAGCTGTGTATTCAAACTCCGACTAAAACTAATCAAAACAGGGCGACGCGTCCGTTGACTTCTTTTACTCGTACCACCACCATCTCTGTGCTTCATCTTTCTGGGTCTAGCTCATCGGCGTCGCTCAACCTGCCAAGGACTTAACATATCTCAACTCAGTTACCACCGAGGACCCACACCCTTCGAAGTCAGCTCCAGCCTCAAGCCCCTTTACTTTCCGTGGTCATGCACAACGTCGACCGTTGACTATCCTAGGACGCTTCACGCCACGATTTGGGAAGGTTTGGGTAGTATAATGAGCAAAGGTACGCGTCATCCTCTCATTTGCCCCCTGTTGCTCACCTTATACGCACCGTGGCTATACATCCCCATACCCTTAAACGATAGGCATATATATCTACTTCTACAGTGAGTTTTTGGCTCTTCAAGTCTTTCCTTTCATCCTTCTAACGCGTTGAGGGTAGTGCATGCGCATCCACTTTTTGCCTGGCCATCATTCAGTGAGTTCCTCTCCATTGTATTCCATCTCTGATAATAGTACTCAATATTGGCTAGGTCTTTTCTCCGCATCAACATCAGATTTTGTTCACACTCCATAATCGAATCCCTTCTGTCCTTGTTTTAGCATCTTTTCCATCCCTCGTGTGTAATTCCTTATCATCAATCTTTTTCCTTATCGTTTCACTTCCTACATAGTGTAGAGCTCTGTCCTTGTAGTAGGTGTAGTAATCACAGAATATATGTCTTTCTTATGATCAGCTGTGCCCTGGAATGCAAGGAAAGATTGCCTGCTATCCGATGTGTGCTTTACTTGGTAAAATCTTGCCCACTCCTCATTAGTTTGCCCAGTTTGCAATATTTTGCTTCGTTTTGCAATACTTTGCTCACATTGCAATACTTTGTTCACTTCGCAGTACTTTTTTCAGCTCGCGTTATATTGCAAAGCGGCCTCAGTATATTCCCGATATACGCTCAAATATTGTCCGTCTCCCTATTATATTGTGGCGTTTTCCGGACAGACAAAATACTGAAAATCAGACGAGATCTCAGCGCATATTGGGCCGTCAATTTTTGTGGTGCTCATTGCAAAGCTCAAATTCAACACATGCAACGACTTCGTTTTTACATACATTGGGACCGTATTGTATGGGCTACTGAGGTCCAGAGGGTCCGTGATTTTATTGGCGGCCATGGACTAGACCGTCAATCGAGCATAGACGGATTGGCGATGGACCTGCGGGAATTTTTCAGTGCCTGCAATGCTCAAGTCATATATTCTGCTATACCTGCTAATTTTGAAGTATTCTAGGTGTAGTGTTCGTTCTGTTTGCTATGCAAATAAATATGTAGTTCATCTCAACTCAAGCAGACATTAATCTCGTTGACAACGGACGAGATCATTGACAGCAGAATAAGTAGAACATCTATTCTGCCAAAGTGCGCTTCATACGCGTCTTTCGTCACTACTACCCATCAAAAGGGTGTGGGCCAGCGCTCCGCGTGGCGAGTACGAGGCCACAGGGCCCACCACAACTTACTTTAAGGGTCAATGCAGTAAGGAAGGGGCAGACGCAGAAAGAGGACCGAGGAAACAGACAATACGAGCATTGACTTCATGGTGGTGCCACGAGTCTAGGATGCTGATCGCTGACGAAAGGGAAATATGAACGGGTGAAAATGGAACGAAATAGGAGAGAGAATGGGAATAACCGGGGTACGGAATAGGCATAGCCACAAGCAGAAAGTGAGTATAAAGAACTCAGCCTCATTCTTTGGCCTCGTAATCCAAGTACAACTATTTCTTTGTGACCTGCTGAATCAAAATAATGAGTGTCAAGAGACAAGACTATGTTGGAATTCTATATCATCATATCAACCTATCTATCTTTTGTTACAGCATTTGATTCATACTTACAGCCTTCAAACAGCCTTTGACTCATCTATTTGATAGCTTTATGATACATCTTTGTTACAGCTTTATGCAGCACTCAAGCTATGCATACCTATGTAGTATAAAAGCATGTAGAAAGTAGATACTATAATCATGCAATTGCAGTAAGCTGCAAGTGCAATATACACACTGTCAACTTCATATTATGTGGTCTATGAATTACTTATAGTAATTCCTACAGACTACCATGTATAATCACAACGAACCTTGATTTGAATAGACAGACCACATGAATGAATCCAGAAATATAGATGTGTTTCATTGGTGGATGGCTCGCTGTTTGGCCCAGGTTGTATCCAATGGAAGAGTTGGGTCATTCTTGAGCTCAAGAAAGGGAAATCTGATGGTAAGCCAAAGGTTTGACTTCCATTGGATACTGATAAAATATGAGTCAATGTTGTTGGCAGCAGGATAAAATGTTTAAGCTATTTCCAAATGTGGATTCAGAGGGTTAGGCTTGAAGGACTAGAAAGAGCTTGAGACTGAGGGAATGCTGGGTGGCTGGAACTGGTGGTGCTGTCAAGGTTGCCGATACACTCGAATAACCCCAAGTCACACAGTTTGAGGACAGATACAAAGCGATTGATTGAGAGATAGAGATAGAGAAAGAGAAACGAGTAGGCTGACTATGCTCTACACTGCATAGTACTAGTATTGTAGTAGGGCTGCATGCCCTACCTGTTGTTTCCGACTGTTCTGTTCATTTCAATGTTACTCTATGTTCTTCACTTTTGTTCCTTCTCAACGTCCTAATTCCCCATCATCCGTTTTTGGGTACTTATAGACATGACATCATTCCCTTCCTTTTCTTCCCCATAAGGCTAGTCCTCCACCTGTCACCAACTCTTTTGTCCAACAGTCCGTCTTCCCCCTTTGCACCAACACCTTGAGCAAGTGTTAAGGGTCTGGGGGTCCCCTCCTGTGCGTCGTATCTTCATCTGGTGTTGTACCGACCTACAGATGAAAGATAAGTATAGGTGGCAGAAAGTCTATTTGCTTGCGAGCATGGTCTGTTTAGATAGTACTTACTTCTTTTTGACGTCTCCTCTCTTTCTCCGCAAACGTACTATAATTATCCTCTGTTGCTTCCTACTCACCAATCTCTCCCTCAATTCCACCTCCTATCTCGCAATATCTTTGTCTGGTCATTCAGTTGTTTGTTCCTTAAAAATCTTTCTCTCCTTTTAGTCTTAATTGTTGTTAATCTTCGTTTTGGGCATCGGTGAACTTAGGTACAGTGGCCAAAAAAATTGTCCACATGTTTGGCACTTTTGGAAAGATTGCTGATTTAAGAGCTATTGAGCAGAAATCTCAAAACATGGCTGGTGGTAGCAAGAAAGCTTTTGATTAGAGCTACAATAATCTGTCTGTTTTGTCTTATTTGGCCACATATCTGTGGAGTTATGATTGATTTAAAATTGTATGTCATTTGGACAATTTTTTGAGTTGCCACTTCAAAATCATTATTGCAATAACCTGATGTGTTATACATGATGTCATGGGTGGAGCTGTACATTAATGTGATGTATACACCACAATGATGTCATAGCTGCCAGCTGGAGCATACATAGCAACATACAGATGCTCTACAGCTTCTATGAAAATCATGGGGTCCCTCATATCAGCCCAGAAAGACAATCTCTACTCTCTCCTCCAAACTGCCCCTCCCTCTATCAAAATTTCAGCTCAGACTGAAGTATGAAAGCAGAGTGTTGCTTTTATAGGTAGAGAGACATGTTCTGATAAAGGAAACCATTGGATATAGCACTTTAGAAAGTTAATACCCAGCTGAAAAATGGCCACCTCTGGATCAACTCCCATATTATTAATGCTTTCCAGGATTTTGTTACTTAAGATGGTCATATAGTGTTTGCAATCTATCTTCCCCTTCATCTGGACCATTTTTACTGCTTACTGTTGCCCCATACCCTACCCCATCATGTCATTTTCTCTCTCAAATGTCATCATTTCTGTCACATCTTGCTGTACTATGAATTTATCTCTCTTTTCTCACACATGCTGGGGCATATTTGCCCCGAAATAATTGGTTTTGGTCTTATCTGAGAAAATAACCCACTTCTAGCCTTCTACAGCCCGGTCTTTTTACATCTGTGCAAACTTCAAGTGAGCCTTGCTGCAAGTCACTGTAAGTTTGCACTTGTTCTGTGTTTTGGAGATCGCCACAAGACGTTTTCAGGAATGTTTTGGCTGTTATAGGTTGGGACAGGTTGTCCAAAAAGAGCCTTGATGTTTCAGGCCACTTGAGTAGCAATCTGGCTTTACCAGAATGGATTTTTTTCCAATCTAACCTCTTCACAAGTAGTAGAGAGCCTCCTAGGACACCCTGCTGTATTGTTCTCATTGTCTGTATTTGTCTTTTAAGCCACAAAAGCAACTCTTGGCTTCCATACTCCAGTCTGAGCTGCAATTTTTGCAGATGGAGAGGCAGTTAAGAGGAGAGAGTAGAGATTGTCTTTCTGGGCTGATATGAGGGACCCCATGATTTTCATAGAGGCTGTAGAGCATCTGTATGTTGCTATGTATGCTCCAGCTGTCAGCTATGACATCATTGTAGTGTATACATTTCATTACTGTACAGCTCCACCCATGACATCATGTATAACACATCAGGTTATTGCAATAATGATTTTGAAGTGGCAACTCAAAAAATTGTCCAAATGACATACAATTTTAAATCAATCATAACTCCACAGATATTTGGCCAAATAAGACAAAACAGACAGATTATTGTAGCTCTAATCAAAGGCTTTCTTGCTACCACAAGCCATGTTTTGAGATTTCTGCTCAATAGCTCTTAAATCAGCAATCTTCCCAAAAGTGCCAAACATGTGGACAATTTTTTTGGCCACTGTATATAAGTACTTGTATGTACTGTAATTAACTCACTTTTTCTGCCCCCACAAGTCTGATCCTGAGCCTGAGTCTCATTCCTCTTTGATTTCATCTACCGAGCCTTTCTGCGAGTCTACTGAGCCTTTATCTGAGCCCGTCTTTGATCCCCTGTTTCTGCCCCTATCCTTCTATCTGGTAAACGCATCTGTGTCTTTCACAATAGACACATGCGATTGTCATGAGATTGTTTGCCTTACCCATCTCTCATGTACTCTGCCTTCCGAGCCTCGACCGTTCTCCCTTATGTTCTCACTTGGACGTGCAACTCCCCTATAGTATGGAGCAGAGACGAAGTGAACGAACTAAAGGACTAACTAGAATGTCTAGTGGTTTATATAGAAGAACAATGAATAAGTGATAGGAAAAAGATAGGAGAAATAGGAGAAACATAGGAGAAAGTGGAGAAATGTAGGGGAAAGATAGGATCAATGGAATGGAAGATTGATTGACAGTTATTATAGAGTTTGACAGGTTCTATAAGGTTCGAAGTCAGTAATATAAGGTTTAAAAGGTTTATCGAGGAAATGCAATAGACGAATCAGAAAATGGGTTCAATAATGAAGTAGAAGAAGGAGGTCAAAGAAATGTAGCAGTTCGTGACAGGTGCTATCATTTAGTGTCATTACAAATCTCAGTGAGGTGTATATACTGGATTTTGATGCCCAATCAATATCATAAGTAGCTGGCTACTGCCAGTGACAAGGTATGGCTTGTCACAAAGAGGTAGTCACTTAGATAGTGATAACAGCAATGGTGAGGAGCTAACAGACAGCAGTAAGTACTGGAACTACAAGATCTATCAGTAAAAATGAGAGAACTAGTGAGGAAGAGGATACACACCTGGTCCCAATGACAAAGAGGTCAAGATGGGGAACCAGGTGTCAGGACAGGGTTTATATATGTAAAAGTAAAGGTGTAAAAGAAGCTGTATCAGTGCATAGCATGTTGAACAAGAGTCATATGGTGTAAAGGTCCAAGGATATGGAGATAAGAAGAAATAAATAGTACCAAATATAGATGTCATGACATGGCTCTTGTGGTGTAACTGCTATTATCAAGCTATGAAGAGGGTATTTCGTCTCCTGTACTGGATAGAGGTAATGACACAACTCAAGAACAGTTATTGATGGCAGTGGCAATGCACTGCCAACTGGAAGCTCAGGAACACTGTGGAACATCAATATTGTGCTTACAGTATGAACTTCAGAGTCAATCACTATCAACACTTGAGTACAAGAACACAAATTCTAGCAACAGAGGTGCTGGAAAATGAACAGTCTGGAATACACTGCTCATAGCTCTCAAGTCAGTGGCACTGATGATGCTGGTGCCTATTCCTAAAAGTGGCAGTACTTCCAGTACTTCATTGAGCATACTATTTTGGAGCTTTTAAGCTGCTAGCTAGCTTACAAATCAGTATTGAGTTCATTGACAAGACATTGTCCAATATCCAAAATTAACCAGCCATTAGTGCAAGTAGAAATTTAAATACACAGTCCAATCAAGCTAATATGTCCCCCCTTCAATTACATGATAGTGATATTAACGCTCAATGATTGCACTTCAGGAGATAAGCTTGCCTAGATCATTGATGAGCTCAAAGTTGGTGTTTTACAAAAGTATACGCAACGCACCCCTAGCAAATAGAAATGCGCAAAGTTCAACTGGGCAGTCCCCTTAGGGGTATCAGCTGGTATCTGCACAGTGACATTCATGCTCATTTCCAAACTGGGGGTTGAAGTCCCCATTGTAAAGAATTTTTCCCATAGTTAGTGAGGGGTCAAGGCAAGCCTGAATGTTACTGGGACATGATGTAAGGCTGATGATGATTCCCACTTCTTGGGAGCTTGAGATGGTGTCTTAAGTCATGGATATCACTTTCTATTAGCCTGAATCCCAAGTACTATCGCAACCAAGACTTACAGGGTGAATCACATCGACGTTCAGACTTGAACCAGCAGCGACAGAAGTGCCGTTAGTCAGGAAGCCAATGTAGGTGCTTTGGGCAAGTGCTAGGGCTGACAGAGATAGAGTAGACAGAGCGATGGAGATGTACTTCATTGTTTGAGTGAGTGAGAGCCAAGTAATACTAGTTGGGGCTGGTATACCTAAATCTGCAGAGACCCCTTGTGGGGCTGCAGGGACCTGGCTCTAATTTGGAGGTACCATCTAAATTTATCATATATGACTTCCTGTACTGTAGAAACTATATAAATGAGCTGAGAGTTGTCTTGAAGCTGGTATATTCAATGCAAAGAAAGTGTAAAAATCTTCAAAAAAGAGGGATAAGCACAGCCACAATTTCGCTTTTTTTCATGTTTGTTTGCTATACTCATACAGATTCTTTCTATAAAAGGATCTCAAGTCCCAACAGGACACTTATTCACCCTTACATTATTCACCCTTACAAGCATAGCTCCTTGCAAAAGTGGCAAGTGAGGATGGTAACAGCTGGCTTCGGGAATTTATGGTATGTTTTTCACACATCTTTAGTGCTTTGAGAGGCTTGCTCTACACATTTTTCATTATTGGGCAATCAGTAGTATCAGCACTCATGTCTGAGCATGTATATTATGAGGCCGAATGAAATGAGGGTGGGTTCTTTACACTCCATTTCTGCATGTGGCAATGTTGAATCGTACCCTGCTTTTCCTGTTTGTAAATTCCTAAAACTCCCGCGCTTTGTTTTGGACTGTGACATAACATTTTGTTTGTTACAGTTTTCGTAGTGTTGCCAGCCACGCTCAACTTCAGTGTACCTGCCCACCTTGTCCAGCTTCTAGCCATCTTCCATTGTCACCTACATCTACATTCTCACCAGTACTTTATCATCATTTCCGCCTACAGCACTCCTGGTACATATGAATGGATCTCTTCGAAAATTTTCACTCCTAGGGCCCATGTCACTTCTAGGTTATGAATAGTAGCATCTACAACCCATCATAGCATTCAATTTCTTTCCTTTTCATATCATCATGACTTCTCTTAGTTATCTTTGTTGTATCTGACAATTCACTATTCCTTTTGAAGTCTTTTAGTATGGTTTTCTGATTGAGTCTTGGTCTAAATTCAGCTGTGTATTACTACACTTCAGTCTCTGTAGCCCTGCACACTGTCCACTTTTTACCCTTTCAAGACAGGGGTTGCGCCTACATGTCAATGTATTTGGTTGTTCTCAGTAGGATCACTTGTTTACAAGCATGACTTGTTGGCTAGAATTAAATCAATCAATTTATCTTGTTATATGAAGCCTTGCATGTTGGGTCAATACAGTCAGTCTAGGAAACTAGACACAAAAACAACAAGAGAAAATACTCACCTACTAACACTAACCATATAATCCTGACTACATTGACCTCTGGGTCTGGGTCAAGAGGTCCATGCTATGAACTCTGCATGATAAAGGCAATGTAATTAGGGGGCTGCATTTACTAGTATTTTTTTTGACAGGGGATAGAAAGAAGTTCAACAAAAAGTAACATGTATTTCAGTGTTTGGGGAGCTCTGGCCTCGTACTTGCCACACCTCAGTGCTGGCCCATACCCCTTTCATTTTTTTTGAATTTTGTTAACACTGTTGATAAGTAGTTGTAGTCAAAAGCATGTTCAAAGACTCAGTCATTGCGTAGTTTCCAGATGAGGAAGATGGCTTCAGTGATAAGTATTGTAAATAGCTTTGAAGCACCAGGGAGTTGTTTGGAAAACCTCAATATTGAGGTTTTCCTTCAGCTTGTGTTTGGCTGACTAGTTCAGACAGAATTTAGAGTGGTTTCAAACTCCGCTATTCCAGACTCTTAGACGCACACTTACTTGCACTTGAAATTCCTGGATAAGACTCAATTCTCTTCCAGTGATTTACTTTTCATAGTTGACTATATAAATTAGTGCTGTCATGACGAGTCCCCAAACTGCCCATCTTGAATACTTTCCTTTCCCATCCTAAACACAACCAAAACATCTGTTCTCCCAAATCTCTTGGTAACAATGCAGTCCAAAAGCTTCGGCGAGCTAACAAGAAACATATTAGCCATAGAACAGGGGAGATTGCATAGATGCGTACCAGAAACAATGATCCGAATACAAGTCTTCCACATCTATCTTCGCACTCTCTGTACTAGGTCCAGCAGATATGTTCACCATTGCCAATATTATGGTGATGGAAATGAACAAAGTATCATTAGCCATCCAGCCTTGCCTGACGCAGATTCTGTATAGTAATATCCCAGCACTTGGACCATAGCTATGGTAATTGAATTCTCCTCCTCTTCCTCCCTATAGATGCATTTAAAAGAGATATTTCAAACCCAGGAGCCATGAAGAGCACTATTCTTGGTCAGCTCTAAAACAGAATCGGAAATCGTAGCCTCGGAAAATCGTAGCTTCGTAAAAATTGTAAAGCCTCAAACTCGCAAGGTAAAACTCAGAATTTATTTTTTAACACTTTGAACACCATAAGCAATGCCCCAAATCGATGATCGCGAAGGTGAAGCCCTTCTGCAACAGACCGTTCGAAGCTTGCTTGATGTAAAAGTGGCTGATAAGGATGATGAAAGGCAAAGTAGGATTCCAAAAGCAATTGTAAATGGTCATCATTTGGAAATTGGAGCATAGGCTCTTCCTCGACGCGTGTTCTTTCATACTTGACTTCAATAATCAGCCAACGGATTACGTCATACAGAAGTGGTATCGGGCTCACCGGCGATGACATCCAATACTCGGACCTCTTGTCGAAGGCAGGGCCGTACTTTAACTATTCGAGAGCACTAGCGACCAAAAATACTGCTTGACTTGCCGAAATGGCGATTCTCTATCCGGCTGAGACGCACTTTGGTCAGTTCTTCACTCAAGAGTTCCCCTTCGCTACAATCTGAACCGTCATCTTCAGTAAATGGAGAAGGTCCTGTTCGAGACGGAAGATTGCCCTCAACTATTGGAGAGGATTGGACCAAGCTCTCTTGCCGACGTGCACGGACGAGTTCTTTCTCCAGATGGCGCACATACGACGCGATTTCTACCATAATTTCACGAACAGATTCTTCATGCTCCGGGATGATGAAGGTGTTTGGGGCATCGGAAAGAATGGACGAAATAATGGTTTTGACTGCCGTGAAGTTTGCCTGAGTGCTAGGTAGAATTACGTGCATGAGCCACGAAATCAGGACGAAAGAATAGAAGGAGGATGCACTTTGTTTTCAGTCCCCGTTTCTGCATATGCAACGCGTGTGAATTATACATCAGTGATGAAGAAACCTCGAATGAGCCTACCTTTTTTTCGGCCAAATGAGTGCACGTTTTCGTTAGGGTTATACAACTAGGACATACGCCGCCTGGCATACTCACACTATCGCCTGATAACAGGCCAGGATGGACGTTCCCTAAAGATGCTGATCGAGATTGTTTGATACTCACATCGTACCGTACAGATTGTGAGCCACCAAAGGAAGTATTAGCGATGAAAGTACTCTGAATGAGAGTGCAGTCAATCAAACCTTTTCTGCGCCGACATTCATCGCAAGCATTCGGAGTCCTTCGCTTTTTGCGAGTCTCCCCGTCTGTGTTTGACATAATCCGCGTTCTGAGAGGCTCAAAGACTCAAAGAGTGTTAGTGATAGCTATCTTTGAGACTGTGGTGGTAGTGGTAAGAAAGCATTCGCGAGAGCATTAGAGCTGACTGGGGAAAGGTGCCACTGCTTCGCATGGCAAATTACGAGGCCTGTTTAAGTAAAACAGTTTCGTATGCAGTAAAAAATTCTTTTAATTAGATAGAGCCCAATACTGTACCATTTTAATGTAACAGCGCCCTTAAATGACCTTGGATTAGAGGTATCCATAGTGATTCAGAGTCTCAGAGAGTGGCTCTTGATGACTTTTGATGGCTGTTGAGGGAAGGTAAACGCGTCTGAACCTGGTGCATTGACAGCGATGGAGGGAAGGCAGGAATGACGTGTCAGTTGAGCGTCAGCTGAAATGGCAGTGTTCGGGCACTTCGGAGCGCTGAGGTGGCGTGTAAAAGTTAGAACCCGTGAGAAAGCTTGATACTTGATTGGGGGTTGACATAAGTTAACTCGGCCTAAACACGCCGAAAAGGGACAAATATCCGCTCGACGGATAGGTGATCTAATATGTGCATGGAAATAAGATACATTAGGAACCCAGATATAAGTCGAAATAGATCATGTATTAGTAAGTTAGATATCTAACCAGAAAGTTGATATATTAGGATGCCTTACGGTACATTTAATTCGTGACCAGACACATGTCATATTAGATCTTTGGAAAGAAGTACAAAAAGATTTTCAATTCGCACACCTATTCAAACAAAAGAAAGATCACCTATCAATTTTGCGGATTTGTGTCCAGAAATGGTATGTATCTGGAATCCAGATATATGTACAGATACGAGTCTCAATATATCATGCATCTGAACTCTAGATAGGTGTACTAATAGATGATATTTATGGACTACTGATACAATGCTGGTGCGTCAGTGATTTGACGCAAGTGCGTGTCCAACGCGTCAACATAAAGACGCGTCTGCTTTAAAATATCTTAGTTACAAATTCCTATATACATAAGTGGTCCTACACCTTAGCAGCGATTCGAAAGCAGATTTAATAGCAGGAAAGCAAAAAAAAAAAACACCAAAAACCAAAGAAAAAGCATCAAGTGCATCCCACTCTCCTGGTCTCTACAAGTCGCTTCGCCGTGGCGACGGCGTTGCGAACATCCTCCAATCCGAAATCCAGCTCCATGACAAATTCTTCCTGGTGCACCACAAGGCAATCCGGGCATGACCTGTGGATCTTGGTGGCGTATTGTAGTATCTGTCGATGGGCTTCGTGTTCTGTGATGAAAATGAGTAGTGTTCGAATTGGGAAACCCCACACGACGCACCAACGACATACGCCGTATTCCTACCTACCACCTTCACCGAATACACCAGTCTAAACCCCTTTGACTGGTGTCCCCTCCTCCATTCCCTGAGTCTGGTCTCGGGCGTGCGGCCCGTGGACCCAATTTTGTACTTGAGTTTTCCACTACCCTCATTCAAGGCGAAAACATACACCACAGAATCCGTTCCGGAAGACGTCGATGCAGACGCAGCTACTGAAGACATCGGCATAGATGCCCTCATAGAACAGGAACCTGGTGAGCGGACAGGGAAGACGGAAAACTTCAAAACACTGGGAAAGATTGTTTATACTCCAGAAGTGCACACATACCATGAGAGCACGTTGGAGTTTGCAACGTTGGGAGATTGGCGTGGACAGAGGTGGGAGCGGCCAGGTGTTTGTCAGTTGTTTGTCGCAGCTGTTTGTTGCGACTTCCATATATGTACGGTCACCACCCATCCTCCAACCATCCTCCAACCATCGCCCGCTTTGGGACGAGTCAACACAACGTCCATAGGAGAAGATTGGGGATTTGGCTCAGATACACAGGATGCAGTAATCTCCATGTTCTCAGCAGGGTCTTCAGAACGACCATCAACATCGCCTGCTTCGGGAAGAACAGACAAAACGTCCGCAGCTGATTTGGTTCCTCCTGAACCTACAACTCAACCTGCCTTTGTAGCCGCCACCTGCCAACCCACCTTCCATGCATTCAGCCCCTCCTGTGCCGTCTCAACCTCCCAATGGTCGAATGCCTGGCCCACAGCCGCATCAGCTGCCTCAGCATCTTCAGCCCTACCCATAATACATGCACCCGCCATATCCCTATCCAATGCCAGGATATTATACCCCTCCACCTGGTTCTGGCCCTGTCCACTCACCACCAAATGCCGTTGGTCAACTTTTCAACGACTCGTGAATACCAGGTTCGGGTAACGGTAATGCACAGAGAGGTAATCCCAACCAACGTGGTATGCCGAGAAACGGGGGTAACTCGGTGAACGGTGGAGGAAAACGTAATAATGCCCCGTTGCCTCGACCAGCGTGGAGTTATGGGCCTGGTATTGGTATGGGCGGTGTGCTGATGAACGGTGGAAACTCGACAATGAATGGAGGTGGTGAAATCATAGGCCCAAGACTGAGTTCATCTATGCGAAGACAGTCGAACACCAGTACTGGAAGCTCTGGTAACTATCGTCCTTCTCCAAATGACGATGTTGCTTCTACTGCTGTAAGTTATTCCTCATTAATATCTGAAAGTCTGATTAACGGCCTTGCCGAAGTCATCTTCAACATCGTCATCATCAAGGTGGACGTACACTTCAACGGCCTCCTCGCAACAGCATCCCCTTCCTGCTCGTCCCGACTGGGCAGTTGGGCTAAAGCCAGATCCTACTCTGCATGCAACTAACCGCCGCCACGATCATTCTCACACCAATTCGCAGAACATGTCGCCCATATCACCTCCTCAGGCGCTGAGCGGTGGATCAAACGCAGCCAGTCTATCTGCAGTCCACTGATTTCCCTCCTCTTTCCCTCTCATCGCCTGAGAAACAGACTCCAGCCGTCGGCGGTGCATGGACAAATAATGTGACTCGCTCTCTGTTGATGACTCCACCGAGTCAGTCCATGCCTGGAAATGCACTCGTTCCTCAACCAGGCCTAACACATCTCAATGTTGTTGTTAATAACAACAATGCGATGCCACGACTCGATGACAGCTTTGACCGGTCGTCATCAAAAGCTGCCGAGTTGTACAATCCAATAGTTGTCAAGAGACCCACGCTGAACGTCCTGTATTTACCGTGGTAGACTTGACTACCAAACCCGAAACACCTTCGAACCGTACAGAAGATCCACGACTTTTCGTCATGGGGGTCTGCAAAGCCAATTGTTCCGTAGATGACGCCAGTAAAGCCCACTGTCCAGTTCTGCAGGGAAGCATATCAAAAATTGTCCTGAAAGGTCATTGTCGAGGGTTATTGACACACCTTAGCAACGGCAACTACTAGACTTATATCCAGCACCAAGGGCCCTTCCCTCGCTTGGTTGATGACCGTAGCAAATTCTGCAACTCTGCTTGTGGACACGATGTGATCGTGATAACCTGCAGGGGTGGCGGCATTAGCAGCAATTATAGACAGAGTCAGAAGAGAACTCACCGGTTGTGCTATGTAGAGCTCCCAACTCATTCTGAATGGTGCGTTGGAGATGAGCACCCGTTTCCACATCCATGCTGGCCAGTAGTTTAGCTACATGCAGGAAAAAGACATGTCAGGACTCACTGGAATAATTATGTTTTTCACAAGTACCCAACAGAGTGCAAGTGGCCTCTCGCCAGCACTGAATTTAGATACTAGAGAGATAGGTCAACGCAGACTCCGATTTGGGAAGATAGCTCACCTCGACGATATGTGCAGGTCCTGTGTCCGCAGATAGAAGCGGATTCTATATGCACCAGAGAACGAAACAAATTCGTCCCTGAATCGTGTAGCACCGAAACGCATTCGAATGCCAAATAGATGAGAATGAGAGGTCAAGCAAGGGGGATGAGAGTGACAGTCAAGACGACAATTGACTGAGTTGAGTCTTGACTCTTTTTGGAGGCTGGCAATGCCTGCAGGTTCTGGGAGCTTACCAGTTGGATTGAAAATGTGACAGGACATAATGGACAGTACATGTACATATACATGAATTACGATGTTGCTTTTTCTTCTCCTTCTGGTCAAGCCCTGGAGAGATTGACAAGGACAGATCTCCCGAAAGAGTAATCATAATGAGCTGCATGGGCTACAACCTTGTCCAAACCTATGACATGTTTTTCCGCGCTGAGAGAGGAGTATGTAGTGGCCTGGAAGTGGGGATAGCAGAGGAAAGGGTCAGAAAGAGGCTTTTGTAATGCCTGAAACAGTCAGACATGGACGAGGATCTCTGTACCTTGCGAAGTGGAATGGTTTTTGATGAACTGGATTTGACCAGCTGTGAGTGAGTCACACTCTGGAGACCGATAGAAAATGTGCGAATTGCCAGGAGTTGTTTCCACAGCAGATAAGTTGTGTCCTTGAAACTTGGCGTGTCCATGTCTTTTGCCTGTCATTTCACGGTTTTCTTGGACAGGAGTAGCATTTACTGGCACGAAACATTTGTCGAAAAGAACTTTGAGCTGCTTCACTGCCTCGGGACACTCTGGACGTCAAAGCCAGCGGCGAATATTGGCTGTATGCACTAAGGACTTTATGATTGTAGATTCCATAACACCTAAACAACAATATAAGCAGGATGATAGATGAAGACAATCATTACTCACCACCAATGTTATCATTAGTATTGATTTTCTGTAACGCTCCGACCAAGCGCTCAAACGGAAAGCACCACCAGTTGAGTATAGGCCCATAGCGTATCAAAAAATCGTAGATGTGCCCCGCTGCGTGAATATTGGGACGAGGAGCATGCTCTCTGGTATGAGGATGTATAGTGCATAAATCGTTGACCCAGCTGTCTATGAAGTCCCGGAATGCAGTCGCACGATCGGACGTCATTGTATACCGGCAAACTATCATTATGGCCTGGAAGAGCGACATGGTATGGTCCAAGACCATCCGTAAAACATTAGGATCTTGGCTCGGCGGAGAATCTTTGTCTCCCCACAAGGTTACGAGGGCAATTGGAAGGTAGATGGTGCTGAGGGTCCTCCACTCATCAGCTTTGATAGTTCCTGCTGCGACATCACCATAGTTCTTAGGCACAGAGTTTACCCATGACGGGGTGAAAGTGTTTTTAATGACGTGACGGATGCGAGCTAAAGTTTCAGGGGAACCGGTGACAGGAAGCTGGTGATTTGAGTGAAAGGGTTGTTTTAATCTCTGCGGATGGAATCAGAGCTGCCTAAATAGCAAAAGAAATAGAAATTCTTACCCAGTTGATTAAAATTGCAACGAAGTGAGATTTTGTACAAGCCTCTTTGTCAAAAGGAAAGTGTGTTTCCACTTGCTTTGCCTTTGATTTCTCAGAGACTCGCTTCAGGTAAAGATTGGCGACATTATCTTGGATGTCCTTTAGGGTCAACGAGAGCTGCAAACTGTGCACAACGAAGTGCAACGCATCCAGGTTGCCTGAATTAAATAGCTGGGTCCATAATTCGTCCAGCGTGAGCGCCTTGTCGCCTTTGAGGGCAATGCAGAGGGCTGTCTGAAGCTTGGCAACGCGTGAGACATCCTTTTCCTTCAACATGCAACCTG
Organism: Tetrapyrgos nigripes; assembly: GCA_013368315.1. Lineage (NCBI taxonomy): Eukaryota > Fungi > Basidiomycota > Agaricomycetes > Agaricales > Campanellaceae > Tetrapyrgos > Tetrapyrgos nigripes. Next base: position 685,258 of record JAACJM010000023.1, read on the forward strand.
GGGGGGCAACTTCGTCCGAGTAGTCAACCCATGGCCAGTCATATGCAAATCGATGATCTTCCAAGTCGGTTTTGGTTTTCATTGCACTGGCATCCAGACGAAGGACGTGACAGCAGTGGTAGTGAACAATGCCCTCAAGGAGGCAATGCATAGTATCAATCACAAGCATCTTAGTTGGATCCCAGTACTTGAGCAGCCAGAGCGAGGACCAACGAACTCTGCGCTGCTTGAAAAGTGATTTGCGTTGTGCGACTGTCTCAGTGTCTCGATACTGCTCTGCCAGATGCCGTAGTTCATTAACGTCTCGCGTGTTCCAATGTGAGTGATTGGTACTGAAGATCTGGTTCCTGCCTCGCAATGGACACACCGTGCATATGAATTCAGAGTTGACGCCCTGGAATCCAGCTACCTTTCGCGCAGCGGGAAGATCATTGACGGATAAAAAGATTCCTGCTTCGACCACAGATTCCAGCTTGGAATCAGCTGTCTGCGAAACCTTCAAACCCGGTCTCCAGGCCGTAGCAAACTTCTCGATGACTGGGCGTACGAAGTGGTCCATTTCATCGACGTCTGGCTCTTTTGGACCAGGTATGATACTGGCATGGTACAAGTATTTGGGAAGGTAGCAGATGGAGGGACCAAGGGCCAGGTTGGTGCAGGATATGACACCGATGGACTGAGTGGGGCCACGGTGAGTTATACCATTGGGGTTGAGAAAGTCTGTGTGGATGGAGAAAGCAAGACGGATCTTGGCACCACGATTCACGAATAAGGATCCATCAGGCCCCTTGAAATCCATTGTGAACTCGGCATCGAACACGTCTTGGATGTCATCGTGTTGTTGCCCACTGCTTATAGCATTGTAAGCATCATCAGCAGCCTTCTTCGAGCACTCGAGGTAGGTAGGATCACCAAGACAACAGGCCAGGTAGTCGTGAAAAGAGTTGACTAGGTAGGGTTTTATGGGATGGAATGTGCCATCGGAACGACGAGTCAAGAGGCTGGTGCCACAAATGGACACACCACTCTCTCCAACAACCCGGTTGGTGCATGTCTCGGGGTAATGATACTGTCCGTTATCAATCAAGACTCCTTTATTTGTGAAGTTGCACGTCGGACAGGTAGCGTAGCTGTCGAAGCGACCTTCAGCCCCGAACCGTTTGAGAGCACCAGTGAGGGAGTTGGGCATACCAGCGATGACTTCATCCTGAGAAGGTGAGAAAGGGTACGGAGTGTTGCCAGTATTATCAGGGCGGGCAGTAGACATGCCCAATTTCACCAACATGACTGATACCCCGACGAGGAAGTTGCATTGGACGATGGACAGACCTATCACCATGTTGCAAATGACAGCAAGTAGGACAAGGACCTGATTGATTTGATCCATATAAAAGAAGTCGGATTGATGGACATAATCTGTAAGCCAATTAGAAATGTTGAAAAAAAATCAGACAGCGACACACCTTACCTGTGTTAATTTTCACTGGGGCTTTAGGGATGCGTAAGAGCTTTATCGTATCGGTTTTGACTAGGAGACTCCTAAGGCGTTCATGCAATTCTTTCCTCTGTTCAGCCAACTCTTCCTCCACCTTCAAGGGTGAGCTTGTGCTACTACGCTGCCTCGCCTTCTTCTGCCTATCCGTTGCCTTCTCAAAATACTGCGTGACCCGTTGCAAGTTTTTCTGGGTGAAAGTATGCACCAAATCCAACCTCAAAGCTTGCTGTTCATCATCCAAGGACGAAAACCCATCACCAAAAATCAGCTCTTCCTGTTCCTGTAAGTTCTTGTTGATCCCTTCCAAATCATCAAGTTCGTTTTTATCGCAACGCGTAAATACTGAGTTTAGTTGTGGTGGGGAACAAACTGGCTTGGTGGACTGTAGGGAACCTGGGGATTGATTTGATCCTGACTGGCGTCGGGGTGATGGTGAAGAGGAGGAAGCCGATCCAAATTGACGTCCAGGTGTGCAAGATGGGGATAACGCGGCCCTGGGTGCATTCACGGTGGCTTATACACTCTGAAGGGCATCAGATAGAGGCAAGGGACGATACGTGTGGGAGGGAGCACTAGTAGGCGGATAGGCATCGTCCGAAGAAGAAAACAGCTTGCTGTGCGAGGAACCATCTGTGCTAGTTGCAGTCATTGTCGCTGCCGTGATGAGGTTCACGATCATGTCCTCAGCATGGTCGTTGTTCGGGGTCTAAATTGCTATGAGAATAACGTTCACAGGGAGAACGAGAGTGGCACTCACATCAAGACTAAGAGCATTCATTCTACTGACTACATCAAATGCTGGCGGCGGTAGTGACTGAGCAAAGATATCAGTGGAAGGAAGGTACCATTAGCTGGTAACACTCACTGAGGTGTTAGGCGACTTGGTTCCATCAAGACTAAGTGCAGCAAGTCCATTGTGGAGATCAGATGCTAGCGGTGACTGACTGAATTTTAGTGAAGGGAAGGGTAAACATTTGACTAGTGCCACTCACTGAGGCTGAGAAAGTTCCAGGCATATGAGATTCCTCCTCAAGATTGAGACTGCTCATTCCATTAACGAGCTCAGGGGGTAACGGCGAGTGAGACTAAGAGAGATTTGAGTGGAAGTAAGTGTATTGGTTAACTTGAACTCACATCGCGAGGGGTTTCTTGACCCGAGTCACTGATATCCGACATGGCCTATAAAAATGGTCAACATATGTGCGTGGTATGAAAGAACCTTACTCACATCAGGATCTGGGGATGCCCAATAGCTTCTAAAGCCCCTGGTAAGTGAGGAGAACATAGAGTAAGTGAGAATACTGAAAGACAAGCCATCCGTATAAAAAGCATGAGGAAAACAAGGTCGTACAAAAGTTTGCCATGGAGACCACCATCCTTATTCTTCAGTCCTCTGGCCTTGTATTCCTGACCACGGACTTCTTCTCATCCAATGCCTTTGTATTGTATATATAACCTATGAAGAGAATCCCTCTAGTCTTTGAAGAGAAGGATACCTTGTACTTGAGATCGTGATGGTATCCATACAGCTGAAGGCGAAGCTACTTCTGCTCCTTCTCAGCCCACAACAAAAACAGAGATACGAGATATACTCACTGAGTGTTCCGATTGTTAACCTTATTGTCATCTATTGCGAGTCCTTCCGTGGTTGGAATAACCTGGAAGGAGATAATCCCATTAGCCTGTGAAGTGCAGGTAGAACCGCATTCTAGCTGCACCAGAACGAAACGAGAGCGCGGTAAAATAGCAGCACGTCCAAAAACATCGAAAAAGAGCTGTGTGTAGTGACGAACCAAGCTCCTCTCCCACTCCCAGCTATGACCAGCATCTGGTAGGGAGCCCTGCAGCATTTCGGGCATTTGGTTCTCCCCAAGCTTTCATTACGTCTCTAAATCATTGCAACCGGACAGAACGAAATGACCATTCCGGGGAAGAGAGACCAACCGGACCTTGGTCAAAATTGACGTTGGTCAAAGAGTCCTCTGGGAAAATAGAACATAAGAGATATGTATGTTCAGCTGTTGAGAAGTAGTGACTGACGAGGTTGTGGTCTTCAAGATGGTTGGGTCATAATGGGGGGACATCATGAATTGGATATAAAACCGAGTGATGGCGTTCATCTGGGTAATGTGATTTGGCAATCCAGTGAAGACGTCTGGAAGCGGTGGGTTCAGGAGTGGAAGAGCAGAACATGAATATACAGGGACAGTCTTCAAGATTATCTGGTCAGTGAAGGAGGAGAGTGGACGAATATGGTAGACTGGGACCGGGACACGCTGGAACAGCTCGACAACATGCAACTGGTATGTAAAGCAGCCCATAACCTTCACTGACTTCAGTGCAGGGTCTGTAGGGGCACCGTCCATCACAGGCTTGTAGAATTGCATGTACTGAAGGAGAGCTGCCAACTCCAACCATGTACGCTGAAGACCCGCTATAGTTATATGAATTGTGAGGAAGTCGTAACGACCCTGCTTCAGCCTGTCCCGATACGCCTTGAGACGACAGACCAGTAGGTTGCAAAAAGAGCGGGAGATGGAGACTGCGTCAGCAGAATAGTTTGTTGCCTGCTGCTCGATGAAAGTGACTGCTTTCTCATAAAGAGCAAGCCTGCTGCGCTTGAGTAGGCCAGTACCCTGGAGAGATGTATTCTGATCCCACTCAACGTCCTTCTCCAAGACGTTCTCCCAGATATATAAATGATCTTTGTATGGGTGGGTCATGCCGGAATGGGAAGGGCGGCAAGGAATAACAGCAAGATGCGCCGTGAGGTCGTCATAGTATTGAGGATACTGACTGAAGTCATGTTCACCAACCCGACTGTCTTCTGTGACTCGAATAGTTTGCCTGGAGGGAGGAGAGGGTATCTGGCTCGAGGGATAATGGCTGGTGATGAACTGGTCCCCATGAATGGCACCGACAGCTCTGTCAGCCGCTACGAGAGCCACATAGCTGCGTTCCACATCATCTGGAGGGGCGTTTTTCGTCAAGTCGACATCAGCCAAGGAGGTCATCTAAGGAAAGCACGTTTAATCTCAATCAAAAGAATATTATGAAACATGCATACAGCACGTGAACTGGGGGTGTCAGGGAGATGGAAAAAAATTGTTTGGATTCACAACGATGGCATAAATTGGGGGTGCCAGGGAGATGAAAAAAAAAAGACTGTTTGGATTCACGACACCAAGTCAGAACTTGCACCACACCAAGTGATGCAAATGAGAGGACGAGTCGGAAGGTGCACCACACCAAGTGTTGCAAATGAGAGCACCAAGCTCTCAGAACAGCTGCGATTATGAAAATGAGGCGCGTAGCGAAACGTAGATGTCGAGAGAGGTGGACAAGAAAACAATTAGGTAAGCGCGCTGATAGCTAGCCATGGTGGAGCCTTGCCGCGTCAGACTCTTGAATCTAATTACTTTAGTCTTTGGATTCCATCAGCTTCGACCTCGAAAGTACGCTCTGCAGCTGCGGCGACAAGCTGGACACCTAGACCAGCCCCTGTACAGAAGCGATGACACCAAGTCATTGCGCACGCAGTGGCGTGTTAGAAGCTGGAAGAGCGGAGCGTTGCTTAGTAGTGTTTTGCTTTTGCGTTGTTCAAGCAGAAACAAACGTCCGCTGTTTTTGTTTACCTTTACAAATGTCCACTGTTTACTCCAACAATAAATATATTATACATGACAATGTAATAAATGTGCAAAGTATTTACATGCGATATTTATGAGGGAGAGTCTATGATGCCGAGTACCCTATCCTGCATCCTAAAGAGTGAGCTGGAGTCCATATTCTCTGCACAGCCCAGGAGACTCTGCAGCTCGGCTATCACACACTGGTCTCTACACCCCAAACAAACTCCAGAGTCCATGAGGACAGAGCATCCAAAATCAATCAGAGTGATCTTCCCGTTAGTATCCCGAGTGACGTTCAGCGGTCGAACATCATGATGATGAAAATTAAAGGAGTTCAATATCATGATTAGTGACAATAGCTCCTTCCTTTAAATGAGTCCAATGTAAGTAGTAAAGGACGGGGAGAGAAAAAGTAGCTCACAAGTCAGATTTGTCCAGTTCAGTCCAATCATGGAAAGCCAGCCCTGTGTATGAGAAAAGTAACAGGTTGCAGGCATATCCTGAATAGCTCCCCAAGAGCTTGGGAGCATTGCGTGGCAGTATTGAAGAAGCCAATAAAGTCATCCTATGCTCATGTTCAAATTCCTTCCTTGACTGTATTGTCTTAGTGACAACGGCATGTTGAAGATTGATGGCAACTTTCTTTTTGTTATTAGAAAGTAGGATGTGGGGGAAGCGGAGCATAACGAATGGTAGCAGGCAGTGGAGGATGGATGGTAGTATGTGGCTGGAAGAAGAGATGAGATCCAGTAATTTGAGCCATGGTCTAAATGCTTACACGAAACACATATTTTCAAACTGATAATGAAATTGCTCCAAACCCAGCTCGATCCTCAAGCTGGGCAGATATGGTAGGACTGCCTTGAGGCATACTGAAAAGGAATCCTGAATTACAGCGGAAGCAGATGTGGACAATGATATCAGTGGCAGAGCTAGGTTGCGCGCGTAAACCCGTTCTGGATATGGCACCATTCGCCGGTTTGAACCGAGACTGTACCACTCGTCCAAACCATCCTCGACGTCGTTAATAGCTGCCAGAATCCAGACAGCGTCCTTAATTGTATCTGGGCCAGAATCCTCATCCTCAGTGCACAACAAATTGTTGCCCTCCTTCACTGCGTATAATGCTTTCTCCATGGTGTAGTAGATACTCCTTTTGACGTTGTCGGAATGGAACATCTGTGTTACCAACTGAGAAGACAAACATTAAAACGGAATGGAAAACATATATGCACACTTTACCTGCACTACTGCCTTGTTGGTTGCTGATACACTCTGACTGTCGACAGTGGGCCACACTATGGGGTAGTTGGCCCCTTCCGCCTGCTGGTTGAACATGGTCTGCCCAGTCACCACTCCCTTGTCCTCCACCGTCAAAAGTCTTCTTGTGAGATGAGCCGGGTGTATATTGGATGATGGATTGAGCGCGGGGAAGATGAAAATGATGGTGTGATCCAGTTTAATAGACCAGACGTCGTCAGTAATCTTCTCGGTATGGGATTCGAGTCTGGGTTTAAGATGCCTAAGTTTATCGTTCTTGGCGACAACTGCCCAGAGAGCAGTGGTTATCATTTTGAGCTCCTCGTCACGGTGTCGTTGAGTGTCTGCCTCTGTCGTTGCCAAGAATGGAGTTGACCATTGCGTTGCAATGGTAGAACGTATGTAGCTGATGGCGTCCTCCGCAGCGTCGGTAGTCTTGAGTATCGGCTCCCACATGTTGCTGGCTTTGTCCAGTTCCTCATTTGAGCGTTCTAGTGTTGTAACCCGGTATTTCGGAGGAAGACCAAGTTCGCCCTTGGAAGATTCTTTGGTCGATGATGTTTGTGTTTCCACTGTCGGAAACAGCATCCGTACTCGTGCGGTATTGATCTCGGCCAAGAGGTCGTAGACTGATGTTGGGGGTTGCGTTGGGAGTTGCATTGCCATCAGGAGCAAGCAGGGCAGCAAATTTGTCCGTCCGTAGACACGCATTGTATTGGTGTAACTTGCCACGTGATGTGACTATACAAATTTGCAACATCATCCCCCAGCTCTCCAACTCTCCAACAGGTTGGGCTGAGCATCCTTGCGTGCGCAGTGACTTGGTGTCATTGCTTCTGTACATGACTAGGAGTTATGTACAGGGCTGGACTAGGTGTCCAGCTCGTCGCCGCAGCTGCAAGTGTAAATCCGAAATCGTCTGCAAAGAGTAGTGCTCAACTGTCGCGGTGCTTCCGGTGAGCTTGATGATGTAATCAGCAGCACCCTCAACGAGCGTGTTGCGTAGATAGCCAATCTGATCATTTTTCATTTTTCTCGCGGCAATGCAGTCGACAACGCAACCCCCAGCGCAAACTCCAACATCAATTTATGACCTCTTGGCCGAGATCAATGCCACACAAGCACTGAGGCCGTTTCAGGCGATGCCATCACAGACACCATCTACCAAAGACCATTCCACTGGCGAACTCCGTCTTCCTCTCCAGAACAGAGTCTCAAGACTTGAACGCTCAAATAAGGGACTGGACCATGCCAGGAACATGTGGGAGCCGATACTCAAGACTACCAATGCTACGGAGGACGCCCTTACCTACGTCCGGTCTACTATTACAACACAGTGGCTAGACACGTTCTACGAGTACACAGAATCTGACACTCATCGGCACCGTAACGAAGAACTGAAAATGATAACCACTATCCTCCGGGCAGTTGTAGCCAAGAATAGGAAAGTTATGCGCTATGATCCCCGACTCAAGGTGCTGAACGAGCGGAGTGCTAATGATGGAGGCTGGTCTGTTAAACCAGATCATACAGTTATTTTCTCCTTCTCCACACTCGATCCAGGTGTCAATAAACACCCGGTTCCTCACACAAAAAGCCTTTTGACTGAGGAGGACAAGACAATTACGACTGGGAACACCATGTTTAAAGAGGACGTGGAAGGCTCAAGCTGCACCATAAACTGGCCGACTATCAGTAACGAGAGTGCATCAATGACCAACAAAGTCGTCGTACAAGTAAGTGTGCAGATATGTTTTCCATTCCGTTTTAACATCAGTCTTCTCAGATAGTGACCCAAATGGCTAATTCTAGCAACATCAATAGAGGGATCTTCTACACCCTGAATAGGGCATTATACGTCATGAAGGAGGGCGACACTTTGTTCTGCACCAAGGATGCTGGCCCAGATATGATCAATGACGCCGTTTGGATTCTGGCAGCTATTAACAACATTGAGGATGGTTTGGAGACGTGGTACAAGAATACTAAAAACCATCTAACAATCGGCTCGGACCGGCGAAAAGTACCAAACCCAGAAGAGGGCGGTTTACCTTACACCCGCAACAGCCCAGTGTCATCACTGTCTACCATCACTGCCCCTGTAATTCAGGATTCTTCTTCCCTCTGCCTGAAGACAGCTCTATCATTTCTGTCTGCCTTGAGGATTGGGCTACCTTTCATGTAAGCATTTGAACTATGGTTCAAATTACTGGATCTCATCTCTTCTTCTAGCCGCATACTACCGTCCATCATCCGCTGCCTACTACCATTTGTTGCCCTCCGCTTCCCCCACATCATCCACTACCTACTACCATTCATTGCCCTCCGCTTCCCCCACATCATACTTACTTATAACAAGAAGAAAGTTGCCATCAACTATTCCGGTGAGCTCATTTTATCTCTTATACACCATCCTATAAAACTAACTCTCTGCTTGTGTTCCGCACAGTCATCGTCATTGCCTCCTCAGTTTGTTCCCTTCTCAGTTTCCTTTACTCCCGACGCTGTTGAGACAGTCAAACAAAAGATGAGTGTACGGTATTCACCGACAGTACTGCCCCGAGTCTTGGTGTATTGTCGGAGTGGAATTCTCGTGTCGGTGTCAGGAAGGAGGGCCATAGTATCAGCCATGGAAGTTCATTGACGTCATCTCGTTGGTTGCATATGCCCTCTCGTTTAGTGCTGCACTCTATATATGTACTTTTACATTTGTATATCTGTTTGTCTAATTTCACTCCTCATTGTATTGCAAGCGTCTGATAATCTAGAACCATGTGCAAAACCTTGCCAGTGGACCAGTCTCAGCCGACGGAGCTGCTCGAGGCCGTTAAACAGAAAGTGCTTTCTTTCTTTTTTTTAAAAAAAAATCTTCTGATCGTGAAGTAGATACTCAAAGATTGGTCGGGCCTGATCTACGTCGAACACTGGCCCTTGAAGTATCTCATGATCGTATGCAAGCGGCAGTATGAGAAGAAACCGGGGGCAAAGAGAAGGTAGCTGACGCTGGTGTGACACTGGGCGTGGTGCCAGCGTCAGCTGGATTGCCGCTGGGTTTCTAATACTGGGAAATAACTTTTCTACTGTGTAGAATACTTGTATGAAAATGCTGGGATTCTTAATAGCTTTTGCACCCAAAAAACTGCGAAGTTTTCCAATACATTTGCCTCCTGACTTCACTTTTAGACTACGATGAGAGCCATGCAATTCATAGTAATATAATTTATGAGCACATTACGACGGCAGAAGTAGACATACAAACATAGGTATAGGTATGAGCGGAACGTAGATACACACTTCAAGAAAACAGGATCACAGAAAGACAGGACATTTACGACCAACGAGATGACGACGATGGGCAGGAGCCGAGCGCACAACTCTACACGTTGCACATTGGACTTCCATAGTTGATACAATGGCCCACACATCCTTCTGAACACCAACACGAGAGTTCCATTCTGAAAGTGCCGTGAGAGTCGGGGCAGCTCGGTCAGACCACTCTTCCATTCCAGAGACAGGAACATCAATGACCGATGCAACCAAAAGTGTAAGAGCTGGCGGAAGGCGTGCCAAAGCTGGTAAAATATGTCAATGATGGCACAAAGGGAGCATAAGGGTCATCTTACTCACATTGCACAGGTTTATGCCAGTTCCTGCATCTGTGAACATCATCGAGGTGGTCTATGTAGCTGTCACGAGAGAAAGAGCATTGGCAGACGCTGCAGTCTACAGATGAGGCTTGCACATCTCCCCATACACCTTCTGGGATGCCCCGCTTGGAATGCAGATTACGGATCGCAAAGCCAATGGGGGTACCAAAAAATTTGAGGTTGGAGTTCATGAGATAATGTCCCTTTGGATTAATGGCGAGATCCCAAGGTTGGAGATATGGATGAGTGGTGCTTTTATGGGTAGGATGCTTCGATTTTGAATCTGAAGCAAGTCAGCTCTTATGAGCAAAAAGGTATTGAAAGACTTACTCCGATAGTTGCCTTTGGCATAGGCGTTCTGGACCCTACGGATAAGGGCTTTGTCTATAAACAGATGAGAACAATTCGAAAAAACAGTAGACTTTTCAGTGTAGGACTCACCGTGGTCAGTACGAGCTAAGTTCTTGTCCTCGGAAAAGAACCCACGAAAAGTTGATGTAGATGTTCTTGCTGTCGCTCTCGGTCTTGGTGACGGCTGCACTGAGCTTTCTTTATCAGGGAATGAAGCTTGATCGACGTTGCTGTCCAAATCCTGAAGCATCAGCTTTTGCGCAAGCTGGGGGGGAAAGGATGGTGGGTCTCGGAGCCTGACTGCTGCAGTGTAAGCTCGGGTGACAGGCCGTTGCTGTGTAGAGAGTGATACGTTGAGAGTGCGAATGGGAGGCATTGCAGATGGGAGGAATTGACCCAGTGAAGCTACATGCTGCTCCTTTATCCTCAGTCTCAGAGATACGAAATATGCTCACCGGGTATGATTTAGAAGCAAGTGTTCCAATTGTTAACTTATTGTCAATCTGTTGCGAGTCCTGGGCCTGATCATGAATGGAATGAATGAAGCCTGCAGGTAGAAAGATACAAAATATGCTCACCGGGAATAATTTTAGAAGGAGGTGTTCCAATTGTCAACTTATTGTCAAGCCCTGTGGGAGTGGAACGAATGGAGCCTGCAGGTAGAAGCGAATTCTACCTGCACCGAAAGACGAAACGAATTCGTCTTTCACATTGAGTAGCAACGAAACAAATTCGGATGCTAGCAAACGCGCGGGATGAAGTACTACGTTACCGTAGGGGGTTTAGAGACACATGACGAAAAGTAGTTTTGCCAAAAGCATTGACGAAACGCAACAAGACTTTGCAAAATTCGAAAGGGTCCAATGTTGTTGTTTGGCTGCAGCGTTAACTGGCAACTGCATCTGGTTTTATATTTTTTTGGGCTGCAGCACATCTTCATACACTTCTCCTTCTCCTCTAGCTCTCACCTTCAAAACTCAAACCATAGCCTGCTGTCGCGCAGCTATCCTATTTTGTGACTTGCTTCGTGCAATCCATTATAGCTTGAATTCGCTTCGAGTCAACATCTTTTTAATGCAGAATTGTTTATTCATCTTTCCATTATCGCTGCTCATCTTTTTTATCCATCCTCAGTCAGTTCTTTCACAGTAGGTAAATCCAATCTTGCTAGAATAACACTGAAATTGTCTTCGCAGATGTCCAGCACTTCGAAACCAATGTATTTGGCGAAAGACCTCATCAAAGATCCCAGTATCCTCACTCTGTTTGCAAAGCCCAGAACTCGTGTGTTTTACCATCATTTACTGGCTGGGTATGCAATGCTAACCAAACCACAGCTCCCAAATCCTTCGATGGTTTATGTGGCAATCATGTTGGAGAGGTCCTGGTATCCACACCTAACATGTCAACCATCTACCACCCTCCTCTGAACCAATGCTCCGTCTGAATGAGGAGAGATGGTCATTTTGGCCCAGATGACCCTCTGTACTTTCCTCAGCCATTCCATCATCCAACTGCCCATCTCGCAGTCATCAGAGCCCCTCAACCCTCACCTGATCACCCATTCGCTGTCACTTGGATCATCCCCAATAGTTCTCATTTTGAGCCCTCCTCTCAGACATTCTGCGTCGGATTCGGTTTCTTAAATAGACGTATTCGTTCTAAGCTTGTTGCTTTGAGCGATACCGTCCTCAAGTTAATACCACATGGGCAAGAGGATGATCCATACATTCGCTCAAGTCGTGAACACCTTCGTTGTCCGATGGACCACCTGAACCTATCTGCACCCATGGATGATCTCTTTCTCTGGTTCCAATGTGCTCAGTGCCACCTTCTGGAATTGGACGCAAGAATTCGGTGGATTACAACCTTTCGGGAGAGGTATGGAGCAACACCTGGTGCAGATCACCCAGGCATGGCCGATGATTCGTTGGTTGGGGCCTTCTCCGATAATTTAGACGTTCTCGAGAATCTCTTTCAGTGCCAAATCCCGGTTTACTATGTTCGCATTCTATCCCGTGCGGGCAACGCTCAGATAGAAAAGTTGCAACATTTTCCCCCTCTTAACCAAAAAACCCAGTTGCACAGTGGGTTTGAGGTCGACTTGTCTGACAAAGTCCCATCACATCGCGTTATCTTCACTGGCCTTGCGCAAAATCCTGAGCGATATGTGACAATGGTCAACTACGTCATCTCGCTTTTGGATTATCCTTCTCCACTCGGGAACTCTACACCTCGAAGCTCGACATCCATGCAAAAGGCGAACCTTCCTTTTCAATCTTCCCTTCCCACCAGGTCCACCTCCTCCGCCTCCCAAGGACGATATGCTCCATGTAAGGTTGCTCAATGACCCTATTTCTCTCTCCGATTCACGTTTTCTATAGATAAGAGAGGAGGCAAAGCCAAGCAACTCGCTGACGGTTTCAACAACACTTTCATCACTCCCTCTGGCCCGCTTATGCCGCAATCAATAGACAACTGGAGAACGGCATTAGAGGGACTTGCAACCCACAATCAGTCTCTTGCTGCCCCTGAGGGAGTAGACCATGGCTTTGCTCTTCCACCTGCAGACTTAATTGTGATGACCGGTAACCAGTCGATCGCTGCTACCCTCTTTCGCAACTACCTCAAGTTGAAGGATATCTTCATTTACCGCCTCTCATACAGCTCTGAACGCTATTCAAAGAAACAATGGCGACAGCTGCTCACTATTGACAAGGGACAGGAGATCCGCTCAGACACATGCACAGGGAAGCAGCGACTGGAGATGCAGACTCTCCTGAAGAGTATGGTGAGCAAGAATACCGTCCAATTTGATCAGCTACTGTCTGCTCCTGTGACTTGGCACAGTCAAACGATCGACGGTACCCATGTACCGCCAGCTCACCTTGCCAAGGAGATCATCTGGGAACTGTATGAGCTCAACTTCCAGCAGGACCTCGTCGCATTGGACGCCCATCTCGACGAGAGCAATATGTTGCTGCCAGAACACCATAATCTTCTTGACCGGTGCTGGATTGGAGCGAGAGAGTACGCTGATTGTCAGAAGGTGCAAGATGGGTTAGCTTCCATGGATCCCACAAAAAGATCTCGGGTCTTAGGAGCTCTTCACAAGGTGATGACTACCTGGCGTGGACCGAAGCCTCCTGTGCTGTTGTCTGGGTTTCCGGTTGATATGAGTGGTCACAATTTTGGGACTCGGCTTGACCAGATTGAAAGAGACCTTGCTTTTTACTACACTAGCTCTTTTCTCGATGTATTTTTTAGGGCAGCTTCCATACCCTACCGCTTGTCATAGTCACCATTGTATGATTATTTGTAATGTCTAGCTACCGAATGCGTCGGCGTTGACAAAGGTTGACAATAGGAGTTATTTTCTTGTCAAACGTGTCGTAACGACTTATCTCTCCTCCGTGTACTGAGCTTTGCACAGCTCAGGAGAGGAACACATCAATTTATTGGAGACCTAGGTGAGTCCGTTATACTGCAGGTACAGCCAGTTTTGCTAAGTCACATCACAGAGTATCAAGGTCAAGGCTAGCCACGCTCTCTATCCCAAAGTCAAGGCTAGTCACACTCTCCATCCATTCACGTGCTTCCTGTATAGTCGGCCTGAGCAAAGAAAATTGTCAAACGATCAGAACACTCACCGGCGGCAGGTTTTGCAAGACGAAAAGAACAGACAGCAGTACACAAATCACTTGCCACCCGGAGAGTCCTTGGAGGAGCCTGCCCTGGCGTGCTGCCTCCGGTCGCGACGCAGGCGTCTTTCTCTCCCATACTTGAAGAGCCGTTCTGCCTATCTTCTCTCCCGATCTTCCAACTATTATCATCGGTACTCCCTCCATCTCCGTCGTCTGTGGTCAGTGTCAGACACCATTGTCTGTCCATGTACAAAAGCCACGTACCATGACCAATTGGACCCAGTCCTTGCACCCAACGTGGATGATGTCATTGACCTCACCTGTCCTTCGGTCAAACACATAAACGTCCCCGTGATCACTCCCAGTGACTATCGCTTTTCTGCCATCGTGAAAACATACGTTTCTGGAACGCCTTTCATTGGTCTCTACGGCAAATGTCTTTACTCTCTCTGACCCAGAGAGCTTGTAGAGAGCGACGCCTTGCAATGTATCATCCAGGATGTATGCGTCGTCTTTGACGCTGATAGCTGCACCCCCTCTTTCGAGCTGCAGTGAGAACGAAGAAAGAATGTAGCTGGATTAGGCCACTCACATCACCACACCAGTGGTCTTTGTCATGGTGACTTTGCCTCCTGCGTCAATGATGTTACTGTTCTGCAGTGTGAGTCATCTTACAAGAATGCTATGCTTCACTCACTCACATTTCACTGTCTTCCCTCCCAAAAGACCAGATTTCAGGACCACGGGCAGCCGTTTGTCCGAATGCCACTGCCTGTGGCCAGTGATTTTTGATCCTGGTCAATTTAACAACAGTTAGTCTCATTAGAGGGCCGACTACAAATTGATGAACTATCTCGGAACGGTGTACGATGGCAAGTTGGCCTGAGGTCGCATCGAACGCCATCGCTGCTATCTCCTGCCCGTCTTCTCCGCCTTCGAGACAGTTACAATATACCTCAGCGAACTATGGACGGAAAGTTGTTGGGTCAAGGCACATTGCGCTCAGTCAGGAGTTCACTGACTTACATCTTGTTCCTTTCTACTGCGCCACCAGATGGATAAATACCCATCATCCGTTCCAAATGCGAGGCCGTCATCTGTGTCGTCCGGTCTGATCATCCATGCGAGTGCGGTGGTGACTCCCCTGTCACCAGCACCAGCTGGTGACCCCAGAAGCTTCTTCTCTTGCAGGTTCCAGATATGGGTTCCGTCTCGGCCTATGAAAATGCACTTATAAGGGCTTCCCTGCAGAGAAGATGTGGACTCACCTCCAGAGGCGACGTGACTGCCCAGCGGATGAGCAGCAATACACGCTACCTCCCCATAGTGTCCATCTAGGAGCGCATGCAGGGTGTATTTTCCTTTGGTACTCTTTCGTGTTTTAGTGTCAGGTTTGGTGGTGAAGGAGTAAGGTGCCATTGAGGAATTGGATACAGCGAACTCTTTCTCAAGTATTTGAACTCGGCCACCTCGTCTCGTTATTATTATCTCCCCAAGAGCATCACTTGACCAGGAACAAGAGAACAATTAACGAGCGCGATTCTCGCACTTTTTTTAGACACCACCTTCAAAAGTTATGTCCCACCTCATATCTTTCCTTCTTCACTTCCTTTGCGCCAGCGGACGTCAAAGTCCTTGCAATGTCCTTCCCATCCCCAAAGTTCTCCACCCCTAGCTCTACATTCTCCTGAAGGGCCACCATTCATCCCAAAGTTATTCCTTTATATGCTACAGTCATCCCCAGATGTGCGGCGCCCCCGCTCTCTATCCATAGGGTCCTACCAGAGAGGCCTTTATTTCATCCATATGCATCTGGCAGACGTGAAAGACCGAGCCCCATCCTCGTCATACCTCCAAGCTCAGATGGCAGTCCACCATCGCCTCAATCTCTGTTGACGCCCCTGGTTGATGAAGAAACGTCGTCAGGTTCATCCCAAGCACAGGTCATGCCAATCCAACCTCCAGCCAACGGGGAGCTCACAGTTAGATCGGCAGGCTGGGATACCCATCAACAAAGAGACTATCATGTAAGCACTCGTACCTCAATTACATTTGCGTAGTCACCTATCTTTCATTTAGGGAATAGCCAGAGAGGCAATACAAATGCATCTCGACACGACCTTGACCCTGAGCAAACAAAAGAACAGTGCGAGGGAAATGGCCAGGAAACATGCAAGTGCTGCATTTCAAACTACTACAGCCATTATCATTGATCGTTGCATTACAGATAGAGGATGCTATCGAGGTGTTCAGAGACCATGCGAATCACTGGGGTGCCGATCTCCTTCTCAAAGACCAGCTCAAAACTCTGAGGGATATGGAGGCAGCTAGGTCGAGGAAGAGAGGGAAGGAGAGAGATGAGGAGGGTGGTGCACAAGACAGTGCACCGAGGGGGAAGGGAACAAAGAAGGTTACTTTTGCGGCATAATGCATCCTTCTCGACGTACACATTACAGCCAAGCATATTCCTAATTATCCCTATAGTTGTCTATGATCGTCTTCTCCGAAGTCCTACGGAACAATTGTGAGCCATGGTTAGACTTCAGCTAGGGTCTAGAGGTCACTAGCCATCATGACTCAATGCGTTAGTTTCCCTGATGCGTCGATTCGCGTCCCTTCCTGCTATTTTTCTCCAGTCATAATAGACTTCTGGACGCTATTCAAGTCTTCCTCCTGCATGTGATCCCTCACCAAGTTTTCTTCCAGCTTCTATTGATCGTCGCCTCATCTTTCTTCCGAGTCTGAAGTTTTTGTTCGTCAAGTCTCACACATTAACAATTGGAAAAACCCGGTGAGCATGCCTGTTTTGTTGTGGACTGAGGATGATAAAAAAGACCTGCGAGCTCTATTGGTTCCACTCCCACAGTTCCAGGACAGGACTTGCCACAGAATGACAATAAGCTAACAATTTGGAGTGCAGATGAATCAAAGGTGCGTATGTCTTTCTTCAAAGCTTCAATTCGTCAAGTCTCCAATTGTCTTCTTGTGCCGACGAATCAAAGGTGCATTCGTATTAAACGGCGACTAGATCTTCTAATAGCTTCATCCTCAAGCAGCTGTACCTTACACGGCCTGGTGCCCCAGTCTCAAATCTACCAGTCATTACTGCGTCTTTTCCAATTAAATACAGATCATGGACGACTCGCAACTACTATCTTCTGAAGTTGTCCCTTCTCAGCGTGCCGCTGGCGGACCACCCCCTGCTGACCTATCTGGTAGCCATGTTACCAGAACAGAGGTACACTCCCTACAATTGTACGATGCACTTCACAAATAATCATGTCCCTTCGCAGGTACCTTCAGCAAACAGCACCCTTCTTTCAGCTCCGTTTAGTTTCCGCAACTTCTTGTGGAGGCCCCAAGCCTCGTCAGACAAACCGCCTGAACACACTTCCAACACGCCCAGAAATAAACGCCAACGCGACCGCGACGAGGATGGACCCTCAACATCGTCTGACCGTGTAAAATATCGTCCAGCGGTCACACAGAAAGAGCTTCATAAAGTGCATATTTAAAATAAATCACTGGCATACGTGAGACCTAAACAATATTGTCAGCAACACGGGAAATTGAAGCATACGCAAAAAGTTCTTCAACAGTCCCGCCGTAATGAAGCAGACCAAAGACGACAAATTCAGGATCTACAAGGACGTCTGTATCTGCACGAAGTTCAGAAGGAGCCTCTCGAGGACAGAACTGAGGAGGAACTCTACGAGGACAAGGACATGCAGGCAGAACTTGATGCTGTAATCCACCAAGATGACATAGTCATTAAACAACTAGTATGTGCTCTCGTTCCTTTCTGATTTTTTCTTTTCGCATACTGACAGGTCCCATCCAAAAGCAAAACCAACTTGCACAGTCCGAAGCGGATTACAGACAAGTTCAGCAGGAGAAGAAGGAATTCAACGCTCTCCTGAATGTGTTGGTGAGTGCTTAAAACTCTTGTTTACTGATAGCTTCCTGACATGCAGACTTCAGCGAGCAGAAATGAAGGAGATGGTATGTTGTTGTCAGATAGCTCCAGTATGTCCGTGATCCTCAACCCACAACAGCGTCAAAAATATGATGATAATGAAGAAAAGCTTAGAATAGCTGAGAGGGACTTGGTGAGTGCTTTCTCAACCTGGCAGGACAGAGCTTGAACGTAGATTGTCAGGTGCAACGGGAGACCCAGATTTGGTCCTTGCAATCCAGGCCTCGGCACTCAGGTCAATCCCCGCGGACGTCTCAATCCCAGCAAAGTCACGTCGAGCAGGACATAGACATGGATAATCTGTCTGCTTCTGCCACTTCTCAACGGACAGCATCTACTTCAGAGGGTACATCTCCCTCCGCATCCTCAACCACTTCTTCCACTCCTTCTAACATTGATACCACTCTTGAAACACTTCTCCATAAATTGAACGAGCTTGAACGGCGATTTGGAAACACGCAGACTTCACCCACCGTTGCACAGACTACGACCACCGCCTGAGGTAGACGTCGTCAGAAGTATGAGGCCAAGGAGGGCAGTCAGCGCTTTATGAAGGAGCTGAAAAGGGAGGCCATGGATTCAATGCCTGAGGAACTGAGAAACGAGTGGACAGTATGTGTATCCTGTGTCCTATTCCAGACTAAGACTCACGGATTTTTTAAGAGTGCAGCCCGACAAGAGTTCAGAAAACTTTGTGGCATCCATTCTTTTGACGCCGGCGACTACGACCCTCTCGACGAGGAAACTGCTCAAGACCACTCGCTTGGACATCACCCTGGTCCCGAGGGTGATTTGCAGTATTGGCTCTACTTCGGCGACAATTGGCGTCAAATCAAATGGAACAAGATTGTTGTATCCAACTTTGCTTCAAAAGTATCTGAAGCGACGCAACATCTGGAACGCTTGTCCTCAGACACAATTGAAGCTTTTATTTGGGGCTTCGCGACGCAGGTCCAGGAAGCGTGGAAGTGGTCTGTCCCTCGCCTAAATGAGACTCAGGGAGATGCTGGTGCTCGAGCGAGAGAATATAAAGCCCATGACAAAAGGAGGAAAAGGGTTTACTCCCGCAAGAAAGAGGTGATGAAGTTCTCAAATAGATTTTGACTGCAAAGGTTGCTTATCCTACTACACAGAAATTCGAGAAGCGCCAGAGTCACGTCAAGAGCCTGGTCAATGATCCACATGATAGGGTTAAGTGGCAAATGGCACAAGACATCCTTGATGAACTCGACATCGTGGGTCAATCTTCGGAGTGCACAGATGACGAGGACCCAACAGGACTGAAAATTCTGGTTCCAAAGTACAGGTGCAAGGTCATTGGCCCAATTCTCCATGAAGTTGATGAGAAAGGTAGTGCCTTTGACCAGCGAACGTTGAAGGAGCTTGGATTTCGACAGGTGATGAGGGCAGTCAAAAAGCGACGCATTACTGAGGAGGTGTCTTCTAGCCAACCATTGAAGTATCTACCTCATTGCTACTACAATGCCGAGTATCTCGCTGGATTATCGGATCCCGCACGAGAAGATTTATACATCTCTGAAAAGCAATACCCTTTCTTTGAGCAGTGGGCTATGAGGCAAGAGAGTGTAGGGGCGGGCTCAGCTAGTAATGGACAGTAGTTACCGACTCAGACTATGTATATATGTTTACTTAACCTTTTGATGAAACACGAGAATGCTTTGGTATTGGTCGTTGACTAGTATCGGAAAACCAGACATGAAGAGGGCTCTACCTCATTTCCACATGCTGAGCTTCACCCAGTCATTGTTTTTTACTATTAAAAGACGTTATTCTGGGTTATTGTAGAAAAAATGCGTCACGTGCGTCAAGGTCCGCGTCTCAGTAAATTGTCATCTTGACTCTCACTCCCATCCTCTCCACCCCCTTGACCTCTCACTCTCTTCTGTTTGGCATGCGAACGCGTTTCGGTGCTATACGATTCGAGGACGAATTTGTTTCGTTCTCTGGTGCAGATAGAATCCGCTTCTATCTGTGGACACAGGACCTGCACATCGATTCTGGACAGTCGAGGTGAGTTATCTTGGGTTGACCTATCTCTCTAGTATCTAAATTCAGTGCTGGCGAGAAGCCACTTGCACTCTGTTGGGCACTTGTGAAGTATCACGATCGCATCATATCCACGGCTGCAGACAGAGTTGCAGGATTTGCTACGGTTATCAACCAAACAAGGGAAGTCTCTTTGGCATTCAAATGTGTTTCGGTGCTACACGATTCGGGGACGAATTCGTTTCTTTCTCTGGTGCAGATAGAATCCGCTTCTATCTGTGGACACAGGACCTGAACATATCAATCCTGCACACTCGAGGTGAGTTATCTTCCCAAATTGGAGTCTGTGTTGACGTATCTCTAGTATCTAAATTCAGTGCTGGCGAGAAGCCACTTGCACTCTGTTGGGCACTTATGAAGAACATGATTATTCTAGTGAGTCCTGACACGTCTTTTTCCTGCATGTAGCTAAACCACTTGCGAGCGTGGATGCGGAAATGGGTGCTCATCTCCAATGCACCATTCAGAACAACTCGGAGGCTCTACATAGCACAACCGGTAAGTTCTCTGACTCTGTCTACAATTTTTGCTAATGCCGCTACCCCCCTGCAGGTTATCACGATCGCATCATATCCACAGGTACATGCAGAGCTGCAGAGTTTGCTAGGGTCATCAACCAAACGAGGGAAGGGCACTTGCTGCCGTTGCTAAGGTGCGTCAATGACCCTCGACAATGACTTTTTAATTTTCTTCTCTGTACAGCAAACAATGAGGTCTTACATCATACGTCACAGATACCAGATGCATTGTTGAGAAAGATTGAGGCAATCTTTTGGTACGTCTTTTTCGGCTTCCTTTCAGGGCGATTTTTAATATGCTTCCCTGCAGATTACGGACTACAGAACTGGATGGTGGTTTTTACTGGCGTGATCTACAGAACAACTAGCTTTGCAGACCCCAAGACGAAAAGTCGTGGATCTTCTGTACGGTGCTGTCTCCATCGAGTTTGTCGCTAGTACCACCTTCTCGGCTGCGTCAAACCGTTTCCTTGCCTGGACTCGACACAGGGTTGGTGCTGTGTCCAAGCTAACTCGGTTGGTGACCCTCACCAGTGTGGATTTGTGTCTAAATTACGTCACCTGTGTCGCAGTAGCTCGTCATCTTCAACTCCCATCCCTCATCCCGCATCTGCTGGCATCCGAATTCGTTTCGGTGCTACTATGTGAAAGACGAATACGTTTCGTCTTTCGGTGCAGGTAGAATGTGCTTCTACGTGCAGGCTCCAGCCCTGGACTCGCAACAGATGACAATAAGGTTAACAATCAGAACACTCAGCCAGAGGACCGAAGAATAAGGATGGTGGTCTCCATGGCAAACTTTTGTACGACCTTGTTTTCCTCATGCTTTTTATACAGATGGCTTGTCTTTCAGTATTCTCACTTACTCTATGTTCTCCTCACTTACCAGGGGCTTTAGAAGCTATTGGGCATCCCCAGATCCTGATGTGAGTAAGGTTCTTTCATACCACACACATATGTTGACCATTTTTATAGGCCATGTCGGATATCAGTGACTCGGGTCAAGAAACCCCTCGCGATGTGAGTTCAAGTTAACCAATACACTTACTTCCACTCAAATCTCTCTTAGTCTCACTCGCCGTTACCCCCTGAGCTCGTTAATGGAATGAGCAGTCTCAATCTTGAGGAGGAATCTCATATGCCTGGAACTTTCTCAGCCTCAGTGAGTGGCACTAGTCAA
The DNA here is from genome assembly GCA_013368315.1 of Tetrapyrgos nigripes. NCBI lineage: Eukaryota > Fungi > Basidiomycota > Agaricomycetes > Agaricales > Campanellaceae > Tetrapyrgos > Tetrapyrgos nigripes. The sequence continues at coordinate 707,028 of JAACJM010000023.1, forward strand.
ATGTTTACCCTTCCCTTCACTAAAATTCAGTCAGTCACCGCTAGCATCTGATCTCCACAATGGACTTGCTGCACTTAGTCTTGATGGAACCAAGTCGCCTAACACCTCAGTGAGTGTTACCAGCTAATGGTACCTTCCTTCCACTGATATCTTTGCTCAGTCACTACCGCCGCCAGCATTTGATGTAGTCAGTAGAATGAATGCTCTTAGTCTTGATGTGAGTGCCACTCTCGTTCTCCCTGTGAACGTTATTCTCATAGCAATTTAGACCCCGAACAACGACCATGCTGAGGACATGATCGCGAACCTCATCACGGCAGCGACAATGACTGCAACTAGCACAGATGGTTCCTCGCACAGCAAGCTGTTTTCTTCTTCGGACGATGCCTATCCACCTACTAGTGCTCCCTCCCACACGTATCGTCCCTTGCCTCTATCTGATGCCCTTCAGAGTGTACAAGCCACCGTGAATGCACCCAGGGCCGCGTTATCCCCATCTTGCACACCTGGACGTCAATTTGGATCGGCTTCCTCCTCTTCACCATCACCCCGACGCCAGTCAGGATCAAATCAATCCCCAGGTTCCCTACAGTCCACCAAGCCAGTTTGTTCCCCACCACAACTAAACTCAGTATTTACGCGTCACGATAAAAACGAACTTGATGATTTGGAAGGGATCAACAAGAACTTACAGGAACAGGAAGAGCTGATTTTTGGTGATGGGTTTTCGTCCTTGGATGATGAACAGCAAGCTTTGAGGTTGGATTTGGTGCATACTTTCACCCAGAAAAACTTGCAACGGGTCACGCAGTATTTTGAGAAGGCAACGGATAGGCAGAAGAAGGCGAGGCAGCGTAGTAGCACAAGCTCACCCTTGAAGGTGGAGGAAGAGTTGGCTGAACAGAGGAAAGAATTGCATGAACGCCTTAGGAGTCTCCTAGTCAAAACCGATACGATAAAGCTCTTACGCATCCCTAAAGCCCCAGTGAAAATTAACACAGGTAAGGTGTGTCGCTGTCTGATTTTTTTTCAACATTTCTAATTGGCTTACAGATTATGTCCATCAATCCGACTTCTTTTATATGGATCAAATCAATCAGGTCCTTGTCCTACTTGCTGTCATTTGCAACATGGTGATAGGTCTGTCCATCGTCCAATGCAACTTCCTCGTCGGGGTATCAGTCATGTTGGTGAAATTGGGCATGTCTACTGCCCGCCCTGATAATACTGCAACACTCCGTACCCTTTCTCACCTTCTCAGGATGAAGTCATCGCTGGTATGCCCAACTCCCTCACTGGTGCTCTCAAACGGTTCGGGGCTGAAGGTCGCTTCGACAGCTACGCTACCTGTCCGACGTGCAACTTCACAAATAAAGGAGTCTTGATTGATAACGGACAGTATCATTACCCCGAGACATGCACCAACCGGGTTGTTGGAGAGAGTGGTGTGTCCATTTGTGGCACCAGCCTCTTGACTCGTCGTTCCGATGGCACATTCCATCCCATAAAAACCCTACCTAGTCAACTCTTTTCACGACTACCTGGCCTGTTGTCTTGGTGATCCTACCTACCTCGAGTGCTCGAAGAAGGCTGCTGATGATGCTTACAATGCTATAAGCAGTGGGCAACAACACGATGACATCCAAGACGTGTTCGATGCCGAGTTCACAATGGATTTCAAGGGGCCTGATGGATCCTTATTCGTGAATCGTGGTGCCAAGATCCGTCTTGCTTTCTCCATCCACACAGACTTTCTCAACCCCAATGGTATAACTCACCGTGGCCCCACTCAGTCCATCGGTGTCATATCCTGCACCAACCTGGCCCTTGATCCCTCCATCTGCTACCTTCCCAAATACTTGTACCATGCCAGTATCATACCTGGTCCAAAAGAGCCAGACGTCGATGAAATGGACCACTTCGTACGCCCAGTCATCGAGAAGTTTGCTACGGCCTGGAGACCGGGTTTGAAGGTTTCGCAGACGGCTGATTCCAAGCTGGAATCTGTGGTCGAAGCAGGAATCTTTTTATCCGTCAATGATCTTCCCGCTGCGCGAAAGGTAGCTGGATTCCAGGGCGTCAACTCTGAATTCATATGCACGGTGTGTCCATTGCGAGGCAGGAACCAGATCTTCAGTACCAATCACTCACATTGGAACACGCGAGACGTTAATGAACTACGGCATCTGGCAGAGCAGTATCGAGACACTGAGACAGTCGCACAACGCAAATCACTTTTCAAGCAGCGCAGAGTTCGTTGGTCCTCGCTCTGGCTGCTCAAGTACTGGGATCCAACTAAGATGCTTGTGATTGATACTATGCATTGCCTCCTTGAGGGCATTGTTCACTACCACTGCTGTCACGTCCTTCGTCTGGATGCCAGTGCAATGAAAACCAAAACCGACTTGGAAGATCATCGATTTGCATATGACTGGCCATGGGTTGACTACTCGGACGAAGTTGCCCCCCCAGGTTGCATGTTGAAGGAAAAGGATGTCTCACGCGTTGCCAAGCTTCAGACAGCCCTCTGCATTGCCCTCAAAGGCGACAAGGCGCTCACGCTGGACGAATTATGGACCCAGCTATTTAATTCAGGCAACCTGGATGCGTTGCACTTCGTTGTGCACAGTTTGCAGCTCTCGTTGACCCTAAAGGACATCCAAGATAATGTCGCCAATCTTTACCTGAAGCGAGTCTCTGAGAAATCGAAGGCAAAGCAAGTGGAAACACACTTTCCTTTTGACAAAGAGGCTTGTACAAAATCTCACTTCGTTGCAATTTTAATCAACTGGGTAAGAATTTCTATTTCTTTCGCTATTTAGGCAGCTCTGATTCCATCCGCAGAGATTAAAACAACCCTTTCACTCAAATCACCAGCTTCCTGTCACCGGCTCCCCGAAACTTTAGCTCGCATCCGTCACGTCATTAAAAACACTTTCACCCCGTCATGGGTAAACTCTGTGCCTAAGAACTATGGTGATGTCGCGGCAGGAACTATCAAAGCTGATGAGTGGAGGACCCTCAGCACCATCTACCTTCCAATTGCCCTCGTAACCTTGTGGGGAGACAAAGATTCTCCGCCGAGCCAAGATCCTAATGTTTTACGGATGGTCTTGGACCATACCATGTCGCTCTTCCAGGCCATAATGATAGTTTGCCGGTATACAATGACGTCCGATCGTGCGACTGCATTCCGGGACTTCATAGACAGCTGGGTCAACGATTTACGCACTATACATCCTCATACCAGAGAGCATGCTCCTCGTCCCAATATTCACGCAGCGGGGCACATCTACGATTTTTTGATACGCTATGGGCCTATACTCAACTGGTGGTGCTTTCCGTTTGAGCGCTTGGTCGGAGCGTTACAGAAAATCAATACTAATGATAACATTGGTGGTGAGTAATGATTGTCTTCATCTATCGTCCTGCTTATATTGTTGTTTAGGTGTTATGGAATCTACAATCATAAAGTCCTTAGTGCGTACAGCCAATATTCGCCGCTGGCTTCGACGTCCGGAGTGTCCCGAGGCAGTGAAGCAGCTCAAAGTTCTTTTCGACAAATGTTTCGTGCCAGTAAATGCTACTCCTGTCCAAGAAAACCGTGAAATGACAGGCAAAAGATGTGGACACGCCAAGTTTCAAGGACACAACTTATCTGCTGTGGAAACGACTCCTGGCAATTCGCACATTTTCTATCGGTCTCCAGAGTGTGACTCACTCACAGCTGGTCAAATCCAGTTCATCGAAAACCATTCCACTTCGCAAGGTACAGAGATCCTCGTCCACGTCCGACCGTTTCAGGCATTACAAAAGCCTCTTTCCGACCCTTCCTCCGCTATCCCCACTTCCAGGCCACTACATACTCCTCTCTCAGCGCGGAAAAACATGTCATAGGTTTGGACAAGGTTGTAGCCCATGCAGCTCGTTATGATTACTCTTTCGGGAGATCTGTCCTTGTCAATCTCTCCAGGGCTTGACCAGAAGGAGAAGAAAAGGCAACATCGTAATTCATGTATATGTACATGTACTGTCCATTATGTCCTGTCACATTTTCAATCCGACTGGTAAGCTCCCAGAACCTGCAGGCATTGCCGGCCTCCAAAAAGAGTCAAGACTCAACTCAGTCAATTGTCGTCTTGACTGTCACTCTCATCCCCCTTGCTTGACCTCACCTATTTGGCATTCGAATGCGTTTCGGTGCTACACGATTCGGGGACGAATTTGTTTCGTTCTCTGGTGCATATAGAATCCGCTTCTATCTGCGGACACAGGACCTGCACATATCGTCGAGGTGAGCTATCTTCCCAAATCGGAGTCTGCGTTGACCTATCTCTCTAGTATCTAAATTCAGTGCTGGCGAGAAGCCACTTGCACTCTGTTGGGTACTTGTGAAAAACATAATTATTCCAGTGAGTTCTGACACGTCTTTTTCCTGCATGTAGCTAAACTACTGGCCAGCGTGGATGTGGAAACGGGTGCTCATCTCCAACGCACCATTCAGAACGAGTCGGGAGCTCTACATAGCACAACCGGTGAGTTCTCTTCTGACTCTGTCTATAATTGCTGCTAATGCCGCCACCCCTGCAGGTTATCACGATCACATCGTGTCCACAAGCAGAGTTGCAGAATTTGCTATGGTCATCAACCAAACGAGGGAAGGGCCCTTGGTGCTGGATATAAGTCTAGTAGTTGCCGTTGCTAAGGTGCGTCAATAACCCTCGACAATGACCTTTCAGGACGATTTTTGATATGCTTCCCTGCAGAACTGGACGGTGGGCTTTACTGGCGTCATCTACGGAACAATTGGCTTTGCAGACCCCCATGACGAAAAGTCGTGGATCTTCTGTACGGTTCGAAGGTGTTTCGGGTTTGGTAGTCAAGTCTACCACGGTGAATACAGGGCGTTCGGCGTGGGTCTCTTGACAACTATTGGATTGTACAACTCGGCAGCTTTTGATGACGACCGGTCAAAGCTGTCATCGAGTCGATGTGTTAGGCCTGGTTGAGGAACGAGTGCATTTCCAGGCATAGACTGACTCGGCGGAGTCATCAATAGAGAGCGAGTCGCATTATTTGTCCATGCACCGCCGACGGCTGGAGTCCGTTTCTCAGGCGATGAGAGGGAAAGAGGAGGGAAATCGGTGGACTGCAGATAGACTGGCTGCGTTTGATCCACCGCTCAGCGCCCGAGGAGGCGATATGGGCGACATGTTCCGCGAATTGGTGTGAGAATGATCATGGCGGCGGTTAGTTGCATGCAGAGTAGGATCTGGCTTTAGCCCAACTGCCCAGTCGGGACGAGCAGGAAGGGGATGCTGTTGCGAGGAGGCCGTTGAAGTGTACGTCCGCCTTGATGATGACGATGTTGAAGATGACTTCGGCGAGGCCGTTAATCAGACTTTCAGATATTAATGAGGAATAACTTACAGCAGTACAACATCGTCATTTGGAGAAGGACGATAGTTACCAGAGCTTCCAGTACTGGTGTTCGACTGTCTTCGCATAGATGAACTCAGTCTTGGGCTTATGATTTCACCACCTCCTTCTCCTTCTCCTTCTCCTTCTCCTTCTCCTTCTCCTTCTCCTTCTCCTTCTCCTTCTCCTTCTTTTCCTTCTCTTCAAAATCCATGGATATCCTGTTACGTGCTGCATTGTATGCAGCCTCGCGTTCTTCAATAGTCATCCACTTCTTTCCGCTTCCGCCAGTGGCATTACTACGTCCTCCATACTGCCGGCTTCAGAGGGTTCGACATCGGATGAGTCGGCGTCTTCAGTTGGGCTTGACACGGTGATCTTGTTGAGACCGACGCATAATTTTGAAGGCAGGTTGAGTTGTAGGTTCAGGAGGAACCAAATCAGCTGCGGACGTTTTGTCCGTTCTTCCCGAAGCAGGCGATGTTGATGGTCGTTCTGAAGACCCTGCTGAGAACATGGAGATTACTCCATCCTGTGTATCCGAGCCAAATCCCCAATCTTCTCCTATGGACGTTGTGTCGACTCGTCCCGAAGCGGGCGATGGTTGGAGGATGGTTGGAGTGACCGTACATATATGGAAGTCGCGACAAACAGCTGCGACAAACAACCGACAAACACCTGGCCGCTCCCGCCTCTGTCCACGCCGATCTCCCAACGTTGCAAACTCCAACGCGCTCTCATGGTATGTGTGCGCTTCTGGAGTATAAACTCTCTTTTACAGTGTTTTGAAGTTTTCCGTCTTCCCTGTCCGCTCGCCAGGTTCCTGTTCTACGAGGGCATCTATGCCGATGTCTTCAGTAGCTGCGTCTGCATCGACGTCTTCCAGAACGGATTCTGTGGTGTATGTTTTCGCCTTGAATGAGGGTAGTGGAAAACTCGAGTACAAAATTGGGTCCACGGGCCGCACGCCCGAGACCAGACTCAGGGAATGGAGGAGGGGACACCAGTCAAAGGGGTTTAGACTGGTGTATTCGGTGAAGGTGGTAGGTAGGAATACGGCGTATGTCGTTGGTGCGTCGTGTGGGGTTTCCCAATTCGAACACTACTCATTTTCATCACAGAACACGAAGCCCATCAACAGATACTACAATACGCCACCAAGATCCACAGGTCATGCCCGGATTGCCTTGTGGTGCACCAGGAAGAATTTGTCATGGAGCTGGATTTCGGATTGGAGGATGTTCGCGACGCCGTCGACACGGCGAAGCGACTTGTAGAGACCAGGAGAGTGGGATGCACTTGATGCTTTTTAGGTTTCTTTGGTTTTTGGTGTTTTTTTTTTTTGCTTTCCTGCTATTAAATCTGCTTTCGAATCGCTGCCAAGGTGTAGGACCACTTATGTATATAGGACTTTGTAACTAAGATATTTTAAAGCAGACGCGTCTTTACGTTGACGCGTTGGACACGCACTTGCGTCAGATCACTGACGCACCAGCGTTGTATCAGTAGTCCATAAATATCATCTATTAGTACACCTATCTAGAGTTCAGATGCATGATATATTGAGACTCGTATCTGTACATATATCTGGATTCCAGATACATACCATTTCTGGACACAAATCCGCAAAATTGATAGGTGATCTTTCTTTTGTTTGAATAGGTGTGCGAATTGAAAATCTTTTTGTACTTCTTTCCAAAGATCTAATATGACATGTGTCTGGTCACGAATTAAATGTACGGTAAGGCATCCTAATATATCAACTTTCTGGTTAGATATCTAACTTACTAATACATGATCTATTTCGACTTATATCTGGGTTCCTAATGTATCTTATTTCCGTGCACATATTAGATCACCTATCCGTCGAGCGGATATTTGTCCCTTTTCGGCGTGTATCTTAATATATGGATAAAATCTTTCCGA